>JAINUG010000145.1:72500-672500 GCA_029706075.1 Aldrovandia affinis | reverse complement strand
GGCTATAATATTGTTGCGTAGAGGAGAATAATTCCTGAATTTGTTTTGGCCTTCTCCCATCCGCAACACACAACACAGCAACAGAGCCAGCCTTGCGATGAAGTGCAACTTCACTGTAGTGAAGCCAGGGGGAAGCGCCATCAAAGCGGCAAACTTGGAGCTAGCGAAGCATGGAGTGAATCTGTTCAGTCAGTAAACCCACTAAATGAGCTGGGTAGGCCCAGACAAAACGTGACAACAAGATTGAAGACGAACCGAGTTTAGTTTACTGTAGAAAGGCTGCGTGGGGTTACTTTGGTTACAAACAAGCTAACAAAAAACAGAAAGGAGGAGTGCTCTGCAAGTACTGTAACAAAGCGATCCCAGCGACAGACAAGAATACATCTAATCTGTTCCATCATTTGAGATGTTATCACAAAAAGGTATATGAAGAATGGCGAAAAAGAGAGGCAGAAGCAGGCAAAAAAACATATGCAGGCACGAAAAGGCAGCCATATATATCTATATACAGTATATACATATATATATGTATTTGTATTTGTATAGTGCAAACTTTATACTTGAAATTAACTTACCGCACATACAAGCATTGAATGCTAAATAAAGTTGTGTTTGAATATCTGTATATACTCCGATTTTTTCCCCGCATACAAATTATCATTTCAGTATCATTATTGAAGCATTTGGTCAACATATGCTAATTATTTTTGCCCATATCACCCAGCTTTAGCATGCATCTTGTGCAAGACTGCATGGAGTGCTCCTAATAGCTAGTCAATCGCAGCATCGTCAGAGGAGTAAATTAAGCGTGGTTTCAGTCAGTTTAGCCTGTAAATAAAAGATGCTGCCGTTCCATTCAAGTTTGAACATTTAGACCAGATTGACACAACACAAATTTACGGATAATTATCAGCCACTGCCATCGGTAAATTTGATCTTATCGACCGATAAGATATTGGCCGATACCAATAGTCCACCGATATATATCATAGCATCCATAACATATAGCCTATATATATATATAGAATGTTGTACAGGAAACTCTTTTTTTACCCATTCTGCTACCAGAGCTATTGGCTATCACTAATGTGAGCCAAGTAGAAAAGCGGTACTGTGTCACAGACAAGGACAAAGCACCCGGTATCCTCTCACAATGCCGTGCTCAAGACAGAACAATAACATGTGTGTACAAGCGCAACAATAACCTGCCGCTGGAAACAATGTAAACCCACCATTCTAAGGCTGTTTGTATTGTGGAATGCCTGATGTCTGAAGTCACCGGAAATGAAGTGCCAACACCATCCACTTCTTCTGTTGTGAACCTTGATATATTTGTCAGTCCTAGAAAGATATATTAGGCAGGAGTGATATGGACATGGATATGGACGCTTTATTGTGTATTGTGTTTCCTGCAGTGTTATTGCTGCTGACTACCTTCGTAAGAAATAAGAACCACCTGAACAACAAATCTGTGGTTAAAAAAAAAACATGTACAAACAAAACATTCAGGAGATGCTAAACATACTGTGCATAAAATTACACTATAAACAATGATGTATAAACAATACATCAGTCAGCTTTACAACATAAGCAATTGACTGTCTTAATACAGGAAGCATGGCACAGACTGAATCGATACTGGCTATCCATCCTGCCGTGATACATTGCTATCATTGGCGAGAAAGGAAACATTCCACTCAGGCCACCTGTGAGCACTCATAAACTGACTAATGAAAATATTATCTGCGGAGATCTGGCTGGGTGCTGTAGAAGTGGGGGGGTGGGGGGGCAGACAGAAATCAGGGCTTGTCTCCTGATACCAGCAGGTTAAAACGTAAGCCAAAGCTCAGGGTAGCTGTGGAGACAAGATCACGCTCTTAGCTCTATTCACCCAAACGTGAAAGTACGCCGCAGAGGAGACTCAGTTCTCAGAAGCAGAAAGGCTCTGGTGTACAGAAGTACTGACAGGCCTTCCACAGCAGTTCTATGTGGCTCAGTAGGTAGAGCATGGCACTAACAACGCTTAGGTTGTGGGTTTAATTCCCATTGGGACCACGTGTACTGAAAAATGTATGCATTCACTACTGTAAGTCGCTTTGGATAAAAGCGTCTGCTAAATGGCATATATTCTATTTTAAATGCCATATATCACAGGGTTACACAAGTATGTGTAGTTAGCTCCTCTCCAAAAGTGCTGATTTAACCCACATTTAGGGTCATTAAGCAGTCATGGCTGATTAGAAGATGAGTAACCATGGCCTCCCGCGTGGTCTATTGGTTTCAACATCCGACGCTGGCCACGGAGACCGGGGTTCGATTCCCCCCGTCCAGAGTCGGCTCTGGCCGGGGTGCCACCGGGGTGGCAATTGTCTGCCCCAGGGATGGGGGAGGGAAGCCGACACACACAGTTCGCTGGGCATATGAGTGGTACCGGAATTACAGTCGACGGCACGACGAGTATTGTCTCGGAGGAGGCAGCACTACGCCCTTGTCACTGCCGGTCACAGGACTACAGCAGCAAACTATAGGGGTAGGGGGATTGAACTAAGCACACGGGTAATTGGCTACCAAATTGGGAGAAAACGGTATAAAATCTGAAAAGAAAAAAAATAAAGATGAGTAACCATTGCTGACATCCAACAGTTCCCCCGCAGAGATCACTCATACTTCTATATACTGTGCCACACAGGGGCTACAGCAGAGGCTTGCTGTCAAATATATTTTTCTGAAGTGTTCAATACAGTTGCCAAGTCACTTTTTTTCTTTTTAAAAACAAGTGGCGCAACAAATCATCCAGGCAAGAGCCCACAAATGGCATCCTGTTCCTAAACTTGACACTTTAAAGTGTGTTCCCCCGCCATGAAGCAATCAATTAGTGTTATACTGGCTTGGAAAAGATTTTGTGCCCAACATTTAATCAACTGATAAATGCTTTTCATTTGTCCGGTACTTAGCTGTAGTCGGAACTCCAGACGTTCTACCAACTGCTTCTGTAAAAGTCATGGGATCGGGGGACCACCATGACATCCAGAAGATGGCTACTGTAAGATATCTCAAAAGGGATATTATCAGAGACTACAGATCAAAGGGATCACAAATCTTTATCCTTCTGTTGCAAAACAGTGACAGGGCAATTAATTCCCTGTCATAACACAGCCAGTGCACACTCGGCTCTTTGTGCTGTGGAATGCTGTATGGCAGTGGGCGTTTCTATCTTGGTCGGGTTACATAAAAATGCTATTTAGCAAAAAGAACAATCTGGCTCCGCATCTGTTCCTCCCAGGGGCAGAAGGTGTCCGTGCAGAATTTGGCAGCAGACAGAGGTGAAGGTGCAGTGTGACAGCTAGCACACTCTTCTAAAAAAGGATACTCTAACTAGATCGCATTTCTTGAGGCTGTCATCAACACTTTTCTCTACAACGTGTAGAAATGGCACAGTCAGTTGCCCTGAAACATCATAACTTGTGACTAGTGCTGAAAATGGCCCTCTTTTGTTTTAATGATTGTTGTGGAGGCAGAGGAGTGAGCCCGCGCTTATACAGCAGTAATGCTGAATTCACCTCCATCCACTGGTACTTACTGGTACAATGTGTACATTCTCTAAAGCTAAAGTCTCAGCGCAGTAACTTAGCCAAAAACCTACTGAGCTTAACGATTCTCTTTCAAGTACAACTATTATGTAAAGAAGGGAGCAGTGCATATGCCAATAATACCCTCGAGAATGCAAAGCAGGAAACGCAATGGTCATGGAAGCCTCCCGTTTCCTGTGAGAACACTGGAGAGTGAGCCTGAGCCGGTGAGGATTGATCTAACGGAAGCGTTTAAGCAGAACTTTCATGCTTGTTAGACAGCTACCCCCCAATACTCAAAGGGCCTGTTGTTTAACCAATTAAGAACCACCCCTTCCCTACTGCTTAGTTAAATAAAAAGCCCCATGCCTACAGGCGCTCCTCGGCCCTGATTTCAACAACCCACGTCTTCCGCCCAGCTCCATTATAATATCCTGCTCCACGTGGTGAGCTGAGCGCTTGCATATCCCGGCTGCTGCAGTAAAGGAGGCCCGGCGAGTGGTTTAGCACGTGCAGGAGTCTTTTGCAATTGGGCTGAGGAACAGCAGCTAAGGAGATCACGTCCGGTGGCTCGAAAAACGCTACGAGACATGCGTGCATCCAACAAGGAGGGCAAACTGGATTTGGAGGGAGAGGGGAGAGGCTGTAAGCAATCAGATCTGGGACTCTTGTGAGTCTTCACGGAGGATTGGAGTCTTTACAGAACATCTGCTGTGCGGGCAGAGTCCTGTACCGTACCTCTTCCTTCTATAGGAGTGATGAGGATGCACCAGGGCTGAGGGAGAGAGCACTTGTGCTTCCTTGGTAATACACACATAATCTTCCCTGTCTCACTCTTCCTCCTCTCTCTCGCTCGCTCTTCCCAGCGATAATTCATTACGGCAGGCTGCCTGCACGCATGTCACTGGAGCAAAAGACATGGAAGGTTTTGCTTCTGAATTTGACCTGCATTTAAAAACCTCAAGCATTTTCTGGATTCTGCCTTTTGTGCTTCAAGGGGGGTTAAGTCTGTGCTGCTGTGTCCTGGAAGCAGCAACGCCTGAGCTCAAGAGTGGGGGGTGAATAGTTAATAGAGTAGCTGGGCATTCAATTAATTTCTCCCCTCCGGGAACACCTTCACAGAAAGCCATGCGACTCTACTCCGTGCAGCCAACACCAACACTGCATAAGCATGCGCACAACCACCATTGCCCTGCCTGCACAGTCGGGCCAGGGTCTTTGGGTCAAAGTCTGCTGATGCGAGCTGAGTAAGCACGTTGTTTATGCCATGAATACGGGGCATTACTGCATTAGTGACCAGATGGTTACACACATTCAGCACATCTCCTCGATATAATCCAATCCATTAGGCATATTCAACAGTGGAGGGGGCGAAAAAATAAACAGAGTCGTCTCCTGTGAATAAAGCTGTCCCTCTAGGAAAGAAAAATAACATTAAAAAAAGAACAAGAATTCAAAGCGCATTCTTCTCACAACGACCCTTTGAAGAGGCTCCAAATTACGGGCAGCTGCTTGGCGGCGGGGGCCTGGTGACAGCCGGTGGAGGCGCACGTGATCGAATGTCACGGTGAGAAAATGTCATGTCATGTCACTTCCTGTAACGCGAGCCCGTGAATGAGTTGTTTCTGGCCGCGCACCCGCCGTCACACCCCCTCCTACAGCCGGATCAGAGAGCGGCTCCAACTAAAGGCTGACGTGTGCTTCTGTGAGGCTGGCTGCAGATAAGGAAATTAGAACTTACGGCATCTCGGTCAATGTGTGCACACACACGCTTACGTGCATATATACGTGTCGGTCTGTGCGTTTGTGTGTGCCCGTGGTTTTAGGCCGGGTAGTCAAACAACGTAGAATTGTGGGTTGTGGACAGAGTAAAGCCTCTGTTCTGCGGTTTATTTTCAAACATACGATACCCTGCCTCCCCACGGTGCTGCCACACAGGCTTCGACGGGGGTGGTGTGCGGGTGGCGGAAGAGGCCCTGCCAGCTGGGCTGAAGTTTTGTGCACTTTGCACACCACGAGAGTAACAAGGCAGCCGAACCACACAGCGTGCACCAGTCGGGATCCCATATCACATGTCAAGAGGTCAGGGCCAAATGTTTGGGTCAGGGATGGTTGTGTTATTCATATCAGGTTATTTTGCTCTCGATGTCATTAGCAATATTCCTGAAGCTTCTGTTCTTATTGGGGGTTAACTTGTTGGTGGTAACAATCTTAATCATCTCACACATTAATTACCCATGTAGGAACAAGGAACAAGGAACAAGGAACAAGTGGAAAGAATGAGCAGGAAGTCTACACCTTATGCAAATATTCTGTATCATAGCATCTCAGACATAGCAAGATTAGAAACAAAAATCAGGAAACAAGTGACTTAAGAATCGGTTTGTTTGTTTTGCCTTGCTGGGAAGTGTCCACAGCAAAACACACACACAGAGAACAACGCTCCCAGACATGAATGAAGAGTGATGGGAAAGCTCCATCAACAAGTGTCTCACAGTTCATTAAAAGCGTCTCCCTGGTGGCTACGGTGCCCAGCATGCCCCGTTTTCGCGGTGACATTTTCACAGACTCACGTCTCCTTCCCGAGGACAAGGGCTTGTGCTTAATGACCCCTGCTCTGTGTTTTGAGCTCATTCATCACAGATTTAAATAATTGGTTGCCCTGTAGCCCGCGACTAATAAGAACTAATCAACGCCCGGGAATTTAACTATGCAGGAGGGTTGAGTTCGGTCTGCCTTTGAATAATCGCCTCCTGTAAAAAAAATATTTTTCTGCAGAAGTCAGCGGTTTGCCCCTGAAAAGAGGTACGGCCTGGACCCATAGAAGAAAATTTACAATGGAACACTTGCAAAAGAATAAAAATGTTTAAAGGAAAGGGAGATTAAAAATGCTGAAAGGTTTATGCTATAAGTCACTGCATGACTTTCATGACCCCTTGAGTCATTAATTTAAGTCTTGATTAAAAGGAACGGCACAAACACCTCCGTTCTGCACATATGAATTTGAGAATTCTAATTCACACCTATACCCCCATGCAAATAGACACATTGCATTCTGCCCTATCCACATTCCCAATTGTAGAACTTTTGATTATGCTGCTTAAAAACTCAAATTCTTACACACACGCACACGCACACACACACACACACACGCACACACGCGCACACACGCACACACGCACACACACACACACACACACACACACGCACACACACGCACACACACGCGCATGCTTGCATGCTTGAACCCACACACTCACAGCTTCAAATCCATAATCATTAAATAGTAACAGCCAAGTGCTTACAGGGGAACGGGACCAACACTTTGTGACCTTCTCACAAGCACCAGAAGCAATCTAATGTCTATAACGACAATCACGGCCATAAATCAAGAGCTCTATTGCTGCAATAAGTGAGTGGTGGTACGAAAGGAAGTTTGAGAATAAATGAGTGAATCTCACGACAGCAGACACTGTCTCTACCGTACAACAGCAGGGTATCCCGTTTTATGTGGTAGAGACAGAGAGAGAGAAAGAAAGAGGGAGACAGAGAGAGAGACAGCGAGAGAGGGGGACCATGAAGAGGACTTCAGTGTAATGGCTGTCCCATACAGAGCCTTCGCCTCGTTTGGAATATTCCCTTTTCTACACACAGTGTGCGGGTTCCACCTTCATTCATTTATTTGTCCCATACAGGGGCCACTAAAACTAAACTTTAAACAGCAGCCCTAATCCTGTGGGGCTGCCGCACCACTTCATCTCATTATGGGTTACACATCCTGCCAATCAAAACATCCCCGTTTTGTAATAGCAAACCCTCAACTGACATTCCAAAGAGCTCAGAGGTGAGATGAGAGTGGAGGGGCGCTTTGTCATTAAGACTGCAGCTCCTTCCCCCTTGCACCCCGTCCTCTCTCAAATAGGACCCCCCCCCCCAAAGTACTCCTGGGGAAAGCTCAAAACAAAATAACAGGCAGGTACGTGCTTTAGACTTTACCGGTGGGGTTTGATCGTTGCCTTCACTGCACACACCCCCTGGCTGAGTAAATCGTGAAGGAAAAAAGATTTCTGCTCTAATTCTTTATGGCACTCCTGCAAGCCAACCTGCTTTTGCATGCGTTTCATGTTAGAGTAATGAAAAAAACACAAGAGACAAAGTGCTACAAGCAAAGTATTTTCTAGGGGTCATAATTAAACAATGAGAGCAACAGAGCAAAGAGTAAATGGCAAGAGCAAACGGTGTTAAAAGTAGTCATTCCCCACGGAAGGCAGAACAGAACCAGCTCGTGTTTAGACAAAAGCTCATTTGTTAATGCCAACTGACGTAGAGAGACACCGATGGGGTGGGCCTTTTAACCCCAATGATGCCAAACTCAATTCAAATGTAAAATATTCTTTATTTCCCTTGCAGACGGTCTTAATTGTCACGTCTTGTGTAGTTCATATATTTAGATACAATACAGCATTATTAATTTAAACATTTGGACATTTACTTCAATATATAAGAACCTTTGCTCAAGGACACAACGGCAATGCTCTCCCCACCCAGGATTGAAATTAGATTTCAAGTGTACCTCCCAAACCACTGGACCACACCGTCGCCAAGATCTCTTACAGCGTGTCACAACACTGGCTAGACATCAATGGTGAAACCCTGAGACGTGATCACAGCACCAGTCAGAAACATCCCATGTGGCCGGCTGTCACAAGAACCTACACAACTCTGTGCCCCCGGAGACGACAGAGGAAGAGGCTCTAGCACGGTTCTGTAGACACGGGCAGGGGAAGAACGTTTCAAAGATTACCCCCCCGCAAGACTACAGTAATGAAACCTTCCGCTCTCTGGCTGCTGCTTAAAAGAGCGGTCAGCCAACACCATGATGGTGGGGGGGGGTTCCTCTCTAAATTGTGAGAACTGAGACATCAGATATCAGTCTTCACAGGAATATCTGTCATAAAGCGGAAGCTCGAGATCCACTCGCAGGTGGTTATTCGTGAACCTCTTTGAACGCCGGCACGCGGTAATCGGGGGAATTCAAGTAAGTAAAATAAATTAGCATGCAACGAGGGGACACCTTCATTTAGCTGGAATTCATTCAGCTCATAACGCGGGCCTGTCATTCCATAATAAGGTTGTGCACATCTCATCGATCGCACACAATGAGGCGAAGCGATTCCACAGCACTTTGGAAAGATTAAGACTTAATGAATGAAAAATCGGATAAAAAAAAAATGAAATGGCGGAAGGTCATTGGTCATACGCCAGCTGAGGAGCATGATTCAGACGTGAATCACAAACAACAGCGTCCGCATTCCAACTCTAATGAGCCGCACCAGTGACTCGCACCTCCACGCCCTCTCTTCAGGGCGGCAGTGCCCGTTCTGTTGTTCTCCAAAATAATTCACACCCTGGCCCGGAGACATCTGAGTGAGCAAATAATCCTTTGCCAAAAGGCAGATTATATATATAATTATATATTATAATTACATAATTTATAGTATACGTATACACAGGCAACTGCCAAAATAAAGGAAACACTTGACTAAATGGTTCAGGCAGCTCTGTTATGGTGTGGGGTGCATTTTCCTGGCATGGTTTAGGTCCACTTAGAAGGCAAGGTAAATAGCAATAAATACAATGTCATTCTGAGTGATCACCTTCATCCTATGATGAAGCATTTCTATCCTGATGGGAGTAGACTCTTCAAAGATGACAATGCCCCCAACCACAGGACACGAGGGGTCACTCAATGGTTTGATGCAGGAAAATGATGTAAACCATATGCCATAGCCATCTCAGTCACCAGATTCCAACTCATTCGAACATGTATGGGAGATTCTGGAGCAGTGTCTGAGACAGCGGTTTCCACCACCATCAAGAAAACACCACAATGTTGGAATTTCTCATGCAAGAATGGTGTTGCATCAGTCCAATAGCGTTCCAGAATCTATGCCAAGCGCATTGAAGCTGTTCTGGAGGCTCATGGTGGCCCAACGCCCTATTAAGACACATTATGTTGGCATTTCCTTTATTTTGGCAGTTACCTGTATATACAGTATATACAATATATATATACACACAGACAGAGAGCGAGAGAGAGAGAGAGAGAGAGAGAGAGCAATAGATAATGAGGGGTAATAAACTTAAGGAATTAATATTGATGTCAAAACACATTATTGCACATGGCAGCACATGGGTGACAAGGATGAATTTTTCTGAGAAATTGCCAAAGCAGCATGAGTGGGAAGGGCAAGCATCACCCCTCAGTTCCGTGCTCAGCCCGTATTCATAGTTTCTCGCTTTAGCTGAACTCTAATGTTTTTTGCGCTCCCGGATGTCTGCGTCGGCCTCATGCGTAGAGATTAGGGAAAGGGCCGATGGCGGGCTGTACAGTCATCAGGAGAGCACGGAGAGGCCGGGAGTCTCGGAGGAGGCGGCTTGAAGCATCTGCCGCGCTGGCGAAGAGCCAGCTCATTAACATTCTGCTCAATTATTCAAAATGAAGCCCCCAGACGCTGAGGCCCAATCGCATCTCGACTCGCCACAGACGTCCTCCTTCAAGCAGCCGCAGCCGAAACCACGGTCGAAAACGTGCTTTCCTCCATAAGCGAGACGAGAAAAAACGAGTTTATCGAATTCTATTTAGCACAATAACTCTCAGCTTATCGGTCATTACACACTTCAATAATGTTTTTGATGCTGATGCGTGTGCTTGTCTGTGCGTGTGCTTGCATTGTTACGGTCTGTGAAGCCAGAACGTTCCATATGCTCATGGATCAGAGATCTAGTGATGCAGAAAATGAATGCACAGTTCTGCATTTATGGCTATGGCATGATTAAAGTAAAGGACATGTTTCATACATCAATACAATCTCCTATCAGTCACCGCAATTGGATCAAAACTGGTTCTGACGCATCCACAGTTCTGAAAACTGAAGGGTGAAATGAAGGGTGCATTCTGGATGCAGGTCAGATTTTCTGATGAAGGGCGACGGTTAATTGATGCAAATGGGAGAGCTACTTCAAATGTATGCAAATGTGATGGCGAATTTCTCCCACAAGCTCCCTGCTGCAGAGGTGCCCGGACACGGCCGGTTCTCACCCAGCGCAGGTTTGCGCCTGGCTCACCTTCTGGTTTGCTTGGTCACGGGCAGATGAGGAGAGATTGCGCACCTGGCCACAGCCCTGCCGAGCGCACCCTCCCTCTATTAAGAGACGAGAAAAAAAACGGAGGGATAAAACTCCAGTGCGCAGCACAGTGAGGGAAAGTCGCTGATTAAACTGACTGTGTCGGCGTTGGACTGGCTTCCTCTATGCGACAGATGGATTCCTGACGCAGCAGGTCACGACGTGAGCCAAGTCATTTTTGGCCGCGTCTTCTCGCGCAAATCAGGAGAGGAGAGGACTGGAGACGAGACAATGAGCAGAATGCGAAGAGCAGAGCCAACGCCGATGCATTCGGACCAGGATTCTGTTACACCGAGGCGCAGAGACTAAACACAGACAGTGCGGTCACATGGGACACAGACACATGCAAGGCACGGATCAGAAAAAGCAGACATCTACCCAACTGGCTAACGTCCTCTGAAATAATGGCACCACTGTGACCACGAGCATGCAAATGCCTCATTCAAATTACTTTAATTGTGTAACGGTTGTATTCAAACACTCCCCGTTCTCTCCCTCTCGCTCCCTCTCTCAAACTTTACAGACCCCAGTGAAGGTTGCTAATTAAGAGGAGGATGAAAAAGGCCATGAAACTAGGTCACTAAAGGCCATGCATTCCAAGTCCCCGATGAACAAAAAAAGAGGGAAATTGATCCTCAACACTCTTTCACCATCAAAACATTAGCCTGGTGGAACCGAGAGGCATTTTGTCTCGTCCCTTTCACGCTCATCGTAGGATGCAGTCAGGGCCAACCTTTGGCCCGGAGGTGGCTGTCCAGCTCGTAGGAGGAAGGGGGTTTTCGGCAAACGGCCAGAGGGATTATGGGGGGGATGACGCAAGCAGACCACCCTATGGCCGGAATGTCACATGAAAGGCAGCATTGGGCTCCCTCTAGAACGCTGCCAGAGCCTCCTGTGCTCTGTTATCTTTGTTCTCTGCAGCAGGGGATGGGCCCTCCAGATGGAGCCGGTGAAAATGAGCATTTTGAGCAAGGCAGCTTAGTCCCGGAGAGAGGGAGAAAGAGAAATATTTCTTCTAAAAAGTCCTTCTGCATTGTGAAAAATATTCAGAAATGAGAAAAATTTGATTTCCAAATGTATAAACGAAATCCCATCCCTTGACTGATGCCGAAAAGTTGCCAGTCCTGTTTTGGTAAGGGCCAACAGCACCACTGGCAGCACAATATACTGGCAGCTTGCCACACACAGGCAAGGGAGTAACCACGGAAATATCATATAGTCGAAATGTAATATGCATTATGCAAGTCATATAAAAATCTTTAAAGTTTGTTATTATTTTCATGTTATTTTTACAGTTATCATTATTGTAATTAGTGTTTAATATGTTCTTTGGTTAAAATGTATGTGTTAAAAATACATTTACTCTACTTGGCAATGTTTACACTATGTATTTGATGCCAATAGAGCATATTTAATTTAAATGAATTGCAGACAAGAGAAACGTCTTTGCAGATTTCACCACAAACAAACGGTCCCAGCAGTTCTGAATGCAGCCACAATTCCATAGGTTGAGACGCGGCCCAGAAGAGAACACACACCACATACTGTATTGATGCAGCATATACAGTATACTGTATGTATATACACATTTCCACACTGAAAATGGAATCAGGCTGCCTTCTGCCATGCATCAAAATACAACAAAATGAGAAAATTATTGCTTTGTATATTGAGGCCACATGCCGTAACCTCCACCTCATCATGTCTGATTCTGTGGCTCTCCTGCTCAGTCTCTGCTGAAACGGGAGGATGCTTCAGTAAGCTAATTTACCCAGTGAGCTTCCCCTAGGGTCAGGTGTTGGCTTTTTGGGTGGAAAAATAACTGCATTCTAACAAATGCTACAATGGTGCAAATAAGTTCTTTTTCATCCCCTTGGCATGGCAATTTCCCTACTTCAACACCAAGTGGTGAAGAACTCAGCCATTGTTCGGCCATTGTTCAAACTGGGCCAGGCCAGCCAATCTGTCACTTTCACATGCCCATATGTTCCAGATGCTGTGCCCCCCTCCACCCCCAACCATTAAAATAAACAAGCTCTCTGCGCACATCCTGACGTGACACTCGCCAGCCCCTCGCTACACCTCTGGAATCAATACGCAGCAGCGATCTCTGCTTTGGATAGGCAGCTACCAACCCACTGTCAGCACCAACCTCTCTCTCTCTCTCTCTCTCTCCCTTGGGTAGGCACACACACGCAGACGCTCTCTGCCATTCCCATATAGATTTGTGAGAAAAGAGTCACACAGAGGTTAGACAGCAGACAACATGTCAGGTAGATTCCAAAACTGTGGAGTCTGGACCTCGGGTGCAGGTGAAGTCTGTGGTGAATTTGCTAACAGGCTGAGCAGTCTTGGTGGCAGTGTAGAGGTAGGCCTCAGTTGGTAATTAACCCAAGCCAGGGGTATTAATTAGAGAGTGAACTCTGCACACCCCCCTGGGTTACTGTTTCCAAAGCAATAATGGAGAGGAGCAGCACTCCACAACATGGCCACAACATTGACACACTGTGACACAGCCTTTCTAAAATGAGCACCATGGTGTCTCTCTCAGTCTTGGTGTCTCTCTCTCTCCCCACCTCTTCATCCTCCCCATGATTCTTGCTGAAGACTGAATGCTTTTATGATTTTCATAACTACTTTAAGTACGGTGTGGAGCAGTGGGCTGCAGATTACTGACCACAGGACTCATAGGTTCAGACCCCAAGAGGAACACTTTCATGGTCAATGGAAATGTAAATGCATGGAGTAATGGTAGTGCTTGTAAATGCCATTCGCCACATCCGTTAGAGCACTGGCTTGTGGATTTGCTTTGAGAGCCTCAAGAGGGCCGAGTTCAAGCTTGTGCTCAAGACATTGGATGTCCACCAAGTATGGAACCTCCGTTTTCAGAAGTGATGCCACAGGGAGAGCCGTGAAGGGACTTTCGTTCTTCACTGTATAATATGGCAAGTTTAACATTTTGATCAACTGCCCTCGTTGCCTGGCTTGCATGAGCCGGATTTGTTTGGTGACAGGGGCATTTCCCAGACATCTGGCCACGATTGCAGCGGCTTCACATTGGCTGTGTTGTCCATTTTTCCTGTGAATATGGATATGTTTTCTGTATGCGTTATTTCCAGTGTAAAATGAACTTAGCATGTCCGCTAGCAGTGGAAACTAACACAGCAGTACATGACATCTTTGGTATGGTCATATTCCAACCAGGTAAACTCTTCTTTCAATTAATTTCTGAATTTTCTTTGCTCATAGTCATAATCTGACACATGAGCACTCCTTGCGTCAGTAGACTGTTCTGCGGGGTTCCCTTTGGCAGTGAAGCCATATTTCAGTAGCCCCGACATGGCTGCACCGAGCAGGAATGTGACGTTGTTTAAACCAGCTCACTCGCGGCAAAATTCACACCAAGGGTAATGGGAGACAGGTCTGACATTTTCGTTTCAGGGTAGGTGTTATTCAATGCATAATACTGCGTATATTTTTTATAAAGCCGCACAAATTTGTTTATTCAATGTCATACATATGTTAATACATACATACATACATACACAATGTCAGTGGAATACAATTTCCACTTTAAGAAATGTTGTGTTTTACGGAGAACATCTAGTGGACAATTCGGGCCAACAATGCTGCATTTTTTGTGCCCACATTGCAGCACTTTGTGACCATGGGCCATCGTTAATGTCAAACCCTGTTGTCATTAATGCACATGTATTCCATTGTATCAACCTGCAAGATTCAGACTACAGCCCTGACTGCCTAATATGTAGTGACATTAAAATATTCACTGCCACGTGTGAAAGCTCTCTTCTTTCAAGCCTGTGGCATTTTAAAAGCACGTCGGCTTGATTTAAAATTCAGACAGGCTTCATGCATGCTTTGATGAGAGGAGAAGTATGCATGCTGGCAGATAATCTTTAAACCGGACACTGTCCCCACTGTCACTGTCACTGTGTGAGAACTCTCCAGTGTTGCCTGGCCAGTATCAGCTCTCACATCTAACCGTCAAAATGTGATCAATGTGGCAATCATTCCACTGCACAGCCAATCAGAAAACAGGGGGCAAGACAGTAAATGGCATTGGTCACATCCCCTGAGATCTGAAACGGCTGAAACAAAACTGGAGAAGGGACCATCTGGAGAGACACGGAGTGCCAACTCACATCATACCTCCCAGCTGACTTAAGCAGTTCCAAACATGTCATGGTTGCAAAACTTCTATAACTTTGTTGTAGGTCAATTTATGTTCACCCTCTGCGTATAGTTCATTATTATCACTGATACATACCCACAAAGCCTTAGTGTATTAATTGTGAAAACAATGACAACAATCACACACCCTCTTGTACACTTCCTCCATTTTTAATTATTATAATTTTTTTAATATATAAATTTTGTTTCAGATTTTCCCCTGTTTTTCTCCTCAATTTGGAAGCCAATTATACCCTCTATTTATTTCTATTAACCCTCCCCCACGGGGCAAGCTACTCTCCGAGGCCGGCGATGATCCGCCTCCTTCGAGACAGAACTCACCGACCCCCTTTTTGGAGACACCCGTACGTGCTTCGCAGCGAGTTTGTGAAGCCAGCCAAATACGGGTGCGTTAGACCGCTATGCTATCCGCCAGCTCCCCTCCATTTTTTTTTTTTTTTTTATCAATTTATTTTTCCGATTTTACCCCGTTTTTCTCCCAATTTGGTAGCCAATTACTCCCACTGTGCTTAGTTCAATCCCCTCCCTCGTAGGTCGCTGCCATAGCCCTGTGACAGGCAGTGACAATGGCGAAGCACTGCCTCCTCCGAGACAACACTCGCCAAGCTGTTGACTGTAATTCCAGTACCCCAGAACCACTCCTGTGCGCAGCGAACTGTGTCAGCTTCCTTCCCCCCTCCCTGGGGCGGACAAGCCAATTGCCGCCCCGGTGGCACTCCCGGCCAGAGCCGACTCTGGCGCAGCGGGCAATCGAACCCCGGTCTCCGTGGCCAGCGTCGGACGTTGAAACCACTGGACCACGCGGGAGAACCTCCATTTTTAATTTTGATCACAACTAGTATGATGTAATGTTTGGCTAAGGGTGTATATACTATGGTGTAATTCAAGGCTTTCACTGCACAATAGATACAGTGCATGCAGCAAAGGCAGAAATAATTTCTCAGTCACTCTGACCAGCTATAGTGATCACCTGAATAGCAACTGAGCAGTCTAGCATCATGATTCTCAACAGCTCTCTTGGGAGAACTAATCACACATCTTTTCAACATTCCAGAAATATTTGATTGATGTGGGATTAGTCTCATTTTCATGGATTTATGTTCAATGATGTAAAACACAACAAAACCACAGACAACAGATTTAAACAAACACTTCAATCCTTCCACACAAACCCTGTGCACCCATCCCCCCATGTTCACCATCTGAGAGACATGGGAAAAAAAAACATCTCATTAGCGAAGCTCTGTATGTACAGATTGCAGAGGCAACATGCACTGGTTTCCCCCGCAGTAACTACTCTGCGTTATTTAATAAGTGGCTTACAAACCCAAACATTAATTAAATTCAATTAGCAAGCTTCCCTCTTGGTATCTTGCCGTTTTCCGTGGAGAGGAGCCCTTGAAATGAGACTAAAGTATTCAGTTTTAGCATAGCAAAATTATGAAGAGTTTCTGAACCTGAGAAGCAAACAAAAAGAGTATATTGTGTAACAACTGAAATAAATGAATTTGGCAGCGTTTGGTTATCTTACGATCTTGTATCTTGACAATTTTTTTGTGATCGTTTTTTTTCCAAGAACTGGCTGTTCTCCATGTCCCCTTTGGAATTCAATCTCAAGCCATATCAGAGATGCAGCTACAGTTTTAAATTCAGGTCTTAGGACCTGTTCTTGTGTGATTCCTCTTAGTCTAAAAATGTTAATCTAAGAGGATTAATTAACTGAATTAAATGTTAATCTTCTTTTAAAAGCATGCTGGGATGCTCACATGAAGATGACTATGCAAGAGCTTGTTGTATTGTAATATCTTGTGGTTGAAAGCTGTACCCATTTCCCTCCAGATGGCAATTTGATTCCTAAACTGAATTCAAAGAATCTCTAAGGTTGTAAATGAGACCAGCATTACCTTTATAGTAATTACACACCCGCACTGCTTTTCATCCTTGTTTTGAACCAATGTGTGCTGTCAGATGCTTTTCTGTTTTTTCAAGAGGAATAATAATGGCCAGAAAACCAAAAGCAAATCAATCTGTTCAATAATCCCACATTTGTCTTCCAGTGTACTGAGAATGAAACCTTTTTCAAAATGGGTCATTAGGCTTATTTTCTTAAAACTAAAGATGCCTTCAATAGCTGAACCGTCTCACCGATCCATATTCTCAACAGGATGAGTGAGGGACTGGAGGGCTTGTGAGCACACCAATTTCACTGCTGTTCTCTTTGAGCAAACTTTCTTATACATTCACTTCTGTTGGCTCTTTGACTGCCATGATGTAAAGCCATTAGGCAGCGTTTGAGTTGAGTTGAGTGGCTGAGCCATTTGGTTAAAGTAACTGCAAGCACAAACACGCTCAAAATTCAATTTTTATGTTTTACATACATTTACATAATACATTTAGAGCTCCTTGAAATTTGGAGATTATAAACAAATGGTAGCACATCCACTGACTAAAGGATAACTTTGTAAGCATCTTGATTCCTGTTGAAATTCATAACCGGAAAGCAGCCATGACGATGCCTGGCAAAGCAGCTAATCGGAAATTAGACTTCAGGACCTTAGACAGGATGATAACTTGCAATATTTAATATTTATAAGATCCAGAAGAAGAGGAAACTAAAATGATTAATCAAAGTAATTGCTAGGAGTTTTAATTATAGGGGATCCTTCTTTCATTACTAAAGTCCACATGGGAAGGGCAAAAAAACGGTCAATGGCCAATGAAATGGTGCCAAGTCAGGACTTTCCCTTGACAAACTGAATTTTAAATATGACTGTCTTGTTCGAAGGAAGCACTTGAATGGCCTTGTGTCAGGACCTTCTTCAAAACCTTGTCTTGGAACATTTCTCATTTATGACGTGTGTATTGCATGATGTTGAGGAAAGTAGGGATGATAAAAAATATTAATGTGTTCCATTAACAGCGGTCGTCTAGCAAATAATGCTTCACGGTTTAATGAGCATTAATAATTTATACTGTGTACATAGGATATGCATTTAATTCCATTTCATTTTCGAAAGCTCAAATACAATTTGATACCATGTGTAACTTACCATAGTTCCTCACTAGGGTTTAATTTTTTTTTACAAAATGATCGGGAGAGGAAGTATGGTAATAGGTTTTCAACTGACGCTGCCAGCATTCTCATTATGGAAAGCAATGAATTCCGGTCCAAAACAGATGGACAAAATTCAGTAACCAACACTGGATCAATGCACCCACCAGCAGTTTTCACCCAAAATAAATGACAGTAGTTAGTAATGTGGTGCGTTTGGCCTCCAGTGGTCCGAATCACAATGCTTACTGCAGAGGTGTGTCAGATAAGACCGAAAGATCCTCAGGTTCACCCTAGGCTGATTTTAGTCAAACTCTGCCGTGCAAAGTTAGTCAGCAATAACGCGCTGTGCTCTGGGCGACAGCACACCATTGCAAGAGAAGCGGTGGTGCCGTTCCAGTGGTGTTACGATAAAAGGCGCACTGCGCGAGGAGACGTGACTTGGTTTATACACACGCACACGCCACAAAGCATTTTCATCTGCTGCTAGTTGCTAGGACAACTTCTGTGCATTGGTTTCTACTCCTGGCGGCCAGTGAATTCGCCCACTTACTATAACCTTCCCGATTAGAGTTCCTCTAATTACCACATCAGAAGCTTCAGCGTCAGAAGAAACACACTGAAGTATGAGATGGGGAGAACAAAACAGTTCCTTCCATTGAAGTGTGTGTCACTCGAACACATATTTACATTTCACTGAAGGGGATAAAACGATCTTAGCGATGGGAAGGCATCATTTGAACTTTGACAATAAAGACTGAACTAAAAGGTGATTGTAAATGATGTATTTCTGTACTCCATCAGAAAGCCCCATCTACTGGAGAGTGCGGAGGGGGAGGGGGGGACAAACCCAAATATTCCCACACAAAATTATGTTTTTATTATTATGTATTATGACACGGTACTAAATAGGCTAGGCCAGACAAATCACTCTCATGGTGATATCATGCAGGTGACACTGTAAAAAAAAACAGAAAAAAAACTCTCACTACCTACAGTCTGCATATTTCAATATTTTTTTATGAAATCTGGAGAAACCTCCCAAATACCCCAGCCCCCAAAGCAGAACAGCTTGGAGAGGGAAAAATGTAGAGGGAGAGAGAGAGCGAGAAGGAGAGAGGGGGGGGCTGAATCATGCAAGCCTGCAAGATATTTCCCATCTCACTGGCAGGAGTCCCAAAATCTGCTTCATTCCATGAGGAGGGAAGGGGGAGGGGTCAAAGAATCAAAGGGTGCTTGTTGATGCTTAGTGCAGTACCTCTGATTTTTGTGTGGGTTTCTGCAGCAGCGTTGACATAATATCTCAGCTGGGCCAGTTCATCCGCTTTAGTGTCTTTGTCATCAGCCAAAATGCAAAGTGGGAGGCTCCCAAACGAGGTCAAAACTGATGTGAAACTGTTTATCGCTGTATTCTAATACCTTTTAGTGCTTCAGTCATCTGGATAAACAGACTCCAGAATCACTCAAAAAGAACCAAGATGGTTATAAAAAGGGGTTATAAAACTCCTTATACATGCACTTAGCACTGTGCTAGGAGTGCATTCTTGAGACTGAGACACAACAACAACATAGGAAAAATATGGCAGCCATCAGACACACAACGCACATATACTGTATACTGGTAACACACGTATATCAACATGATTCAAATACTTCTCCCTGAATCTCCTTAAATATCTTTGAAGCACGCTTTCTAGAATGTGGGCCTTTCACTAATCAGGTGGTAGATAGGACCATTGAGGAAGTGTCAGAGCGCTTGCAGACAGGAGAAATACTCACATAGCCACGGACATAAAGGGGCCCTTATACGTGAAGGGGTCCCCTATGCCTGTGGAAGGAAGCAAACAAAGCGCCTTCATGGTGCATATCGAAAACAAAGCTCAAGAATAGCCTGTAAGGAGTATAGGAAAAAGGAGAGAGAGGGAGGAAGAGTGGAAGAGAGAGAGTTTCGGGGGGTTGTGTAAGACGAACGTCCGCCTCTCTTCCAAAAGAGCACAATTTAAGCGCTCACGCGTTAAAACAAACGTGCCCTTGCTCTGTTCCAGATAGGCTGTGTCAGCACTGGTCTCAAGTTCGTAGATAAAATGAATAAAATGTAAAATGGTCTGCACTACACTGTGAAATGATCAGAGTCAGGGCCCTCTGCCCTCCCACAGAAGCACTGTCAGCTCTCACAGTAAATAGTGGGCTAAAGAGGTGGAACGGGAGGGCAAAATGGGAGTCGCATGGGGATCTCGCCGTACCGGGTCAGCAGCCAAACCTTTGCGATGCCCGAGACAGGGGTGCGGCACATCAAAGACAGCGTGCTGCTCAACACTCTCAGAACATAGAATGAAATGCACCTTACGAATAGACCCACTTAAAGCGGGCATATGCGAACGTTCAAGATATGCGCAATTCTATTTTTTGTATACACACAAATGTGTAGTATACTATTTCCATTCACAGATGAGACAGAAGGCACGCTAGCAAGACTTGTGTAACTCTGTTTGTTTTGTTTTCTCTGGAGGAGGGCTCCACATACAATGGGGTCCAAAAGTCTGAGTCCACTACCAAGATCTGTTTGTTTTCATCATTCATCAAAAACGAACACATTTTTTACTCAGGAGAACAATTTCACCTCTAACTACTTCACTAAGCTCTGCTGACATAATTACAAACAGCTGCAAAAAATTTTGCAAAAGGAAGTGTCCTTTTTCAAGATGAAAGCACCTGCAGTAGCAACGAGAACATATAGAGGACCATATTAATTACTTCAATATCTGGTATTAATTGTGACCAAAACAACACACTGTGTATAAGAGTGTCTATGCATTAAAAGTTAAATGAAAAATAAAGTGTCACAACATTTTGAGGAAATGAAAGGCAATGGTGTGCAAACAAAATATTTATGGATATTTCATACCATCCTTTCTATTTCATACCATCCTTTCTCAAACAAACATTTTTTAAAATTTGTATCAGTGTATTATGACATTCTTGAATAACAAATACCACGAGTAAAACCTTTGTGCCAGTTTTCAATGGAAACAAACAGATCTTGGTATTGGACTCAGACTTTTGGACCCCACTGTGTTTAACAGTAAAGTGATTTGAAGGCCAGGTGGACTTTTTTTGAACTGATATCAAATCCTTTCACACAGTCTTATTTCCTTCGGCAAGGGGAGCGCTTTCAAAATCTATTCTCGCCTCAAAAACATTCTGTGCCCCAAGGCTGGGAGACGGCTCACCTCTAATACCGGTCAGACAAATCAAAATCATTTCCTGTTATCCTTCTATGGCTATAGGAGGTTTCGCCTGATTGTATGGGTAGCAAACCCTAAATGACATGGCAAAGCACTCAAAATGATCCCAATAGCCATACTTTTATAGACTCTCAAGAAATGACAGAGACCCCCCACACTTTCAGCTGCTAACCGCAACAGGGATAAAAATATTCTTAAAACTTTCACATTCTACGAAGGCAACCATTCTTGCAGTACAGATAGGTATTAAATACATGTTTAATTCATGAATATACTTATTGGAACATTGCATGCGTCCCGTTTCAATGTTCAGAATGACAACGGGCTCCGAACAGAAGGGATTATAGGAATGTAAATAAACTTGAGTCACATTAAGATATTCTCGAACCTGTGGGAGGATTAAGTGCTGATACCCTGCCCGGCAAGGTATAGATCAAATGGTGAAACAGAGAGAAAAATCTGCCACTGGTTCCATGACTGTAAGCCATGCTATTTCAAAGGCTTGTACCTTTTCTGACACAGACATCTACAAAGAGGCTCACCTCATTATTGACGGCTAAAAGCACTCTGAGAATTGCTCGTCTCCAAGTCGCCTGCAAATGAATCAACAGCCCATGGCTGATTCCGGTGCATATTTCCAGCCATTCCACGAGGAAATCAGTTAACAGGAAACAAAGACCCATAATTAAGAACAGCTCAACAGCTGTCAGTCCGTGATGCTTGCGGCTCTGTCTTTGTTCAGTTTTCCCGTGCCACTGCCCAGGTTTCCATAGCAGGAACCGCTCATTATCACACAGACAGACCATAGAATGGCATGAACAATTCCAGCCCATAAGTCCAAAATGCAATACATCACTGTAATAGCTGAAATGCAAATCAATAGCTGGTTGGAAGGCCACTCCGTCATGTGATCTTCGGGAGGCAGGGCCGGTCTCGGGCACCAGAGCGAGAGTAGTAGAAGCCATCCAGTTGATGAATGTTTCTACGATTGGTGTGCGCTACACTCTGGACAACTGCAGCTTGCAGGAAAAAAATATACAGTACATTCACAGATTAATATTTGGAATCCTGGAAGCACTGAGAGATTTATCATTTTGTCAGGGAGATGCTACTGGTTCTGTACAAACTGTAAGGATGTTAACGCATATCCATGGGGCATTTCGCTAATTAATGGCTGCCTAACTGACAACTCCAAATAGTTAAACAATCAATAGGACTACTTTTTTTATTTTATATTCCAGGTTTCACAAACTAAACTCCAAATCATCGCGAAAAGGAACTTACCAAGAGTTCCATATTTGGGGTTTAGTGTTTTCTTTCCAGATACAAAATCGACAGGAGGGGGAGTAAGGTAATAGACTTGCATATGACTCGACTGGAATTTGTTAACACCAACAAATATGTCGCCAAAAGGTTCTGCAGTAAATTCTCTATTCTCTCTGCTATCACTGATAGACAGCGTGTAATGTTCTAACTCAAATCTGTGATGCAGTGCAATGCTGTGTGGAATTATTCAGATATGCCAATGAGCAGGTCTGCTTCTCCCTCCCGAGAGAGACTGCATTCAGTGCGTTTACATCAAATTACCATCTCTGCTCTGATTGGTGGGACTGCTCATGCCAGTGCTCATTTGGATGAAGCAGGTTTAGAGGCCAGGGCAGTGCTATTTGCATGTACAGTGGAGCATGCAGTTTGTGAGGGTGAAAGCCATGATATGTGTGCTACAAGAAAAAGTGAATGTTTTGTATGAGCTAAAATCGCAACAGTTATGTTTGTAAGTAGTGAGTCACAGTGTGGGCCGGGACCACCCTGCCAAGAGATGAACACTTTGAAGCATTAATATTTACATCCCTACTACAGACACAACAAAATATCCAAACTTTCAACTGTGCATGCTTAGTCTTCCTCTGCCCATGTCAATCCCCTTTCCAGCTCAGCAAGCCAGTCTTTTACCAAAATTGAATCAATGTTTCCTTATATAACATATGGCACCTCACGTAAATAGCTGCTAAAAAAGGAAGGAATCTGGACAAAGGCTCTTTCATGGTCTCCTAATGGACAGGACACATTTTACCATGCGTATAAACACCAGCAGGCATCCTCTGCTCATTCACTGGCTAAGCTCACCTGCAGCGCTGAGCTTGCATATCAAACATCCTATGACGACAACAGCAGCAGAACTATTGTCACACTGGGAGGCAGAGGCACTGTGCACTAATCGCCAACCTCTGTCAGTCTCAAATGTCTACCATGTCCCCTCACTGCTAACAGTAAATCAAAGTAAATAAAAAAGTAGCTAGCACACACCAGGGCTTCTTGTGGTCCACCCTATCATTTGCTACATCTCTGAATAATTATGTTATGTACCTTGTGACTGATACTGCTGACAGCTTGGTGCTGTAATCGTGCATTAAAGTAAAGGCTTTCAGTCATGACTGGCAATGCCTCGTTTCCTTTTCATTTCGGGAAAAAAATCATAACCCTGCAATGACCAGAGCTACAGCATACATATCAAATCAACTGGAAGAAAAAGAAAGTTAACACCGAGCTCACCTCCTGATTTGAACAGCACTGGGTGGCACCTTGTGCTCTGTCTCATACCGAGTGACAACTTATCGAGCATAAACTACAATTCCCAGTGGGAGGCATGCTTCACAGCATGCTGTACTTCATATCACCTGTCGGGGGCCATCGGTACAAACCCCATTCTTTCCTGAGGATGCACCGCTTGGTACTCGGCCCATCAATGATCTTTATTAGAACAACAAAAGCATATTTGCCATGCATTCGCCTACTTTGTCAACTTAACAGCAATGGTGGGTGATGCTGCATTTCTTGTGTAGAGCATGGAGGGGGGCGAGGAGAGGCAGAGCACTATTGGGGGGATGCGTGTGGCGGCGCAGCGGCACCGTCTCTCTTCTTTGGCTGCATGTTCCGTTCTTCTCTCCCATGGGCACGAGCCCAGAACCAGAACAGCCCGTCTGCGAGGCCAGATGTAAATAGCTCGATCCAAGCTGAGTCAGAGCAGGTGTGGCCCATAATCAAGACTGATAATGACATGACTGTATAATATTCACAAAGCAAAAAGAACAAGCATGATATATAGTATATAGATATATATACGTATATATATATATATATATACTGTATATAGTGTGCGTGTGTGTGTATGTGTGTGCATTTGTGTGAACTGCTCTGGGTAAATTCTTCCCGCTAGCACTGTTCCAGGATCTTGAAACCCAACCCCAGCCATTATATGTGAGAAATCTGAAACCAATCCAGGGTCAGTATTGCTTGAGGGCTGATCACACTGCATCTACACACTGATCTGTGTGCGTGTGTAGTACATGCCTGTGTGTGTGTGTGTGTGTGTGTGTGTGTGTGTGTGTGTGTGTGTGTGTGTGTGTGTTTGTGTAGAGAATTGGGTCCTGAGATTCCTCAAGCTGCCCCTCATTACTTTGCTGTGCGCATACCTCAGTCACCGGATTCAGAGACACAGAGACGCGTGAAATCCGTTGTGATGCCTCCGCTCTACAGGGCCTCATCTCCGACTACAACAGACTCTGGCTCACAGACGCAGAGTCTCACAGACACTCGGGCAAGACTGCAGGAGAAAACAACACAGGCCTTCCCTGCATACAGTGCCGCGCAATTTAGAGAAACGCATATCAACCACCCACATCGGTACAATAAAGCACAAAACACAAAAATGTTTGACAATTCGCAAACATTACAGACAACAAAGAAACAGAATACCAACAGCCTTTACACCAATAGACAACCTGGCTGCCATCATTACATTAATATTTTTTCTTCCAGGTGGTTTACAAAATAGACCCTTTTGCATGGCCGCTTTAGACTCCTGTATCAAAAGCTGGAACACCAATACAATAAGAATGTATGTATGAACATGATGGGGCATGATGACACCACGCATGAGATATTGAGGGAAAACTCTAAACGACCTGCATTCTACTGCAAGCCCTGAAGTGTGTTCTGTTGGTTTCGGTGAGAGTGAGTAGGACAGCGGACTTCTCGAGTGTCTCCCCTCTAAGCCGAGCTTCACTCTCCCCACAGCTGCTGTTTCAAGGCTCTTGAGTCCAGCTCTCAACAAAAGCCCCCCACTTCATCTCTAAACACAATCTCTGTGCATTATTTGTGTGTGTGTGTGTGTGTGTGCATGCGTGCGTGCGTGCGTGCGTGTGTGTGTGTTTGTGTGTGGGGAGGGGGACATGGGGGTGATGTTAGCATAGTGGTCTCCATGGGCAACCAGTGAAGAATCCCCTGCTGCTCTGGTGAATGTCGCTGGGAGGAGAGGACAAAAGACAATCTTCTAGGAATTATTCTAATTCATTTTGTCGATGAGGTTTGGGTAATCTCCTCAGAGAGAGGCCCAGCACAAAGGCAGTGTGTGACAAGACTCCCAACTGTGGAACAGCAACATGGGCTTCCTACAAACCAGAGAGACTTGTTGGGGCAATTTTTCTACAAGGCTCCCTTTTGACCAGGAGAAAAAACTCAAGACACTTAAAGCATAGGCATATTCTTTAAACTGAAATCAACATGCATAGGGTGGCACAATGCCAGTCATAGCTTCCAGCGACCAATCATAGCTTCTGTTTATCATCTATCAGATGATGCCTGTTCTGTATGAGTGGGGCTTGAACTGCACAGAGCCAGAATGCACATGAAGGCTTCAGTCCAAAATATACAAACCAGATTGCAATGGCAAAACTGAATCCACTGCAGTACAGATGGAGGCCAATGTGTGAAAGGATCCCTAAAGCATTTAATCCCGCTTTAAGAAGGACAAGAATGACATTTCCTGGGTTACTGCCAGTGGATTTTATTGTTGTTGTACTTTTCGCTATCGATGAGAATACCTAACAACATAGAAAGGCCACAAATACAGTATGTTACTGAGATTTAATCATGACAAAACTATGAACAGTTCAATCGTAGCTGCATACTGTATTGCTACCACAACAGTGCTGGTAAATTGTATTGACTGAATGTGTTGCTGCATTGCTGGTACATGTATTGATAACTGCATTACTAATGTATGTTTTCATATTATCCTTTGAAGCCCCTAAAATAATTTCCCCAATGCAACTCCATCTCATAAGAAAAACATTTTCAAACATTTTCATGTCAAGATATTG
Source organism: Aldrovandia affinis (assembly GCA_029706075.1). Classification (NCBI taxonomy): domain Eukaryota; kingdom Metazoa; phylum Chordata; class Actinopteri; order Notacanthiformes; family Halosauridae; genus Aldrovandia; species Aldrovandia affinis. Next base: position 646,072 of record JAINUG010000145.1, on the reverse strand, counting down.
AGAACCTAAGGTATCATCCAGTCAACGCCACATCATGTCGTACAAATATACATTGTTATACTCATTACATTACATTAATTACTCCATCCAGTAAGTTTTACATTTCTTTACAATCCATTTATACAGCTGGATATTTACTGAAGCAATTCAGGTTAAGTACCTTGCTCAAGGGTACAACGGCAGTGTCCCAACTGGGGATTGAACCTGCAACCTTAACGTTACAAGCCCAGTTCCCTAACCATTATACCACACTGTCTGCCTATTCCTCAAATACTCCACCAGTAATTCGGACGTTAAGCAACCGAGCACAATCCTGCATAACAAGCATACAGCACTAGCCTTCTGCGTTTACTGTCTGCTCAGTTCCATCTCACTTATATCACATTTATTAAAAACCCAACTGGATGACTGTTTCATTGTTCAAGACAACTGAAAAGGTGCGTGGGTCGGTGCGTGTGTTCGCCCGCGCAATTGCGTGTCCGCTTGGCCACAACGGCTAGGCGGTAGAACTCGTCACTTTTAATTTTCGGGTAACCAGACCCGTGAGGCAACCTAACTCTCTAAAAGGTTGTGACTGTAACCAAAGATGTTCATCTTGTTGGTACATGAAATAGGCATCACTGTGAAACTGCTCTCAATAACAAATGGCATGCAACATCAGTAACACACTTGAACAAGTGTACCATTCCGTTTTCTCCCCATTCCGCACAGTCTTCACCACCACCCTGCGGTGATAAAAATCAATCTTTCTGACAACACTTTATTTGAGGCTAGCTAGAAATCCCTGTTTGCTCATTGGCATGGGCAAATTACGGTTTCCCACCTTTTTAGATGAACAGCGCATGTAGCATCTTCAGTTCAATAAAAGTATGTTTAGAGTTTTTACTTACGACAATTTTCTTCATCACTGTTGTCAGAGCAGTCGTCATCATCGTCACACCTCCAAATGGACGGTATACACCGTTCGTTTTTGCACTGAAACTGACCATTCTCACAATCCGTTTGTGTCCCTGCATTGGTAGAAAATACGACAAAAGTAAAATAAAAAGTATTTGACATTCACAATTAGGACATCCCATTCAAGTGACATTTTATTTCCCAATATACTAATGCAAAATCTTCCTCGAAATATACCTGTAGGTTTTATTTTTTACTGTTACCCATCAACATTATTCATACATATCAGCCTACGTAAACTACAGTTCATAATTAAATTCAATCTCTATTGACTGTTGTGGCTCGTTAAGGGGATTAACTCATGGACGCAATTAGTATGCTACCACTCGCTAATCGCAAGGACATTAATCGTATAAACTGTACAGTAGGACACATTTTACAAATACACAACAACAAGACGGTAGTTATATACTAACTTGATGCTGAACGTACTTCACATCTAATATTAGGTCATTTCCATTTGCCGTGAATTGCACAATGAAACGTTGGAATTGATGAATTCGGAAAGCATTCGCAAACTCGTCTCCGCGCAGCTAGGTTATAAATGTGCTCAGAATATCACAATATAATAAAACGGTTAAGAAACTGCACGCTATCTATAGGCTACACATGCACACAAGGTGAATGTTCTCCATATAACCTGTCATCCGTTAACATGTACACTGACACACCAACATTTCTATCAGTGCGACCAAACTAACATAAGGCTAAGTAATATGAAATTATATAAACTTCAAAAATACGTTACGCGCTAGCTACAATGAAACGTGTAGTTGTAAACGGGTGCTTGCAGCAGCGGCTAGTGTTACTACAATGAAAGTGTGCATCTGCGCTTCCCCTCCGTAGCTGCCCATTCATACAGCTACTAACCATTTTTCCAAGTTCAAACGGAACAAGCTACCCACCTTTTGAAGAATGTAGCTCCATTAGTAACAAATGTAACAGCATAATCTTCCCTATGTCTGTCCACATCTCTTAAAGAGGTGAATTGTGATCATGCAAAAAAACAAACAAAGCCACCTTCACTTCCCTTCCTCTAGCAGTGCTCCTGTTCTACCTCTCACTGTATCCTCCTCTACTGCTTCTCCAGCAATTTGAATTGGTGACGATGACGTTTATGGGCGGGATTATGCCTGCAGTAATCTAACCCAAAAAAATCACACATCAACACATGCGACCGCCGTAGTGACCTGTATTCTCGGAGTATTGGAGTAGTAATAATTTGATTTATATTATACAAAAATAAATTTCGCGCAGAAATATTCCTGGATGCACGTGGAACTAACTTCTAATACAGTGATCGAACGCGCGCTGCCTGACCCGGGAACGTCTCCAGGGTGCAAATTTGGCCAGCACCGAGTCATACATTTTAAATATTCGCGCAACAATGCAGCACACGTTTCAGTAAACTTGCATATATTTTATGTGGAGAGGTTAAAATCTCTGAAAATTTAGATTGCATACTTAAATGGAGGATATACAGAGTTTGACCGTATGAAATCGCTCTTGGCTTTAATTCTTTACTGACTGAAAGGCCTGCATATGACTGAATCCATTTAGAGCCTAAAATGAATTGGAGCAGAAGGGTAATTCTTGAAGTCTACTACCCCCAATGGAAAATCGCTTGATGCATATCAACTGGAAGAATTCTAAACTCAATCCAAATGTGTACAGTTACATTTAAAGGGAGGTTGGAACATTTACTAAACTGTTGCAGAAGGGTTTATTTTTTTTTGATTCATATCAACTGGAAATATTTTAACTCAATAAATAATGTACAGTTATGTTTGTAAAAAAAACTTGAATATTTTAGGACTTTGGAGATTATAACTAATGTGTTTATTTGTTTTATTTTTTGCTTGATGTTTTAAACAATTGTTAGTCTTTTATCAAAAAAACTGAATTGGATTTTCATTATGTATTTGCTTATTTTTAAAATGTATTATCTTTCAAATTAAGGAAATCAAATTGACCAATTAATTCAAGATTTAGGCATAGCTTCATATCGCATACCCAGGCACAACAAAAGCCTCTTTGTCAAACATGCATCATCAGGAATTTTGTTCTATTCATTTTCTTCACTTTATCATCAGTTTGATGTGGCCTTTCCTGGCACAGTAAATATTGTCAAAATCAGAGAATGGCAAGTTGGTCAGCATATCTTTTCTTTTCAGGGAGATTTTCTAGAAGTTATGTTGCCAAGCCTGTGAAAGACGTCAGGTCAATACTTGGCAAACTGCCCCAGCCCATTGTAGAGATGTGTAAGACTAAAACATAACTGAATCAAAGGATGTTGGGGAAGGGTGTCACCATCTACTGTGTAACATGAAGGACCTTGCAGTCAAACACAGGTACAATGAGAGTCAAATATGCAATCGTAATCATGCCCTCTACCAAATAAGAAACTGAAAACTAAACCAATGCAAAACAAATGAAAACAGACATAATCCCACTGAAATTACTGGCATGGATAGAATGTTTCAGTGTCCTATTTCAATTTGTTCATAAGATTATTACAAATAATGATGATTGAGTACTCATTTTATGAGAAACAAATGAACTGATTTTCTTTTGATACAATGCATGAAGGAGGAATATTTTATACCTCAGATGAGATGGGTTTCTAATTATCTGTCTATCCCAATCCTGGAATTTTTGAGCGTTTCCATTAGCCTCTGCCACAGATTGGTTTTGTACCACTTTCAAGTGATCTTACCTGTCACTCAGCCATCACAACGGTTGCCATATTTTAGCACCAACTGTTAAGTAAGTTATTGAGAGAAATCATATCTTCCCTATTGAGGACACATAGATGGATGGACGAATGGAGCGATTGCTAGACACACAAATGAGGCTGCCTTTACACATACTGGGTATGATGAACAAACAAAGAAAAAATGCATATGGCCAGACATGTAAAAATATATAATATATATATATAGTAACTTCAGTTTCTTTTCTATTATTTTTTGATTTTTTTTTTTTTTTTTGCATTACTTGCCAGGTTACTACAAATAGCCAGTCAGCAGCCACCCTGTAAAGCACTCTCCATTGTCCAAGTACAAAGGGCAGCTCACAGTCAGGTTCTACAATATGGATAATCTTCCAAGCTCCAAGCATAAGAGTTGCTGAATTGCAAGCTTGAGTGGCTGTTTTGTTGCATGCCCTGAAATTCTATTGTTTTTGTCCTCCAAGAATAGGTACAAAGTGTATATTAACAGTTACAGTGTTTGGAATTATGCATGTCTCCAAATTTATGTGCACCATTTTTTTATAGCAATTAAATATTTACATGGCATCTGTGCTTTCCAAATGTCTGACTTACAAATAAGGATTTTAAGATATTTTATTTAAAGATAAGTAAGCTACTAAATATCAAGACAATACATTAATATAAAATAACACATGTATAATAATTGTATGCCACATATAAAAATAATTAATTTCTAAAAGGCTTAAAAATGATATTGGTTATAATTCTCAAAACAATAGAAATGTTATTTCTTTCTTTCTCTCACACACACACACACACACACACAGGTAACTGCCAAGTAACACGATAAAAGAAACACTTGAGTAAATGAAGGGTTCTGTCAGCTCTGTTATGGTGTGGGGTGCATTTTACTGGCATGGTTTAGGTATGGTGAAGCATTTCTATCCTGATGGGAATGGTCTCTTCCAGAATGACAATGCCCACATTCACAGGGCATGAGTGATCACTGAATGGTTTGATGAGCATAACAATTATGTAAACCATATGCCATGTCCGTCTCAGTCACCAGATCTCAACCAAATTGAACACTTATGGGAGATTCTGGAGCAAGTGCCTGAGATAGTGTTTTACACCATTGTCAACAAAACAGCAAATTATGGAATTTCTTGTGGAAGAATGGTGTTGCATGCCTCCGATAGAGCATTTTCCACCAGCATCAATTTAACACCACAATGATGGAATTTTTCATGCAAGAATGGTGTTGCATCCCTTCAGTAGAATTCCAGACACATGTATAATCTATACCAAGGTGTATTAAGCTGTTCTGGTGGCTCTTGGTGGTTGAATTGGCTGGTGGTCCAATTCCCTATTAAGACACTTGGTGTTTCTATGTTGGTGTTTCTTTTATTTTGCCAGTTACCTGTATATTTCTCAGTAAACATCTCATCCCATCACATGACAAATTAATCACTCCCTGACAACAAATGAATATACAGACTCTTTTGTATTTGTTTGTATAATGCCCACATTTGACAGTTTTGTTGGTTTTTAACCAGAAACTATGAAAAGATGTATTGTGTTTTTGTGTGCTTTTATTGTGTTTTTGTTTGTTCCTTATATCCCAAGCATCTAAAGCAATTTCACACCCAAGCTATTTGTGGTTAAAATTACATTTCTGGATGCATTGACTTGTTTCTGAGCCCAACCCATTTGTTTGTTTGATGTTTTTCCTTCTCTTTTTTTTATCCCCCGACATGTATTCCAAGGACGTTCTCCATCGAGTTAAACATCTACACTTTGTTAAAGAGGGTTTGGAGAGCATTTAATTCCCTGTGTTCCTTGCGCCTGCAGTCACACGGACTGATGGGCAGGACTGGGCCAGACTGTGTGATCCTGGGAGGCAGAGTGCGACACCCTCAACTTCCTGACAGAACTCAGGGGTGGGGTGGGGGGGTGCTCTGCCTCCCCAGGGATGGCTCATTGATATGAGAATCAGGTGCATTGTGGTGGGAGGGGAATGCCAGAGGTGGGTAGAGGGGGGATGGCACTCTGTGATGTCAGGGTAAAATGTTCTGATGGCCTTTTAAGGTTTCCCAGGGATCAGTGCACAAAGCCCATGTCAGACATCGCTTTGATACATTTTAACAGAAGCAACAACATCAGACCTGTACACATGTTTCTGATATTGTGTGTGATTTTAACTCTTTGCTAAAGACTGATGGAGACATTCATCTGCTGATCCTCTCACCTTTGTTTCATATTCATTCCATTCTTAGCACCCCAATCATAATTATGAAAATGATAATCAACTTGTCTACATGCAAATCCTACACTGCATCATGAACATTGGCTGAGAATCATTCCCATATATTTACGTTGTGTGCTTTTAGCTATATTTTTTTAACTATTGACTATTTATTAACAAATAATAAACAAAGCCACTAAGTCAAGCCACTATAGACATGGCTGAAGTCAAGAAAGTCAAGACAGAGAGCCTACAAATAAATCAGTGTGGTGTCAGTATACACGCATATTACATATACAGTACTTACAAATGCATATACTTAAATACTTATATACATGATCTGTCAAGCAATAAGCAACAAGCTTGACAGGTCATGAAAAATGTTCTTTCTGTTGTGATTCTAGTGGAGTCACTACCCTTACAGAATGTCCCAGATCTGACCTGGGTTCACCCATGATGATTGAGTTGGAATGTTTCATTTACAGTGGGATTGACAGAGGAAATCAGTGTGGCTTCACGGAAATAAAAATGGACTTGATTGCTCAGCGACACATAAAAGTGAATGATGTAATTTGCTGTTGTCTAGATCCATCAATGGGGGGTGTATTGGGGGTCAACACTCAATAGGGGTCAGTAATATCACTCACAAACAAACAGATGAGTTGTGAATTCTGGCTGAGATGTACGGATACGGTTACTGTGACAGATGCTGACACCGAGCTACAACTCATGGTGAATAGCACATAACTCACAATGAATACCATATGGCAACAAGTATAAATTAAAATGTGGAGAATTACAAGTGAAAAGATTTGCAGAAATCGTGTTTCAATAGTTTGTACACAACGTAGCTGGCATTCTTAAATTGTCAAAGGACAGCAGAGCACAGTCATGAACCTCTGATATGCACAGATATTTTCACCTTTTTTATAACTGTCCAAATGTAATATATAATGGACAGGACTGCTGGTAGAGGATGGCACTGACAACGCTTAGGTTGTGGGTTCAATTCCCGTCGGGACCACATAAACTGAAAAATGTATGCATTCAATACTGTAAGGATAAAAGCATCTGCTAAAAGGCACATATCATATACACCTGGTCCTGTATACAGCTAGGGTTAAGCATCATGAAATCTCTGCTTCAAATCCTCAATTCTGCCATACAGCACAGTACAATATATCTTCTAATTATCTGCCAAGCAGACAACCTTTTCTGGAGCAGTTCACAACTCTTCTGCTCGTCACCGGGGCCAGAGGGGACGGGTATGTAGGACATGCCAAACTCCCTGGGCAAGTTGAGAGCTTTAACTCATTGTTTTTTCCCCCAACAGGGACTCTCACTCTCATCCCCATTGAGTCTGTTATGTGGCATGTTTTTTTTATTGAACTGGCTAGAATTTTATTAACTGACACCCCCAGCTTTGTGGTGGATCACATCTGAGAGAGCCTTTCCCTTCTGTCTCAGTGAAGTCTGCAATTCCTCAGATTACGCCCCTGCCAATTTCTACACCTGTCAGCCTTATCTCATAATAAATGCCACATCATAGAGCAGTGATTCATCTTCCACATCACCTCGCACATACACAAACCTAGTGCAAGCAGACTTTTTTTTCTTTCAAAATTGATGTCATCCATGACATCCATGATTCCAGCAGCCATTTGCACCAAAATCGATATTTGCTGCATTCTTTTTTTATTGGTCTACAAAACCACTACAGGGGCTATCCCCTTCCCCCTGGTATCATAATATCGGTAATGTAGTAGATCCACTGAAAACAGGATTATGGAGGAGTTAAAGAGCTGTTAAAACCTGCATTCAATCTTTATCAGGAGCGCAGCCAACATCTAATCTAGTTTATCTTCACTTGCGCTAAAAAGACAAAAATCTGGTAATACGTCCACTTCTGTACGAACAGCCTGAGAGACAGAAAGGGGCTGGCGGCAGCCTGCCTCTGTACAATACGCCAGTGAACATTTCATTTCATGCCCTCCTCATTATTTAGCCTAATACATCATGCATGCTTTAACAGACTGTGTTACTCTGTTCTCTCAATCTGCACAGTAGTATCATCAGTAAAAATATCTCCTTGCCTGTGAGATGCAATGGTATTAGCAGAGGTTCAGTAAAGGCTGTGATTACATTATAATTTATTTGCTTAGTAGAAAGTCTTATCCAGGGCAAGCTGCATAGCTTGCATTTTTTTCCCCACTGTATAACCCAGCTGGAAAGTTACTGAAGCAATTAATGTTGTGTACATTGCTTAAGGATACAGCAGCCGTGCTCCTTCTGGATATCGAAAATGCAACCATACTCATGCCTTCAACGTAATGTGTATATAATATTAACATTAATATATTCACACAATTAAAACAACCAAAGTAAAAATATACAAATACAAGTGTGGTATTGTAATATTCTTGCTACCTCCTTAAATTTCACTCTAGTGCCTCCAGTGGTAGAACATTGTTACTGTGGGAGCCACTTGGTCAACCTGTCACAATCAGAGACACTAGCAGTATTAGTAGGGCTTCCTGCTTAAGTAGCAGCCAAAACTTAGTAAATGAAAGATTTGATTGATTGTGTTTACTTTCAGTAATAACAAAAGGGGTTTTTATTAGACACTGTAGTAGTAGATTTTTAAAAATTAGAAACATCTTAGCAACAATCAAGGGTTAGTAATTCTCTTTTTTTATTAGATACTGGCACATTAGGCTTGGCAATAAAATGACTAGGGTTGCCTATCCCAGCCATAGACTTATCTTCAAGCAGAAGCCCCTAACAAGTGAAGGGAAATCATCCGAGTGAGAGAGATGTGAAAATAGCTGCATCTTTGCACATAGTCATTAACGTGATAGGGAGTGCACTAAAACTCCTTATTATGTTGTTGTGTGAAAATAACATGAGCTAATGCACTTCCAACCAGCTGCGGAACATTTTCTCCATGAATGAAAGTTTTAACCAAAACAATTACACAGTGGATGAGCTGCTTCACTTGAAAGGGTGTCTGTCAGTAATGAATCCACTCTCTTTTTAAGAATCTGGAGTGAGAAAATACCAAATCAGCATCCTTTCTCTCAGTACTTTCTTTAATGGGAAGATGAGAGGAGGTGGTGATCACTGATATAGTATTCTTATGTTTCACAGTGAAGAAAGCCCATAATACTCAATCCATGTGAAACAGTATTAGAGGCATCTTAGCTTAAAGATGGAGAAGGGGCTCCTGGGGAGGCAGGCTAATTCGTTCCTGAGCAGTTTGTCAAACAAGCTGGTCATGCTATTTTCACGAACACAAATCTGCTCCCACCTGAGCCAGAGGATTTTAAAATGGTGGGAAAAGCCTTCAGGCAAATGAAAATAATGTACAGGAAATAATGATTTGTACTCAAAGGTGAGGTATTGGAAAGTCAGCCTCACAGTTCTAAATATTGATTTGTCCATTAAATCTCTTTAAAAATGACCAAGTGACTTAAAAACATTGTTTCTATTGAACTCAGCAGCAGAAGAGGCATATTTATTTTTTAGAAACCACAGCACCACGAGCACCTCTTGCATATGCTGCTTTAACTGTACCGACTCTGGCATCTGAGAACTAGTTTCATTTTTCAGATAACCTTTCATATAACACTGTAGATTAGAATACATTCATTCTACCTGCAGGCTCACCAGAGAACGAGTCGGTTTGTTCTGTTGTGAATTTTGTGCATAACAAATATAGAAGTAAAACTACAAACAACCAGCTGGCTTTGGGGGGAGAGAAAGGACCAAACACCAAACCAAAGGAGATTACAGTGAGGAGAGGCCCTATGGTGAAAGCCCCAAGGTTGTTGTTTAAAATTATAGTAAAGCTTACAAGCTACGCAAAGTGGGAATTTAATCTGTGGCCTTCATGTATAGGGTTAATCCTTTAGTTTTCTCATATTAAAACTGAACACTTGTACAAAAAACCTTGTCTGAGGAATAATAAACATATCAAAAGCCTCTAATACAGCTTTGAATCAGCCTGTGGTCATTTCATGGCAGACAGGCATTCACAGACTCTCCTGATTCTCCTCCTCCACATCATTTGCAAGTTGGATAAAGTGCTATGGCCAATCCCAAAAGCTATGTCTGTTCCACTTTTATCTTTTTGAGCTCTTTTGAACCATGCTGGGGGAATCATTATCAGTGCAGGCACGCTACTAACCAGTGGCCACTGTCTCCTCTAAAACTTAAGCTAGGGAGGCTGTCCACCTGGAGGATTGGGAGCCTGTCTACTCCACACCTCTGAAGAGGCTGCATAATCAGACAAACAGGCAATCTATCCTTTTCACTGGGCGATGTTATTTTTGCTCTCCCAGCTATTTGTGTGCTGTGTTTCCTTCCCTTTTTATTTCCAGTAGAGAAGCAGAAACTAGAGACAGAGATCTCTCCATCCCCAAACCCTTTCCTTTAAATTCACGGCCAGTGCTGTCATGCATATGGTAAACACGGAGTCTGCCAAGAGTTTCAAAGCAATGGCTGGCTTCACTCCACTCCCATTCACACTGTGAGAAGGGAAGAGAGGGGAGGCTCTATTTGTTCTTTTAGGTTCTTTTTCACAGAGATTACCCACCAGCTCTCAAAAATGACTCTAAAGACCCGCGAAAACAATGAAGGGTGGGAAAAACACCCTTGAAAACATATAGAACTACATTTAAACAGTACCATCAAGCCAGGTAATTCTTCAAAAAAGTATCACAGGACTGTGTCATATGCCCTATTAATTTGTGAATGTAGTAGTGAGCACCTTGCCTTGAAACAGAAGGTGTAGGTGTCAAAGTAAAAGTGATTTGCATCTGGTTCGTCCACGTCTCTTTTGTGTCCCCTTTCAACACAGCCCTTTCAGCACAACGCACCCCTTTCAAGAGGTCATTTCTTGTGGGGTGGGGCTTTCATTACCAGCAAAGGAGTCATTTAGGATGAGTGTTCATTTACGTCCTCCTGACTGTGCAACATAGTGTAACGGTAGTTAGATCATAAAGTTATAAAACTCCTAGAAGGCGCACTCACCAGAATGATCTGTGCCTGCATGAGGCATTTTGAAGTAATCAATTGGGTGGGACTAGCCAATGCTACTTCCTGCTTCTGGGGCCATAGAATGATAATATGTTTATCTATAGGATGCACCTCGCTTAAAATGCATGTTGCCACCTACTGGGAGAAGTGAGTAAGCCTACCTGTTTTATCTGATGAAATGCACATCACACATTAGATACATATAACTTGTCATATGGTAATACTGTTATGGCCTATGACATTCCGTTATGGACATACACTGTGGTTTGTTTGCTTTATGGCTCTTTATTGCTCACATGGCTAAGTTAACTATTTTCCACTGTAATACACTTTAAAAGTAGGCCTATCTTTTTTGCCACACAAAGTTGGTAGCAATATATTTAACTCTGAGTCACAATGTCAGTCTGTTTATTCCTGAGGCACATGCTACAATGGCAAACGTTTCTCACCTGAATTGCATTTGTAGCTAACAGTGGGAAAGCATTGATTTGGAGTTCAAGACTTTTAAGTTGAATTTGCAGTTTAGACATTCAGGTTCTCCTGTTTTTTTCCATATTTGAGTGCTGTCCTGCAGGCCATTGGATTTTCACATGCATGTATTATCCTTTAGAGTGATGAAAGAGTTGCTTCAGTCCCTTATGTTAAAGTACAGAGCGAGAGGCTATTGGCCTCTTAGTTGGATTGGTGTGCGCTCCTCAGAGTTGTCTCAAACTGGAACTAATGAGCAAGTGAGAATAAGACAACATTGCTTGGAAGACTAAGTTCCTGGTTGTACACAAATCAAGAATTCCACACCACACACCAAACTCATTGTGCAGATGAGGGTATAATCCAATTGGGGAAGAAAACAGCTGCTATGGCAGCAAGGGTTTAGTGCTCTCTGCCAATAACCTTTCAGCCATTTTCATTTAATTTCCCAGAAACTAACACCTGAAGAACCAAGAAACGTACTAAGAATACAGGAGTGACTGAGCACCTTTATAACCATCTGCATGCCTTGCTGTTGAACAATTGGGACTGAATAGTAAAAAAAAGCAAAGACAAAAAGCAGTGACAAACTGAAGTGTTACCCTCAATCCCTTCCAAATTACGTCGATTGTATATGCATAGTACACGGTGTGTTTAACCGCTTGCTTTCAGTTCAGATTTATACATCATTTCACCAGGCTACAAACCGTTTTTAAAGTAAACAAAGGAGCTTTTAGGGGTTCTGTATTGAAGTGCATCACTCTGTTACACTAAAGGTCTATTACATGTTATTTTTTCTTTTAACTTTTTTTGTTGCAGCTTTTAATGTGTTCTAAATAAACTTCTATTGTTGTGAGACCATTTTCACTGAGATGAAAACATGTAATTTATTCATGTCACGCCTCTGACTGCGGCACACTGAAAACAGCTTTTTTTCTCATTGGCTGAGCACATATTTAAAAGCTCTCATCACATTTTTAAATTGAAGACTGCTGTCAGAGCTCAACAAAGAAAATGTTCCAAACAGCGAGCGAGGCTTGCCGGCTTCATACTAGGGAAGGGAGCTCGCAGTCAGTCATTAATCAGATCTATCTCATAACTAAATTCACTGGAGCAGTATAGCATTGGCAAAATAGACTGGGCCAGCTGAAATCTTATACATTAGCATGATTTTCTCTCCTCATCCATAAAACATTGCACCTGTTTGAAAAGCAACAAGGTTACGGGTATGGTGCAGAGGGAGATTCTCGTGTTTCCTGGCTACCGCCTTCCTGCAGCAGAGAACCGACTGAAATTATGGAAATGGTAATCTAAAGACCACAATTACTGCATCATTCTGGGAGTACATTTGCAATAAGAGATAACGAAAGCCATGAAACCCACTGCAGAAGCAATTTAAAGTTGCCAATGGGGAAAACAGGACACACAATAAATGGTCACCAATAGTTCACTGACTATAATCTAATTGTAATCATTGTGACGAAAATATGGGTTTACATTGCAGAGTACAATTAGGGACATATTGTAGATATTAGACCATGGGAAATTTCAAAACGAACAAAATGGTGACCTCTGTAACTTGTACTTCAGTCCAGAAATGCCTATTAATTTAATCCCAGTCCATGATATCCTACGTCATGTATGTCTAATCCTTGAATTGTATTGCAATGTCAGAATTGCGTTCATGGCCACTTGTCTACTGGGAGCACTCTAATTTCAAATCAGTGGTTTCCCACTTTCTCCTGGCCTGTGACACTTCTCTGATCTCTACACAGTGCATTACTGCAGACTTTGCTGTCACACACTATCATCTGAAGCCACGGAATTCCCCCAGAATCTTCACCACTAGAGAGGAGGTATGCGAATCAACTGTATGTAGAAATAAAAGCTATAGCAACACACACAAAAAAACCATCCTTGCAGGGAAACTATAGGGGCACGCATTTCAAAGCTTAGACAAATGGAGCGCAATCCCTATAGGAGGCATCATTGAGAAGCGACGCTGAAAGCTGACAGATAATGGAGGCAAAAAGAAGACCTCTGTCGTGCAGTCTCCATCCATCACTCATCAGACCCTCCGCCCCGAGCAAGGGTGGAGAGAGTGCGGCCGGGAGATGAATGAGAGCCTGAGAGACCAGGACAACAGAGCGAGCAGATCTCCACGTGCCCAGGGTCACCGATCCATCGACCGCTGCGCTTTTCTTAGAAATGAGGAATGACGCAGAGGAGGAATCATGAAGCACCATCAAACAAGGTGATGTGCATCGTATCCATGGTGATGCTGATGTCTGGTGCGGCACACCGCTCCTCCCTTCCATCGCCACTCAGGGAGGGGCTCTGAAAGTAATTCCACACAAACACCTCTTACTCCTGAAGCAGAGATACCTAAAGCCCGATTTGTGCCCGATACAGAATGCACGGAGGGCCATACGGATGAAATGACGCAAATGCCTCGTTGGTCGAAATCGAGATCTGCCTGCTATACCGGCGCCTCTAAAATGTTGAAACAATGCGCACTGTGCCACGGAGGCCACGTTTGATACACAGACGACGATTGGTTGACTAAGAAGATGACGGAGGTGTTTCTAGTCGTTTACTTTGCTTCCATCATAAATAATACATACTCTTTGAAACACAAGAACTATGAATGCCCTGACGTCAGCAGAGACAGCGCTCGCCATTTGTGACCGCGAATGCCGTGGATCCCGGATCGAGCATATAAGTGGGTGTACATTGTGGACAAAAGAATGTTTCTGATCAATTTTTATAAAATTACTTTTCAAATTGCCTAAGAACTCACACACGCAAATATTTAACACTCACAGCTAACAATTGATGTATTTAATTCCAAAATGAGAAGAAATAGCTGCTAATATGATCTAGCAAAGCTCAAGCCAAAGGGAGAGACATCCTTATAGCTATTCAATGTACAGTAGTGCATGCTCAACAGACGTTGGGTCCTGCAAACCTAAGAGAATGAATCCAAACTATTTTGAGGTTGGGGCAGGAGCCAGGATTCAGACCCCAGGCAGAATTTTCACTTGGCTGCATTCACACTGTGACAGCAAACATATATTTGAGTGTCTTTAAATACTCAGCATAAGCAAAACAAATGCCGCAACTCACACCGGTGGGCAAACTAATTGTTGGCCGTTACAATCCATTGAGACCGCTATGGGACATACAGCATTATTTCTACAAGGCCACATAGCGATTCAGGCCAAGTTAATACTGATGGAGTAAGCTTTCTGAACAATCCCACCAGGGTTACGGCAGCTATGCCATATAAATAGCACTGGTCTAGTCTCCCAGTTTGCCTCTTGAGGATGAGACTTACGGCTGAGAATCCTGAAGGAATCTTCTCCTGCAGCCAAGCAGTTATATGGCAGGCGCAACCCATGTCCGGTGTCAGCATCTATGGCGGATGAAGGGTGGTAACTCTCAACGGCCAGGGTCTTGTTGGAGGAGCGGCGACCCCAAGAAGTATTAGCCTTGTAAGGTTCAAAGGTTAAAAAAAATGATGTAGCGGCACTACAAAGATTCAGTAGATGTGATTGGATGGGCAAATGAGCATGAATAGGAACAGGCTGCAATCAGTGCTTCCTGATCATCCCCTTAACCCTAAAGCATGAAGCTTGCCTCTGAGCCGAACTCAAGAAGTGCATCTCTGTCTCGCATCCTCCCGCTGGTCAGGGGAATACTGACCGCAGCACACCCATCCACCTCCCAGCCACTTGTACATTTATACAGGGATGCATTTCCATTTAAATGGAAAAGAGCAGCATTTCACACAGGCTTACCTGAAAGGTGATGGGGTTTCAGAAAGGGGTTTCGTGGACACCCTTTTCATCTGAAGATTCGAGAGCTCTGCCGCACCTCGAACATGCAAAGACACGGGGTATAAGATATAAGGTATGTGTTTGTCTTTGGCTTTTCTTCTGTCAACACAGTTATAAAAGGACCTCCGCACATGCTCTGGATGGTCATAATGCAGCACTACTCCAGTTTCACACAGGGCAAAGATTATTTGGATGTGGTGTAAACATTTTCCTTGGATCCTGACAATTTTTGAAACTATGTAACACACGTTTCAGCCAATCAAAACTGTTTTGCACATTTCCTGCACACATTCTATATTTAACCTCTACAGTTTTACCCAGCACAACGCTGAAGGTCCGAAGAGAGTACATCACTTCAAAATAATTGTAATTTAAACAATGGCCTTTTCCATTTACCGCGATTGACTGCGTGGTTGAAATGAGATTAGATTCAAAGTTGTTGACGGCCAAATTATCACGAGCAACAAAACGACATTCCCTTTCATTGCTTCCACTGGACAGGCACTGCAATACAATTTGAAAATTAAAGCAATTACAGAACAGAAGATTGAAAAAAACAAACAAACAGATGTGCAATATTTATAGGGGTGGTCAGGGACCAAAAGCTACCTCTGCTCATTTGGACTATTTTGCAGCTAGTCAAATTACATTTGTCAACCTGGGGAAATTTCAAGTGTCCACTCTGACTGTCTCTGCTGGAACGAGTTGCAAGCTGAAGAGGAGCTGCCAGCCACCACTCTTTGTCTGGCTTGTTAATAACTCAGCCCTCTTGATTAATCTCTGGGGGTGTCCTGCAATTACTGAGGGCCTGCAGGAGATGAGCACACAAGTGTCTGCTGAGTGTTGCCGCCCTGCTGTGGCATATGTCTGCTTTCTGCCATCAAATTGTGCACACTGCTCTTTGTGCTGCATACTGCAGGAACACCCAAGAAAACATGTCACTGCCAATAACAAGAAGCACGCTTGAAACATGGTATGCTTTACCATTCTAAGCACAGAGGGGGATTTAAAAGAAACAGGTTTTCCCTCGATTCATTCAAACTGCAAAAAGAATACATTAATATATAAATGCTCACAATCAAACACACATATGCGCCCAAATCCATGTACACATGAATAAATGATCATTCCTTCCACTGGCCATCACATTTAAACATATTTGAACCTATTCAATGGATTTTATGCGGGGGAGAGGGGGTCTCAGTTCAATTAGTTTTCGGTACACACAATCTGTGATGAAGCCCTCTTCAATTCACGCCTCCAAGTCCCTTTGAGGAAGGAGGAAGGGACCAAAATGTTTTTGTTTTCAGTTGTCAGAGATATGGAGCCATAATTGCGGAAGCCTTGTTGCGTGGAAAAAAACCGAAGCACCCGCTCACACGCAGACACACTAGGGGGGAAATGAGATTGAGTCTCCGTGTGTCACATCAAAATGACAGCTGAGCCAGAAAGTCACACGTCACAGAATGTCACATTGTGTGACATTTACCTGCCCTCAGACGTTTCTCCCCCAAGCTATGAAGGTTCCGCTGCGATCCCAGCATGGGAGCACTTTCCCCTCCATTCATGACAATAATATGTGAGTAATTATGCATCTTCCTCTGATGGGTTTATGTAATGATTTAAGCTAAATGTATTGCACTGAAATGTATGCATAAAATAGAGAGGCATCCATCTGCAAACAAAGAACATGAGCTGTCCCTCTTTAAATCGATACAAAGTAGCACACCCTTGATTTGAATCAAATAGCATGTTATTAAATAAAGATCTTTTGTTTGAATATGCTAATAATTCAACAGTATGCTAGCTTTCCATGGAAGTCCATGCATCACTAGAATTTAGCTCTGCTCAAGAACATATTTTTGCGTAATGTGCTTCTGTGTCTCAACTCAGTTTCAAAGCAAACAAATTGCATAAAAATGGTTTCACATAAAGAATATGAGTACCTGTAAACGTAGATTAATGAATCCACATCATCACCTTGTGACACCAACATGTCGCTGTTGAAATGACTATTTTGCCATGGGCTGAAATGACTGCCTTACAGCAGATCAGCACCTGCCGGCACACCAGGAGGAGTGCAAGTGTGCGCAAAGTGTGCACTGACGGCATCATCACCGTCATTCTCATGCACAGTTGCAGCTGTTAATAAGTCCACATCGTCACCTTGTGACATGACGCTATTGAAATGATTATTTTACCATGGGCTGAAATGACTGCCTTACAGTAGATCAGTGCCTGCCGGCATGCCAGGAGGAGTGACAGTGTAGGCAGAGTGTGCACTGATGGCATCAGAACCGTCATTCTCATGCACGGTCCCAGCTTGCAGAGGTGCCAGGCCAAGATGAGGCTCACCTCACAGCAGATGGATTGTGCATTAATGGGCTGGCAGTGACAGTGGTGACACAGGCAAGGGCTACACAATGAATTTGTATGGCCTCACCATCGCTTAGTCAGACCTTCCGACAGCACACTGAAACCAGTTCCACGTGCATTTGTGAGACACTGTCGGAACACTGTGAACACCGTGCGTTACCTAGGAACAGACTGTTATGCTACGTGTTTTAATAATGACCTCGCGGGCTCCCTCAATTGCTCTCGCCATCTGCCCCTCTGGCTTACAGCGGTGGGGGGTTTAGTGAAGACGAGGACAAAGACAATGGAAAAAGCAGTAGCTGGCTTATTTTGGGGGTACATGCAGGGGTTTCATCTACTAAGCATCCCTCTATAATGGCCCTGTAATGGCTTCTACAAGGTCTTGCCACAGGCATATGATTAAGGTAGGAGACATTTACACCTCATAAATGCCATTAAGCATGTTTCCCCGAACATGGCACCAATCATCTACGCTCATTTCACACATGCATGGGCAATGACTGGTGGAAGCAGGAGCTCAAATTCATCACACACGAAGGAGCGTTATTCCGAGCTGCCCTCCCACGCCAGCACTTATAGTAAATGAGTGCTTTGAGCCAGCGTGATGAAAGCGCCTGTAAATATTATCTTTGGTGAACACAAGAAGAGTGTGTACTGAGGAATGTCAGAAGCTCCAACGCAGTGGCTTCCCGTTCCAGTTTATACTCCACTAGAGTCCGCGTCCCCAAACACAACCAAACCCCAAACAAGGAGAAGCTCAAGCAACAAAACAAATGGAACGCCATTAAATTACACTGGGAATGAAAAAAGCCTTTCTTATAAAATAAGCTATTACTTCAGCATGATGCACTAGATTGCCTTTGACTGTGATGAATGACTGAGAGTCTGTGACTTTGTTTCAGAGATGTGATACGCTGAGGTACATTTATTATCAGGGCAGTTTGCTTGTACAACTGATCGGCTGTAATGGCTGGGGTTGTAGTGCTTTCAGTCAAGCCATATTTCACAGTAGCCTCAATTACAGCAAACAGCCAATATTTTATTTTATATTCTCTACAAAATAATGATGTCAAAGCATCTGGGAAAGGTAAGCAAGGTTCACTCAAAAGATGATATGACAGAGTTTTGAGCATTGTCAATTGTATTGTTTTCACATTAGACCGTCACAACATCTTCACATTCTTCTATCTTCTGATTGAGAACTTTCACCATTAAGGACTTATTTTCAACCCTAAGAACCCATCAAAATAAAGACGCCAAAAGACCGATTTAACCTACAGTATAAACAATGTAGTCATTATCATAGTTTCTCCCAATGTTTACATGTCACAGGTCAAACACAAGGCACGATATCAAATTCAAAAATAAAAACTAAATTGAGTTTGTAAGGTTGAGTTTAAATTCAAGCCGGAATGGAAAATCCTAACTCCTCCTCACAGAAAGGAGAGCAGGAGGTTCGCCCGGGGTTCTGATTGTTCATGATCCAACACCCACTACTCCAGCAGCACCTGGGCAGGGCTCCTGCCTGAGCAGGCTTTGAAGCCGTGGCTGTCGGATATCTCACTGCGGGGTAGAGAGGGAGTGGCGGGGGATGCACTCAGACATTCAGAAAATCTTTACATCTTCTGCAGACTGGTTTAATTCTATTGTCGCCATGTGTGCAGGGGAAGACAGGTAGGGGCAAACAAAGATTCAAAAGTCAGATTAAAAATGTAAATACATTCTCAACCCCCAAACCTCCCCCACCCATGTATTTGTGTATTTTTATTGGAATGAGGTGTACAGAAAGAGAGAGAGAGAGAGAGACAGGGAAAGAGAGAGAGAGAGAAAAGCCCAACAGGCACATTGTTCTGCCCCACTTCCTTGACATTTTAGGAGGCCGTAAAAGGTCGCTACTGTTCTTGGGGTGCCTGTCGGACGCCGTGAGCGACCTTTCTCACCGGCAAGGGCACAGCCAGCCCAGTGAGTCAGGCAGCTCATGATCACGGACAAACATTCTCTGCTGCAAATTCTTCACCCCTGTACGAGAGGGTCAGCAGCTACAGACAAACCACTGACCCAGCATAACCATCCTCCACACACACACACGCACACACACACACACACAAAGAGGTACACTTCATTTTTACTCCATTTTGACTTCCTCCATCACACTCTGCTACAGTAACTCTACCCATTACCCCAGCATCAGGGGGTCAGGTCAGCACAGAGCCCGTTTCCATTCCCGTTCCAATCATCAAATGGTCCTTTAATCCAGTTCACTGTCACCTCCTGCGAAAGGCACAAGGACAAGAAATGCCTCCACCTGAACAGGCTTAGAAAGCAAGATCTATATTATTGTCATAAGTGGTGGGATCTTCTCTAAAAATGATTTTGAGTATGCTTATGATATGATACAGGATTCTCCATTTTAAACAAGCTGTTGTCAGATTAACATATGCATTTCCCCAAAGAGCTCTCCCCTATTTGGCCACTGAAAGCAATACTGGGATGGTGCATATGTTCTAATGAGAAATCCATGCAGGTTGGTTAACGTTTCGACCCTTTCTTCTGATGAAGACCCAAAGGTTGGAAAAATGTACCAACCTGCATAATTAAATATACATTACACTTTACCATTACACTTTATTTTGGGGGATTTTTTGGAGCATCTAATAAGTGTGCGAGTCTCTGTCATCTGAAATAATAGACGGCGCAGTGCCACTGCCATTCAGAGAAGTCAGACAGGCCACAGTGTTTTAGCTGTCAGATGAGCTCAGTCCAATTTGCATCAGCATTCACCTGCCAGCGCCATGCTCTCAGACCGCTCTAACCCTGTGCCCACCTCCATGTGGCCCGCAGCGCTGCATTAATCCTAACTAACATCAACAGGCGTAGACAATGGAGTCGGCTCTCCCTGCGGTGTCATTACCGACTGAATCTTATTACAGCCATCCGTCAATTATGAAGCAGTCCAATAGCACCAGAGGCCTGCACGTTTGAGAAGACTGCTGGTGAGACCCAAAGGGACTGATCACAGATCACAAAGGTACTTGTACTTGTGACTCTCTATGCAGCCTCTGGATTGACTGAATGGTTACCCAGAGGTTGTGCGAGCGTCGTGCATATGGAACCAATGCGATGTTCCACCAGCGAAAAGGAGCAACCATGGCCACTGCAGTATGACTGACACTTTCCCTAACTGGCAATTAACCTCAGTGTCCTACAACTGGTTAGACTGTGCTTTTTTGATTGTGATCGTGCACATTTACATAACTGGTAAAGAGTGTGAACGTCAGAATCCTGGCTCTGGGCATCAATTTATCTGTTTCAGTTTAATTAACCAAAAAACAAATTACGACACAAATCTGTTCTGAGTTGTTAATTGTTCCGAGCGGCTGCTACTGGGTCTGCAGAGGTGGCTGGATAATATATCACAGTCAGCCAGGCTGGGAAATAGAGCTGCTGTTGTCCAGACCTCTTGAATAACACCAGTGCAAAAACCAGAGAGGGGAACATTGGACTTTAGGGTTGATGACAAGAAAAATGCTGGTATGCCGGTTGCTGGCATAAATCAATGCACGCCCTGAGGCATATTGTGCCTGCAAGAGAGAGAAGACTGGCGAATGAACTGGGCGATACAGCTCATCATTCCCACCTAGATATGGAGAGTGCTTCTGACCAAGGGGCTGTTTCCTCCTACTTCAGAAGATGCAAAGTACTGTCCTATCTGATACACCCTGTCAAAGACTGGAAGCCAGTTTTTTTAACTGAGTAACTGAGAGCAGAAAACTGCAGTGGCATTTGACAGGCAGGGGATTATCATCTGTGTCATCTGAGATCAAGAGCATATTGACAGTTATTTGCTGTAAACCATACCGAAAAACGTGTGCTATATTTCAAATATTTCTGATTTCAAGATTCCTCTGCGGTATTTAAATACATTTTCAAAGATTCTCCTCCTACTCTACTTAAAGTAAATAATTATTGATTGAAAATGCACTTAGTGCTCCAAGGAGTGAGCAGCTAGCAAATATTTATTTATTCTTTATATTTATTAGCCAAAAAAGACCAAGGGGGTGTTGAATTTAGTCCAAATTCAGCATCTTCTATGGTACTGCAGTAGATTTTATTACAATGCTATAAGGGGAACATTTGTAAAATAGCTCTTCACGAGATGGTTCTGCTTTTACTGCATTTTCATGAATCAAAAATATATTAAAAAATCATAATGGAAATTTTAAATGAATAGTGAGAAGACTGAATTTAACTCTCAGACATATAGCATACAAACAGAAATAATGAGTTTATTACTCTGCAGCAATATTTTTATTGCATGAGACAAAAATAAAAAGGATTTTTATTTACACTGTTCAAACGACTGCAATATTCCTCATTATTACCCACACATTTCTGTTTGCTCGGCATCTTCTGCAATAGTTCTGTGATTATTGTTGATTTCCATCTTATAAATAAAGCATTCTTTATGAAATCAGTATGATCCACATTTTATAATAACTAATCTGCAAAACCTTTCTCCACAGAGGAGTGTGTATGTGTGTACACACACGCACACACACACACACACACACACACACACACACATATACAGTATATGTATATATACGTAGTGAACAAAAATGGAAACACCAAGTTAAAGCCACTTAATAGCACGGAGTCATAGGCATAGAGTCTACTAGTGTTTGTAATACTACTCGAGGAAAATGAAAGCACTCTTCCATGAAAAAGTCAATCAACTCACGCTAAGTTGATGGAAGAGGAAAATGCTGTCACAGGCATCATTACAGAATATCCCATACATGCTCAATTAGGTTCAGATCTGGTTTCGGAGAAGGCCATGACATATGGATAGTGTCAGTGTCAGGCTTCTCAAACCATTGAATGACTACGAGTGGTATGTGGATGGGGGCATTGTCGTATTGAAAGACACCCCTATTTGCAAGAAAGAAAAGCTTTAACATGGGGTGCTGTGTTGTGTTTCTATTTTTTGTTTACTTTTTGTTGATTATATGAACTATAGCAGACTTGTTGGTATATATACAGTATCCTTCAAAATTATTCTTGATAAAGATAACCAAAGAAGGCTGTATATAATAAACAATATAGGGACTGAACGATATATATATATATAGTTTAATAATATATATTATTCTTTAATAATAGTACAGAGAAAAATAATTTGTTTAACAAGGAATATTTTCCCCCCCAAAATGTTTCACAATAATTTACACCTCATTTACACCTCAAAGGGTTGTTGACCTTCACAGAGAGAAGAGATGGTTGAAAACAAATAAATAAAAAAACTAAAGATAACACTTTCCACAATTAGGTAAATAATTAAGAAGTTTAAAACCACTGGAACAGTGGTAAACCTGCCTGGTAGAGGACGCAAGTGCATCTTGCCTACACACACACAGTGAGGCAGGGACACAAATCTCCAAATCTACCATTAGTCGCACTTCCATGCCAATATGCTTTTTGGAAGGGTTTCCTTAAAAAAGCCTCTATTGAGAGCACCAACAAAAATAAGCATCTGGAGGTTGTTAAATGGCATTAAAACTAGGGTTGGAGCCCAGTGTTATGGTCAGATGAGACCAAAATTTAGCTTTTTGGCTGAGCACACCAACAGTGGGTTTGGCATCAGAAAAAGGACATTTATGTTGAAAAGAACGTCATACCTACGGTGAAATATGCTGATGAATTTTTGATGTTATGTTTGTTTTGCATCTACTGGTCCTGCTGCTCTTGTTTAGGTCAATGGAATCATGAACTCGAGCAAGCACCAAAAAATATTTACCAAAACTCTTGTTCTCTCTGCCAGGAAGCTGAAATTTGCCTGTAAATGGATCTTTCAGCAAGACTATGATCCTAGGAATACACCATATTTAATCAAGAAATGGTTAACTGACCAGAAATTTATTATTTTCCAATGGCCCTCTCAGTCTCCAGACTTGAACCCAATTGAAAATCTGTGGTTTGGATTGAGAAGGGCAAGTCACAAGGCACAAGTGCAGACTGTAGGATCGAAAAGATTCTGTATGGAAGAATCTTCAAATCCCCCCCAAAAAACCCTAAAAAAACTAAACAAAGAAAAACAGGGGTGTGAATAATTGTGAAACATATCTTTGTGGGGAAAAAACTATTTTTCTCTGAGCAATTGTATATTGTATTGTATATTGTTTAGTATATATTTTCCCCACTTTTTGAGCATGCCATACAGCTCATTAATACCTGCATTGTTTAATTTATACAGGCTTCCTTGCTCATCATCTTTATGATGGGTGTGAATAATTCTGTACTGTATATATATACATATGAGAGAGAAAGAGAGCAAGAGTCTTATACTGTATACTTATCTGGTTATTATACACAACTAAAATGTGTTATTCACAAACAATGTGGTCTTTCCATCACCCTGTAGCTCATTCCTGATGCTATTCCTGATATTAATCTGTATGTCTCGAATGAAAGGCACCCTGACCTTTATTTGAGGAAAAGCTTATATGACTTCACTCTCTTGATTGTGGATGATAAATAGCCCCTGTGAGGAGACAGCTCACACAGCACCATATTGGTCTTTAAATGAGTGGAGGTACTGCTCAGAGCTAAGCTGATTCATAACCTCTTTATTTGGGGTTTGGGCCAGGAACAGATTCTGTCACTGCCTACAGATGCCATAAGTAAAGAATTCTGCAGCTTTCTTTAGAATAAAAACCAAACCGCACTGCCACTCACTCTGCCCTTGAGATAAACCCTCTTTTCGATTTTGACCTGCAGAAGAAAGCAGGTGGAAAACGTTTGTCAGGCAGTGGCAACACAACTCCCTTGGGCAACAGAACAATGAGACATCCATATGAATACATGGCCACATCTCCCGGCCTCGCTCATACACAATACTCCTGGGAGTTGATGGCCAAAGACAGAGGCAGATACAATTGTCTAACAGTTTCACCTTGCCTTTTTCAAAGGATCTTGTAATCCACACCTCCTGACCAGATACAGAACAACACACCAGCACCACCAACAGAACACATATTCATGCCAAACATATTGTTCAAATCTTGACTGTTACAATTGTATGACACTACATGCACTTATACACCAAGAAAAAGATCAATTTCCAAAATGAACTATAGCAGAGCAGTCTCTTCTCTTAATTAATGAACACCTGTCAGGTTGTGTGCATTTTATGGAGATGGGAGACGTGACTTTGACATGACGGAGATTAAGTACATCAGATGCTCGTGTCTCATGAAATCGGAGGGAACTTGACAGGTATGTTCATAAGAAAGGGCAGGAGAGAGGCTGGTACTGTTGGATGGTGACTGCAGGGAGAGCTACATCTTTGGAGAGATGAAACAGAGAGCTGGAAATGCAAGACAGTGAGGGACAGGCCTGGATGAGACGGTGACAGTTCGTAAAAGTGAGAAGACAATGTGGGAAGCGGAAACACCGCTCTAGGTAAGACAGAACTGCGTCCCTGGAGAATAACAACAGCCCGGCAAAGCTGAACGTGTGAACGTTTTATTTCTAATTCTATAAAATCCTGTTATTTAGGCCCTATATTGAAAGATGGCTTTTCCCTTTACAAAGCCATTTCATTTTCGGTTTTAGTCTTTGTATTATAGGCTTAGGAAATGTGGCTGTAAAAATGTGATGCTTGTAAAAATCTGTGTCTTGTCCCCTGCAGACGCTATGGCAGACCATATTTCTTATGTTGAGAATGCTATCCATTCCACAGACCCCCATTATTGTCAAACAAAGAAAACATAATGTTCTTATCAAACAAACATTATTTTTATTTGTCTTATGGTTTACGATTTGTCCATGCCATAGGCACACATTGCTGTAAAATGCCATTAAACGGCAGACTGAGGGAGCAACTGTGATCCTTGCTAAACACATCTCTAACGCTTTCAAATCAGATCCTACCGCAGCATAGTTTTCTTTTCTTCCAGGGCATATTGAGGTTGAGACCGTGACCATAATTAGCAGAGAGAAGTCAGTCAGGCAGTCAGAGACTCAACAATTAAAGCCTAATCATGTGGAAATACTCATTTTATGCAAATGTGTTCCCTCATAAATGCCGACCACCTTCAGCTTATTTATTTTATTAATGTATTCATTCATTTATCCATCCCAGCATCGGGCCTTCCTCCACCATTTATTTGTTTCAGGTTTGTGTTTCCGTTAGTTATGGAAACCTAATTTGTTTCAAGACTGGATTTTAATAGAAGAAACATTGAAGCATGATGACACATATAATGTTCCTCCAGCAACTGTTCTCCATAAGTTCTGCTCAGCTGTCATGTCCATTCAATGCTGTGTGGTTACATTTAAAGCATGTGAGTGCACACGACAGACATTACTGTTGGGAGCAGTGGAATTTTGATAAAAATGTATGATGAGTGGAGACCTAATAATAATTTAGTATAACGTGTAATTCATAAGACTTTCAGACTATTGTACCTTTTTATAGAAAGCTGGTTATAAAAATAAAAAAACTGATGAATTTTAATATGAATTTTAATTTCGAAATTAATTTGAATAAAAACATGAATTCTACATCAGACCGCAGCTCAAAGATTTCTAATGCCGTTTAATACACATCAAAATAACATTTTCCGAATGTAATTGATGTTCTGGGAAATAATTTGAGCATTTTCAGAATGCAGACTGGCAATTATCTTTATCACGGTTTTTGTTTGTGTGTCTGCCCTGAATTAAATTACATAAACCACATTTAATCCTGCTCCTCTGTGCAGATCCCTGTGAATAATACAAAGTCACCATAATGATGTGTTTTGCAATGCAAAGTACTGACACGTTAATTTACGTTTTGGACTGACACACCATCAAAAAGATCGCAGGGTTTGCCTAATGCCATTGTTTAATTCAGGATGGTAGGGGAAACATGGCCACTATAATTTTCCACATATAAAGTAGATTCAAGAAAAATATTCATCACCCGATGTTTGAAGATGACTGTCTGACACTGACTTATTTTTCAGTACGAGAATATTTCTAACATAGCTCCTTAAAAGTAAAATCCCAGGGTGGAGACAGTGTTGCATATGCACTAACAACTCCCATCAACCTCAGCTAGATACAGCAGAAATCAATACTGTTACTGAAGCAAAGCAGTACGCTCTCCTTATTTATTTTGAGCCTCTTTGCAGATGTATTGGGGCTGGTTAAAGATATAATTGCCGCTGATGATGGAATGTATCTTCAGAGATAACAAACTAACCCGTCCAGATAATGGCATTGATTATTTATTGTGCAATGTGTGTTACAATGTACACTTATATGCGTATGTGTGCATGCTGTGGTATTGAAATGCACAGCATTTAGCCCTTAGCCCTACATGTCTACATTGCAGAGAGAACTCAATGAACATGGCTGTCATTGCATATGGGCCTGCATGACAACCTTTTCTATATCATATATGGTTTAATACTGGATTATTCGATTATTTTCAGATGCCGTTATCAAGACTTATGAAGTATATGCCACCCTCGAAAACATCATCCGAGAAAGACAATTACAATAAATTGCATTATTACGACTAACAATCGAAATTAAACATGATACAATAAGAATAACACAATTTATTCACATGTGGTGAATTAATGACTATAAATTGGGAAATAAAAATCCTCAGGAGACTTTGTGATCTTCACTTTTGACACTGTGGCCTAGAAATCGATAGGGCTTTAGGGGAAAAGGCATGACAACATCTATGTCAAGTTTCATTAGAAAGCATGAATATTAAGCCAGGTTACAGAGAATACAAACAAGTACCTATCAGGAGCCTCTGTGACATAGATGTAATGACATGACAATGGTTAGGGCTCTGAGGAACAGTGAGCACAATATTTGTGTCATATTTCACCACAATCTATGCATTACTGCCCATGATAGAGAAACCTGCAAAAAGCAATGCTCTTTTTTCAGAGCATAATAATTTTTTATTTGGATTTACCGTGAACATAGTTAACTGAATAAAACGTCAATTAAATTAATATGGAAGGAAGCTCTAATCTGAATCCAGAAAACCAACAATATTTGCAAGAAGAAAATTATGGGTATTTATAGGTATGATTTCAAAGTAAATTGTGTCTTTATCATTTTTCTTTGTGAAAGGTAAGTTCAGCTCATGCTTCAGGCAAAGAAAATAAATTAATAAAGCAGTACATATTTTCACCCAAATGTGCCAGAATGGAGCGATATCTTCCGGTGAAATTTCTTCAGGTCATCAGGCAACACATCAAGCGAATCTGCGCCCATGTGCTCACTGGTGTGTCACAGCTGTCAGGAATTTTCCCAGTGTTTCTGGGGAGGAAAATCCCTTTACACTATATTGAATTATATGTATAGTGATAAATAAAAATTGTCTCATCAATCTCTTGCCCTTAACATTTTTTGGGGTATCTGACTGGTTGCATGTGCCATTAAGTTAATATGATTTTTATTTTTTTTGCTGCTTTTTGAACTGGAAACCTGTCCAATATTTGATGCTGTCCAAACAAGTCTACTTTGTCTTTCCCTTACACTTTCTTTCCTCTGGTATGGCTTAGGGTGTCATCTCTCTGATAAAACAATGTGACTCAGAGGTCTCTTTCTTGTGTTCCTATGAAGTTTATGATACTTGTGGTTTTAATTCCCCAAAAACTGGTGCCATTTCCTGTCTTATAATTGGAATGTCCATTCAATCAATGTCTTATCAAAGTGTAATATTATCCAGTTGACCTTGATGGCTGTAAAGATTGTTGCAGTGCTGCAACCATATCCTTCTTAGCTGACAATTTAAATCTTTGTTTCCCGCTGTGTTTATGCCCTTCCCTCATTTACTTATTTATTAAATGTGCTAAAACTTAAAATTAAAATAGTTTGAAGACATATTTCAACTGCAAGACAGTTTTCGATCTCTATTGCAGATTGTGTGCTTACCTCTGCTTCAATTTACTGTTGGGTTCCTCAGGGGACAATTTTGGGACCAATTTTCTATTGCATTTCCATATGCTTCCTCTTGTTCATATCATATGTATCCAAAATATATCTTTTCACTTTTACACTGATAATACATAGCTTTACCTACATTAGATGTAGTGAATTGAGTAGGTATTAGATGGAGTAGATGTAAATGTTCTGCATGACTGTCTAAATGACATACATTTCTGTATGTCCCATAGTCTACAGATAAATAGGGATAAATCAGAAGTTTTATTTCTCAGTCCCAAGCAGGTAGCTGAGCCAAATCCACATTAATCCGGGCTCCTTTACCTCTAGCATGAAATCTGCCTCCAGGAACCTGGAAGTAATTTTCGATCCAAGTCTGAATTTTGTATGCCATAAAAAGGGTGTAGCTCAAAATAGCAAGTCCAAACAAGCTACTAGCTGAGAAATATATCTAAAATTCAGTAATTTTGTGATACCTAGAAGGTAATTCATTACTTATTTGGTTTGACTATGGTAATCCACTATATACATATCTAAGCCATCTCACGACTGCAATTATTTTTAGAAATTGGCAATGAGGCTTCTCGTGAAGAAAAGCAGGGGAACACACATTACCACAATCCTTGCATCTCTGCACTGACTTCTAATTGCTTCTTGAGTTGATTTTTACATTTTGCAAGACATGGAATAGCCCACATTTGTATTCCTGAGATTTTAACCCCTTGCAAAACAGAATGGCCTCTCAGATCAAATAATAAAGCCCAAAGGAGCTTTCAAAGGAGACCGTGCATTTTCAGTGAAGGCCCCTAGGCTCTGGAACAAGACTTCCTGAAGAGATTAGAGCAGCAAAACCAGTGTCTCTTTAAAGATGTATTTTCATACACTTGCTTTTCACTGCGGGTAACCTTTTGCCTCTAATTGTTGTTTTATTGTTGGTGCTTGCTCTTCTATAATTTTTTAAACATTTTTATCATTGTTGTTTCTGTTTTTGTGCCTTTTAATATATACATACAAGCTTTTTAAAATAATTTTGTTTGAACTCTGTTTAAAATGTATGCAAAGCACTTTGCACACCTGCAAAAAAGCGCTTAATAAGGCACTATATAATGTAAAAATGGTGTGTTTGTTTTAAATGAACATGCTTGTATTCGATTGCATTTATAAGATCATGATAAATAATACTGTTACAAACTGATTACATGTTGTTGTCTTGCGTAATGTGCTTTGTTTATAAAATAGATTCAATCTTAAATGAATGAAAATGAATGGAATTGTTTGATTTATTGTGTGGTGTATAAGGCTATATCTGCATGCGACCCCACCCCCAACCACCAACCACCAGATTAGCGCTAGGTATTTGTAACTATTAATTGTCGTCAGGCAATGGACACGTAGTGTTAATAGCAAAATCCACTTTAAAACTGTGCTGAGATGTGATATGTGACAACTATACCTTTGATACTTTTGGCAGCTGGAGCCCCCTAATTCTTTTCTGATTTGATTTAAAAGGTTTTTGATTTTTTCATTTTCTCAGCACTTCTACAGGACCTCCCATATTGCACTGCAGTATGCATTTTCTTTTTTCTTACCTTTCTTTATAGTGTATGTTTAGTGTGCCATCTGGAACTCAAAGCCGATTTTATCAATTTATTGCAGACTTCATCTGCAGTGTCCGTTGTAGTAGAATGTCCTGCTTGATTACTTTTGTCCTGGCTTTAGTGTTTAGTGTTGCAGATTGTTCTCCTATTACTGCTTGGTGGGTTTGAATCTTTCAACTTGTCAAGGTCAGCCAAAAGAGGCGACAGCTTTCTGCTGTTTTTGTTGCAATCCAAATTTGCAGACTGTGCAAGCCCAGCCGTGATCCATTCCAGTCTTAAGAGTCACCTTGATTGACCTGTATGCCCTTGTTGTGTGTCTTCATAATAACTTTTTTAATAAAAGAAATGAAGTTTCTTCATCATCATAGCTTAATGCAGGAGCCAAGGTGAATTGGTAGTGATATTATTTATTTATTGTTCAACCATGTTATGATTTTCACACAGGTATTACGTAGCCTGCTGATGGCAGACTTTGTTATATCTTCGTGAGCTACTGTATAAATTCTGCTCTTTTTATATGTTGGTGTCTGTCTATTTTCCCACTGAACTACATCCCTGGTTGTTTAATATGGAATTTCTGCTCGCACTACAATATCCCGCCTACAACAAATCAGCTATGTCATTTCTTTCAACTTTCTTGTTGCGTAAGGTTTTTTTTGCTCACATTGCAGGTTCCAATCTCATTTATAATGCTGAGGACTCACCTTTCCTGCTGTGTCTGACCTGCAGCAAAACTCCATCCATCCAGGGCCCAAATGGGCTGAGGAGCAGCCGATAATTCAGGCCTCAGACCAGCTGACGCAGAAAATCTGTCTGGTCTGTGTTGGTATTCATAATACATATCTGTCCCGTTGATAGTTTGACAGAGCTCATCTCCTCTCTGAATTTGGCAGGGCCCTACTTGTGCCTTCAGAAGCACGGCTGCCAAAACTGCAACACCAGGAGGTGGGGATGGCCTTGGTGAAGGACAGCCCCTCTGCTACCTTATAGGCTGATGCATAACAGCCTTGTGACAATTCAGCCAGACTTATTTTCACATGTATTTTCACATTTTTTGTGATTCAATTAATGTCATATGCATATTCAATTGTAGTTTTAGGCTTATACCAAATCATTTGGGTATTTTGTACTGGTGCCCTTATCATTCCATTTATTGGCAATATTGGTATTACAATAGTGAAGTTGTCATTTTGTAATTACTTTTTAAAAAATTTTAAGATACAAAAAAATTGTCTAAGATGTCACAATTCTTTATTAATCTAAATTGAGGTGTCTGTACAGGAGTTACTTATGAGCAGCTGGTAATAAAAGGAACAAGCACTATGTACAGGTACACTTTCCCTTTGTAGATAATCTTGAGATTCCACTCAGGATTTATTTTTTGAAAGTCAGATAAAGGAGTATTTTCATTTCAATTTCAGCAGTGAAGAGTGGAGTTTACTTCTGCCCTTGAATTTAACTTTCAGATTCCCCCTTGTGTTCTTCTGATTTCCCTTGCGGGGATTTGGCACAGTGACAAATTAAGGTGCAGCAATCATCTGGGGGCAGAGTACAGCTGCACTGAAAAGGACACAAATGAGTGGAACCTGTTAATCTGTCAAAATATATTTTCTCTGACACATGAAAATGAGGAATTACCCCTCTAATCTGTTTTTTGTGTTTTGAGCTGCAAGAAGGTTCTAAGGGCCGGGGGCCTTTCTGGTGGAGTTTGCATGTTCTCCCCGTGTGTGGGTTTCCAGGGTGAAGGATCACTGATTGCCAAATGTGTATGATTGGCACGCTTTTGTTTGGCCCTGACAACATGATGTGGAACAACCAGGGGGGGACACTGAGATCCCAGTTAAACCTGGAAGACAAACAAGAAATCAGAAGCTAGTTTGCCTGACACAATATAAGTTGGGTGCTGCTACAATTATTGGCTGTCAGGATTGTAATGTTTTGGCTAACTTGTTCTAAGGTTTAGATGAACAAAATATAACTTCAAGACATACACACTCACCTAGTTACCATTTATACTCTGCCCAGCCAGGCTTCAGTTTTTTGTCATAGTAACTAGGTCTCTGCAGGATCAAATAAACACTGGTCTTTTCCACACCAGCTCAAATAACTCCTCATTGTCTACTTCTCTGCTTCCTTATTTTTTATTGAATTTATTTCATATTGACCTTTTTTTCTCCCAATTTGGTGGCCAATTGTACCCTCTTCTAATTCAAACTATCCCCCCCTCGCACTACGAGCTCGCCGCTGCAACTCTGGGACTGGCCAAACCGCCTCCTCCGAGACAGAATTGGCCAAGCTGTCAACTGTAATTCCAACACACACACAGAGTCACTTTTGCACACGGCAAGCTCATGCCGGCTTCCCTCCCCCTGGGAGCAGACAGCCAATCGCAGCACCCAAATGGGTCTCCCAGCCAGAGCTGGGCTGGCGCAGCTGTGGATTTAATCCAGGCTGCAGTGGGAAACCTGCACTTAGAGCAAGTGTCTTTACTGGTAGCGCCATTCCGGGGGCCCTGACTGCTTCCTTTTTTTTAATCTAGGCTAAAACTCCACTGTGTGCAATAGGCTTTAGAGTGTAAATTGTATCAAAGTTGGGAATGCTCTACTCTCTGTGAGTACACTTTAACTGAGACAGAGAGTGATATGTTTATTATCAATAAAATAAAAGGGAGGGCATTGGGAGGGAGGAAGAAAGCAGCATGCTTCACAGTTCTGACACACTTCTGTTGGCAAGGAGATGGATTAATAAATCAATGTCTGGCCTTTCTCTGCTCTATAACACACAATCAAGCATAGGTCGAGAGTGCGGTCATCTCTCATGGTGTTCCGGAGAAACGCTCTCTACAGAAAATGCCATTCCGCCTGGGCTTTCCCAATTTTTATTGCTTAGAACAAATGCATGAATGGCTATTGGAAATCTCCAGGGCAATGTATAGTATTGCTACATCATTTCACTGATGTAATGAGCACGCACTTTCCACCACACATTACTCAATGAAAGGCAGCTACCATAAATGTCTAGGTTATGTGTATACAGTAACCCTGGTTCCTTGAGTGAGGGAAGGAGACATCACAGCTATGGCAAATACGTCCACCCAGGGGCGGACGGCTGAAATCCCTGTGCAACAGTGGCAGAATGGCCATGGTACAATGTCAATCAGCATGGGCGCCCCCAGCCCCCTGCAGACATGAATAAACCTGACTGACTGCAAAAGTGCCATTAAAAACTCACTGAACACCCTGGCTGGGGGGTTCACAATGAGGCACCTATGTGATGTCTCTTTCCCTCACTATGCAAGCTGGGGTTACATACGCGATCGAGACGTTCCCCTTTGTCGTGGCTAAGCGCAGTCACTAGCAGGGCAGAGCCCAGCACCTGATTGGTCAATAAATATACCCCCCCAGGATGCTGGTCTAAGGTGTAAAGGAATTCTCGCCATGTTACACAACATAGTAACAATAAAAGGGAGCGAGTCTGTAGGAGCTGCAAACCCCGAAAAACGCATAATGAACAATCAACAACGGGGAGCGGATCTGAGAGAGCTGCGGACCTCGTGAAAAGCAACACAGTGAATGGAGCGGGTCAATAGAGCCACAGACCCCAATACAATGAAGGGTGCGGGCTTAAACGAGCCGGGGACCCTGTGATCACCCAACATGTTAAAAAGAGGGCCTCAGGAGCCACGGCCCCCAGGGCAGCATATGACAATGGAACAGTGGACAGTAAACGGGAGCGAGTCCATAAAGAGTGGTGGACCCAGTGAAAAACCCCACAGCAAATGTAAGATAACTGGGAGCGAGTCTGCAGGAGCCACTGACCCAGTAGAAAAACACGAACCAGATGTCATATGAGCATCACGGTCGGAGAATACAACACAATCACACAGAAGAGATAAGCGGGCACAGCATAGCAATCGCTCATGTCACACAAGCCGATAGCAGTCGGCACAACCATCACAATCGTCTTTCTCATCATAATATTCACAAATTGTTATGAATCTTACAAAACAATCACTGCAGCTCTTTATTATTATTATTTATCTTTTTCTTGTTTGTCAATAGATGTGACCGCATCAGGACAGGGGGCACAATAACAGTGTGTGCATGCAACCCACACACACCATGAACATATAGAGCGCACCGGGATTAAACCAGGTGACGTGCGGATTAGAAAACTCCTCTGCAACACAGAGGAGCTGGCGCCATCCAAACAATAAAAGCAGTGAACGTGCGTGGCGTTGCCCAGCCAGCTTTGTTGAAAACCAAAGAATCTAAAACAAAATGTATTTGTATAGCGCATTTTACAAAACATTTGTCACAATATGCTTTACAGCAAACCCCAGCCCGAAACCCCAGCCCGAAACCCCCACAAAGACCGGGGTTCGATTCCACCTAGGTCGCACCAGTTTCGGCTCTGGCCAGGAGTGCCACTAGAGGGCGGCAATTGGCTGTCCGCCCCATGTTTTCCTCTGTGTTTGTATTTTTCAGCTTCCTGTCATGTAATATTGAAATTCTAAGGGAGCTTGAAGTTTCAAATCAACATTTATTTCTCATTGTTTGTGAAGATGAAACAGAGCAATGTTGAGATTTTTTGCAGTACAACACTCAAACACTATTTTGGTTTGTGCAAGACAAAACATTTTTTGTGTGGCTATGTTCAATCCAAGAGGATATTTGAGGATATTTCAAATTCTTGGATAACACTACTGTCACACAATAAAGTAGTTGTGGGTGAAAAAAATAGTATTCTAGTGTTACACTCATGTCATACTGTATTTGGTCTTTGCTCAGCATCTAATTAGAGCTGTGTGTATTCAGTAACAGAACTCCTGAATTTCATCAGCACTTTGATCCAGGCCTACTGTATGTGCTCTTAAATAAATCATGTTTTAGAAAACTGTATAAATTCTCCTAACATTGAGAGCAGACTAGTTCCCTCTATAAATAATTGATCGTTTTATTTTCATGTTTACAATTCTGAAACAAACAATGAAGCTTTTTTAGAGTTTCGTTATTTTCTGAATTACATGTTTTACATTTTAAGCATTTAACAGACGCCCTTATCCAGAGGGACTTACAAGATGTGTATTAATACATGGTATGATTAATCATTGATCAATCATTTTCTGCACAGATTACTTACCTTAAGCAGTTTCAACAAAGTGTACACAGGGTGGCACTGTTGGCACTTCTCTTATCATTGCATAAGCACATATGTGTGATGAAATCACACTGCTGACAATACAAGAGGTTGTACATGGTGGTAATAAGCACAGCAAGAGCTCATTTTCTAACTTCACGCTTTGTACGCTTGCATAATAATGTCACGCCACTATAATATATTGTGTTATAGTGAATGATATCAATACGTTATTATAGGCTATATAACTATTGTACTACGTATTTATAAATGATATAACTGTTAAAAATACAATTGCAGCATTATGGCTTGTTAAGTAGGCTACTTATTTAACGTTACACATTTTGCTTTTTTTGCCTTACAAATTCACAATACCCATTATCCAATTATGACAAATTCTAAATTATTCAACAGCATTTGAAGGCTATAGGGGATACAACGATGTCTTCAAGTAATGGAATAATGTAATTTATTTTACTGCTTCCTTAGTAATGTCGCTTTTAAACTGAAATAAGAACCCCGTGGCGTTTAGACTACATAATTAGCTTGCAATGTGCTTTAAACAATTAATTGAAGGCAAGGATTTTGCCATTTAAACCACTGGGCGTATATAGGATATGAGAAATGTAATTAACTGATATTGTATTTAGCCACTGTATTGTATTCATAAAACCTATCTATACTAATAGTCATAACCAAAATAATTAAAATTGTTATTTGTTTAGCTTGTATACTCTATCCAGTGTGTCTACTCGTTTTATGTCTGACATTTTAAATCTCGCATTATGGGATGAGCTAGTGCTAAATAAAGCAAATTAAAGTTACTATATTATGTGTCATCAAGCCATAACCTTACAAATAGGCTACGTTACCTGTGTAGTAGCTATATTCCATACACTTTCAACTCTTAGGGAGAAGTCTACTTGAAATGCAGTTACAGAATCGGAAAAAAATTAGCAGTTGTTCCGTTAGCTAAATAAATGTATATGTGTTAATATAGTACTATATCATTGACGATAGCCTGAGAATATATATTATCCAGCACCGTTTCCCCTGTTATTCATGAATTAAGCATCTAATATACAATCATACAGAATACATCTAAGCATTCTCCCAATTCCCATTGGGACCATATATACTGAAAAATGTATGCATTCACTACTGTAAGTCGCTTTGGATAAAAGGGTCTGCTAAATGGCATATACTATTATATTAAATATTGTAATCTTCTAGACATGAGATGCGGTCTGACAAGCTTGAGAGCGCCGCGCGCGCACATCACTGTCACCAGTTTTGACCAGTCAGCAAAGCGCCCGCAAAAGGTTTCGCACCGCCTCTGGAGAATAGGCAGGGTTACCTTTAATTCACGCTGTATGACGTCAATAATTATTTGGGATTCGCACAGAGGGGAAGCTAATCTAAAGCAATGAGTGAAAGAGAAGCTCAAACTATGAGGTGGCTTGGGCAGGTACTGATGTATGTCGTGTGCGTAGCCTACATATCTTACGCTACTTCACTTGCCATAGGCATAGGCACAGAAGTGTGGATGCGTTCTTGGAAACAGTTCGGTTGGAAGTCATTGAGCAGCTGCGTGCTTTTTATGATTTAGTACTGTATGAAGTAGTGTAACGGGTAACAGTTTCCACCCAGGGAAAAATTGTGCAGCCCTTTGAGTATGTGAGGATGATTTATTTTATTATTATTTTTGCCAGGTGATTCAAGAGCCTAACATCTCAAAACAGGAACTATATTTGGTTACTGTAGTTGTTCATTAAAATATAGTGGATATATAAATAGCCTACGAAAGCGGGAAAGTCACTCATGATAAATGTCCTCGCCACTGGAAATAGTTATAAAGTTAGATTCAAAGAAGGGCGATTTTGTCAAATCCGAGTGCGATGAGGAAATTGATGTGGAGAGCCTTGACGCATGTCTGCCTCCGGAGCAATGCAACGAAAGTGGAACGAAGCCGGAGCAACAACGCAGGCTGACCCGCAGTCCGAAGTGCGCACGCTGCCGAAACCATGGGGTGGTGTCTTGTCTGAAGGGCCACAAACGGTTCTGTCGCTGGCGTGACTGCCAGTGTGCGAACTGTCTACTTGTGGTGGAGCGACAGCGAGTGATGGCAGCACAAGTCGCCCTCAGGAGACAGCAAGTCACCGAGGTGAGAGCTTGTGTTTATAAATTCCTGTTGCATTTCGAAAACGGTTGTTTATCTAATTTGCTGCTTTGGCCTGTAAATGTATTAACATGTCAATGCAAACTATGTTTGTATTGCCACTTTTATTAGACCACTGAATAGGGTATAATAGTAATAATTTCGTTGAAGTTGAGTAATATTGTAGTCAGTACAGTTCGAGTTTGAAGGAATATACATATGTCTTGGTTATGACCTAACCATATTGGATTACAGATCAATACATTCATGTAGCCTATTCATTTTCAGTGAAACGTGCAATTTATCACACCGATGTAAAGTAGGCCTGTATACAACGTTTGATAGTTTTCAGACATCGACTCACTTATCTTGATCGCGGTGAAAGCATATAAACATGATTATTAATATGTCAGGGCCCTTTTATCTCCATTCAATTTAAAATACAATACAAAAATGTTACTACACTGAAAACAGCTTTGCCACTTATAGTCTATATTTTTTCTGATTAGAAAAATGAAGAGGCATTTTATTTGGCATCCTAGCGTGAAGAGACACAATGTTTCTCATATATTTTGAATGTAATTTGTATAAGAATAACATCTATAAGAAATACATAATAAATAATAATATTGTGTTTAGCTGACATCAGTCGATTTGATTCACCTGTATATGTATCCCTGGTAGGGGAAAAGGGTTGGCACAACGTCAGCGCCACACCGAAGGACAGCATACCAGCGGTACTCAAAGACGCCCAGTTTTCTTGCAAAGAGCATATTGGAAGGTATGGCTTGAATACTCTGCATTGCACCTTCAACTGTAAAACGTTTCTGAATTTAGTTGACAAAAAAAAGCTTAAACATGCCACGTGCAGGGTTCTGTATGTGTGTATTTCCAGAAATATAATGGTTCAGTGAAGTTAAAATTGTTATAATTTGGCTTTTATTACCCCTAATAATTGAACAGCAACTTCTGGAAACAAGATTCCATGTGATATTTTGCCATAAATTCAATATTTTATAAACGATATGCTTAAGTCCCCAGAAGTGTGCCACCCAAATGAAAGGTTCAAATGTTCACGACCCTCTCATCTTTCAGGATATAAGCCTCCTGTTTCAGAAGGAACAGTCTGGTCAAAGAGGATGCACTACCCCACGCTAAGTGAAAGGATGAGGAAAAGACGTGCCTTTGCAGACAAAGAACTGGAGGGCATCATGCTTGAAAGAGAATTAAGACAACGAGAACTGGAGGATCTGTCTGCGCTTAAAATCCTTCACCCTGTATTGTCCTCTGCATCCCCCCTCTGCTGTCCTCTTTCAGAGCCAATATCAGCAGCCTACCTGCCCATGTACAAAGCCAGCCCATTGCTGTTCCAGTGCAACTTTCACTGCTGTCCACAAGAACTGCACTTTAAACCCAGTTCAACAGAGAGCAGTTACAAGCAGTTACCAGCGCATTGCAGCTCACTGTCTTTGGAGCACTTGGACGTCACGAGAATGAAAGCAATGGAAAAGTGTGAATGTTGCAAGGAGAGCAAGACCTGCCACGAGATGTCACCAGTCCCATTTCCTCAGCTACAACAGCGGAGTTATTTCGAGAGTTCGGGTGGCTTGAACATGGGCATTTCTGTGCTCAAAACAGTCCCAAGTGCCCTAATGCCTAGCATCCCAAAGCCAGACATCACATGTCTTGCATCAGATTCAGACCAAGTCTTTAAGGAATGCTTGCGCTTCTCCCCAAATTTTCATTCCACAAGCCGGCTTCACCCTCTCACACCCTTGGAAAGTTCAGCAGGAGGCGGCCACTACAGCTTACAGACAAAATCCATCAAAAGCACAGCCGGCCACTCATTATCCTTTTCTGTGGAGTCATTGCTGAAAAGCTGAAAAACACTTCAGTGTAAACGTTACCCATTCGTTTGTATACCTAATATCAGCTTTTAAAAACACCGGTGCACAAACTGAAACAACGATTGCACTGTGTGCAGAAATACCTTTTGAAAAATAAAGGTATTTGTTCTCAGATACAATAATGCAAAAAAGTAAAATCGGAGTCTAAATTACAATTGCTGCTTTTTTATCACATCCACAATGGGAATTGTAATACTGTGTTAAGCTATTATATTGTGTTTAGTGCTAGCTGTGCTGAAAACCTGAAAACACTTAAATATGTGTTCAGTTATTACTTAGTGGCCACTTTATTAGGTACACCTTTCTAGTATTGGGTAGGACCCCCCAGAACAGCCTGAATTATTTGTGGCATGGATTCAACAAGGTGCTGGAAACATTCCTCAGAGATTCTGGTCCATGTTGACATGATAGCATCGCGCAGTTGCTGCAGATTTGTCGGCTGCACATTCATGTTGCGAATCGCCCATTCCACCACATCCCAAAAGTGCTCTATTGGACTGAGATCTGGTGACTGTGGTGGCCATTGGAGTACACTGAACTCATTGTCATGTTCATGGAACCAGCTTGAGGTGACGTGTGCTTTGTGACATGGCGCATTATCCTGCTGGAAGTAGCCATTAGAAGATGGATAGACTGTGGCCATAAAGGGATGCACATGGTCAGCAACAAGACTCAGGTAGGCTGTGGCATTTAAACAATGCTCAATTGGTATTAAGGGGCCTAATGTGTGCCAAAAAAACATTCCCCACAACCATTACACCACCACCACCAGCCTGAACCGTTGACACAAGGCAGGATGGATGCATGGATTCATGTTGTTTACACCAAATTCTGACACTACCATCTGCATGTCGCAGCATAAATCGAGATTCGTCAGACCAGGCGATGTTTTTCCAATCTTCAACTGTCCAGTTTTGGTGAGCCTGTGCCCACTGTAGCCTCACTTTCCTGTTCTTAGCTGACAGGAGTGGAACCCGGTATGGTCTTAGACTGCTGTAGCCCATCCACTTCAAAGTTCAATGTGTTGTGCATTCAGAGATGCTCTTCTGCATACCACTGTTGTAACGCGTGGTTATTTGAGTTACTGTCGCCTTCCTGTTGGCTTGAACCAGTCTGGCCATTCTCCTCTGACCTCTCTCATTAACAAGGCGTTTTCGCTCACAGAACTGCCGCTCACTGTATGTTTTTTGTTTTTCACAACATTCTCTGTAAACTCTAGAGACTGTTGTGCATGAAAATCCCATGAGATCAGCAGTTTCTGAGACACTCACACCACCACGTCTGGCACCAACAATCATTTCACGGTCGAAGTCACTTAGATCACATTTTTTCCCCATTCAGATTTTTGGTCTGAACAACAACTGAGCCTCTTGACCATGTCTGCATGCTTTTATGTATTGAGTTGTTGCCACATGATTGGCTGATTAGATAATTGCATTAATGAGCAGGTGTACAGGTGTACCTAATAAAGTGGCCACTGAGTGTATATGCCTATGTCATGTACAATAACTGCAATTCAACATGCCCACAAATATTGTAATAAACATTATATACAGTGGGTATAAAATGTATTCACCCCTTTGGCATTTTTTACATTTAATTTTCTTACTTCATGGAATCAACATGGATATAACTGGGATTTCTTGCCACTGATAAACACAAAATACTTTATAAGGTCAAATAAAAATTTAAAAAATGAAAGCTATTTCTTAATTAATTACAAATAAAAAACAGACAATAATTGATTGCGTAAGTATTTACCTCTTTGGCTAAGACACACCTAAATACATTCTGGTGCAATCAATTGTCTTCAGAGGTCACATAATTATGTAATTGGAGTCCACCTGTTTACTAATAAGGTGTTTCAAATTATTTTTAATTAAATACACCTGTCTTTGAGAGGTCCCACAGTTGGTTAATGCATTTCCAAACAAGAGCTTTATCATGAAGACCAAAGAACATTCAAAGCAAATCATAGAAAAGGTTCTTCAAAAGCACCAATTAGGAGAAGGGATGGTGGCAAAAAGAAAACCTTTATTGAAGAAAACTAACATGAAATCTTGCCTAGAGTTTGCCAGAAGGCCTTTGGGAGACTCTCAATGTAAATGGAGGAAGATGCTATGGTCTGATGAGACCAAGATTGAACTTGTTGGCCTCAAAGTTAGGTGATATGTTTGGCACAAGCCTAAGATGGCGCACCATCCCAAAAAACATTACCGTGAAACATACTGGCAGGAGCCTAATGCTATGGGGGTGCTTCTCTGCTTCAGGGACTGGAAAACTTGTGAAAGTAGAGGGCAAAATGGATGGCGAAGATATAGGCAAATCTTAGAGGAAAATCTGCAGCAGTCTGCAAGAGACCTGAGACTTGGAAGAAAATGTATATTCCAGCAGGACAATGACCCAAGGTGCAAAAGCAAAAGCTGCATTGGAGTGGTTTAAAAACCAGTCAAAGCCTGGACCTTAATCCCATAGAGAATCTGTGGAAAGATTTGAAAATTGCTGTTCACCGATGGTCCCCATACAACCTGATGGAGCTTGAGCAATTTTGTAAAGAATAATGGGCGAAAGTTGCAATATCCAGATGTACAAAGCTGGTAGAGACTTACTCAAACAGACTCACAGCTGTAATTGCAGCTACTTACTTATACCAATCATTAAGTCAAGGGTGGTGAATACTTATGCAATCAATTATTATATATTTTTAAATAATTAATATAATTAATTAATGTTTTTATTTGTAATTAATTTTTTAAAAGCTGTAGTTAAAAAAAAAAAATTGACATTATCAAATATTTTGTGTTGATCAGTGGCAAAACAATTTTTTTGGATTCCATGAAACAAGAAAATAAAAATGCCAAAGGGGTGAATACTTTTTATACCCACTGGAAGCTATATTGTAATATAGCTGAAGAAGTATGATATCATGTTGTAAAGTAATGCTTTATCATTCTCAAGGTGGCAAAATAATATTAAATAAATGACTTGCCATTTATTTTTGTAAGAACTAAAATTAAATGCTTTCAATATTTAAGACCAAAATCCGGGTGATTAACACAAGAAGATTTCTTATATCATTTACTTAGATACAATTTCCAATGTCATTTAAAAAAAAAAAATAGGTGCATTTTAAACAATTCAAAACAAAGGTTTCATTCATGTTATTTATCTATTTTCTCTTTTACATGCAACATATTTTTGACATATTCAACAAAACGTTTTTAAAATGGATGTAAATAAACGACTTTAATTTTACACATTTTATATCTATTGTTTCTAACTGATGGAATATATATTAAGAAAAATAATTAACATGGTGGTTTGAATAGAAATTATTTTACGTTATCACATTATTTTCCTCTTTCAGGCTTCTTGGGGCAAGATTTTGTGAAATAAATTATTTGTGATTTAAAATGATTTTTTAATGTTGGAAAAATATTTAAGTTAATTAGTCCTCAGAGAACCAATAATTCACAGAGTGCATGTTTTGTGTGGACACCATCACACAC
This sequence comes from Aldrovandia affinis, assembly GCA_029706075.1. Classification (NCBI taxonomy): domain Eukaryota; kingdom Metazoa; phylum Chordata; class Actinopteri; order Notacanthiformes; family Halosauridae; genus Aldrovandia; species Aldrovandia affinis. Next base: position 603,164 of record JAINUG010000145.1, on the reverse strand, counting down.
ACACACACACACACACACACACACACACACACACACACACACACACACGCACAGACTTACACATATTCATGGGTTTGTGCACTGGTTCAGTGAAACCTCGAAATCTCTCAATGGTACAGTAAGTCAAAGAAGGCAGAGATGCAGATTACAAGAAAGGTCCCCTGGATCTGTCCACAGGAGCCAGAATGGAGTTGTAAATCCCCCATGAGATTTAGGGGAAAACAGTTGGGTTGCCAGAGTTTCCCCTTATCATATGCCATTATTGTGGAGTCTCAGTAAGTTTGTTTGAACCTTCTCCTGATCTGTATCAAACACTGTCTTTTTCACCCTATTGTAAACTCTGCGATATGGCAGAGAGATAGTTTTGACAGCTCTGGGCCGTGTGGCGTCAACATGGGTGATAGCATACTGCTCCCAGCTTTGTGTGCAGCTATCTCGGTGCATCGTGGAATGCAGATAGGCTTCTTATTGGACCTTTTCAGAGGGAACGCAATAACACTGAAGATGGGAAGAAAACATATCAGTGACCTTTTACTCGATCAACACAGATTTAGGGAATTAAGACCACTTCAGTGCTTAAATTAACATTTTTACTGCAATAAGAAAGGACACAAAACATCAATCAGAGGGAGAGATAATGACTTCTTTGAAGAATAATACATGGATATAAATTAATTTTTAGCACAAAGAAGTGAAATTTATGATCGCCACACATTTAATTTCAGCATCCTTAGAACCTCGCAGCATAGTTTAATAGATTCTGACCTCTTTGTAAATGCCATTCTAATTCCGTTTCACATTAGGATTGTGTGGGATGCTGATTAGCTACATTGTTCCCATTGTTTGAAGATGTCTGCACTGCCCTCCTTTCGCTGGTTTATTAACATTTTCTTTTGAGGAACGAGGGCCAATATTGAAAAGGCTAGTTAGCTGACAGAGCAGTTAGCAGGACTAAACACATTGCGAGATTAGTACTGGCTTTACAAAAGGCATTAACCCCCCTGTCTTTTATCACTGAATAGCTTAAGAACGGTTTTCTCTTTTTTTTCTGTTACAGTAATTTCCCAAAAGCACACACTTAAGCCTTCGCTTTCCCTTAACAAACATTTCTCTGTTCTCAGCTGAAAAATATGTATTATTTCAAAGCCTACACTGTCCCAAAGCACTGAGAGTTTATTTACCCGCATAGCCTGGCCGTAGCAAGAAGCCACCCCAACATGTCTGTGTAATCTAGATATCAGCATATCTTTCTCTTGACAAGATATCAGCAACGTTTAGTATCAGGGCCCAAATCGAGGCTTTGATCCCCCCCAGCCAAATTCTCAAATTCAGCATTCGAAGGGCTCCCATCCCGCACTTGGCAGGCCTTCTCTAAAAGGCAGCCTCTAGGGTTTCAGGCCATACTGCTCTCTAAGTTGGGGTGTCTCTTGGGTGGGCTGGCTAGCGGCCATGGATACATCACCTGCTGAGGCCAGTAAAAAGTCTCTGTGTGTCACTGATCTCTGAATATACAGCACTGTAATCATGGGACAGCACAGAGGTGGCGAACCAGTCAGGAAAACACAGTGTAGCGGGTCGTCACATTGTTCACAAGACTTTTTCCCCATATATTTCTTCTTCGCTTCTAAGCACTTTCTGGGCCAAAATTTGACCCTTTTTCCTGAAGTCTTGATTTCGGGAGATCTTCAAACCCCTGAATGTGCTATATAGACTATGCTTTGTTTCACAGATCTTTATATCCTTGCAAAGTGAAACCCCCAATTTTATTTTATTTTTTTCTAAGCAAAGTCTGGGTTTGACCTCAAGGTTAGGAACATTTAACCTGTTTTGACCAACAATGGAATATTTTAATATTTTAAGTATGCTGTTTATGTTATTCTCTTATGTTATGCTATAGTATACCTAAAAGTGCACCTTAAAAATGTTGTTCATGTAATACTGAAATTATGATATTATTGATGTATGAAATATAGCATTGTCTATGACAAAATATTTGTAATTTAATACCAAGGAATTGTTTGCATTTTCAGTGATTTAAGTGATTATTTTGAAATAATCACTTAACGAAAGGAGGATTTAAAAATCCATTGACAGAATGTATGCTGCTGAACAAAAACTACTCAACATCATGCTATCAAATAGGTTTTTCTTAATGTGCCAATATTTTGTTCTTGTTTTTCATCTCCATTCTCTATGACTATAGTACGACTGGGATACTGCTAGTATGTCTTTTCCCTCATTCCTCGGGCAATGTGGTTACTTGGAACACCATGCTTATGAGGGCATGGGGGAGAAAGTGAAGGAAGTACATGACAGGGAGAAATATTGAATGTTGAAGAGGGTTAAATGCTATAATTATTTTAAGATCCTTACTGCTATAGCTTGCAAGTCAGTTTGGGTTTTACTCAAACCACTCAGCATACACAGAAGCCCAAAATGAAGTCTCAACAATTAAGAGCCCTTTTTTCCAGAAACGGGTTTTGTAAGTGAGAAAGCCACAGTGGAATTGAAATTTCACAACTTTAAAAATTCCATAGAAACAGAGAGGATAGTTTTTCCACTCGATATCCAAATGTTTGGGTTTTTCTTGTGAACTTGCCTGAAGCTCCTGTCTTTGCCACTTTGCGAGCTCCAGGGTAATTGAATCTGGCCCTTCGGCTGCAGCTGTGTTGCTATACAGTTACTTTTTTCATGGGCTGTTTGGTCACTAAGGCCCACCTCTGCAATCCAAGAGCACAAACCACAACTTTTTTTTCAGCTCCAGCGGTAATTAGGACTCGGGTCTCACTGGCGTGTCAAAAGTGAATGCACGGCCCGCACACAGTCCCCGTGTGCAGTGCACTCAAAATACCGGTTCGGCCTCCATGCCCTCTGGGCCCAACCCCCCAAAACCTCAGCCTCCGCTCCTTCGTCCAGCTGAAGCAGCATATGCCAGACCAGTTCAGGAACTTTTATGACTTGACGATGACTGCTACATGTGGATGAAAATAGATTTTCCCCCTGTGTGAACCATTAGCGCGATATTTACAAAGGCTGGTTTTGATTCTGTCCTTGGGTAACCGAAACCAACAAATGGCAGTAATATTCTCAGTCTTGGAAACACAATCCTCTCATGTTATGTGGTCCCTGTCTATAAATGTAGTGTGCAAACTTATTGGCACCTCCTTATGTGTGATTGATGGCATTAGAGCCTAGCTCATAAAGGGGTTGGGGGGTGGCAGTTATTGACACATAAAACTATATTTCAGCACCGGGCGGCAGTGAGCACGGGACATAAGAAGAATAACAGCTGCTAAGCCAAGAGAAATGGACCCATGTGCCTGGCTGGCAGACAGAGATAGCGTGATACAAGCTACGCTGTTGCCACTGCAGCTGCTGAATGAATGGGAACCTCTTACCTGCCAAGAACAACAGCCGCTTTAAATGCTATTTATTCTAAATGGATTACCATTACAGACATGACAATCCAGGGTCCCAATTTCAGGGAGGAAGAAAAATGTTTGAAGGGATGAAGAATACATTTCTTCTAATGGCCATGACAATATAGACTGCCATTAAAGTGGGTTATTACACTGCTAGAGTTTCTGTGTGCCATTTGTTGAAATCATTCGCTTCTCGTGGCAGTGCTTTATCCGAATGGGAAGAATCTCATGTCCCGGGCATTATTTATGGGCATTATTAATGTCTAAGAAGTTGCTTTGATTCATAAACCTTCTGTTCATTACAGGAAATGTACATAGCTCAAAATAAACCCAATAAATCACTGCGGAATGAAATATTTCCTTACATTTAGTGAAAGGGTGCAATTTCACAGAGAGATAACTTTGAAATATATTAATATATCTCAGCATATATTGAGCGTTAAACTGAAAAGATCCATAATTATTCCCTCCAGTAAGTATTGAGAGACAGCTCTTTCCTTCATTAATTTTGTCATTTATTGCAGTTATATGATCATTGATTATAACATTTTAAACATTTTTTCCAAACATGGCTGAATAAATTGTTCCATTTTAAAGTACTTACACAAATACATTTTATTTAGGTATAAAAATGTAAAGATAAAGCAGGACATAAAAATACCCAATAATAGTATAAGTACATAATAACAGTATAAATCAAGTGTAAACAATGTTTTATTGTCATACCGTATTGTCAACTGATAATTAATCAATAAATACCTGCTCCTAACACTTATTTTAATTGAACAAAAACAGAAACATATCATAAAAACAGATCTTCCGAATCACAAAGACACGCGCATATTTATTATATTATGTAACTGCATGACCACCCAGCCAGTTCAATTTCATTCACAAAGCAAAAATCCACCCTCTGACTGCTATTACCTGACTTCAGACTTTCTATTAATAATCAGAGTGCCTCACAGACAGGCCTGCATTAACATCTCTGTGCCTGCAAATATCATTTACACCTTCCAACTTACACAGCAGGAGAATTTCAGCCACGCTAGTTTGTCACTCCTATAGACAGAGGCAACACTGAATATGAATGCCGACAGTAACTCTGCACACAGGCCCTGAGAAGCCACTGTGAGCTTTAACTGCTCAAGCTCCACAGACAATAATGAGACCGGAGTAGAAACAGTGGCTCTTTATTGCCAGGCCCTCGCATGTCAATATTACTCTTTCCCCCTGAATGCATGCTCTGGGGTCCTTTTCCCCAAAACATTTGGTCAGGAGATTTCCATGCAGTGTCTCCACACCTTACGTAACCCGGTCTGTTTTGGCATTCTGTCTGTACACCCCGGCCCATACACCAGAGCTGATCGCATTTGTTATGACTCCCTGGCGATGGCTTTTTTTTTCCGAAAAATATTTAGCCTGTAACACAAGCCGTTCTGTCTTGTGTTTTCACTTCTAACAAAGCCATTAATCACGTTAATCACCCTCAATTAACCTGAGCAGGAGCAACTCTTCGCACGTCAAACCAATAACTGTTCCAGGCAGACTCACGTTCCTAAATGATCCACAGGGCCATTTTCACAAGGGGAGAATTCACATATTATTTGGTGCTGAATGACAAAACATTAAGTAAATGAAAAATGCCTTTTAAACCTGGTTGTGCCATTTAAAAATAGCTGTTTTTAGGAGCCGGGTACTGCCTTAAAGCAGTAGGAAATGCTTTGCCCTTGTACAAGGATTGTGCAGCTCTTTTACGTTCTGCTTGTATCTTTTACTGCTGATACTTTACTGGGTTACATGCACTGGTGAGCTGCCAAATGTTTGATATTTTAGACTAAAGTACTTGCTTTGAACACGTATTTAAAGATGGGTCTCTCATATTACACCACTATAAGACATAAGTCATGCCAGACCCTGACCACATCTCGGAGAAGGCAAGATTTACTGTGAGCGTCATAGCAGAAATCTAAGTGCGTTGATTGATTCTAATGTGGCATTCACACTGGAGTGTCAAACTTCATGGAAAATAACTGGTGAATATTTTAATATGCCAAATTATATTCATTTTTCAGTGTTGTATATTCAATGGTTTTGTTTCAGAAAAATGCAATACAAATAAACACCCATTATATTGTATACAGTCGTGGCCAAAATTATTGGCATTTCATGTTGATGATGTTCTGAAATAATTGGAAATTGAAACAACTTTCAGTCTTCACATGCTTATCTGTTTGATTTGCAACAGCACACAAACAATCAATAATAATAGAAATTAAAATGGCTTCAAAATAGAAAAGTGGCCATTACACAATTATTGGCACCCTTTAGAACAATTTAAATAAATTTGGTTGGAGGAAATAGACTATCGTTTGCAGTGTAATTCAACTCACCTCTCACAGGCTGAAGGTGCCCACATGGTATAAATGAACCAATTATCCTTTTTAAAGTGAAAAAACTATCTGTTCTGCTACCCTGTTCCTCTGTGACAATGGTGAGAAAAAGAGCTGTCTGAGGATGTCAGAAAAACGATTATCACAAAGTATAAGCGGCCTTCTCTAGAGACCTTAGCATTCCTGTTTCCAAAGTTCGCAGTATTATCAAGAAGTTTGCTGCTCGTGGAATTGTTAAGAATCTCCCAGGATGTGGTGGTAAGAGGAAAATTGATCTCAGATGTCGTCGAAGGTTGGTGCGAGCCATTGAAAAAACACCTTGTACGACATCCAAAGACCTCAAGGCTGGCCTGGAGAGGTCTGGGGTAATGGTTTCAGCCTGTACCATAAGCCGGACACTGAACCAAGAAGGGCTTTGCGGTCAGAGGCCAAGGAAGACCCCACTGCTGAAAGAGAAACACAAGAAGGCCCGATTAATATTTGCCAAGACCCACCTAATCATGAAGATCAGCACTTTGTTTACGGATGACGAAAGGAACTTTTAAAGAAAAGAAAACCCTACCTACAGTCAAATATGGTGGAAGTTCCATAATGCTGTGGGGCTGCTTCACTGCCTCTGGTACTGGACACCTTGAACATGTTAAGGGCATCATGAAATCGGGTGCCACTACTGTATAACAACAGTGAACAATACATGTATAGTTATGCTTGTAAATTGGGTATTTTTGGTTGTGTGTATCTTTATATGAACAAGGTAGGGTAGGTATACAAAAACAAATCTAAATGTTAGTACTGCATGCTCCCTCCTTCTCTCCACCTACAGCTCCAGCTCATTCTTTCACTTGATGAAGAGGTAAACAGCAGTCGTGTCTTGTAGTGGTTTAGAAGGAAAGCAGATATGAATAGATATGAATAAGATATGAATGCACTGACTACATGTTGGCCCATTGTAAAATGAACAAGTGATTTTTACATTGAAAGCTTTATTGTCTGCCACTTGCCTGTATCGTGACTTATCGTGACAATTGTAGGTACATTTAACTAACTTGAGTGTGCATTTACCTCTGACACGGCATGCGTATTCATCAAATTAATGTTGGAAGGATTTTGGGTTATGAACAATGAGAAGCCTCTTTATGCCCCCAACCCCCTCCCCCACCACTCAGATTTTGCCCCAATGTTTTCACATGTATCACCATGGTAAACTTTAGGCTTCTCACACCTTCTACTCACCCTGACATTGACAAAATGGGGGATTACAGGGCTAATCCTTATGGGCTGACGAGTTTATGCAACATATTTATTCTGCCTTCCCAAAGCTATTTTAATGAATAATGAGTGGACGGGTGTATTCACATATGCAATTTGCCTGGGTGTGCTTTCAGTCGCAGAGAAAGAGCACTAACATTCTTACCAATCCCTTAGATTTATAATGGCAGATGTTCCTCCTGAATTTCACAGTTGAAAGATGGACAGCTCTAAAACTGACTGTGATGAACAGGTTGATTGTCAGTGAGGCTTAGCAGGTGGCATGTTTGCTTGCAAAACTGATTTAGGTATATTCTCCTACACACCATGAACGAATAAAGGCCCAAAGCTGACTTTGGCACAGGCCCAGGACACATTCAGGATGTGCTCAAAATTCATGACGATGCATCACTGCCTCTGATTTGAACACGAAGCACAGCTTAGCAGCTGAAAGGGCAAAACCACCAGACATGCAGCTTTAGAACATTAAGGGGATCAAGGTCTGATTACAGGATTGTGTAAGAGGAGCACCCTGCTAACATCTCAAGAGCCTGTATCTCACAGCATGTACGCTGTACGCTGTGCCCGTGGAAGTGAGATTCAGAGCAGGACCAGCAGCCTGTGTGGTTAATGACTGCTTAATGTCAGGAGAAATGTAAGAAATATCACAGAAACCTTTTGAGAAATATGCAAAAATATATATAAATAAATCATCAATATATACATAATAAAATAAGAGCATTTTCAGTAACTCTGAAAATCTCAGTGAATGTATTTTGAAATCTGTTTACCTGTTATTCCTGCCCAAACCCATCCCCACAATTTTAAAACTTAATGTTAATTAACTACAGTGAAAGAAAACAGAGGGTATGCACAGCATTGTGTTTTCACCAAGCACGAACTTGCACTATATTGTTTATACCTGCTTTGTCACATCCGATGTATTCTTCCTGGAGTCTATAGGCCTACATCTCAATGTGGGTGCTTCTGTCTCCTAATTACACTCATGCCACTTAGAAGCAGCAAAAGCAGTCACTCCAGTCAGATAGGAAGCCAGAACAGGAGGGAGCATAGGAGAGGGGGAATCTGTGGCTGTAATACATTCTGACTGGAGACGTTCGATCTTGATTTGCTGAACCTCCACAATGGAACCTGAATTTCCTACACATTTATATTCAGGAAGCAGTCTACAAAAGACCCATGGAGCCCTCGTGGCTGAAACTCAGGCTCTTGTTTTATTCTGTCTCCTGTTCCCATTACTTTAATACACATTAGTTCAAGTCTTACTCTGATTTGATTGTAGGACACAGAAACATACCATAACATAGCTGAATATGCAGTGGATCCATTTTGTACCCTGTATCAATTTCCCCAGGAAACAATGTACAAATAAAAGACAATCCACAACAATCAAACAATTGATTGACAAATAAACTGGTTGTATATGGTTTTTAGTAAGTACACCTTTTTGCACAATACTATTTACACTGTGCGGCACACCCTCAACACTTATACCTCAATACAGAAGCATGTGTACTGACTGTACATAAAACTTAAATATTTACATCGTATTTAAATATGTAATTACATATGGCATAAGGCCACTGTGCTGTTAAGTGTGACTACTACAAGTAGCCCCAGAACCTGTATTGTAAAGTAAAATGTGTGCCTTTTAAATGTTCAAGTTTAAAACTAAGCTCGCTGTCAATAGACAATTGGTAAAGTGGAAAACCTTTGACACAGAATTCATGATAAAGAAACACTCTGAACAGTGCAGTGTCTTATTTCCTAAATTAAAGATATTACTTTAATTTAGGTCCAGAGTCATTAAGCCTCACCGCTACTCTGCCATTAATAATTTAGTGAACACAGGCCTACAAGACTATTATTTATCAATCAGTTTAGGCAAAAATCTTCCTCACAAATTTCCACTCAGTGCAGTTATGTTATCCTAAATCACTTCCCTCCAACCCACTGCTTCACAAAACCCCCAAATTAACAGCAACACTCAAGGAGAACTGAATGAGTCTATACACTGCCAGCTAAATGAGTTATTACTCCCTACCAGCTGCCTCAAACAGTATTAGCACTAAACTCACATTGTATCTGTAAAGAATTGATGCATTATTAATTAAGTTAATAACTGATTACCATGGGTTTGGAATTAAACGGTTTAACATGGAGAAATCGCAGTTAATATAAATAAACTGTTCAATTGCTTGTTTACCTTTTTGAATAATCTTTCTCTTTGAATAATCTTTTTTTTATATAGATGTACGCGTTCATTGTCACAGGCAGAGGTAACTCAACAGGGCTTGTACAAATGTCAGCGTTTCTCCTTTGTTGTAGGTTATTCGTCCTTTAAGTAGGCCTATTTAGAAAGAATACCGATTTTGTGACAGCAGCATGAATGACCACAGGGAGAAACATCAACAACAAAAAGGTTTAGGAAAACTAAAGGATTGAGTGAAAAAACAGGGTCTTGGGTAAGAGGTCGGGGATTTGTGGCGTGAAATGTTTTAATTTTCAGGTTGTGCTGTAGTTTGATCAGTCGTAAGGTTTGCAGCGGTTTGTGTTCCAAGGCTCGCCCGACTTGCTGCCTCTGATGGGTGGTTAAAAAGCGACAGTGTGGATGGAAAGAGTGTAGTTTTATCCGAGCGTCTCTGTAATTATTTTGATTTCCCGAAGCAGGTCGAACAGCGTGTCTCTCCAGCACCTCTGTGTTTGCTTTGGGCTGAACACTGTGCTTGGAACACGGCCCTACGCTTATTTTAGGTTTCCTCTTACGCTGAATTGGATCTTTGCAAAACTGTTTTACTTTAATGTGTTGACTGACGCCAAGCATCTTCCTCACATACCTCACTTTTTTTGCTAAACAGAATTATTGGACATTGTTTGAAGGAACGAATATTTACCTCACATTGGTGTCGCTCTCTAGAAGTAAAGCTGCCGACAAGCGTCTACAATTAGTGTCTGTTTTTGTGATTTGTGTCAGTCTTACACCACATAACTGTAGTTCGTTTTTAATATATTTTATACTGAGAAATTTCGTAGTCAAGGCTGTGCTTTAAAGTGTGGTCCTCTGTGGCTCAGTTGGTAGAGCACAGCGTTGGCAACGCTTAGGTTGTGGGTTCAATCCCCACTGGGGCCACATATACTGAAAATGTATGCATTGACTACTGTAAGTCGCTTTGGATAAAAGCATCTGCTAAATGGCATATATTATTATATATTATTAAAGCATTCTTACTGTACATTCTCTCCATATTCTCTATGCTCTAATAAATTATTACATGGTGCAGGGGGGAATTTTCTTTTTATACTTATCACTTGCTCCATAATCACCTACATAATAACAGCAATGCGAAGAGATGGATAATATTACTTAAAGTAAATTTTTTTGGAATGTTCTAAAATGCCTATTTTCAGACTAAACAGCCAACTGTATGCTTGAAGAGGCCAATGGGAGAAATGTAAGTAATTGTATGTCTGAATCAGCACAGTACATGTATCAAACAGCAAATAGGCCCTAGCTACATACTCAAATGGGCACTATTCAGTGTTAGATCATCTTTAATTTCCCCCCAGGATTGAGGTCTTATTCTCACTGCTCCCAGGTGACTTATTGGAATGGTCCATTGAAAAACACTGTGCTAATGATTTCCAAGTCCTACAGTGGGGTTTTCTAGTAGGGGAAGGGGGTAAGAAGAGGTGAACCCAGCAATACTACACTGTCTGTCATCATGGGCCTTTTCAGAACCAAACATTAAATTACTAAAAAATGAAATATATAATATGTAGAAATTATATATGACAGGTCTTTTTAAATTCCTCGGTCACTCACATTAATGTACACTTCCTGTCAAGCAGCCAAAGTTGGGCATACATTTTTACTTTCATGTGTTTATCTCCATTTGCATACGGAAAAAGATGTTATATCTTCATGAGAATGAACCAAGACACTGCCGGCACATAAATAAAAGTCAACATGAGCAGTCCGTGCTTAAAACTGATTGAGGTAGACTCTAAGTGAAAATAAAACAGAGAGAAAATGTTTGACTGGACATGTCACATGTTTATAAACCAGAAAACGGTGAGCAGTTTAAAGTATTATCACTGGTTTTGCATGTTTGTTATGTCTTAACTAAATACTTCCACTGAAGTTACATCCCTGTATTCAGTTTATAAGATCAGAAATCGTAAATAAAAAAAATAAAAAATTGAGGTACTGGCAGTTTTTCGGAGGACAGCCCTAGTGGACAGCCCTAGGTGCCCTTAAAATGGCGCCTCTCTGGGGTGTGGGTTGTTCTTTCCCTCCTCGGGGTCTCTGTGCAGTCTGCTCTCACACAGGACGGGGTGCCGTGGTGCGTGACGGTGGAGACACACGTCTTGATCGGCCCCTGATTGTCAGCCTGCATGTCAGCCCTGACGCCTCTCCCCCCTCCCTCGCAATCTCAGCCCCATCGCTGCTCCGCAGCACACCTCGCCAATCTGCCTCTATGGCTTGTTTGCGTTTCCAGAACTTAAGCCTACTGTTTCAGTCTGATGCTATCACTCATCCGGGGGTAAACCACACTGGAACTGTCTCCAGAGAAAGAAGAGATATGTGCTTTTTAAAAATCTGAAATGGTTCATGGAGAGGTAGGGGAAGGAGTGCTTTGACAAACAGAAAATGCAAATGAAATCTCATATTGGAGAAAAACTGGTATTGTCATCACAAAGGCAACGATGCAGCACAGAGGTCAGATCAAAATCCAAAGGGCTACAGGACCAGTGCCCAAGGTAAGGTAATTTGCAGTTTGTTATTGGTAACGATTCTCTACCAGCCAACCACACCATTCCTTTTGCAATATTCTGTCTCTGCTGATGGTGAACGAATAACCTTCAGTTGAGTGATACAATTCCATAAAACCACAGTTACGTGCGTAACTCTAGAGCAATGTACCAATTTATGTCTAAACCCAGCTGTATAAATTTGGATGTATCCATTTGGATAAAGCTGGCAGCGAAATGAATGAATAACAATTATTGCGACTAATTGAGATTTGTGATAGGAAGTAATCATCTTCTTCGGTATCCAAGGGCATTATCATAATATTTTACTTAACACCCAATATGACATAGTGGAGTGAATTGTACCCAAATGCATTTATTGAGTCACTAATTATGAAGGATTCTTGCACCAGCTCACCTACTTGAAGACTTGCAATGGACACTTTCTCGTGTGTATGTGTTTCCTGCTTTGTTCCTATCCAGCATAAAATACTTGGTAGGTAAGATGGAAAAATAGGGCTTCAGAGCCAAACACAAAGGGGCTTTCTGTTTAAAAAGACAGCCATTACTGTCAGTGCCACTGTCAAACAGGATCAGGCAGTGCAGGGCCCCTGAAATTAATATGAAACAAATTAGTCTGTGTTTGTCTTTGTGTGGGACCTACAGCTGTTCGGGGAAACTGACGACACTCCAAAGATTGGCAGCGGGTTTTGAGATCCAGACAGCCTTCTGAAGCCAAAGCAATCCCAAAGCACATTGGATTTCACATCCAGGGGACTTTTTTCTCTCGTCAGCCCCAGTGTAGATTCTCCACCGAGGAGAGCTTTCATTGCTGTTAGCTGCGCGGGGCGAGTGGAGTGTGCACTCTGCCTGGCTTTCGGCCTACTGAACAATCTCACTGGTGAAGAAGCATGGAACAGCAGCTGCCAGGTAATCAGAGAACATCGGTTACACAGGTTTTTCCGTGTTACGAACAGTATGCCAACAGAGAGGTTGCCTGGTTCTTATATGCCTGTGCCAGCCCCCCACCATAATATCTTAAATAGCGTAACATGTCTCCTTTTTACCCTGCCTCAGTTTTCTCCTGTTGCAGTGTACAGGAAAACTACTCTTCCTATGTAGTTTAAAGTGATAATAAAAAGAGAAACAGATATTGTGAAATAAATTGGCAAAGCATTTACTAACCAAGACAGATATGGAAGATACAGCTCTGCAAAACCACATCATAGCCACTGTCAAGATAGTCCAGAAAGAACCTTCAGACCATGAATACTGTGTGTGTGTGACTACGATCACACACACGCACACAAGCACGCACACACACACACACACACACACATGCAGTGGGTATAATTACTATTTGCCCCCTTTGGCATTTTTCACGATTTAATTGGGATTTCTTGACACTGATCAACACAAAATACTCCACAATGTCAAATAAAAACAAAAAAACTAAAGCTTTTTCTTAATTAATTACAAATAAAAAATGCCCAATAATTGATTGCATAAGTATTCACCCCTTTTAATAAGACACACCTAAATAAACTTGTGCAATCAATTGTCTTCAGAGGTCACATAATTATTTGATTGGAGTTCACCTGTGTACAATTAAGGTGTTTCAAATGATTTTAAATTAAATAAGCCTGTCTCTGAGAGGTACCACAGTTTATTAGTGCACATCTAAACAAGAGCTTCATCATGATGACCAAAGAGTATTCAAAGCAAATCTGAGAAAAGGTTCTTCAAAAGCACCAATCAGGGGAAAATATAAGATTTCAAAGACTCTGAATATCCATTGGAGCACCATTAAGTCCATCATAAAGAAATCTAGAGAATATGGCAAATTGTAAATTTGCCTAGAACAGGCTGTCCTCCAAAACTGAGCATCCGTGCGAGAAGGGTACTTGTTAGGGAGGCCACAAAGAGGCCTATGGTAACTCGGATGGAGTTACAGTCTTCCATGGCGGAGATGGGAGAAACTTTCCATGGGACAACAATAACCCAGGTCACAAATCTGTGCTTTTTGGGAGGGTGGCAAAAATAAAGTTATTGTTGAAGAAAACACATCAAATCTTGCCTAGAGGTTGCCAGAAGGCATGCGAGAAAGATTCTATGGTCTGTTGAGACCAAGATTGAACTTTTTAGCATCAGCTTTAGACTAATGTTTAGACTATGTTTGGCACAAGCACTGCGCATCATCCCAAGAACACTACCGTGAAACATGGTGGCAGGAGCCTAATGCTATGGGGATGCTTCTCTGCTTCCGGGACTGGAAAACTTGTCAAAATAGAGGGCAAAATGGATGGCGCAAGATATAGACAAATCTTGGAGGAAACCCTGCTGCAGTCTGCAAGAGACCTGGGACTTCAGAGAAGATGTATATTCCAGCAGGACAATGACCAAAACCATATAGCAAAAGCCACATTGGAGTGGTTTAAAAACAAAACAAATCTATGTCCTGGAGTGGCCCAGGCAAAGCCCGGACCTCAATACTATTGAGAATCTGTGGAAAGATTTGAACATTTCTATTCACCACCGGTCCCCATCCAACCTGATGGAGCTCTAGCTCTAGCTCTAGCAATTTTACAAAGAAGAATGGACGAAAAATTGCAATGTCCAGATGTGCAAAGCTGGTAGGGACTTACTCAGACGTGGTTCTGTGTGGCTCAGTTGGTAGAGCATGGGTTCAATTCCCACTGGAACCACATACACTGAAAAATGTATACATTCACTACTGTAAGTTGCTTTTTGGATAAAGCGTCTGCTAAATGGCATATATTATCATTACTCAGAGCTGTAATGTCAGCTAAAGGTGCTTTTACCAAGTATTAAGTCAAGGAGGGTGAATACTTGTGTAATAAGTAAGTCCGTTTTGTATTTGTAATTAATTAATAAAAAAATCCCAATTATATCCATTTTGAATCCTCGAAGTAAGAAAATGAAATGTGAAAAATGCCAAAGGGGGTGAATACTTATTATACCCACTGCATGTACAGTATATATATGTTTATATGGACAACTTTAACAACTGCAACATGGGCCTAACAGAGGAAAGGGGACCATTGTTGTATCTTTGTGCAATCAAGATGTTCACTAAACATGATTGATATCGTGTCAAGGACATAACCAATAGCAGTACCATAGTCAACCATCAGTTAATCATGAAAGTGCAGCTGCTGAGACATGCACAGTCATTAACCCTGTCCGTTTCTCTGCCCTGGCCTGGGATTTATGATAGGTGGGCCGAGCTCTTTTGAATTAACCACACATTTACAAATATATGCAACTTTGACAGCATTCATTAGATGCACTGAACAGCCCTTTGCAGAAACAGGTAACTGCCAAAATAAAGGAAGCACCAACATAAAGCACCTTAATTGGGCATTGGGCCACCACGAACCACCAGAACAGCCTCGGTTCGCCTTGGTATAGATTGTACAAGTGTCTGGAACTTTATTGGAGGGATGCCACATCATTTTTCCATGAGAAATTCCATTATTTGCTGTTTTGTTGATAGTGGTGGAAAATGCTGTCTCAGGCGCTGTGCCAGAATCTGCCATAAGTGTTCAATTGGGTTGAGATCTGGTGACTGAGACAGTCATGGCATATGGTTTACATAGTTTTCATGATCATCAAACCATTCAGTGACCACTTGTGCCCTGTGGATGAGGTCATTCTGGAAGAGATCACTTCCATCAGGATAGAAATGCTTTACCATAGAATGAAGGTGATCACTCAGAATGGCTTTGTATTTATTACCGTTTACCATGAGTGGACATAAACCATGCCAGGAAAATGCACCTCACATCATAACAAAGCCACCAGAACCCTTCACCATTAGAAACAAGCACTCAGGCCTGTAGGTTTCTTTTGGCATGCACCACAAATGCATTTGTCTGCTTGTTGAGAACAGCGTGATGAATGACTCATCTGACCATATGACTTTTTTTTCATTACTCAATAGATCACTGCCTCTGTTGTTGCACCACTTTACTAACAAATTTGCACTTTTAGGTGTAATAAGGGGTTTATACACTGCAACCCGACCATTGTATCTCTCTCTGTGTTCTTGACTGACTGTTCTTGATGAAACTGCTTGCTCACACCCTAGACTAACATTTGCAGTCAGTTGCTCATCTGAGTTGCTCATCTGTTTTGCCTGTCATCTTGAACCAATGTACGGACATCATGGTCAAGGAGCATGTGCTTTCGACCACAGTTTCCCCAGTTGATGATGTCTTTCCCTCAGACTTCCATGCCAACATCACCTTAGCTACTGTTCCTTGTGAAACATCAGCAAGTTGAGAAGTCTTTGTCACTGAAGCTCCTGCCAAACATGCCCCAACAATCACCCCTCTTTCAAAGTCACTGAGATCTCTTCTTCTAGTGATGGTAGCCAAAATAATGGGCAACTGGGCCTGCCCAGCATTTTTATACATGGCCCTAAGGATTCTGTGCCTGTGTGGAATCACCTGCTTCCAATATGCTTTGTATCCCTCATTTATTCAAGTGATTCCTTTATTTTGTCAGTTTCCTGTATATTTCACCAGTTAACACTGAAATGGTCATTTCCCTGGTGCCCAGAACATATAATGAAATAAAGTCCATTAAAGACTACATCACAACTTACATTTACCTGGAAGCTGCACTTAAGAGAGCCCTGTGCTGCTTTTCAGGCACTTTTATAGACAGTCAAAGGATGTGCAGTGAAAGGGCTGTCAGGTAATGAATGTGATGATTGGTTGTTGGCAGACACCACCGCATCACGAGGGCTGGCTGATGATCAGGTTTCTTGATGGCGGGGCTGGGTGTTTTGTAGTGTTGCGAAAAGTGCCAGACTGCAGTTCCTTCAAAGGTCAGGAAAATCCTCAGGGTAGCAAGAAAAATTCTGCTCTGTTCACTCAATTTCCTCCTTAAATGTAACTTCATTATAAAGTGCAGGCCATCGTCTTATCGTGCCACCATGTAAAGTGTGATAAGGTACATGCCTGTCTGGCCTCATTTAGCAATATCATTTCTTGCTGTGAACACAAGTCAAGGCACCTTGCCAATCTCGTCAAGTTCACAAAAGCCCTGAGGCTTCCGAACAAAGACTGAGCGAGGTGTTAGAAAAGGGCTTGATGACAATGGAAGAACAGTGGTACAAGAAAGCACAGGAGATAGTGTCACTCTGAGATTCTCTTTCAGAGCTCAAAGGGCGTGTGAAGATGTCAGAAAATGTGACCTGGTTGTTCAGTTCTCTGGATAAACAGAGCCTTCCATCAATCAGCAGAATTTTCCTATGGGGAATGGAAGGAGCAGCTAAGCAAAGCAAACACTGACAGCATGAAAAGGCTGACAAATTGCCGCTTAACCCCCCTCCCTCTGAAATTCAGGAAAAAGGAACCTGGAGCAAATTTAACAGATAGAATGGACAAGCTCCTTTGTTAAGCTGCTTTCAGCCTTAAGGCAAATAACATGTACTAAGGCTTGTGTGAGCTTGAGTCACTTGAGAGTCAACAAGCGCATAAATCTCAATATTATCAGAATTGAACTACAGAAGCAACTTTCCTTGTGACAGTCTTCTAAAAACACAACACATGACCTTTCATTTGACATGCTAGCATTTAAACTGAGTACATTTCCAAGTTAATTTGTCTGAATGTGAATTGACTATTATTTTGGGTGATATTAATTTCTTGTTTTACTGTAATTTCTTCTTCTCACACAGAACTCATACCCGTTGGTTGCTTTTACTGTCTTTACTCTTTAGTTTATATAACTTGTGGTTGTTTATTATTCATAAACTTTAAAAAAGCACAAAACTAACTTGTGTATGGTGTATCCATTCCCATCTCAACCTGTCACATCAATTCAGCTATACTGTATTTTGGAGCCCTTCCGCACATATCAACTGCGACTGATTACCTGTATTTTAAAGCAATGAATAAAGATAACTCTTTAATAAATGACAATAAAGTAACTAATACACGTAACACTGCAGGTAGTACACTATATCATATTCTCAATAATTATCCTGCAATACTAACACAAGGTACTGCTGACACTGGTCACACAGGTGCCTCTTTATGCCTACTTACCGGGCACCTAGAGGTTACCAGCCGTCAGCAGTGAAAGATGCTCCTCTTCTCTGATTGGTGCAAGCTCTCCTGTAGTACATTGTGTGTACTGAAGTATGGAAAATTGCCACTAGTTCACGGTTGAGTTTACCCTAACATAACGATACAATACATACATTAGTGCTTCTACACTCCCAAGAATTAAACAGGTAATCTCCTGTAAATATCAGACTACGAGTATGTTTGAAATGTGCCATGCCCCGGTTTACCACGCCTAACCAAATAACTGGTACTTTACACATAAGGACAATGAAAACAGATCACACATGTGGATATGCAAATGAATGTCACAAGCTTCAACCTCCTGTTTTTAAATGTTCTTTGTGGTCATTAGCCATGCTATCCATTTAGATCTGTTTCTCTTTAGATGCCATTTACAGGGCCGTGCGTATATCGATTTATTGTGAATATGACATTTACAGCATGTCACTGATAGTTATTCAGCAAATTTAGAGACCAAACAAAACTGAATCTTATTTTCACAATGAACTATATTGTCAGACTGAAGACCCACCTCTTCAGACTGCATCTTGGCTCCCCTCCCATCCCCGCCCCCCTACTGACTATTTAATTTAGGTGATTTATTATGTTGTTTTATGGCATTAGATGTATCTCTGACATTGTATGTATTTAAGATTTGTGTCATGGTTCAAGGTTGGCATAGTTAACTGGTCTAGTGCTAGTGATGTTGCACCTATACTCACTGCTCTGGGAGTGTTGTTGGTTAATATCACTGTTCATTTAACTCAGGTGGATGCATGTATGTTATATTGTGTTGTAAGTAGCTCTGGATAAGAGTGTCTGCTCAATAAATGCAATGTAATATATCATCAGAATACAATAATGAAGTGCTTGCCTGTCTAATGGTGCCACAAAGGCTATCAGTCCTTCTATTCTGACTGAGGAACACAACAGGAGAAGTAGCTACCCCTAAAAACTGAGGATACAGATCTCAACAGAAAAAAAGGCAGGTTGAAAACTAATGATTGACATCACCTTTCAACACATCAATGAGATCTCAACGAGTTGGCCATGTCTGTCTAGGTGCGTGTAAGGGTGCCCGAGAGGGGAATTCTTAGTTGACAGCGGGTTTGGCATTTACTTTTCTTTTCCATCTCATTCACCGACTGTGCTGTATCCCCAGTGGAGCTGAGACAAGGCCCAGTCCCAACTGATACTCTACAAACACTAGCTGGCTTCTCTGCCGAAACCCAACACTGCTTTTGTCAGGCACTAAAGTGGCAGCCGTGGATAGATTTGACATTTAGCTGGCGTGTCGCAAAGAGGAAGGGACCAGAATGTAATTTCCACAATATCTGAAAATAAATGCAATTGTTTACATAGCGTGGGCATGCTTTAATCATCTCAAGTGTCAGAACCTTTCAAAAGATTAGAAACCTGGCTCTCACATAATAAATGTCCCACGAAACAAAGCTGACAACTTCCAGCGCATATATCTCCTAGAACAATGAAAGTATTTCAAATTAATTGTACAGCTGTATATAGCTGTATAGATTACATGCTTTGGGTGTTACTGGAATTTAGACATTACAAATCTTCACAGACATGCAATAGAATTTTTTTAAAAGCACTAGGAAAAAACACTGTTGGGTCCACTGACAAACATTATATTTGCTACCCCACTTCTCTGTACTATTAAACCACTATTACTATTTACTATTAAGTGACTGCAATATCTGATGATGCTTTTCCACAAGGAAAAAGGAACCTTCGCAGCACCCACAAAGAGTCCGTTAAGTAATTAAGTGTGCTTTTCACTTTCAACATCTACCATCCCCCATGCCTTGTTTCACCTGTCAAGAGACCCCCAAACTACGTAGCATTCCAGGGTGTGTCCCGAAGAGCTCTCTTTACTAAACAAAGCCCACTTTAAGCAGGAATGTGACATGGGCAGTGAACCCATCAATCTCACAACAGGCCCCGTTTCAGGTGAGGAGCCCATGGAAGTCACAGTGATGACATTCACTGAGTACAGAGCTGGGGGGGAAAAAACCTGAACAAACATTTTACACAGAAGTGCTTAATCATGCAACAGTCAAAAGAACAACTTGGTTCCCATGGAGGTGTACAGACATGAGGGGTATTCAATGCACATGTGTCATATTCTTGTCCTGATCCTCCCAGATAAAATATGAGCATGCTGACAGAAAAGATAAAGCACTGTCAAATGAACAAATGAATGAACATCTTGTGTGGTAAATAAAAGAGCAAATAGCTGGCAGCCAACTAAAGAAAAGTCAGAACAAGTAATCCGGCCTTTAACACTTAAAACCAAACTATGAATACGGGCAGCCCAGATCATTCAGACGATACCATTCTGCCCACTGTCCATCTGTTCACCCATTAGTACACATATCAGCTGTACAGCACTATGGTATCTATAGGTCATATTTGAAATTAAGAAAATTGAAGTGCATATACAACCTTGGCATTTCTGCAATGAGAGAAATGTAGATTGTAGAGAAACTGGACCATGCTTAGCTATTGCCTCAGCCTGATGATTCAGAAGATAATTAAAAGTGTAAAGGAAATAAAAGTCATGCAATACCATAAAAACGTTGTTTTCCACATCGTACCAGCGATATCTGCATGAAGAGGATTCCGATATCAAAATACAGTTGCTTTTTACTCTGTATAAATTAAACTGTGTTGAATGCTAAATAATTTGGGTAATACTTGCACACATATGAAAGGTGACATGTCTAATGTTTTAGTAACTGATCTTTGGCTGTGAACATAGCTTTATCTCTATAACCATTTAAATCAAGCCATGGCATGAGGGTGTAATGCATTGCATACCTTATCCCAGTAATCTTTCCGATACCCATCCTTGCATCCAGGTGTCACAAACACAGATATATTACTGGGACTTGACACTTTACCTGGGTCAGAAATGAATATCAGTGTCATTTGCAAATAACAAGAATAAAACTGCCGCAAAAAACACTGCGGTTATTGCTAATGCAATCGCCAGCAAAAGTGCCTGTGACAGGCGATGGGAACGGATGCTGTTATCAGGACAAATGAAACCGCATGCAACAATGAGTTTAATAAGTGGCTTTCCAGGTGGCTGTGAGTCCTCGGCAGACACTGGGACATTAGGAGTGTGATAACTAGAGCGCTGGTGCATGGCACTGTCCTGTATGCTTTGTCAGTGTTAACTGAATCGACAGGGTGTTCATTGCCCCTGGCTTCTCTCCCCAGAAGGTGCTCAGCCTTGCTGCCCTCCCTGAAACTCTGAGCTAATCATTTCCATTAACAAGCCAGTGCCCAAAATTAATGAAGATGAGACAGAGCAGTCAAAAGAGTTTCTGCGAGGACAAATTGGATTATAATTCTCTTACACTTGGGCAACAGAGTGTTTCTTGGTTCATCAGAAATGTGAACGCATGCTGTTGCCCCCCTAGAGGCATGATTAAACCATTACCGGAAGCAGGGATGCTAGAGCGCACAGAGAGGTGATTCAGGCAGCCATACTCTTTTGCCTAGCCACAGCTCCTGTCTGTGACAAGAGATTACTAAAAGTCACATGATATGTTAAATATTACTCAAGCCACACGTACAAAGCTCAGAAATTCAATTTCACTCCAGATGAGGAGACAAAACAGGGAGATTATCAGGAACAGGAATGGCACACACTAGTCTTGCCTCAGTCCCTCTGTAAATGAAAATCTAGTTAAAAACAATCAAAGCTGGGAGTTTTTTTGTTATCTCTAAGATTACGATTTTCCCAGTCTCTTCTTCTCCACTGGTGTCTAGGGGAATGAGGCATCACCCACACATCAGAGTCTGGCGGTCCACCACCCCATAATAAAGCTCTCGAGCCAAAGGGTGATAGCAAGAACATTTTTCTGTACCCACACAACTAGCGTTTCAGCCCCTCCCTCGGGTCTCAGTACAAAGCAATCTGCTTTCGATACGCACACATTATCTGCATGTCGGCGGAGACAATGGACGAGGATGCAGGATTTATTTACTTTGTCTCATCAGATTGTGGTTATGGATGACTGGTGGACATAGACAGAACATGAGTCTCATGTCTAAACCAGAGAGAAGTTTCTCACGGTTTTGTTTTAGATAAGTTTGCTCATGTACATCAACTTCCTCTAGCACTGAAATGTGAAATAAATAATATACTATTGACTATAAAAAGAAGCAATTATAAAAACATTTTTTAATTATTATTTATTGTATTTAATTGTATTTTCTAGTAATAATATTGCAAAACAATATGCAGCAGAACTGGAAGTGTGCCCAGAAATTAAGCCTGAAACGTTTCACTGAATATCAGCTGGAAAGAAAATTAAAGTGCTGGCTATGTAAGGAGCCTTGGATAATGTAGTCTGCTATACAAATAAATAATGTAATCTCAAAAGATATGTGCATATGTTCTGTTAAACTTTTACAGCTAAGTTAATGTTTACAGCTAAGTTCACTTTAACTGCCCAATGTTAATTACTCTTCATTAGGTTTTGAAAGTAATCAAGTGGAATAGATATAGTATAAATGATTGAAATGTGGCTTGTTTGCACCTCAGAGCCATAAACGGCAAGTGAATGATACCATAAACGAGACTGAAGTGAGGTTTAATTAGCAAGCTAGGAGAGCAATTTCTCATTAAAATACCATGGAAAGGTGCTAATGTACCTGTTCTTTGAACGGTGGTGTGGGCGTGTAGCTTTAGTGTCTGTGTGTGCATGGGTGCATGTAATACTTGAGTTAATCATGCAGGAAATCTAGAGGAAGAGTTGGCTTTATTTGATCACTTTACCATGACATTTTTCCATTTTTAGTATTCAGATGATTCTGTTGCCAGTTGCCAGTGCTCAAGACAAATATTGTTGACATCAAAGATTTTTCGGGAACCAGAAAAAGTAACGGTCACCTTCCCTAATATTAACAAAAGAGATATAATGATTGAGAGAAAGTGATTGTGCTGATTAATGTCAATAAGTGCGGGCTGGCATATCCTGAACTGCACTCCCCCCACCCCTTGCTTGCAAGCAAGATAAAAACCTCTGCTCAGATTAATGAGTTAATGAAAGATACAGTATATTTATAATTATATATTATAATTTTATATAATTAAAAAAATATTAGCTATATTTGTTTACTGTTTTTATTGGAAAACTTGTTCAGAAAGCTAAAGTAAGTGCTCTGCCTTTATCAAGTTGTTGTTGTTAATAAAAAGAATAAACAATGTATTGTCAACCAAGCCAGATGGCTGAGCCCTCTCATGGGCAATAGAATGACAAGATAATTGCCATTCTTAGAGCAGTCGGGAATCTTTAAAAAGTTGGTGGAGAGAATGTGGGAGAATGTATTAAAAAGACCTTAGGTGAAAAGACAACTGTGGGCTCCAAAGTGACATCTCTGCTCTAAATGTATGTGTAGCAGAGAAACACATCTTGTGACATCCAGATGGCAAGGCAACTCATCTGTATTCTGCACAACATTAACAAAAATCTGTATATACAGGACAGTTATCAACCATGTTCTCGATGTTTATTGCACAGCCTGAAATGTGGGTCCTGAGTGCGTATGGAATGCACTCAGGATCCAGCTTTTTCTCCCAGCTGCACCTGAGTGAACAAGGTTTAATATTTCCATCAGCACGCAACCTGTTTTGACAAATATTTCAATGACAGGAAATGCTCTTAATAGACAGAACCAAAAAGAAAAATACTAATTTTTCAAACATGAGTTAGAATAAACAGGTTTCTCTCTTCTAACCTATTTAAACTTCCCTCGGCAACCAAACCATGAATGAAACATATAGTCTAGTGGGATTCCTGAAAAATAATTTGTGTTCAAAGCTCATACAGGATACTGCTCTTAGTAGTTGGCCTGTAAATTGTTTCAATTATAAATTACAATTTCAATTGTATAAATGTATACTGTATACAAAGTGCTGAGAAACAAGGAAAGGTCAAATGGTATTTACCAATGTCCTCTAATTTTAGTTATGTACAGTATAACATATATATATATATACAAAATAATGGAAATACCCAACAATACATCAATCTGTATTAACTAATAAGGAGTTGGCTGCCCATACCATAACAGACCCACCACAATGTTTAACAGTTGGGAACAGGCAATGTGGGTTGAAGGTTTCCTTTGTTTTTTTCCAAGCATACGCCTATCCAGATGTAGGAAAAAGAGTAAAAGACGACTCATCAGACCATATTACTTTCTTCCACTGCTCAGAAGTCCAGGTTTTGCACTCATTGCACCAGGCCATGCATTGCTGTGCCATCTAACATCCTAAACTGAAAATGTAGTGGTTCTGTGTTGCTCAGTTGGTAGAGCACGGCGTTGGCAACGCTTAAGGTTGTGGGTTAGATTCCCACTGGGACCACATATACTAGAAAAGAAATTATGAATTCACTACTGTAAATTACTTTGGATAAAAGCGTCTACTAAATGGCATATATGATTATATTATAATCCAATTTATGAACTCTTGTTTGTTGTAGTCGTCAATGTAGCCTTATCGTTTGATCCTTTTCTAGGGACTTGATCAGCGGGGGAAGGGCGTACTTTCACAACTTTCACAGGTTGAATTTTGAGAATTTTGTAGAGCAATGAGCTTGCACTGCAGGGGTCTCATTTGCAGCATGCGCCTCACCCCCAGCACTATATGTGCTTGAAAAATTTGGATAGAATATACTCATTAGCATCCCTATTTTACATAAATTGTTAAATATTTTGAATGTCGGGCATAGGATTGTGCAGCTGTTAGCACGCTTGCTTGTTCAGCAGCGTGAAACCCTAATTATGTATAAAATAAAACCTTTCCCCCTACTATTTGTTAAATATCCATCTCGGAACCCTTCAAATACGGTTAAAGTCACTGCAGAATAGTACAGTGTGGTACCTTTTTAATATATTATTTATTGTTGCTCTAAATGTTACTTTAGCTGATCCTTATTTCCTTCTTTATGCCGAGGTCCTGCAAAGTTACCTGTGGGGGAGGGGGGAATTACTGGGGAATGAGAAAAATATTTTCAATCAAACTCTCAATTATTCCATTTTCATACATAAACCCACATGTGTAAATGGTCTGAGCAACGTAATTGCTAATATGTTAATGCATGATGTAGGTGGATAAGAATGGAGAAGAGAACCACTTACAGACACGTGTTGCCTGTATGCGGAGACAATTCAACGTGTCCAGACAACACCGATTCCATGCTCCTGTCTCCAGCCTTGACATCAGTGTCACCCGATTGATCTCGAGAGGTCAAGATTTTTTAATATTTTTATGTTAATAACACATATATAAATAATCACATGGTGATAAAAATGTAGACTTCCAGAGGCATATATACCTTAATTTGTGCGTTCCATATATTCAGGGCACTGTGATATAATCTGGTAAATTACATGGTGACTTTAAGTCTCGATCTGTTTTACTTAGTTTGACTAAATCTGTTTGTGTCAACGCTGGTGTCTGTGTTCTCACACTTCACAATTAAATTACCAAGAATGCATTGTGCCCCACTAAAGATTGATCAGAAACCTTGTACTATAATTGGACTCAAGGGATGCTTAAAAAAGTTAAAAATTCGCAAAATATATTTCTTAATGTCTGTATGTCATAATTGTATAAAATTTGTTAGGGCACCAAATAATATTACTCACAATTACTCCGTGGACTGTGCGCCATCGTGTGGACATAGCCATTTTGTGCTAAAGCTTTGTTTATGGTTGCTACGTGACCAGATAGCTGGCAACACAGTTACAGCCACACTTGCTTTGCCATTATTTTCTACCCACTCAAGTCCGTTTGGTTTTTTAGTTTATTCACTGTAATTCTCATATCCATACTTATACAGAGCAAGTCGGGGACTGCCAACCAGTATGGCAGGTGCTAAACCCAAGACTCCCGTGGATATTGTTCACCAGAACGCAATTCATTGTGAGACCATAAGGAAAGAGCAAATGAGTCAGAAGTTGTACACGGAGTTCAGCATCAACCCATTCAAAAAACGTGAGTAAATAAACTTATAAGTGATTATTATCATTCTTAAATTCTTACATGATTATGTAGCGAAGAAAGTCATTACATATTCCATGTTCTCCTTTTATGCAGTGCATGTTTTGACTGATAAGCCTATGTCAAGGAACACAAACGAGCACGAGGAGGAAGACCGTAAGTTTCTTATATGTTTTTGTGTTTGCTTGTATTTGTTTCCGAAGCGAGTTATCCTTGAACAACATATATAGAAAATAGACTTGCAAGCTACTGCTTTTGTTAATTACTTCCGTACGTCAGTTCAGTGATTTTAAAGTTTTAAAATATGTATCTTGCTACCCGCTTATTTGCCAGCTCGGAGTCTAGCAAACTCAGTAGCAAATGGTATCGTATTATTGCTGAAACAAACTGGTTAGACTTTTCCCTATTTTAAAAAATACATCCATTTAACAAATTAAACAAAATGAAGTGGAGATTTCCTAAACAGGAATATCGAGGCAACTTCTATTAGTCTATCATACGTTTACCGTGTAAATTGCTAATCAAAATAAATTGTCCTCCAGCCACTTTCCTAAAAATTATCCATGGAGCTCGATTGGAACCAACGAAAAAGTACACACATCCACAGACGGAGAGCCAAGAGATTGGCTGGATATCGACTCCTCTGGTAAGGCAATAACACCGTACAAGCAGCCCTGGTGATCGAGAGGTGCGGATAAACGTAGAATGGACGTGCGTAGGCGAATATTAATGTGGAGGGTAGATAAATGGCATACAAACGGAAATAAAGTGCATTCTGGGATTGCTTGTGCTTCATAGCAGTATTCAAAAGCTTAATTTTAGGTCGATGATTTTTTTTAAATTCAACATTAATTAATTGATGTTAGAGCTGCTTCCAAAGGTTGTGTTTAACGAATGAATTTCCTCAATGCACACTTACATTAAACAGGTACATTAGTGTTGCTTGCTTGCTTGCTGCATTGCGTTATAAATCTGATGTGACATTAGAGCATCAGCCACGTATTAATACTGCAATCTAAAGTTTTGCGAGTGTTGGGTTTTCTTTATTTTCATAAATTGTATTCTCACCCAAATAAAATGTTTAAATTCGAATCGAGTCGGTAGAGCACGCCGAATATCCTTAAACCTCGAGAATGTTTGCTCTCCCCATCAGATTGTTCCAGATCGCAGTGACCGGAGACTCAACTTCCCTCGCCAAAATTCAGAAATTACCAAGTACATGGACGCAGCGTGGCGCCTGAAGGAGCAGACACAGAACCTGGGGTAGAGTTCCCCCTATTGTAATGCACAGCCAACTCCTCGGGACCTTTTACATTCAAATAAACAACTGATACACGTCAGACGCAACTTTGAAATAAACAAACTGAATGGAGTAAGTTTAGAGTCGCCATTTCTGCACGTTGCCATAATTATATAATCTCAGCTGGGGCACAGTGATATATCAGTCACCAATACATTAATATGATAGGTATCATTACCCCCAATAAATGCTTATAAATCACACATTAACCTCACTGTATGGGTGAATTTTTATTTTTTTAGGAGAAATGTACGAACAAAAATTGTGAACAAAAACGTAACAACGTTTGTAATGGTTATATAACAAATAAGTTATATAACTATTCAAAGGAAAAGCAATACTCTACTGCAATTCTCTACTACCTTGTGGACTCTATAATTGTTTTTCCACAAAAGTAAAAAAGGTCAAACGCTCTTGACAAATTCACATATCAAATACCAGTTCATACCATTTTATCTTGCATGAAAAGTGGCTGCAAAACCAGTCTCTGCAACTGAAATCATAAAGCACCCAAAGAGTAGCAGCTCAAGACCTTGGAAATCTTTTCTAAAAACTAAGCATTGCAAAACAAAACAACTCCATTGTTTTTGATTTTTTCTCTGGTATTTTTTCTGACAGACCAATTTGTGGTAATACTGAATCATATCAAGTTTTGAGACAGATTTTGCAACCATAATGTCTACATTTTCAATTAAATGTATTACAGAAGGCAAGTTAACAGTTATGGTACTGGTTAATGTCAGCCAATAGGAAGGCAAGGAGAGGTTGAATTATTTATTGTGCAGGACAGTGAAACGGCTCCATCTGCTGGACCCTGGCAGTACAGGGGCCAACAGCCATGCCAAGGATGATTAGCAGTGTACTCAAGTGCATTCCCTTCCTGCTGAACACACTGCACCAGTACATCATGGGAATTGAGAACCTCGTGTGAGAAAATGAGATGAAGCTGCCTGACATACTGCACATTAAACCACAAGGAGATATGTGCATAATCAAAATGTATTCAAAAATAAAGGATTAAAAATGAAATTATGTTAGGACTTTCACTGAATATAAGAACCGCACAGTTTTCAGCACAAACTCTTGCTGAGTTCAACAAACCTTTGTGTCATTCAATAATGTATCATTCAATAATGTATCATAAACCATAATATTAATTTTTTATGTCAAATAGAGATAAAAACAATAGGAAATGGAGGCTACTCAATGCTAGCAAATTGCATGCTACATGGAATTATAAATTACTAAGAGCTGGTTCCTAAGTGTACACTTTGGAAAGCCTATTCTCATGGGGTTTTGCAGTTACCTATAAGTTGATTTTTACAACATTGTCAGTACTCAAGGACTTAGTTTTTAGTTCTACTTTCTGCTTGTTTTGGAGAAACACAGAAATGAATTTGGTTAAAAGCAAACCCTACCAAACACATGTTAGTGCACATCCTTTGTGGTACCCCTGTACATCACCACATAAACAAACTCACAGGAGAACAAAAAGCATGAAGTGTGTGTACAGAATGCATGCATGTGCATGTTTGTGTGTATATGTGCCTATGGGATGTATGTGTGTAGAATTTGTATGTTTGAAGTTTAATTGATCTCCCTTCTCAATAACTCTATCATTAGGACTAGAAGAGTGGTTTGGAATGAATCCAGGTAAATAGAAAGACAGAGTGAAATAAAATACAATTTGCAAACACCACAGACAAGAGGGGCAGATCTGGTTTCTTTGTCTACTTTTGCAATTGAGAGTCAAAAATAAACAAGTCCCAACTCAGAACAATAGCGCATGACAGGCGTAACAGTCTAAATGGCTGGTCACTTCATAAAATATGACTTTCAGGTCTCTGTTAACTGTCAGGATAAAGTTCTAACACAGGTCAATGTGCTCAAAATCAGGTAGCAATGAGTGCTGTGCCTTTGCACTAACTTTCTTCACCCTACTAAGCATAAACACAATTTGAAACACATAGAACATAAGAACATAAGAATACATAATGACGAGAATAGGCCGTTCGGCCCATCTAGGTTCATAATTTCCTGGTCTACAGAATATAGACGTTTCTGCCTCCACTACATGATTTGGCAAGCTGTTTCATTCATTGACAACTCTGTGTAAAAAAATGCTTTCTGATATCAACCCATAATTTACCTTTAACTAATTTCCACCTAATTTCTTGTTCTGCTCACTGAACTCAACTGACATTTTTTTGGTAGTTCATTTTCTTAATCCCTTTTATGAATTGAAAAATCTAAATCAATTCCCCCCTTAGTCTCCTTTTGCTAAGCTTTAATAAGCATGTTAAGTCTTTCCTCTCTTACCTTTCATACCAGGTTCAAATTTAATTGCCCTTCTTTGTACTTTTTCAACAGCTTCATTATCTTTCTTATAGTGCGGTGCCCAGAACTGAACACAGTACTCTAAATGAGGTCTGTCAAAGGCATTATATAACATCAATATAACCTCCTTTGATTTATACTCTATATTTTTTGCTACATATCCCAGCATAATATTGGCATTTTTCACTGCTACAGAACAATACTTAGATGCAAATAGACTTTGATCAACTACAACTCCCAAGTCTTTTCCAAATTGAACACATTCTAATTTTTCTCCTCCCATAAAATACTCTTACATTTTTATTTTCCACTTGCATTTATATTTACAAACATAAAATTATAATTCCAAACTGTTTGAAGTTTTGTAAAATGAAAACAACATCCCTATCAAGATTATTTATGCAATAAAAAGGCAGAGGTCCCAGCAAAGGACATCCAGCAGCTAGGTTTCCTGCTGTTAGGCATAACCTTCCCTTGAGAAAAAGTCCAAACATGTATAATAAGGCTATCTATTATTCTTATCCAGGAGGTTTGTTAATAATTCCCTGAAAAAAACTTGTCCTATTATCTTTCATTAATAATTCCAACTTGTCCCTAATAATACATTCCAGCATTTTGCAGGAGATGAAAGTTGGACTGACAGGTCTATAGTTCTCTGGGTCAGTACAGTCTCCCTTCTCATTTATTGGAATTATACTACCTTGCTTCCAGTCATCTGGTTTTTCTCCAGTTTTTAGGGATCATTATGCAATATGTCAGTGGCTTATAAATAATAATCAAGTTCCTTGACTACTCCAGGATATACGTATGCTATCAGAGCCTGCTGTCTTATTTGTCTTGTTTTTCTAGTACTTCTCCATTCCTTATCTCAGTGACCTCCAGAACATTCTGTACATTGGCTGTACTTTTAGGCATATTTATAACATTGTATCTGGTAAAGCTGTCAACAAAATAACTGTTTAGGGTAAGAGCAATATCCTTATTATTATAAAGCAAAGCTTAATTCGTATTCTTAATGCACTCTTAAGGCCAGATTTACTAAAGGATTACAACTGCTTTTCAAATGCAAAAGCAGTTGCTAAAAAACCTACGTTGGATTTACTAAATGGATGCAATGGGTCAAATTGCTATTAGGATGTAATATGTGGGGTTACATAACTTTGCGATTTTCCTTTAGATAAATGGGTGGAGATTTTGTCAATTAGGCCAGTTAAGTATTTCATCTGATTTACTAAAGCATGCCTCAACTGCTACTCCCCTCTTTGTTGAGCTTTTTAAGAAACCTTGAAGCAGGCGGTGTTTTGCTGAGCGCCGATACAGCCTAGGCTTTTCACAATCGGAATTTTGTATTAGGCTCTCCATGGTGCTAGGTGCTAT
This sequence comes from Aldrovandia affinis, assembly GCA_029706075.1. Lineage (NCBI taxonomy): Eukaryota > Metazoa > Chordata > Actinopteri > Notacanthiformes > Halosauridae > Aldrovandia > Aldrovandia affinis. The sequence continues at coordinate 572,169 of JAINUG010000145.1, read as the reverse complement.
CCCAGCGATGCAAAACAAATAATCACAAATGTTGTTGCAGAGTACCCCGGTTCATGTCACGACAGCTTTATTTTCAGAAATAACCGTATCTGCAGACAGCTAAGTAACAGGGACTACAGAGAAACCTGGCTGTTAGGTAAGACCTTGAACGTTTTGTTTCAGAATTTTAAATATACATCCTATATAGCATACATATTGTTTACTAGAACTTCTCATTTATTTTCAGATATAATATGAAAATTATATAAAAGGACTTATAATGATCAATCTGTCATCAACTAGCAGTCAGTATAAAAACGCAGTTCTGAATTTGAACAATTGTCTTATTTTGCCTATGCGGTCAGTAGGGTATAGAATGAATCGTGAATAGTTTTACCTTCAGACACCTGTGGCCTTCTCCCATCACACAAATTCAGCCATGTCTACTCATTTCACCCCCATGACTTGCTCATTTTGCAGGGATTGTTCTACCTGCTGTTCCATCAGTGTTAATATTCTTTCCTTGATTGGACCACCACATGCATCTTATTTTTATATGTTTAATACCTTTTTTATGGGTGTCTCCTACCGCAAATTTGCAAATCATTTATTTGATTGCGTAATTAGAACCAGTCTTAGTAAACTGGTCATTAATGTGTCGGTATTATAGTGACTGTTGTTGTGCTGCCACTATTTCCTTAGTAAATCTGGCCTTTAATCTCTTTCTTAACTTTTCTGTTTCTCTTGCAATAGTGGAAAAAATCCGCCTAGAATTATTTTTTGCCTTATTTCCTTTTTAGCCCACATATTACAATAATCCTTGTTTTTCTCTGAATTGTCTTTTTTATATATTGTCTTAAAATCTATCATAAAGATGTATTCATCCTCTGAGGAGGCTTTTTTTACTGTAATTTTAAAGTCTGCTTGTCTATAGTTCAAAATCCTAGAGTTAGAGGATGCAGTCTTAACTTGCCAAAAAATATGTGACTGCACTATGGTCACTTGTCCCTAGTGGTTCCACTACCTCTGAGCTGCAAATTCTGTCAGGATTATTACACAAAATACAGAATGTACTTCCCTCTCATTGAGTGTCAGACTGCACCCTGTACTGACACTACTTCCAAATTAATAGAGGGGTAAACCAGATAAACCCTGGCTCAGAATCTCGAGATATCTCTGTGGCTCTCTGGTATTCCATTTGGGAAAGACTGCCAAAGACAAACCTCCGATTCGTGTGCTTCCTTCTCTGCATTTGGAGTGTGATGGAGCACATTTATTTTCCTTGTGGGTACAGTTACTGTATAGTACAGCAGTATATGTGTAGGTTGTGAACTGAATATGATTACATCACAGTGGAGGGCCTTGTCCGGTTTTAATCACCACTACCTTGGGCCCTTTATTTTCCCTTTTCCAATCCCAGTTCAGGAAATCCAGTTTGCCAGAAAACAGGGATAACATTAATCACAGTGACAGGAACACTGTTCACAGTCTGTGCAATCACATCACACAATTGTCTCTTTGCTAACCTATAAAATATTCAGTGTTTTTGTAAAGACCTGACCTTCTCCTTCCACATAACAAAATAGATCAAATACAATTGTACCTATTGTCTTGAGTTTTTGTTTTCTATTGCCCTATTTTTCTTTTTCTCCAAATTTGTAAGGCCACGTCATCACTGCAGCATCCTCCATAAATTCAGGATGAAGACTAGCAGACTAGCACACATGTCCCATCCTCTGAAATGGGTGTAGACAGTCACCGCATGTTTTCACTCTGCAGTCCACCAGAGCCGCACAGTCATTGCACTAGAGGACTGTACTACTCATGCAACAGGCACAAGGAGCATCCTGCCAACTGAAACCCTCCCTCCTTGGGCAATTATTTGGCCAATTACACTCTGCCTTGCCGGGCTACCAAAGACAGTTGACACTAGCATGGTCAGGATTCAATTCCAGGCTGTGTGGCAGGTCACTGCATAGAAAAGGAGGGCTTTATGCTGGATGTGCCACCTGTCCTTTTTGGTCTGTAAATTGGATATAGTAAGATACTTTATTTTCTTGAAAGATGACTACATTTTCAAAAGCTGAGAATTTTATTTGCATACACAATGAAATGCCATAAATTCTGTTCACCAACAAAGGACTAACCTGCCTAATAAAGGAAACAGCAACATAGTGTCTTAATAGCACATTGGGTCACCACGAGTCACCAGAATAGCTTCAAGGTGCTTTGGTATTATTTAAAACCAATGCTTTCGGCATATAGCCTTCGTCAGGGTTTCAAAAAATAATTGATAAAAACAGCTTATAAATAATAGGCCAAATAATATGTTCAGAAATTAAAATCATCCGGGCCTCCCACGCGGTCTAGTGGTTTCAACGTCCGACACTAACCCCGGCGACTGGGATTCGATTCCCCATCGCGCCAGAGTCGGCTCTGGCCGGGAGTGCCATCGGGGCGGCAATTGGCTGTCCGCCCCAAGAAGGGGGGAGGGAAGCCGACACAGTTCGCTGCACACAGGAGTGGTTCTGGGGTACCGGAATTACAGTCGACAGCACGATGAGTGCTGTCTCGGAGGAAGCAGTGCTTCGCCTTTGTCACTGCCGGTCACAGGACTACGGCAGCAAACTATGAGGGAGGGGCTTGAACTAAGCACAGGGGGAGTAATTGGCTACCAAATTGGGAGAAAAAAGAAAGAAAAAAAAGAAAAAAGAGAAAAGGGCTTAAGACAGGCAACCAATGGCATGCATCCACCTATCTTTGAAAATTACCATACAGAGTGTAAAGCATCAGTCAGGCGATCAACTCTCAATAGAGTCCAACACACAAGCAAGTGGGCGGTGATGATTGTAATTTTGAACATAGCCTATTATGTATAAGCACTGTTTTTATCCATTGTTTGTTGAAACCCTGACAAAGGCTATATGCTGAAACGCGTTGGTTTTAAATCATAAATCATAATTACTTTCTTCCATTCTACTTCAAGTGCAGCTGGAACTCTTTATGTTTATTGCTACTGTTTCCTTTTCCATGCACCTTGGTAGTTCAGCAAAGTAGCACCAGATCTCTCCGTTGCTTTTTGAGTCGTCTGACAGAAAGCTATAATTACCATTATATAATTACTTATACAGTATAAAATAATATCACAAAACACAGTGAATATGGTCTCTCTGTTCAAACAAAATTCTAAAAAATGTTTGACAGCACAACACATTTATAGGCAATGCTATGGCTACACCCCAAACCTTAAGCTTTAGACTGTTGTGTACAGGTAACCACTGTAGCTACAAGGATGGGTTTGAGTATTTGATATTTTGGATGTAATATTATTGACCGGCGGCACGGTGGTGCAGTGGATAGCGCTGTCGCCTCACAGCAAGAAGGTCTCGGGTTCGAATCCAGGCCGGGGGCCTTTCTGTGCGGAGTTTGCATGTTCTCCCGTGTCCGCGTGGGTTTCCTCCGGGTACTCCGGTTTCCTCCCACAGTCCAAAGACATGCACGTTAGGCTAATTGGAGAGTCTAAATTGCCCGTAGGTATGAGTGTGTGAGTGAATGGTGTGTGTGCCCTGCGATGGATTGGCGACCTGTCCAGGGTGTATTCCTGCCTCTCGCCCGGAACGCATGCTGGGATAGGCTCCAGCACCCCCCCGCGACCCTGACCAGGAATAAGCGGCTTAGATAATGGATGGATGGATGGATATTATTGACCATGAAATCATCCGTCTTGGATCAGTTATTAAAATGTTTGCCAATGAACTCATTTTTTTATTCTTTCTCATCAATAAAATCTGTCCACATAGTAAAATAATGTTATTGTGTACTTTGTCTTATTCAAGGAGAAGGAGAGTCTATGAACCCTGCACAAAATAACAGATAAAAAGTAATCCAGTGATATAAATTATCCTGCCTGAAAGCTTGTGGAAATGCAGATCTCTTTGCAGTGAATCTTTATTATTTATAAGAGAAAAAACTTGAGTTTTTAGTGAAAAGGGTGTTGTTTGGATATTTGGCTTTGGGAGCTAAATAATTTTCAAGGGTTGCATCATATTCATCAAAATGCTTATCCTTACTACAAAATGACCAAAGGTTTTTCTTCTACAGATCAGAGTTTTTGTAGAGAAATTGGCATCTGATGTAATTATTGGAGATGCAATCCAATGCAATGTCAGGATCAATAACGTTAGAGTTTAATTAGAGGAGTTCTTGGGAGTTTTTCGTGCAGAAAAATAATGATCGAAACCCTTATAAATTAGTTTTTGTTTATTGACAGCTGACTCATTGGTTCTGACATGACGCAATTGCAGAATGTCAGCAGTTGGGCCTCAGTCTCTTTCTCTATTTGGACTGCAGACTGGGTTGGCAGACAATCTCTCTTATTTTGAATTTCCTATCTGGAAAATAAATAGTATGCGTGACAGCTTTGACTAGAAGATTTGCATTGGTTCATTCCAGGCATTAATCTATTAAAAACATAAAATATAGAAAAAACTGGTTCAGGTCAAATCAGAAGTTAAATGTATGGTGGAACTATTATGAAACTTAATCAAAAACACTGTCAATCACTTTTACCTTTCTATTCTCACCTTCAGTATGTCAAACACACAAATGCGCACTTGGCACAGAGAAGTCTGAATACGCAGGCTCAGGACATCAGTAGCATCTGGAAGTGTCAAAAAGAGGCAGGAAGGTCCCAATCACTATATGCCAACTGCAACAACAACAGAGCAGGAAGAGAAAACTGCTGAGTAGGGTCAGACAGCCCTGCATGACCTTTCTGTCTCACTCCAAATAGCTCAACCACCAATCAAGCTAGACTCTTCGACAGGGAAGGTCATTGCTGTTCAGGACAGCAGTGTGGTCACAAACTCCATCTATCAAATTAAACAGCAAAGCACATTACTTTTTTCACCCGTCTCAAATTACTCAACACAAGATTTCAGCTAAGTCTATGTGACTGCTTTCATGAAAGACCCACTCAAATTGTTCTTTAAAGATAATAAAGATAAGGATTTTGTGCCATTTAAATGTAACCCTTAAAGTGCATACATCTTTTAAGTTCATATCTGCAGGTAAACACAAGGACTGCCTATATGGTGCATACACCTATACCACATTATAACACTGTAGGGATATGAGACTAAATATATATACATTTGTTGCTTGGTTCTAAAATCCTTGGAAATGCATTGGAGAGTTTGAAGTGTTTTATAGTTTTGAAGTGAATGGGTGGAAAAGAAATGCACTTTTTCATCATATTCACTTGAGCCGTAAAGACCATGAAATTCACTGGTATCATTTCATTTATTGGATTGAGTTATATTTTTGAGAACCTATGGAAACAAACATAACAGTCTGTCAGCTCCTGTTTAAATTATTTTTGGCCACTGAAGCTTGAAAAAGCGATTGGTTGTATGTCCATTTTGAAGACAGACGCTATGAATAGATCAGTAGCTGTCTAGGTTGCCTCTCACTCAGTGCACTTCCATTCCAAATGGCAATGGAGTGAGCAAAAATGTTAGCTTCTAGATGAGGAACATTATTTCACTTCACTATTTCCATTATTCCCATTGTATCAGAATGGTAATTGTTGATCCCATTTTGTATGCTCCTCCCTTAATGCAAAACAAGTGGCAGTGCTGTTTCATCTCTGTTGACAGATCCTGTGAGAGGTGTCAGCTGACAATGTGGCCATTACCACTGTCATCATGTTCCACTCAAAGTGAGATCTCTTCACAATCGGAACCATCATGTCTGTCAAGTACCCCTCATATCCCTAGAGAGGCTGCATAGAATATAACGGCCACCCCACACCTGACACCAGTGCATCTGTCTCTACCATAACTGAACACAACTCGTTCTCCCTCCAACAGCTAAACAATGTGGTGAAATCGAAGCCTTTATCACAGCTGCTTTATGATATATCCAAATTGCATTACAGCTAGTGAACAAAAAATTAAAACATCAATGTGAATTTTGAATGTGAATTCAAAATTTTTGAATTTGTTGGCTGTGAAATTAATAATATTTTTTATTGTGAATTTTATAGTATTGAATTTATTGACTGTGAATTTAATAGTTTTTAATATGTTAAGTGTTAATCATTCCATCATTTTGAAATTGTATGTCTGCCTGTTGTAATTTAATTGCTTGGTTTGAAATTTAAATTCAGTTTATAAACTAATTTCGAGTTAAACCATATTCAATAATATAATATTCAAAATGTTCCACATTCAAATCTTACAAATTCAGTTTCTTAAGCATCCGGGCTACTCAGGAAAACCAGAAGACCGTGGATGTAATCGATCTCCCTTCTAGCCAATCAGAAAGCAAAATAGCATGTGGAGTGGTTTTCAAAATGGCTGCATATACTTTTGACAACGCTGCTATTGGTTCTGTTACTCGCCCAGCCAATTCAGTTGTACAATGTGACTGGTTTTGTTACTTAAGTCAGACTTATGCTCCATCTTGCATGCACGGTGTGGACAGCCGCGCGTACGAAAGTACGCACTTAAAATGACAGAGGGCATTGATTGCAATCAGGGTCTGCATGTTGTGTCGTGCACCTCTGAAATGGGGAAGGAGAAACACTGTAAAAAAAAATATATGTGCAATTTTATCAGATGCTTTTATCCAGAGCATTAAAGTAGTGAATGCATTCATTTTTCAGTATATGTGGTCCTAGTGGACTGAGCCACACAGAACCACACAGAACCAAAAAAGCAGGCATGTTTAGGAAACACACATGTCACCAATCAGGACTCAGAAATTCATTCCACCGTGTAATTCTGATCACACTTAGAAAGGTGACTCTATATCTAGTAGTGTACGTTCATATCCTCCCATAATGGCCCCCTGTGCAGAACTGGCTGGCAGCCAGAAGCTGATACTGCAGCTCTTGTGCACGGAAGTGAGTGTAGGCAGGAGTCTAGGCATCAGGTGCACAGAACAGAGGAGAGCAGGATGCAGGCTCTGGAGGGGCCAGCTGCAGGAAATGCAGAAGCTCCTCATACTGGGCATTTGGGTGGAGGGAGATGGCGAGGCCTGTCGAATGGGCATTCCGGGAAGTGCAAAGAGCACGCGGCCACCCTGCCGTGATGCAGATTAAAAATGAACAGATAAATCAATCAAAGGAACCAGGTTCTCCACCAAGGACATTTTCTGAATGTTTAAGGAAATGCAATGTCAAGTTCTATTAGTCTGAACTGTGCAGGGGACAGCAGGGGAGCCAGAGCCTGCATAATAACCTTATTATTTCACTTTGAACGGAATGCAAAATGAATATAATTAGAGGGATATGGCAATAATTCCCATCTCCATACAGAGATCTTTGAAACAAGGACAATTATCACATGGCTAGGTGCAAAGTGGTAAATACGTTCCATCTGATGGAGGCCCTCCCATGTTCCCTTGTCCCCATGTACTGTCAGTGCCAGGATGGACTGAGACAGCATTTGCTGGAGTTTAAGGAGTCTAAAGAAGGTAAACAGAGGAGGGGCCCACAACAGAGACATCCAACTGACCTGCATCAAGTGTGAGAGGATGCTGAAGGACACCAACCCACAGAATAAGACTGTAACCACCAAGAAGGGGATGACCAGACCTTTTCTGAACAAATCAAAAGTCAGTACTTACACAGGAATAGTATATAATAATTTTAACAGTATCATCCGTATTTGCCTAGTCCATGAACAATCTTGTGTCTGGATGACTCGTATTTACTCTTATTTACTCTCATTTACTGTCATTTCTCTCCATATTGTTCCCTCTGCATCCTTGTGTCTATGGACAGTAGTTCTGCAGCCTGAAGAGAGGGCGTCCGTGGCTTCTCCCCTGAATTGGTGCTGCTGTTGTGCACTTGTTCACGATGCTTAGCCTGAACTACTTCATTAAATATCCCTATCATGTGAATTTATATCACATGTGAAATTTGAGCAAAGTCACCCTGGGCTTCTGCTATGTAAAAATCGAATGTACCGTAATGGTGTTGGGGACACTGACGGCAAGTTTAGCCTAGATACATGCAAGGGTGGTAGGTATGCCCGCATGCCTGAATAGTACAAGGCACTCAACATCACTACATGAAAACTTGTAACATCAAAATGTAGCCAGTAAAAGAAAGAGGGATAACTAAGTAAATAGCTTTACTAAATACATTCTTCCTTGTAATTGACACATTGTTTGTGCGGCGTACTTGACAAATCATGTGCCTAGACACTACAGCATCAAGTGGTTGTTAATTTACTCGAGCTGAATGCACGTTTTATAAGTCACGTTGGATAAAAGCGTCTGCTAAATAATTGCATTGTATTGTATTGTATTGTATTGTAAATAAATATGTACCTTTCCTCTTTGAGCATTCACATGTAAAGTATACATATAAATCTGTGCTGCTATATGTACTTTACTACTGCTAATTGACTTTAGCTTGAGGCCTCCACATTGACTCATGCATCACATCCAGCAAGGTGAGCCAGGAGCCTTCCCCCCCCAGCAGTTGCTTGCAGTCCGGGCGTAATGAATAATCACGCTGCACCCGCATGTATGCTCTGTGTTAAACACCTGTTTCATTTCCCCCTGCAAAACACGGATTTATTCCGTTTCACTAAGGATGCATTACCAAGGGCTCTTTTACTGCCAATCTCTTCTCCACATTGAGTAAAACTACCCAGCCGTGAAATAATTCTCATAATAATTCGGTCTAGCACATACAATATCCTAATGAACAATGTCACAGGAAAGCGGTCAGAGACCATTTAGGGTTTCATCTTATGGCTTCTATGCATTGTATTGATAAGAGTAATGAGCAGGAGACATGCCAATGTTTTCATTTCATTTTTTTTCCATCTGTCTTTGTAGGATGTAATTTCATTCATAACTGGCTGAGATTAAATATCACGGAACCTGCCCAACGAAAGGATTAGACCCTAGGCAAATTCTGAAATCGGAGGCTCTGTCCTCAAGGCTATGTGCACAGTTTCAAACGAACAAATTGGATTGAGTACAAAGGTTTGGCATTAACTGAGAAAGGCAGTTCAGACCCAGACCTTCAACATTGTGAATACTACACTACAAATTATATCTGCTTTGGTCTGTTTTGGAGACGTTTGTGTATAAAGACCTGCTCATCTTTACTAAGGTAATTTATTTAACATTACAAGAGCAGCCAGATTGCCTATAAAAGCAAAGAGACAATAAGGCCCCCTTATCCTGGATTAATTGCAGTTTATATTGTATTAATAACAGAAAAACTGTATTTTAATACCATTTCAAAATGGAACAATGACATTTGCTACAATGGAATAAACAACTATGAAGGCTGAAAGTCACAAAAATGTATAAATTATTGTTTCATTGAATAAAAGGCAATTTAATCAAATAATTATTAGTCCAAATTAGTCTGAATTAGTCAAATAATTATTATTTGACTAATTCAGCACCTAATTAAATAATATCTTGTCAATTAGATAAAAGAACAGAACCATTTAATTAAATAACTTTCAAGATTTTATCAAATCGGCTTAATTTATACACCATAATTTTGATAAATTTGATGCACTGCAATTCCATTCACCACCACTTTTATCAAATCAAAAGCACTTTCATTGTTTAAGGTTGTTTATGGATGGTGTGTCAATCAAAAACCCAGCCCACTGACATACAGTACATCAAAACTATCTTCACTTGACTGTATTTGACTATGACACAACCCACAACTACAGCACTGAAGCTACAAATGTGGTGTGACATCCAACTTGAGTTGCTTTGCATAGTTTTGATGAAAAGGTTTGTATTTTTGTATTTATGGAAAAAAAATGTTTCCCCCCCCCCATACAGTAACGTGGAGGAATGTTCCATGCACACTGAGTATTCCACTCACTGACTGTTATCCAAGCTGGCAGGTGGTTTCAGAGCCCTGAAATGGGATTGGGTTTCTGCAGGACCTGTGGGATCCAACACAGTTGTTGTGGGAGCAGGACATTTTTACTGTGTTGCAGTCAGGAGTGGATGGCAGTGGATGGACTTGTTCATGCACAGAAAGAAAGAACCAGGCACCTTAGGAACAGCATTTATCACGAACATAACTTTTTCAGTCGGTAGTTTAACAGAAACGGTTCAATCGGAACACACTTTGAAGTGAACATTGTTATTCCAATAGCAGCTGATCAGTTCTGGGGCGCTTCATCTACTTTTATCAACAAAGAAGTTGCCTATGTGATTGAATTTAAAACATTATATCATGTAGCAAGTGCAAGTGCAAGGTTTGCTAGCTAGCACTACTGCCAACTTGCTCAGCTATGGTACGAGTCCCACCAACTTGGATTGGTAGCTGGCGTTATGTATCATTAGGTAACTTGGCTAATCTAGCTACGGTAGCTCACTACAATAACGTACTGTGCTTAGCTAGTTTACAAATGTGTTAAGTTAGGTAATTCATGTAAGCTAGCTACCTAACATTAGCGCTGTTAATGTACATATTTTTGATCTTCCCCATACATTGCTACTTTTAGCTAATCTTGCCTCAAACATGCTTTTTGCTATCATTCTGTCTGTGTTCTTGACAGCAAGGATATCTCTGGAATAGATGTCTGTTTCCAACAGTTTGTCCAATAGCTCTCATGTTTTATTTTGTTTGCTGGTTCATCTTTTTGGCCCATTGCTGCTATCTACTGTGTAAACAATGAATGCTTCATATCTCCCTGGGCAAATGATGAACTATATTTCTTGGTGGATTTGCACATGCCAAAATATGATCATGTTTACTTGATAATGGTTTGGATTTTTAATACTTTTACATTTTTATATTAACTAGCTAATGTTTGGGATAGTGCTCACCTAGCTAAATTACAATGGTGTGGTCTTGTGGTTCTGTATGGCTCAGTAGGTAGAGCATGGCGCTGACAACGCTTAGGTTGTGGGTTTGTTCCACATATACTGAAAGATGTATGCATTCATGACTGCAAGTTTCTATGTTATGTTATATTACAATATCTTGCTGGGACCTTTCTTAATGACAACGTTAACCATATACAGTAACTTGAAATGTATCAAAATTGTTCAGCAAGGTTCATTGTCACTGTTGCAATGCCCTCTGGGAATTTCGCTCAAAACACTTCCTGGAAAGTGTCCTTTCGTTGTTCACTTCAGAAAGTACCTTCGAAGGGACCCTTTAAAAGGGTCTATCTTTAGTTCACTTTAAATTGAATGTATTTTAAAGTAGCCGTTACTAACTTCCACCCTTCAAAGTTCCCTTTGCAGGGAACATATTTCTTGTTTGGAACACAACCAGCAAATGTTGGCCCTGTCCCAATGTACACATTTGCGGTTTATGTTTTCACCCAGGCTTACACATTTGCCAAAAAAACGTACTAAGTGCTCGTTAAGACCACAAGGGTACGGGCAATAACAGCAAACTTTGGGACACCCTAGTAATCTCATATACACTAGATAACATTCCTGGTCCTCTTTCATGTGCACGAGATAACATTTCCTAAAAAAAGAAAAATTAATCTTGTCACTTTAGGGGTTCCATACATAAACAACTATTAAGACACAACTATTTAAAACAGTTCAAATTAAAACACAATAAGATCAATATTATGGTTGTGTAATTGTGCTTTTTTAAATAGTTGTATTAGTTATTAAATGAAACAATATACCAGATAGTTTATATATTTCAAGAGGTAATGCTTATCTATGAGGAAGAGTTAGTAGGAAATGGGAAATGTCCAGTTTGTGCTGGACTGTAAAATCGAAGAGCAAGAGAGAATGCAATCAAAGAGCTTAATTTCTAAATCCTAGAGGTAAATCTCACAGCTCATCAATAGCGTAGAGTTCACGATAAATATCCAGAGCAATACTTGACAAAAAAAGGAAGCTAACTTTATCTTGCAAAGACAAACATTTACTGGAATATTGAATTGGGCTGAGTTTTAGGAAAAAACATCAATTCCATGGCTCACACACAAAACAACACAATATGCTCTGGCATATGCAACACATTCCCACATTACATTTAATTTTTTTGGTATTTAGCAGACTCTTATCCAGAGCGACTTGCAAGATGTGCATTAATACAGTATATGGTAAGAACAATCATAGACCGTGAGATCAGTGCAGGAGATCAGTGTCATAATACAATAATAATTGTTGGCAGCTGCATACTGTAACTGTAACACAAGGAAGGAAAAGTTTGAGTTTTTATTTTTGTTAATCTTTTACATGCAGCAAACAGCACTTTATAGTCCTACTTTTTTCGTTATTATCCCTAGCAGCATCAAATCATGACTGATTACCACCATGAACTGGAAGTTTAAATTCCATGGAAACAACTTCCAAAAAAGCTTGCCATGCTGTATTACACCTTTAATTTAAATACAAATCAGCTTTCGATGCACACTAACAGGGATTGATTAGCACTAATTATAAGCGGAATGTAATCGATGGGCTTTGTTTCCTCTGTGGTTGGGTGCAGGGTGAACCTTAGCCTTTTGGAAAAGCTGAAGCAGGAGACGGCCATCACAGAGCACAGGCTCAGGCTGCACACCACAGGCTAGGAGATACACAGATAGATGCAGGAGTGATGTGATGCAGTGACCGCGACCACTAATCCTACAGCTACTAGATGTACATGGCCTGGTGTGGAGGTTCAAGACTGACCTTCATAACTGTGTGGGTTTCATTCTGAACCCATGGAAACCGAAGTGTAGCGCCCGCCACGGTATGGTTGCTACAGTGAAAGGCACATGCTGACATCGAAATATATGGAGATCAAAATCACACGCATATGAAAGCTATCCAGAGGAGAGTGTGTGTGTGTGCTTTATCTGAACAATATTTTATCTGGGTTCAATATAAGGTCTTTGCATGCGTGTTCCAGGTGGACATCACTGGGTTAGACACTCAAATACTGTGGGAATGCTGAATTTGTAAATATGCTGTAAAATGGTCCCCTCCAATAGGGAGCTGGCCAAAATAGCAGCATCAGTGAGTGAGCTGGCTGTTGAAACTGAGGCCCATGTTCCATCTAAACATAACATGCTTAAGCTAACTGAAGCAAAGTTAAGATAGTGTTATGTTTTTCTGTTTCGTACCGGACACATTACACTTTCAGTGTTGACTGAACAGATCATTTAGCGCAAGGCATTAAAAATGCAATATTTGCCAAAAACATTGTTTATAAAAAACAAAGGCACCCTGGAGCTGAAACCTTATTCTTGTTATTGGCTGGTAGCTAGATATGGTAAGTTGAGATGAAAAATGTGTTTTTTATAAGTTGATAAAACACTTTAGAGATTTAATTACATGGAAACTGGCAGTCTTGTGAATCCTGATGAACATGCAAGTGCTTATTTAGCCTGGAAAAGCTATGGCCTGACAGAATAATCATATCACATTGTTTATTGTCATTTCTAGTTTTTGACTGAATATATTTTACATATATCAGAGATGAAAGTGAAATTCGTGTAGTCCTTTGTACAATATATCTCTGTGGTCTCCTTTGATTGTTTTCATTGCAATTTGATTATCCAAGAAATTCATCCAAGAAGACCAACCAGTGTTTTGAAAGTAGAGACTTGCTTGAACAGGACCCTACCTCATTCAAACATAAACCTCATGGCCTGTCAAAATACCATCATCCTAGGGATTCAGTTGAAAAAGGAGAGCGCATAGACATTTCCAACCACTGGATGTCACTTTTAAGCAAAGCAAAAAGATTTTTTGCTGTCATTGCAAGAAATGTAGATACAGTCCTACCTTAGAGTTTAACATTTGATTGATAACAATCTAATGTCATATTCTCAAGTAATGCAAAATTAAAAATGTGTTATTGTACAATGGTTCAAGTTTAATTACTGAAATGTATGGTATCGCAGGTGAAGACACTTAAAGACACGAGTGAGTGAGTGAGTGAGTGAGTGAGCATTTTCTCACCCATCTGTCCTGTAAACCCCAGCACTGTGGCACAGCAAGTGTTTGTGGAGGAGGCAGTGAGCATGTGGAGATCAAGGTTCTCTTGCAGTCACATCCACTCTGGCCCCATACAATGCCAAGCTGCACACCAACAATTGCACCTCAAACCCCATGGCTTTTTGCTCTTTGCCCTTTCCATGTGACACAATGGACCACCTGAATATTCACATGTTCTGTGTACTGAAGGGACACACTTATGAGGTACACACAATATATTACAGAATTCCAAATTATATAGCTACTCACCTACTGGTGTCTATGGAGCTTAGTAGCCTGTGGGGGATAGAGAATGTGTGGTGTTGTACACACTGTAATGTACACGTAAGTACACTGATGCTTTAAAACTTAACATTATTCCTTGTAAAATTACTTCCAGTCTTATACACAACGCGCGACATTTGTATTATTTTAAAATGCACCTATTGTATTCATAAAGCAAATGGAATAATTGATAACGAATACATAGGCCTATTTATATTTGTATAGTTTGCTTCCAGTTTTGCTAGTTAGTTCCCTCTCAAAAAAAAAAAAAAAAGGAAACAGAAATGCACTCTCATTATCTTGCGTACGTGCGGATTCAGCAGCCGTGCTCCAGGCATACCGGGACAATACTGTGGAAACCTACGACGTGCGTAAACAGGATGAGAACGATAAATCTTTAGCATTTCATCTCCGCGGGAAAAGTCCTCCGATGCGCGTTTGATGGGGAGGGGGGTGGGGGCTCCCTGTGGGACGCGGTGGAAAGGTCAGAACAAATTGAGCTAATCCGCTCTCTTTCTGAACTGCACATCGGCGCGGCCACACCTGCAACCTGAAAAGTCTTGCGCGAACACCTGCTACAACACTGTTGCGGAAGAATTTAAATGTATGTTTAGAAAGCGGCGAAAGGTCATACTATTAAAATTCTAACTGTACCATCGTCCCTTGCAAACACAATAAACACTTCATCACAATCGATACGCGGTATCATATTGTTAGGACGATGCCAAGATCGTTTAAGAGGGGCAGAGCAGTTTTCAAGAGGACGAGCTCGTGAAGAAAATACTTTGATCATACCTGCTGATTCGTCGTCGTACAGGTAAGATCATTATTTTTAGGCACCAAATACCGTTAAAAGGTAGAAGGTTATTATCTTGAAGTTGTTTATTCTGGCTACATTCGCCTGTTAAAAGCTGCCTGGTTTAGCTGATCGTATGTGTATTTCCGTTAAGTTTGTTCGTAACTTTCCGTCTAACCGTCACGATTATGTTCATTTATACTCGAGAAGAAAGATGCAGGGCAGAAAGAAACCACGCTTTGCATTTTTAGGTATCCAGGAGATTAATCAACACTTCAACTGAACAAAACACGTTGGCTAAGGATTGTACACCCCCATTCCGTTCCACTTTAATTCCGTTAACTGAGACAATCATTCTTTGTTAAGAAAACGCTTGATTAACATAACTACAAATGCAACACCTAGTTGTTATAGTCACCGACAACATGTTACGGAAGCTAAATTAATACTGTCAAAGATTTTAAAGACTATTTATTATATTCCCCACTCTGATTTTGAATAAAATGAGTAAAGGCTAAATGGAGCCACAAGTATTGTTCTGTCAGAAATAAGGTTTCGATATCCCGCAGCTGAAGGATATAAGTTACATAATATAAACCTTCGTCATTAGCTTTTTACTTTAATATTCATAGGCGTCTAAGAAAATCTTCATTTGTACATGTATTCTTATATATTAAAAGTATCCTGCATGTATTACTATGTAATGTAAAGACATAAATAAGCTGTATGCTTATGTAGCTGTACTCTCGTCACCTCAAAAGATGGTTTGTCAAAGTATTGTTTTGTTGTTTGGAATGGCTTTGTCAAGGCTGTTTGTTTTGTTTAATTTTTGAAAACAAGGAAAGGGAAGCTCTTTATGCCAACAGCATCAGTCGTGATTTGTGACCTTTGCACCACAGCACATGCTTGCACAGTAAACCTTATCACTTCCAACACAATCATCTATGATGTTGTTTGACGTCTTTGTTTTGTTACTGCAGTACCACTTGTAGATAAATAGTAAAGGTCATATATGAATGTGCAATATTGTGCTTTTGTACATTGTCATGCTGTATAACTGAGATAATCCAGAGAAAGAAATGGAAGAGTGCCAGAAAATTAAGAATTCAGCTGGTATTTTAAATAGGCCTCCTAGAGGCACTGTTGCACACAAAAAATTACATAAACAGACCACGGCTGACACCTATTACCTGCAAAATGGTGGCATGAGTGCTGTTAAAAAGACTTACAGTACAGTCCCGTTTTTAATTTATTTTTTTGCTATACTTTACACAATGCATTGAAACTATTTGAGCTGTCTTCAAAAATATGCTTGATAGATTAGACTACACTGTACATAAAGAAGTTGCATCAGATGAGCCTCTAATCTGGCAGATATGAAGAAGTACCTGGGTAGCTGAATTTGTTTCTAGAATGTTCTATGTTATATGCATAGAGAGTGGGGGGGTGCTTCAGATGTGTTGCTCATGCTATGAGCAAAATGGGTCCCTCTTCAAAGCAGAGGGAAGCTGGAAGACTGCCCTACCGCTATCAGGTTGTGGACAGGCTCTTGTTTCACTCAGCAGATAGATTTGAATATGCTGGAGGCAGGGCTGAACCCGTGAAAAAAAGGTGAATGTATTTTCTTTTGTCAGCAGTGTGGTGCTGGGGGACGTGCATGTTAATTGGTGATTTAATTAGCGCCTTAATATTGCAGCTGTGCTTGAAAAAGGGCAAGCCGGCAACTGAAAAGAGGGAGGTTTACATCAAAGGCACCGCGGCCGGTAGCAGACTTTTAGTCAAAGAAATGCAACAATCGATGATGAAAAAAAACGTACCAAAAAAATGTTGGTGTTACACAGAAATGTGTCCATGTAAAGAAAAACGGAAGATAATTTACAGACATGGTGGACCATAATGAAGCTCCAGGATTGCGGTTTGTATTGGCGATTTTTTACTTCCCCATTTTCAGGAGTAGCTGGTCCCGCTTCAGCAGTGGGCCTGCAGTTTACTCCGCTCATAGCAGAAAAGGAATGTAAGTCAAGAGCAGTGGTGACATCACAGAGCGCTGGACTGACTGAACACAACACCCACCTCAGGTACAGGCTGTAGGTCTCACCGAGCGGTTAACAAGCAGGGAGGAGGAGGAGGAGGGACTTTGTTGTTCAGGCAGGTTATCTTCCTTGGCTGTTAAAGGCCAATGCGACGGAGCGAAGAAGAAAGGAGAGGAGGGAGGGACAGTGAGCGAGCGAGAGAGAGACAGAGCGAGACAGAGCAGAAAGGTAAGAAGGCCAGCTCCCAGCCTTTTTTTTTTTTTTTTTTTGATCAGTCAGGTTATGCCTGACTGTAACCTGAGAGCAGAGCTGTTGCTGCTGACATGTAGGGAGGACAGCACAGACGGGAAAATAAGGAGTAGTGTAAGTATCACAATGTCTCTAAGCTATGCATGAAAAATGTAAATGTTTGTTGATAAGATAGTATCTTATGTAACTGTGTTCTTTATACCTAATGTGGCTTTTTCTATTTTGTCTGCGCTTGCCTCGGTTCACACGCCGCCTTATGGAAATGTTACTATTGATGTGAAAACATCTTTGTATATCATTTGTATGAGTAAATATCAATATCAAAGCATAGTCAATGTCTTTCATAATTCAGTGGGCAAGATGATGTGGCATTCTGAACAGATGCCAAAATGTTGGGCTTAGGCTAGGGTGATGTGCAAGTTAGTGCCCGGTACATATCGGGAGCTTTCGGGTGCACTTGTCCCTAAAACCGAAGTGTGAGAAATAAAGTCAGCAAAACAATAACCGGGGATTAAAAAAAGACCCGATTGTGTTCAAACAAAAGGACCAATTAGATCATATGCATTACGCCATTGAGCCTGATCACAAATGGCCATTATTTGTCTCGACGGTCATCACAGCCTCCCTTTTTTCATCTCCAGCAGCCTGACCCGTTAAGCTTTGTTGCAGTCCATCAGCATCCAAACTGCATTTATGACTGTTTGCCATTATCGGAGATGTGCATGAAGATGTCACTGCTCCCTTTCAGCAACGGGCGACAGACTATCCGCATGACCCATCGTCCACGAGTTCAATCTGTTCTCTTTTCCCATGCAGGGTTGGAGAGGGCTGCTCTGTCCGTGCGACGGGAGGTGGCAGTGACTTCTCCCATTGTCCCCGGCGAGTGGGCAAAGAGAGGCAGTGGGACTGCGCCGGCTGTGACAGGAACACCAGCTCAATAAGCCCATTCAGGCTAAGGACAGTGGCGCTCCCCCCTCCCTGTCCCACCCACGGACGGCAGCGGCGAGGCCCCGCAGTCCCCATGGCACTTGGCAAAGACGGCTGGCCCCGGCGACGATGCCAGCCCTGACCCCTCTGCTCAGCCCTAGGAACACAACGGCACAGAGAGAGCGGAAGAGCGGGCAGCGAGGAGGAGGAGGAAGCGAGGGCATTGTGAGCCGCGGCGGGGGGCCCTCATCTCCAGGCCAACCGTGGGGTCTTCCTCCGAGCCGGAGCGTCACAAACTCCAGGACATCCAGTCGGGACATTTTTTGTTCGTCTCCACGTCTCCGCCTGGGCCCTTTCAGTGCACATGGACTTGCTGAGGCCCACAGAAACCTCACCCCAAGGGTTCCTCCTTTTTTTCTTATCCCCCTCTCTGGCCTCATGGTCTCTATGAATTATTTAGAGGACCAGCTTTTTTATCCAACAGCGACGCTCGCTAGTTTTGAACAACCTCGTCACTGCTGATTGGAGGAAGGTGGTTCGGGGGCTAAGGGTCAGACCGGACTGCGGCTCGAGGGGCAGGATCACAGCTCTGATAGATGAGCTGTTTATGCGCATACAACCGCAGCCTCGGGCGCGGATCACTTCTCATTTGCATCATGAAAATATTTACCCAGGACAGGAGGCTTGGCTTTTTATGGATTTCTAATGTGTTTTTTGGATATGCCAAGATGTGCATTTTGAATGTGCCGTACAGGATTCCTTTTTGAGAGGATGCCTCGTGATACCGGTGGAACGGGAAATGTGTTTAAAAGGACAAACTAAAAATACAAATAAAAAAAGATAAATTGGAATTCAAAGCCTTCTAAGACTGAACTATTAATCAGAGAACGGTGGGGTAAGATTTAAGGGAAGTCCTGAGTTCTAATTTAAGTCCTCGGTTATCACTCCCGAGGAAAGCGCTTTGGGCACTAAAGCAGAAAATTGTGAATGAAGGAAATCCAAGCTGATGTGATGTGAAAACTATTACAGACAGGAGCAACATCATATTTTTTTTATTGATTCATATTTAATTTAAGATCACTTGTTTCTGGAAAGTAGTTATTGGCTTGTTCAGAATTTGCAACATTGGTGAACAGAAGCAGAATAAAACAGTTCACTTTATGGTCCTGTATACTAAAGACTCCCAGAGGAGGAGAGGCTGATCTTACCGGTAAGCAAACAGTTATTTTTATTTGTGTGATAGAACTGTTCTATGTGTGGTTGGGTCAGAAAGACGCAATGCTGCTGTGGCCCCACTGTGGCCTCCGTTTGTAATGGCTGGGCTCACAGGCCTTCATTTCAACGTGATGACACCAATAACAGCCTTTCACTAAACAAGTCTGGTTTTAATTACCAAATAAACGATGCATACACCATATAATACAATTTGTCCAGAGCAGCCGGAAAAATACCTATTGTTGACAGAAAGATGTGCATATTATGTTCACATCAAGCAAAGACATGGACAGATTTATTCATTGGGGATTTGCATTTGCATTGTAACACCCTTTTCCCATGCAGATGACGTTGTGAATGGCTGTACTTCCTGTCAGAGAGCAGCATGGTGACTTTGATAGTAAGGGTGCTGACAGGATTGTAAAGACAAGCTGTCTATGCAGCAACCTTGAGTGTCAGTCAGACTTCAGGGACGAACCATTGATAAAAGGATTAATGCTTGAGCCTGTGGCAAGAGACTTTTTTCATCTCTGCACTGTAATCTAAACATCACCTTTAAAGACACAAGAGTCAGGGTGTTACAAAATGCACTGTGTGTGCACTGGAGGCGTTGGTATCTGGGGTGGAGTCATCAAAAAGATTAACGAAACATGAATTGGTTACACATCATATATGGTCGAGCAGCATCCTGGTGCAATGCCCGTCTGTGTGTTTGCATCGAGGAAATAAGTATAATTTCCCCCTTTGGTTAACCATTCCCCTTTAATAATATCATTCTGGTGATTCATCTTTCTGGTGATCTTGGTGAACACCAGCATAGTCACTTTGATAAGCATATATACCTGTTTCTGAGGTAAAGGAGAATAAAAGCACGATTGTTTTATCTAGTTTATCTAGGAAAAAGGACATTCCGGATCGAGAGTATCCTGTACGTCGTACGGTGGCTCACCAAGTTGTCCTCCTTCCCCAGGCGTCGGACTCCGAAGCCTGAGAGGGCAAACGGGAAGATGCCAGAGCTGGAGGACTTTTCCCCGGCACTGCGCGAGCAGCCGGACCCGGCGCAGATCCAGAGGAACGTTCTGGAAGAGCAGGTGGAGCTGTGGTGGTTCCGGGAGCCACGCAAGTCCCTGCTGTGCTACTGCGTCTCGGTGGGGCTGATCCTGGCCTGTGGGCTGGGCGGCGTGGTCCTGCTGTCCACCACCACCAGCCTGTCCAGCGAATGGCGGCTGGGCGTGGGCACGGCCCTCTGCCTGCTGGCCCTGGCCGTGCTGCTGAAGCAGCTGCTGAGCTCCGCCGTGCAGGACATGAACTGCATCCGCAGCCGGAGGCGCATCGAGATCCTGAAGAGCGGCGGGCTGTCGGACCACATGGTCATCCTGGTCACCGGCCTGGCGCTGCTCATCTGCGGCACCGTGCTGCTCAACCTGGCGGTGGCCAGTGGTCTGCCACAGCCAGGGCTCACGCTCAATGACATGTTCATCTCCGGGGTGGTGCTGCTGGCCGTGGGCGGGGCCACGGTGCTGGCCGTGGCCATTTACTCCGCCGTGGTCTTCCTCCTGGAGAGAACGGGGCCCGGGCAGAGGCTGAGGGGCCGGGCCGTGGGGGTTTTCACCATCTCCGGCCAGATGAACGAGACCCGAGAGAGACCACCTCCAGCATGGCCAACCTCATCTGAGGCTAGGACTCCGTGAACTGATTCAGAAGGAACAGGGAAGCGCAGAGATGCTGCAACCGGGTACCGTATTTGGCATCCGAAGGCCTGCAAGCAATGTCCCTGTTCAACGTGTCACATTTCCAGAGGGCAGGGTTAAGCCATGAATCCTCATTGGCACTGCCTTAATAACAAGCCGAGGAACCAGTGAGATTAAGTCCTCGGTCTTCTCTACAAGCACTGCTATGCACAGTGCTGTGAGGAACAATCATACTAAAAACTGCTGCGAATGTTGGAGTGCGTGTGGATGTGTCCTGCTGCTGCTGCTGCTGCTATTGCTTCAAGCTACAGCCTCTGCTTTATCCTAGTTGTGCGATCACCACACAAACACCTAATTATGTGTAAAACCATGTGCCCTCTGTCCATGTTTTTCCTTTTATGCTGTTTGCGTGAAGTTGCAAATGATCAAATGCATGTCGAGCGTTCTTCTTCCAAGACTACACTTGTTTGTCTAAAGCACTTTCTGATCGGCATCGCTGTGTGCGACAGCGTTGCTCACCCATATGAGTTTGCATGTTTGTGGACTCATGTCTCATCCTGGCTCTGTATAGCACTTAGATCAAATAAAAAAAATACCACAAGTTTGAAGTTTACTGGTTATCTAACAAGAGCTTTTTATTTTAACAGCTCTTTACCTGCACGTCCTGGCTGGCTAATCATACAAAGAGGTCACTAGAGCAGAGAATCCTCCTTCAACCTCCTGCAGTCTACTGATATGACATAAGTAGGAACAATAGCATTACAAAATAACAGGCACAGCTGCACTCTGTGTATTAGTTTCTAAAATAGCTAAGAACAGACACCTGACACCTTTTAATTTTCAGAATGTATTGTGGCTTGTAATGTCTTTTTGCCTTTTAATTTAAATACTGAGATTAAACGTATTGCCTATGCATAATGGCAAAGCATTTAACATTGTTTAACATCGCGCACAAACTACTGCTCTGTATGCCTCTGTTAGCATTAGCATAGATAAAAGAGTGAAAATGTGATGCTTTCCACCATGAGCAAGCGCCGGTGCTCAGAAGGTCTTGTCATTGTAGTAACATCAAGAGCCAAGTGCCTCTGCACTTTAAACAGGTCCCCTCAGTGGACAGACTCACAGAGCTTGCTGGTGCACAAGGATGTAACCCCAGATGCCTTTGGCCAGATGAACAGTGGCCGCAGGCCTGTTGAGTGCCCCCTCGTGAAAGGGCTGGGATTGTGCCTGCGAGATGCGTAATGCTGTTTTGAGTCACGCAGACAGTGCGCCAGTGCCCTCAGTGCCCGGCCCAGGGCAGGGGCGCGCAGGCCGTGCTGAGCGATGCCAGCTCCCGCACTCCACAGCTTGCCCATTGTCTGCCAGCGGCTGTTCGTCACCCGCTGACAATGGCCAACTCTGTGGCCCATTGTCACCAGGCGACAGTCAACTCACATGCCATGGCCCGATAAGCCGGGAAGAGGCAGGCGAGCGTGTCCGCACAATCGCCATTGTGAGTTCGGTTTCGTGCTTTTCAGATGTGCGGTTTGGGCCTGTGGATCATGGCCGGAGTGGCCCCTTTGAGCAGATTCTCTCCCATCTGCACAGACAGTGCCAAACAACTACCAGATTCAGTCGTCAACACAGGCCACGAGTAGAAGCTTTTAGTACGAGAGAGCTCAAGACCTGTGTCTCTGTCCCTGTCAAACTCACCAAATGATGTCAGATGTGTCACTGATCTTAGGTCTAGTCTTAGTTCACACCCTGCCATTTTCTGTGATGGAAAAACACACATTGTGGCAAGTCAAATGTTAAAGTAGTTTATTTTCTAAAAAGGACCAACACTGTGTCCCAGAGCCCTGTGCAGTGCAGGCATTTATAAATACGACTAGAACTAAGTTTAAAAAAAAAAAAAAAAAAAAAAAGTACAGACATCAGAGGTAACCCAATAATTACCTGGAAGTAACATGTTTTTTCCCCTTATAATTTACATCAACTAAGTGAATTGCACGACCACCAATAATCAAATGAAGTTTCCTTTTCAGGAGGTTCCAGGTGTATGCTATGACAGGAAGATGACAGAGAAGAATGATGTAGTGCATGCTCAAGGGGAGAGAATCATAAAATGCCACAGAAATAGAAACGAGATGTAAAACATTAAAGCTTTGAACAAGAAGGCCGTGTAAAAAAGTACAGTATTAGAATGCAATTGCCCTCAAAGACCTTTTGTGTGTGTGCCCACCACAACCTAGAACCTCCCAAGCATGGCTCACATCTGTGTTTGTGCTTATATTTAAGCGGCTGTTGCTGCAGCTGTCTCGACAACGGTTCCAAAAAAAGCAGAGGACATTCCCGCAACAACAATTTATGCTTCGCTGCACTTTATTATTAATGAGGCGTAAAGTGTTGTCGGAGGGAATGTATTTTTAATCGTTCATTGGTCGAGGATTACCCGTCAGCCCCACAAATCGTGGAGAGCATGTTGACTTTTTGATCTGAAAAAACATTAAAACAACAGTACCTGTAGGCAGTTCACTTCATTAGCCCTGGCAGGCCTTACTCTTATTGCACTTACTTTCTGTAACGCTTATTTCACAGCAAAAAAAAAAAACCAAGAAAAAAAAAAAAAAAAAAAAAAAGACCTTTGCACTTAAGTCTAATGAGAAGAACAGTCCCAATTCATTACTCTTTCATAATCGTTGAAAATCCAGCCTTCAAGCACAGGGACACTCAGCCACAGGTAAAATATTGTGTTACGCCACCTCTTTAACAATATTGCGTTTTTTGTTAATCATTGATCTCGCTAATGTGGTGTTCATTACATTGGAATAGAGACTACACGGAGAGTTCCCAGAGTAATGAGTTCAGATAACATCAGCTGACTCATCCTGTGCAAGGACATTACGACACAGGTTTATATAGCTACCATGAAGTTGCAGCTTTCTGCAACTTTCCTTTGTTCTGAACTCGTCATACATTGCATCTAGTGTGATAAAAATGCAGCCTTCAGAAAAACACTTTAAAAACAATATGTTTACACCTGACTGATGTGAGAAAAAACAACAGCACATCGTAACATCTACTGAAAGTCTTAAGAATCACAAAAGGTTTTTTTCTTTTTTTCTTTGTATAAATAGTGGTTTGTGAACCAGCACAGTACAGAGTCATAACATAGTCAAATAACCAGAGTGCACCATGGGAGATGCAGTTCCATCTCCTCTCTCGTCCTCTACCGTGTCTCCACTTCAGGGTGCAGAAAACGTGCCAGAGTGCATAAAGATTCATTTGTCTTGCAGGCCTGCCCTTAGTTTGTCCGAAGCTGATAATCTGCCAAACACAATGATAAAGGAAACCATTAATGCAATAACCCTTTTTTTTATGCCAATCCAATTAAAACAGAATGTAATTAGGGGTGTTACAATTTAAAAGCTACAAACGCAGATTAATGGTGACTAAAACTGTAAGGGTCTGACCTCATTTGGAACTGATGAAAGGACTGTAGTCTTTAAAATAATTGCTTAGTATTCCTTATGAATAAGTTAACACTGCTGGAATAGGAACTGGGTATCATATGTACAGTTTGCGCCACTCCTCTGATATTAATTGCTTACATGTAAAGGTGATTCCAGGCTTTGTGGATACAGTACAACATAGTAAAGTGCACACAAGAGTCAGAAGATGTTAATCAAATGCACCGGTATACTAATACAAACTTATAAATATAGTTAAATATCCTGTTGTTCGTTCAAATTCGAAACAAAATAAAATGCTATACATTTCATTTTAAAGTCAGACGTCGGCTTGTATGTAAATTATTTGAAAATGACAAATACATATTATAACACCAATGACTTATTAATGGGCTTTCATAAATCTATTCTGCTCCACCAGTCATGCCCCTTCCAAAATATTGAAAAAATATTAATTCTGGAAACAACCAAAACTGCACGGCATTTCGATCAAAATGAGCACATTTCAGGCACCGGTCTTCCAGTTGCACTGAAATTAATCTATATTTTGCCACAAATCTGGTTGTTGTGAGAGCAAGACTCTTACACTCGCTCTGTGCAAATCTGCGCTTGACAGGAGTGACGGGTGAAAAGAGTGTCCTGGGGGGAACGCACCTCCGCTCTGTGTGATGTAGCGTACCCACGGCAGTGCCTGGTAACCACTCTTCTCAATGATTTTCAGGTAGCGCACCTGTAGACACACAGCACAGGCATGTACACTGGTCACGTCCCAAACCACAAGGTTCTTTTAAGATTATCAGGGTATTAATTGCACTTTGTCTCAGTAACAGACAGTTCACGCAAACATTTCACCTACCAGCCTATGATCAGTGTTGGTTGGGGGGGGGGGGGACTACTTCAAAAACAGTACAAGCAATTTGCCTTGAAGCAGGCAGCAGCAACACTAACTATGCAAGCTATTTAGAAATGAAAGCAGAAACAACAATGCAGACTTTCCAAACAAATACTTTGAGCCACGCTTCCGTACTTTTGAATGACTATTGTTAGCTTTTGGAATTTCAGTTCACATTCCAGGGCTATTTTTTCTTCATGAATGGAAATGAACAGACAGTTTTTGCCCACTCATGCTCCGTATGCTTGCTCTCGCCTGTGTTCCCACAGTGTGAGAGAAGGCGAGGCTGTGTCCATCAGCTGGCCCATTATTGCTCAATAAAAATAAATGGTTGGTTTTTGTTTTGCTCTTCTTTTTTTGTTTCAGATTTTCTCCCGGTTTTCTCCCAATTTGGTAGCCAATTCCACCTGCTATTTTCAGGTCAATCCCTCGCTCATAGTTCGCTGCCGTAGCCCTGTGACCGGCGGGGTGTCGAAGGCGAAGTATCGTCTCCTCCGAGACGGCACTCGCCATGCCGACGACCGTAACTCTGGAACCCCAGAGCCACTCCTGTGTGCAGCGAACGTCTTGTCGGCTTCCCTCCCCCCTCCCTGGGGTGGACAGCCAATTGCTGCCTCCAGTGGCACTCGAACGGAATCGAACCCCGGTCGCCGTGGGCAGAGTGACCACATGGGAGGCCTGTTTTGCTCTTCTTAATGAAAAATATTGGAATTTCCAGTTATTGTATAATCATAGTCCTATAATTCACACACTGATCTCCACTAATGTCAGACAGAATTGCTGGGAAGGGTGTTTCTACTGATGCTACTGTGTGCAGATATTTCATGTGACCCCCCTCCCCTCCCCTCCCCCACAGGATGAGATCTGAATGGGTGAATGAGGCATGTGCTTTCGGGAGTGGAAACAACCAGCTGGGACCATTTTTACACATGAAAATCGGAGGTGTGAGCAGCCACTGTGGCATGCCACCTATTTATAGCTAGTTACAAATATTTGGGGGGAAAAAAGGTTCCCACCAAATCCTGATGGCCGTTGCGATTACAATGCTGTCAGTTTTCCGATATGCACTTCGAAAATAGATTTTTATCCTGGCAATGGAAAGAGTTCAGTCCAGAGTCTGTTTAATGCTTTTTGGATGGTACAGGCACACAAGATGTCTTCACTAACTAAATGCTTATAGATGAGCTTCGTATGATGATCATGATAATGCTAAAGCAGGGAACTTAGAAGGCTCACCCTTTGTAGGCTTCTACAACATTCACTTCATAGAAAGAATACACTTTTTTATAAAGCTTTTTCACACTTAACGGCAACCGTTTTTTTGTTAACTACTTGCACAGTTTCACTGGGCTCAAAGTCCAATCATACTTCCAATAGCAGGGTAGCAGGAAGCTACCAGCCGATTCTAGAGGCTCAGTGTATCCATACCAAGCACAAAAGAAAATGAAGGGTCATAATTAAATGACCGTGAATAGATGAAATCGTTGAAGCGAAATTGTAATTTTCAATATTGTAGTGTTGGCTGCATTCTCCAAGGACCAAAATGGACTCATGTGCTAACCTTATCTTTATTGAAGTGTCCATTCATCCCACCAATTCACTCACCCTCTCATCTATATCACCCCCACTGGGCCTTCCCAGAACGACATCGATTTTACCCTGAAGTAAGATGGCCGCACAGTGCAATGTACATGACAATGTTAAAGTTCAAAACAAGGACCGGAGGCTCCCGGGATGTGCGGTCAGTGGCGTGTGAGTGGAAGACTCTCCAGTAACGTGGAAGCGGCTGTACCTGGATGAGGGCGACGGAGGTGTGGAGGGCTCACCTGGATTCCGGACACGGTGAAGTAGGGGATCTCAAAATTGACCGTGATTGGTGGCTTCCCCTCCAGCTCGTCAC
Organism: Aldrovandia affinis; assembly: GCA_029706075.1. Lineage (NCBI taxonomy): Eukaryota > Metazoa > Chordata > Actinopteri > Notacanthiformes > Halosauridae > Aldrovandia > Aldrovandia affinis. The sequence continues at coordinate 544,806 of JAINUG010000145.1, read as the reverse complement.
TCTCCACACTGGGGAGTCCAAAGTGAGCCCGCATCATGTACTCCTTTCCTCCCTGTACGCACACAATGCACACAGAGCACACAGGGTTAACGCGCTGTCGCGGAGACACGGACAGGATTCATGCGGGGGAAGTGCGAACCTGCTCAGTGGCAGATATTCGTACGTGCTGAAGCTTCTGGTCAAAGCAAGGAACAGGATGTAGTTTGCAGGATGTAGTCTTACTGAATGCCGCAGGGCAGCACAAATAACTTTTTGGGGGTGAAAATGTCAACATTTGCATTTTCAATGCGAGTAGGAGTTTATCGGTTTACTGTAAAAGTAACTATCTGTTTCTTGTAAGTCGCTCTGGATAAGAGCATCTGCTAAATGCTTAAAATGTAAATGTAAATGATTACGGCAAGCAATGTAACGTTCCCTGAGGGAGTGCCATTTACTACCCGGAAAAGGTGTACATCCTTCTCACAAGTCTTTATTATATTTTTTATTTTAAGACCACAGTGGTCACAGTAAAAATGTTTATCAGACTAGCGTGAGGGGCCACACCCTAAAAGGGATCTTCAGCCTGAGAGAGACATTGACCTTTAAGGGCAGATGGACATTTTTGCAATCTAAACTACAATCGAGAAACAAACAAGTCCATGGGGGCACCTGATCTAGATTGTGGATGCAGGCAATTGATTAAAATCGGAAAATAGTGGTCGGAGCTCTTTTTACAGTAATGTCCATTTTTCAGCGTGCAGCTAGAACCTGCCAGCTCTGACATTTGTGCATGCCATGATTTTCTCTCATCTCTCATACTGCATAACCTCTTGGTCCCAGGCATCAGCCTTTGGCATCAAATCACTAACATCCCTCTACAACCAAGCTGTCAAAGTCCCGGCCAAGAAACCGCTAAGATGCAATATCACTGCAATATCCTAAAGAAGTACTGCTCAGTTTTGATCATTTCATTAATTACTCCAACCTCACACTCACATTTAAATGTCTCCACCATCTAGTTCCACCCATTTTCAATACATTCATAGATTGATTTCACAATACTGCCACTAACACCCGAAGCATATCGGAAGGAAACTGTAGAATCAGACATTGCAGGACTTCCTTTTCGAAAACTACATTTTCAATTAAAGGCACGACACTCTGGAATTCTGCACCTGGCAGTTCAAAACAAATCCAAGATTTTAAAATGCTTTCCACAACAATCAAGTCCTGGCTAAAACTTGGCCAAAATTGTAATCATGTTCTTAATATTTTTGTATTTAGCTTTATTTCTCTGGTTTGTTTGTTGTCGTGTCATGTATGGTTGTTGTTGCACTGGTTTTAAACTATAACAATGTAATTGTATTGATTGATTGAACTATCAATGCCCATCAAGGGTCTGGTGTTGGAAATGATCTTTGCCTATATATACACACATACATAGTATCGGGCACTGCTTCTGCGGCTGTCAATGTTCTCTGTGCTTGTCCGTTACAAATAAATGAATAAGCAAAAATACAGGTGTTTATTTTAATCCCATATTTTTTTGTCAAGAAAAACAACGTCTAACCAAGTCAACATGGCTCTACAACCTATATCTGGTGCTTGTGGATCACGTGGTGATGCAGGATCAGTCATCTCCAGGGCTGACAGGAAGTTACACTACAGGATGTTCTTTTCAGTGAAGTGTAGATAAGCTAGCAGGCTAATCATAACATCAATAAGACTTCTTGTGTCACCGTGAGACTGCACAAATAAACATTAAATAGTAACAATTCGTTGCCAAACATTGTACGTTCTAGAAACACACTGCAGGTATATGAGGGTTGTAGCTATCAATACAGTAAAATACAATACAGTACATATTGAATGTACATTTATCACAGATTGCAGGGTAGCTGTACACTTATAAATAACACCACTGACAAGGATTAATGCAAAACATAGCGGTCACTATTTCTTTTGTGCTGGTGAGGAAAGCAAAGACCTCTAAATATTTACCAGTTTCCTTCTGCTTATGAATCTACAACAGCCTATACCTCATAATCTATTCATAATTCATGTGAAATATTGCAGCCTGGACAGTACAACGGAAAGCCAGCTAAGCCTCATATGCCAAGCAGATCTCGGTTCCCAGCATGGTTTTGCTCAGCACTGCTTCATCAGTAGGTACAAGAGGACTAACATCACTGGTTATTGATCATGGACCAGAGTAGAAGAAGCAAGTTGGGAATATGTGTGTAAAACAGCATATGTGTGTGTCATTTGAGTATCATGCCAAAAGAAAGGGTCTAGGTCATGAATTGGAAAATAATGTAATTGTTAGCAGTGTACATAACCATGGAGAATCTGGTACTGTAGGAAACATTTCCTTAGCCTCAGTTGTTTCATAGTAATAGCTCATTAGGAATTGAGATGCTCATAAAACGCAGGCTTCTTATTCCGCTTTAATAGAATGTTTGTTTGTGTATTATTACAATTGCTGTTCATTGCCATATGCGTTGGCTATTTTGAATCCCCTCTGCCTCTCAATGCATCCCCCCCCCACCCCCGCCACTGCTGTTGCACACAGGGTAATTGATTTCAATAGTAAGATACAGCAAATGCATTTCGAGCTCAATTCTGGAGCAGGGGATGAAATGTTGAGAAATGGCGGCAGTTCTGACCGGGAAGGACTTGATGTTCCACTGCACTGCATTCTTCTCCGGAACCCACTTGGCACTGCCCATGCTGGTCTTGAATTTGGGGGAGTCAGCATCGCTGGGCACTGGTACCATGATGGACACATTGTTCGCGGTCGACCGGTTCTTGAACTGGCTCCGGGCCTGGGTGGTGGGGCACACAGCAGCATATGTAAACATGAATCAACACGGCGCACAGCTATTAAAACAGTGGCATTCATTTGCCACCATTCAATGACACAGCCTTACTTTGATCCAGCACTCATAAATGATTACTGAGGACCTGTCACAGCCTGTAGACTGAATAATTTGTGAATGCAAAAGGAACCAGCAAAGTCAGAAAAAATATCTGTCCTTGTCCTTTCAGAAAGCATAGCATTATGAATAAAACAGCAAAACACACATTGTATTTCATACTGTGCTCGAGGGAGGTAGGCCCTGATAGCAGCTATACAGAGCCCAACTCTTCATTAGCCCACAAGGAGCTTACATTACATAACATTACATTACAGGCATTTAGCAGACGCTCTTATCCAGAGCGGCTTACAGTTTATATTTCTTTACAATCCATTTATACAGCTGGATATTAACTGAAGCAATTCAGGTTAAGTACCTTGCTCAAGGGATTGAACCTGCAACCTTAACGTTACAAGCCCAGTTCCTTAGCCACTATACCACACTACCTGCCTGTGTTGAGCTGCAAGTCAACACAAACTGGGAGAGAAAGAGGAGAGCGCTTGACAATGGGCCTACCTTGACCTTGATCTCCACCCGGCTGTGGGAGTACCTCTCTATCACAGACTCAATCCAAAAGAGGGGTTTCACCTGGGGGTCAGAGAGAACAGGGCAGAGTGCTCACTCAGACAGTCAGAGAGAACAGGCTGTGCATGACAAGAGAGCGATTACGTGAGCTAAAGACACGGAACTGCGTCCAATACGCCCTCATGGTGCTGCATGCTCACCAGAGCCCATCCGCTTTACATGCCTGACACCCGTTCATTTGACGGATTGAACTGCAAGTCCAGCAGGGCACGCCGTTCCACTGACCGTTGTGTTGAGGCGGTAGGACATGAGCTCGCACTCGCCATCGGGAGGGATGAAGGAGATGGTGCGGTCGTTCTCGAAGCGGGACAGACGGACACACTGGTGGAACTTCACATCCTCCAGCTCCACAGTTTTGCTCTTCTCCCCTGACAGAGCAAAATGGGCACATGGAGCAGTTTGGCTGGGCTCGACTACACAAAACCTTTCTGGCAAACAGGTGTTCACCTCGCTCAAACATCCTCCATATTGTCAATGTACATAAAGCACATCCGCCACAGATCCATAAATACAGGGCTTATACTTCTGTATATACCCTGTACAGGGCCATATGAATCCAGCAATAAGCATTTAAGCACAAGGACTGAAGTGAGGGATTGGGGTAAACACAGCAGATTACTCAGCAATGTCACGGTGAGGTGGGTGTTTACACCAACAGAAAGTTACTCTTTATCTGAGAAAATTGGGAAATTGGCTGCTGCTGCTACAAAGAGCCGTTTAATGACTTCGGGCCTGTCAGCTTCCCCGTCTTCCTAATTCCCTCACCCACGGGAAATTTTATCGGGCCCCGGTTCAGAACGGGCCTCTGTTGAAAGGGAGCGCTGCATTGCACGACCGGGTGTCTGTGACATTTTAATGAAGATTAAAAGCGCTCCCGTGTTCTTGAAGTCCGCCAGGGACGGTCTAAGCGAAGGTCCTGGTCTTTGGAGATCAGAGGCCCAACAGACAGCTATAATCCCAGCAGGTATACCCTTGCAACTGCCTTTTCATTGCTGGAATTAAAGGTCACATAATGACATCGGTGGATAGGACAGAGAGCAGGCTGCCCCTGTCATTATGGGCCCCGGAGCCATGGGCAGTGACAGATGCCACAGCTAGCAGGCTTTTGGGGCGGATGTACCTCTGTCTGCTTCTCCAAATTAATTTGTGGGGCCAATTCAGCTGCTGAAACGAAAGGCTGTCGTAAAAATGAATAATGGCAATGTGGGATGTAATGTGTCCATCTTCCATAGGAGGTCCTGTACTTGCTTTACCCAGCCCACAGAAATACTTTTGGAGTAAAATGTAGCTTTCCTGTCATCTTACGAGGGACCCTATGTGCATGAGGACTTACATTAAAAGCACAGTCAACTCCGTTTTGCCTGTTACCTGATCACATTTTTTAAACCTGGGGATGCATTTCTTTGTTTTTGACAGCTCCTGTTACCTGTGGATTGCAGTGGCATACGGAAGTGAAATTAACCTGCCCCATCTGGCTCATTTAATTTCCTCTCTAAGGAAAAAAATAGTCATTTGACAGTACAATGCAATACTGTACCACTCTCTGCCCGTTTGGCATCAAGCAGCACTTACAGAACTTGTCCTCCAGAGGGCAATATTTCAATGTTTCTTTGTGAGTGGAGGGATGGTCTTTCCCTTTATAAAAAACATTTTGCTCCTCACTCGAAAACATTTTTATGAAGCTAATGTACAAGTACTAGCCACACACACATACCTGATGGCATATCGTGATTTCATATCTCAGTAGTTACATTAAAAAAAACTATGACACGTGAACATTTTCACCATGACGTGTTACAATTATGTTCAAAAATAAATGCTTCACGATTTCAAAAGTTCACTAGAATGAGCTAGCCTCCATCACTCTTGAACTGCTCACAAAATCAGGGCGATCTCTCGAAAGATGTTGTTTTATGACGCCACTGCATTACCCCACGCTACTTTAGCAGACCCCATATATTCTTAAAATAATGATTGTTTTTCCCAAGGCATGATGTGAAAATGCCGTAGGCAAGGTGGAAGGGAACTCACAAGCTATTGGTTGGGGACCACTGCTTTAGAGGGAAGACTGAGCATGCTTTCAAAGCCAGAAAGTATAGATTTTTTTTTCATTAATTAATGCATCTTATTTTTCCATTCTATGCTGCATCCCCTGCCATGTCCTCACTGATTGAGCCCCCATGTGTACCTCTGTCCAGGGGGAAGGGGGGGGGAGCTTTTATGTGTGTGCCATAGCCCGGGGCAGGGATTAGACACAGACAGCAGCTAGAGGGAGATGTAATCCCAGAAGGCACAGCCATGGTGAGGGAGGAGACTCAGACGGGCCCTGCTACAGTTACAGCGCACAGGTATCCTACTCACTGCCTGTGATCTCGAAGAGGACTTTGTCATTGAGGCCCAGTCTCAGCTCTGGCATACCGGAGAGGACCACCTTGAGCTTGACACTGCCCACTATCTCACTGCGAAGCACGCTGCCGCTTGCACTGACCTGCAGAACAGAGAGAAAGAGTTTCACAAGGGAAAAGTGACCAAGCAGTCGAGCAAGGAAAAAAAAAAAAGAAAAGGGCGTGTGTAAAACAGGGAGACAGGGGGGAGGTGTGGAGACAAAAGGAGGAAATGGAGAGAAAACCCTTAGCAATGAGGACGAGGCAGAACATATACAGACCTAAGGCAAAAGCACAATGGTTTATTAAACTAGGGACTTGGAGAAAGTCAGTGTAGATAGCAGCAATAAGACTTAATCAGGTGTGGGGTTTCTCTAATCATTGAGCTTGGAGTCGAGTACTGCTGGTTCTCACCCTGTGAATGGTAGCGTGCCGATTGTGTGTGAGATTGCGGTGTGTGTGTGTGTGTGTGTGTGTGGAGGGGGAGAGAACTGAAGGGTTATTGTAAGAAAGGAAACTGGCAACTTCAACTGTGTTTCCTCTAAATGTGAATTCAAGGAAGTGGGAAAATTTGGTTCTGGAAGCTTCTCTGTGTTAGCATGCAACTAAACTAATATCACATGTGACCCCTGCCTGAGATACTGCAATCCGAGTCACATACTCTATAATATCTAGACTGAAGCAATGCTGAATATAATGCAAAACATGCTGTAAAACATAATAAACAGGAATAGTGTGTTGTTATTGAATGACAATAGATAGGACTGATACTGAAATGTTGAAAAATAAAGGTACATGGCACTCCTTGTTTCAGACTGACTGTAAGGACAATTTATATTCTGTACCTGAATTGAAGTTTGAAAGTAAATTCTGCAACTAGCTGAAGAACAGGGGGCAATACAGGCGTGGAAACGAACCATAACATGCAGTCACTAAGTTGTTATCAATGGACGGTCTGACAAGGAAATCTTAGATTCCATTCAGGCAGATAAATAATTATCTATCAAAAAATAAGATGTTAATTCTCAAACAATTAAGAAGAACTGCAGTATGCCACTTGACTCACGTTGGACAGACAGCGGAAAACGTGTGTGTTTGGCAGACAGATTCAACAACCGAACTGTACTGTACTAAACTGAACTGAGTTTAAAAAGGGAAAAGAAGCCCTCTCACCAGCAGATTTACTGACTCGATAACATCCATAAAGACTTCATTCTTCCTATATTTGATCCCCTCTGACCTCCAAGACACGGCGTTGGTAACTGTTGCAGGCGGCCGGGGGGCACCCACTTCCAGCTTGTGCCCTTGTTGTGTAATGTACCTTCAAGGAGTGCAGGGGGCAAAGGTTACACATCACAGCAAAAGAGACTGGTCACGCTATCAAATAACTTCACCCTCATCTAAATGAGCCTGATGTAGCTCCTCATCTGTCCTGGCTTTGCCTGTGTCTACTCTTCCATCCGTTTTATGCTTCCGTAAAACATAGACATCCTGTCTGTATCTACACAATCATATCAGACCTTGGTTGTGCACCAGGTTGCAAAGTGGAGATACAATACTCTGCTCCTGTGCTGGGGAGACAGTGTTTGTCCCCCGTGTCTGCAGTGCCCAGAGGTAGCAGACAGGCTGGGATTGGTGTTGCCGCGCCCAGCCCTGATCTTGTTTCTCTGCAGCTCTTCCACCCGTACGGAAAATAAACCTCCATTGTCTTGGCCATTGTCTTGGCCATTGTCTTGTTCGTTGTTCGTTGTTCCTGCCCCTCAGAGACTTCTATACTCTCAGCTTACCCCCCCTCTCAGCCCCTCCATCCCCCCTACCATCTTAAGATCTAAGATCACACTTAATGAGACTCTCCTCTGCCCCCTCCCCCACCCCCCTCTAATATCAAGTGATAATCAACTTCCCTGCAGCTGCCTCACAGACAGTCACAGACTGATCCACTTCACCTACACCTGCCGTTTCCCCACCTCCTTACCCTCCCCTCAGCCCCTGCATCCGAGCAGGCCTCAACGTGGGATTGGGCAGTCTCTACAAGTTCTAATGGCTGCTCCACCACAAACAAGCATTGGTATCTTCTGTATGGGGCGCGACCGCAAAGTGTTTTCTAAGCACAGGCCCTTATGTTCCGTACAGAGCGAGGACAAACATAAAAGGGATGGGAAAACAAAGACAAAAAGGGACACAAGTGGGCATGTTTGTTTGCTCTAGCCCACACACTCCTTACAAATGCTAATGAATATGCATCTGCCTCAGAGAGAAAGCGCATGAAGAGGAACGTCGGAGGTAAACAAACGGATTAGCATCAGAATAACGCTCAACCTTCAAAAAGGCCCATCTGTGAGCCCGGCCAGACTGAGCTGGGCTAGGCGGGGTCTGGGATGAGGGAGGAGGGGAGAGATGGTTGTGAGGAGATCCCCCTCGAGGAGGGAGGCTTGGACCCCATAAGGATCTGGTGTGCCAAAAGCAGACAGCTTAGTGCCAATGACGTGGGTACGGCCAGTCATTACCGTCCTGCAGTGGGCTGCAGACCAGGCACTTCCTGTGGTCTACAGCATGCAGACAGTGTTTGTGCCCAGCCAGACACTACGCCAAGAAAAATTGATTTCTGACCAAATACAAAAATTGACATTCCCTGTATGTACCCTCCGTATATGTATTCCCAAAACAGACTAAATCATAATGTCCTCACACAAGGGAAATTAACGTTTTCACATGCATAATAAGGAGGAAACATTAGCATGGTCACAACTGGTACCAACATACTTCACTTTCTTGACAGTGGACACAATATGACAATCCTAAACGTAGACCTGGCTAGGACATGAGAAGAAAGGTGTAGAAAGGTGTTCTCTCAGACCACAGAGGCTGCACTCACTCCTGCAGGATTTTGCTGTCTGTTGTCTGGGGGAACCCAAAGTCCATGACCTCGTCCATCAGCTCATACACAGTCACAAAATTGTCCCGGATGCTCTCCTCCTCCAGCTCCTTAAAATACTCCTTGAACACCTATGCAGTCATTCAAGAAACAACAAACAAAACTCAAGAACAAAACCGTATTTCAGCTGTATCTAATGAAATTCAGTAAGCAGCATAACATTGACAGATGATTGCATCCAGTTAGCAGACATCCAAAGTGTGAATGCATACATTTTCAGTATATGTGGCCCCAGTGGGATTGAACCCACAACAGTTAAACTCTGTGCAGAACTGAGCACAGAGAACCAGTCTAGATCACCTCTACTTTACCACTAGAAATCACCAGAGTTTTGCAAACATTTACTGAACATGACAAAGCTATGCAATGCATCGAGCCATCGCTTACCTCCACTAATTTGTAGAGGAAAGAATACACCAGAGCAGCATTGGAATTCTTCTTGGTCATAGCCACCACTATAGAGCAATGGGTTAAGAATAAAAGAAAGGCTCTCTCTCTTCCCCACTCCTCCTTCCATTAGAGACATTGGAAACTTGTACTTTTGGCCATCGTTGTGGAAAAATAAACAAATAGCACTTTTAAAGACTACAAATATGGGAGTTGGGCTACACAAGTCCCCAACACTGAGCGGGGAATGGTGCATCTTGGGAGTTCCTCTGGGCTCACTGTAGCTTTACAAACAGGAAAGAGTGCGAGTGTGAAGGACAAGACTCCCTGGGAAAGGATACAGTATAGATTGCTGTGCTTGATCCACAGGAAATGTGATGAACCGTGGGTCAGCAAAGGTGAAACGTCTGCGTCCTCCTCCTTCTTCATCAGGATGGGCATGAAGTGGTCGATCTCGCCCATGTCCATGTTCCCCATGTAATTCCGACATATCAGCACCTGGGAACGAGACGGTCGCTCAAAGGACGGGGAAGTGCTTTGAACAGTCGTTTCTCAAATGCTTTACTCACCACAGAACTACCCACCAGACTAGTAGACAAGACTAGCCTGCAAAGCAGCAACTGAGAATTTTGAATTAACTAATGTAACGGAGTTGGTTCTGCCCGCAGCAAGTTTTGAACCGAGGGATCTCGACGCAACAAGAGAGCGATTTAGCTTGCCGAGCTAAAGACTCAAGTCCCTAACTCCGGGAAGTAATCACACTCTTATCCACGTCACTTTCTGTAGCGGACGCTCACGTCCCAGAGCACACCCGCTACACTAACACATGCAAGAGTGATTACCTTAGCAGCATTGTGTAAGGCACTTGAGTGAGTGTACTGAAATGTTGCGGTCCCTATTGCACCATCGGCGAACAGGTTTAGCCAGGTTGAGTGCGACCCAATATTTACAGTGTGTGATTTGTTAACAGCTAGGTTTTCTTCTCTTTTTTTTTAAACAGGCATAGATCTTTAATATGAGGAATAGAGCTTTTAAAAGCAGAAACGGGATGAAACCTAGAAAGAAGTAGCATAGAAACCCAACAACATTAGGAAGAAATGGGCATGCACAAGCCCATTATTTTCATAAAAGAACAGCAAACAGTACCATCCCTGTATCTGTACACACAAGGAAATTGGAAAAAGAGTACCAACTACGAAACATATTATGAAATGAAACTGAAAATATAACTTGAAAGCAGTATTTTAAAGATTAGACTTTAGACTGAATTGAAATGCCAACATTTATATGTATACATTCAAATATAGGACAAGCCTAGAGAAGAGAGAATAAAAGGAAATTCCTGAAAATGATTCAGCAATGAGATATTACTTAACCCCCTCTTCTCGGTGATATCAGTGTCAACACATTTTTGCAAACTACTTACAACTAACCCTCTTGGATTTGCTTGAAAGTTGCCACATACATTTTCCCTGTTGCAGTAACTAATTGCACAATTTACCAAATGTGTGTCCCAAACAGTTTGATACAGTTAATTTAATTCACACTAATTCAGCATTTTTATATTCACCAAGGCTTCCTGCAAGATAGTTGACCTTGATAATCACATTATATACAGCCCTTTTATTTCTACTGCCCAATATAGTTGTGTTTAAAAAAAATCATTGGGCAGGTACAGGTACACATACTGCCAAAATAAAGGACACACCAACATAAAATGTCTTAACAGGGCATTGGGCTCTATTGGGGGGATGCAACACCATCCTTCCATGTGAAATGACATAATTTGGAGTTTTGTTGATTGCGGAAAATGCTGTCTAAGGCGCAGCTGCAGAATCACCCATAAGTGTTCAATTGGGTTGAGATCTGGTGACTGAGATGGCCATGGCATATGGTTTACATCATTTTCATGCTCATAAAACCATTTAGTGACCACTCATGCCCTGTGGATGGGTGCACTGTAATCCACATTTACCATGCCAGGAAAATGCACCCCACACCATAACAGAGCCACCAAAACTCAGTTACCTGTATATGTCCATTAAAAATATATTTTGAAAAAAAAAATAAAAATAAAATCATATTACATACACTGTCTGTGATAACAAGGTCTTCTGATCTGACAATATCCATATGTAGACCTCAAAGGACTATTGTCGTTTTGACTACATAAACCATGGTAAAGTAAAATATTGTTAAATACACAAAGACAAGTGAATTATTTTTGGAGTAGTGAATTAAACAAACATTCAAATTAATTTAAAAATATGTCTATCCCTTATTTATTTATTTATGGTCTGTTAAGCCTCATGAGCCTCAAGGACTATTTGTTTTTCTCTGTATCCCACAATTTTCTGGGAGTTCATCTCGACCGCCTTTTAAGGGGTCAGGGAATAATTTTCCAGTTTCCCACATTAGCTCTAATGGTTTTCTGTTTTTTTTTATTCCCTCTGGAAAATGTCAATTGTGAAGCGCTGTGTGACAACCTGTTTGTAAATGGCGCTATACAAAAATAAAGATTGATTGATTGATTGATTTACATTTCTATATGAAAAAAGAAAAATAATGCACCTTAACAACAGTTGGTAATGCTGTTGCTACTTTCTCTGTGGTATTTATATGTATGCATTATTGTTATGAATGGAAATCTAGGATTTGCAGAGGTAAACATATTTTCTTTCAGCTACTGAGCACCTTCAGGCCATGGTGGTAATGTGGAGGATACACCTCCAGGTAAGGATATTGGATTGCTCTGAGGGGCAGAGCGGAAAAGCTTTAATCAGCACTATTAACAGTCTCAGAGCATGTCGGTGTGTAATCAATCTGACTGACACCCTAAAGCTGATGAGACTTTTTAGTCTTTCTTTAAGCCTCTCCAGAGGAAGACTGAGGGCTGTATTCCAATGGTAAACACCCTGTCTTGCTTTAATATAGAGCCTGATCTGCACAGTGCAGCATTATATTGTATATAAATTGCTTAACATTTAGAATTCATTTGCGAAACTCAATGTATAAATCCATCACAAGTACCATCGGCTCATTGTAACTAGCTCATTGTTGTTGTTGTTTTCAACAGAAACTATATTTGCATTATTATATTCCTATTTTGATGTTAGCGAAGCACTATGCCACACACACATTAAAAACACACAGAACAACTAAAATGCCGTAGACTCTTCTTTGATTAATTTGCTGTATATTAATCGAACTTGGTGATGAATGGGTGCCCTGAGCAGCTGTTCAGCTGGATAAAACCCCACATGAAAGATTTTGTTTGCCAATGTTTGCAAAGAAGCAACCAAATGTTTGCTGCTGGGGACAAACATATAGATGGCCACAGTGTGTGCAAACACCTGTCATAAGAAGAATAGCATTCAAATGAATTATTTTCTTAGCTGACGCTCACATCAATAGGGTCTTACATATCTCACATTTTTAACAATACCCGGTTTAAAACGGTTGTATAAACTATAAACGGTTGTTACTTAATTCAACCTCCACTCAGTGTGCAGTTTTAGCGTATCGTCTGAGAACATAATCTGCAACCTTCCATTTCCCAATTTCGTATAATTGAGAGAGAACTAAAAAATATTACAGAATCAGTTTGCAGACCCCATTCATTCTATTCCTCGCCCCTTCGACTAAACCTGGATCTCTAGTGGTAAAAAGTTGTTACTGCGTCATCTTAATGCAAGCGGACATGGAGTCTAACTTATACAAAATTAATAAGGCGAGGGTTATTCTGACTTATCATTAGGTGTAGCGGCTGGTCGCTTTACTTGTGCTGCAACACTGTCCGATTTTTCACCAACATCAATTCAGGGTAGGCGCTGGGCAAATCAAATCCACTGATATTCATGTCATATTAATGGTCTGACAGTTAAGACCCGATGATTATTTTGACTCATGAATGTAATGTACAAACTAGTGAACCTTTCCCCACCTGCTCTAAATGTACGTTTTTAGACCAACAGTTTGTAATGTTGACGCTTGTTTTCAATTGGCTACGTGCACCTGCAACTGCTCCTGTCCTGGGCAGTTCGGGTTTTTCCAGTAGTAGGCTACTGTAGACTATGCGATATATTGATATTCAATTAACGTTAACGTTCAATTACTTGTGTTCGCACAGCCAGTGATGCGGTTGACATAACCATAAAATAGTCAAATAAAAACAAGTCAAATCTGAACGATTGGCCAATCAATAGGAAAAACAAGCATTCTTAACATGACCCTTGTTGAATGCCTAAACCAGCTGTTGGCTCGCTACTTACACTTGAGTATCAAGTCTAGTTTCCAAGGAGTACCTACTTGTTTATGACTTCAAATACTTTTTCCGGAGTCACCTGCGCTCGGTATTTCAGTACAACCGTTCGCTCTCACAGATAGGCTACCTGTTGATATCAGTTACGTTTGCATCCTTACCTGCGCTTGATACCCGATTAGCTATCTGGCGCAGAGAGCAGCAGGCTACAGTACCCTGTTAGTATCTAACACAAACTTTGCCTCTTACCTTCCCTTTCAGGTCAAGGACAAATATTGCTGACGCAGACATCCTAGAAGACGACGTTCAAGCACAACGTTTGATTTCGACGGTCGTGTGTTTTAAATATTTTCAATCTGAAATGAATTAAATGGAGAACTATATTCTTCGCCTCTCTTCTCCTTTGCAGCGCTCTTCCGGGTCTTTCGGCGTCACAGACTTGCCAAACAGCATTCATTAGCATGCATGTAAAATAAACCCTCCACGCGAAGTACACTCACCTTAACACAGAAATATGATCACAGTTTTAGTAGTTTAGTAGTGAGTGTGACAAATATGTTTCCTGCACTGCCGTAAGTGAGCAAATGTCTGTCATACAGCTTATAATTATAACTGAAGTAGGCTACTCGGACAATGATCTGTCAAGTTTTTAAATGTAAAGTGTCATATGATTAAAGAGATAATATACCTAAAAGACTTTAGTCCTTTAGCGCAATTGCGTACACAATAGACAATGCAAAGAACTCTGACACTGGTACACACACTGACCCACAGGGATGTCGGAGCTTCAGCTCCCAAATGCTTATTATACAGTATTCGTACCCCCCAAGCATGCATACTTGTAAGAAGTTGAACATTTAAAAAAATATTTTTATTAGCTACAGAAATGCAAAATAGGCTATTACAGTAGCCTAATCATAAATTCAGCAAAATGGAGTCACATGTAAGCTTGCTAATCCACAAAACGACAACAAAAGTAATGTATTTAACGTTTGGCTCTGCCTTTCAACTAAAAAGAAAATCCAAACCATAGGTCTAAATGATCATTTAATATACAGTAGCTTTTAATTGGAAATGATTGTGATGCACCTAGTGCATGGAGTGTTTTCTCTCTATGGAAGAAAAATATAAAAATGGCTTAGATTTTTCTTAACTAGACCTTATATTCACACTATGTATGTGTGTATGTTACAATGCTGCAATTTTTTCACATAATAACACAGATACATATAATGCGCATACACATTTTAGAGAACAAAACTTGCATCTGCTGAGGAAAAAAGAACAAAACACACTATAATATGTCTCATCGGGCTAGACACCAGAAACACACTTGCCGCTGTTGTCTCTTTATAGTCTGGTATTAGCCAATGGTAAACTCAATGTCATCGTCCTCATCCTCGTCCTTCAGTTCCTCTGCGGCTCTCTCGGCCCTCTCCCTTTCACAGGCCTGGATGTAGTTGTCTTCGATGAAGCCGTCATCATCGTCCAGCTCGGTGGGGGCGTCGGAGTAAGGGCCACGCCCAGGCATGCCCTGCCCAGAAAAGCCCACCTCCAGGCCCATGGGGTCACACTGGCTTGCAGTGTCCTCAGGGAGCAGAGCGTGCCGATAACTGGCCACGTAATGGTGGAAGAGCTTGCACTTGGCTCCAATGGCGATGACGATGGAGATGGAGATGGCTGCGACCAGGACTGCCACCAGGTACTGCCAGCTGTGTGAGGGATGCTCCTCAGTGGCTTCTGTGCCTGCAGGTCAGACAAGGATGGAGGTTTGAGTTATTCAGTTCACTGCCACTGCCTTCTCTATGTTTGGTGAAACCAGCTCTTGGGCTATAGAATTTAATTACGTATCGGTTGTGAGGTCAAATGGTAAAGTGTGCCTAAGGTAAACACTTTTACTCGACCAGCATGCAAGAACGCTTGACAAAACTCCTTTTGATGTATAGGTTTTCTCAGACTGAGATTACATTTACATTTGACATTTTAGGCATTTAGCAGACGCTCTTATCCAGAGCGACTTACACAGTTTACATTTCTTTACATACAATCCATTTATACAGCTGCATATTTTACTGAAGCAATTACAAAGTACCTTGCTCAAGGGTACAACAGCAGTGTCCCACCTGGGAATTGAACCGACAACCTCTGAGTTACAAGTCCAGTTCCCTAACCATTACACTACACTGCCAGCCTTTTCAAAGTCAAAGTCAAAGATTAAAAGTCATCATTACAAATCAGTTATTCTAATAATTTATTTGCAGTGGAGAACCCCCTATCTAGGGTGACTTACACAATGCACATGTTACATATGTATCCATTTTTACAGCTTGATGACACAATTCAGATTAGGTGCCTTGTTTCAGGGAAACACAATGTTAGTGTCCCACCTGGGATTCACTTCTCGTTGCAAGTCCTGTTCCCTGCCTAGTGCATAATGTCACTGCCTTACGCTAAAATAAACAGCTAGCTGATGGTGCAACAGAAATCTTACTGTTTATGTTTGCTGTGGTAGGATGCTCATCGAAGTCTGCCAGCAGTTTCCTTTGAAATTGTCTCAGGATGTTGAGATTTTGCATGTGTCCTGTAAGAGCAACAGATGGAGGGTGTTAACATATGTTTTTGGTCACAAGGGTTGTCTTTTTATTTCCTGGCCTGAAATATCCAGTTCCAGATTTGAAGAAGTACCAATATTAATTCTGCACACACCTTCAGATGTATTTCCCAGTGCCACGAAATCAGAGCTCCCAGGCCAAAACACTGTCCGTACTCCTTTTAGCCAATCGGGTGGACCAGTTCTAATATGCACATTGCCATGGAGATCCAGGAAAGATAAGGCCCTGAGATCCTGAAGGGCAATAGGTAAGGGGTCTTTTAGCTTGTTGCCTCTCAAAAGCAATGTTTGTAACTTGGGTAATCCACGAAAAGCTCCATTCTCTATGCCTGCAAGCTGGCACCTGCTTAGGTCAAGGACTTGCAGGGCAGAAAGGCTGCTGAGATGGTTTCTCTCCAGCAGGGGGAGATAGTTGCCTGATAGATTCAGCATGACCAGCCGGCCAAACCTTTGAACCTCCTGCAGGCTTTTGGGGTGAGTGAGGTTCAGGCGGTTCCAAGACAAGTCCAGGTCTGTTGCGTTATGCCATGTCCGTCCGAGAATTACTGTGAGCTTCCTCTGGCTGTATGATATCTATCAGAAAGTTAAAAGACCACAATGAAAACTGTGCCTTATGAAACATATTAGCAGCAGACAAAATAGCTTTCTGAGAGTTTACACTGTATATATAAGTTATTTGCATTGAAATGACTGTACATTTGAAGATATTACTCCTGGGCTATACAAAATATGCATCACTAAACAAATATACAAATATACAATGAGGAATATTGATCACATGCAACAAAATGTAATTGAATTATAAATACAATATATGTGAGGTCAGCAGGAAATCCTTGAATTAACATTTTTTAACAGTAAAGCATAGTTGTGGTAGCAATAAATTAATTAATACATTATGGCAGACGGCTTACAGAACTACCATGAGGGATGTAAATGTGATTTTTTAATTTCACATAATAAACATATCAGCAAAACAGGAAGCACGTGCCAACAAACAGGATGTGTCTGGAGTAGTCATTATTTCTATGTTCAAATGAACAAGAGGACTGAAGTCAGTCTCACCTACCTCTCTGGTACTATGGGTATCAGCAACCTTACCCCAGATGCACAACATCACACCCAGGACCCCTAACAACCCCATTCTTCTTTTTTATCCCTGCAGAAATAACAGATATTAAAAAATCAGCAAACATTAATCAGAGCGAAGGGGATTACCATAGCAAGTGCGGTCGATTTATGCACCAGGTATGATTTAAGGGTTTGTATTTGAAATACAAATATTTAAACATAAATAGGACCACATCAACCTGCTGTTATGCTTAGTACATTACCCTCCATTGCTCAGAAAAAATGATTTTGTGTCACAATTATTCACATCACTAATAATTGTTTTGAATACAATTAAACAAAAATAAATCTACATTAACATGTTAAATTTTTCATCTCCATCCATGTGTCATCCATTACCATGGGGAGAAGAACTCTCAGAAGAAATTAAAAGATTGGGTTGTTTACCTTCACAAGTCAAAAGGTGGTTACAAACAAATCAATAAAAAGCTAAACATATCACTTTCCACTAATAGGTCAATAATTAGAAGTTTAAAAAACCACTGGAACAGTGCCTGGTATGTGCCTGGTAGAGGATGCAAGTGCATCTTCCCCCTAACGCAGTGAAGCAGATGGTTTGGTTGGCAAAGAAAATCCAAATCCAAGGGCCACTATTAAAGATCTATAAAATTTGGTTGCATCTTGGGGACACAGAGTACCAAAATATACCATCATACACCACTGCCATGCCAATATGCTTTTTGGAAGAGTTGCTAGAACAAAGCCTCTGTTGAGGGAAATCAACAACAATACACAGCTAAATGGCATTGGAACTCAGAATCGGGTGTTATTGGCAGACGAGAGCAAAATGGAGATTTATGGCCATGCACACCAGCGGTGGGTTGGGGCGAGGGAAGAAGGACACTTATAACGTCATTCCTATGGTGAAATATGGTGGTGGATCTTTCATTTTATGGGGTTGAGTTGTTTTTCATCTAATGGGGCTCTTGTTCATTTTAATGGAATCATAATCTCCAGCAGGTACCTAGACATTTTGGCCAAAAACCTTGTTCCCTCTGCAGGGAATCTAAAACAAATGGATCTTTCAGGAGCAATGATCCCAACAATGATCCCAAGTATAACTCAACCAATCAACCAAGTTTAACTGTCCACAAAATACTGTTTTGCAATGGACTTCTCAGTCTCCAGACTTGAACCCAATCAATAATTTGTGGTTTCGAATTGAAGAGGGTAGTTCACAAGCGCAAGAGAGTAGTTCACAAGGATCTGAAGGATAACGATACAGTATATATGAAGCTATCTTGAAGGTATAGTATCTTGAAAGATACTACCTAAATGGAGGTAATTGATCCCCCAATATGTTCACCAATCTCATAAAACATTATGTAAGATGAATCAGTAGAATTGTCCTTGGATGGGTGCACATAGTACTGATGATCACACAATATTATTGTTATGTCTTATGTCTTACAGCTGTTGTGGACATGCTGTTTGTGATGCATACTGTATTGACACATACATGCAATCACTCTTTCTTGTGTAGAGCATTTAATGTTTGGTGCATTTGAGTCTTCTTCAAGGCAAAACAAGTAAAGTATTCTAAGGAAAAAACACAAAAATGAACACAAACTGAAATTACTTTGATTAACCTGAAATAAGTCAAACATTTTTTTTTGCAGAACAAATGTTTCTTCTAAGACTCTATAACTGCATTGTACAGAGGAAGAAAGCTATAGTCGTGCTGCTCACATGCGAGAAGTTTACATTTCACTTTGGTCTCCTTGTTTGCCGACCTTCTTAGCGCTGAGGCAATTTTTCACAGAGGGCCAGTCTGCTATTAGACCTCTTCCCCTCTCCTTCTCCTGCCATTGAAATCTGCATTGTTGGCTGTAAACACACTTCAGGGGCCCACTTTATCTCTTCCTGCCCTTGCACGGCGAAGGCACAACAACATGCTGGGCTGCAAGTGGTAGCATGGTGAGCGTTTGTTTTGTGTGGAGTGCCCGTCTGTCCAAACCAACACCTACCACCCCCCTCACCCTCTACCTACATCACCCCCAAACTCCAACCCCCAACCCCCAACCCCAGCCCCGAGGGTGACCCTCTCAGCACTGCTGTAATAAAGATTTTCCCATTGAGTGAATACGTGTGCACGGAAGTCCCACACAAAGCCTCCTTTAGATGACCTTGCTATTTGCCAGACCAGGCTGAACACTAACCACCACTCACCAAATCTGAAACCTTGCAGTATTCAGAGTATTCAGAGTTCAGTCCGAGCTGCAACTGCAATATGTGTACTTGAATAATACATTGATATTTATCACTACCTTATTGCCTAGCACTAGAAACAGTTGGCAGTAGGCATCCTGGTAAAGTACATTGCTCAAGAGTACAACGGCACTCTATACTGTACTGCACTGTACAACTACACTGTACGAAATTCAAAATCAAGTTCACAACATCCAAACTCAAGCTAAATATAAACTCTCAAGAATTTACAAGAATCACTGGAGAATACGGAGTGACTACTAGCAGTACATTTCAATCTCACGCCTTTAGGGTCGCTTTCTTTTCTTACTGCAGTTGAAGTCAGGGAAAAAATAAACCACACCCAGCATAACCTCTACCATTTTATTACAAAACGTTAGTTGAAAATGAGTGAAACACATAATCTGCACAACCTAAGGTATTGGGTAAACAATTTAACAAATACAATTCTGTGCTAGTTTCAGTTGTTCAGGGCAATCATGTTATCTCACTTAGATTTCAACTAAAGCAGGTGAAAATGTGTTATTTCTTTAAAACAGATAACAACAATTGACTCACATACCTGAACCCTGGTCTGTAGGTCAGTCAAACTCAGGGAAATTAAACGGGTCTCCCTCTGCGTTCACATTAAAGTCATATTATGCGGTTTGTTTACTCTGCTTTTAAAATAAAATGGAGGCACGTCGAGCAAAGGTTAAAAGTAGTGTAACTCTAAACCCTTTCCTGAAGGACAAGTTAATGATTAACTTAAAAAGTGTATGAACCAGTCCAGTTCATCATTTTAATATAATCGCTTAGAAGGAGAACTAGTTCAACCTCATAATGGCATGCAGTTAAACAGCTCTGGAGATAATAAATTGTTATATTATATATTATTATATTAATATATTTTCCAGAACATACTGTGTCCTGTACTCAAGCATTGTGTTGTTATGTATTATAAACTGGCACTGTTTACCCTTAAATAAAGTGAAGGCACCAGTGCTATTTTTTCTCCCGATATTACAACTGACTCCTTTCTCACCTTTATTAGATATTGTATTCAACTTGTCATGTGCGCGGCCATGTCTTGCACTGATTTCCCCACACAAAGGCAAAGTCTGTATCATGACTGATCAGCTGAAGTCGTCTTGCACTTCAACCACCTTTACGTTTAAACCCACTCTTACAGTGCCTTCCATGTCCGCAAGCAGAAGTTTAACCACTCATTCGCCACGTGAAATGACTAATGAAAAACAAAAAGCACCGTTGGTTTGTTCACGTGAAGCTGTTTGAGCAGCTTTAAGTGAGTAAACAGGTCTGCGCTGACCCTGGAGGAAAAGAAGCACTGCTCTGAAAACAATAGGGTCATTTCCTCCCCAGCACAGCAGAGGGCCCACAGTGCGCCATGTACTCATCGCAGCCGGCACACTTTGAGGAGCTGTGGGAGCATGCTGGAGAAAAAGAGACCAGTCAGCAGGCCTGGGGACGAGGGGCTCAGCCCTCGCAGCAACAGGGGCGCCTGCTGTTTGTCCCAGGTTGGTGAGGGATGGTCAAGGCTTTGTTCTGTCTGCAGAGGAAATAACAAACGACATAAGAATTGACAGGGGATTCCTAATAAGCTGCCACGAGAAACAAACAATTTAGACACAAAAGCCGTTCGCGTCTGGCACTTTGGATGCCATTAGGCGGTTGTGCCCGGATATCTGACCCCTCCACCCACCTCTATCCTACTCTCCCACACCCAACCTTCTTCTAAGCTAATATTAAACTCACTGTACAATCATATAACCATATGTGTTTTGGTTAGGTTTTGTTCATCCTTTGTTATGTTAATTAGGCGGTCTGGGGAATAGTGTAAATACTTGTGCTATGCTTATTTTTACCACTTATGTAATCCAATTGAATTATTTGAAGAATTACTGAATTATTAATAATTAATGAATCATGAATTAGTCAATAAATAATTAGGTAATTTGATCACTTGCGGGCAAGTAGAAGGAGTGCATTTCTCCACTGTTTTCTACCATTTAAACCATCTTAGTTTGTTGATTGGTCTCTTATTCTCCTCCGAACCAATTTTTTCTGTTCTTGATGGGAGGTACAAGAAACCACTGCCTCCACATAGATTATAATTTGTCCAGAAGGTATGCTGATTGGTGATTGTTATCACTCATGTTTGGCTTGGCTTCCCTGAGTGTGTGAACATGCAGACGTGAACAATGAGTCTGGTACAGAGACAAAACCACTGGAGAGACAATAATCCCCACAACCACAACACTGACGTTTGAGAACACTGACATGTGCCAGTATGTAAGATGTGAGGTCTGCTATTAGCAATTGCTATTATTGCTTTTAAAACTATATTTCAGATTCAGTTGATATGTTTACAGCATATAACTTTTGTTTACTTCTGTAAAAAGTATGCTCTGTTCAGTTGTGTGTGTGTGTGTGTGTGTGTTTGTGTGTGTATTCCTGCATGCTGCTGTGTAAATAAGGGTTTTGAGGAACAGTTTGTCTGATCTTGTAAGTCGCTCTGGATAAGAGTGTCTGCTAAATGCTTAAAATGTAAAATGGAGCTGTTCTTTTTTGTCATCTGCTAAATGTCCTGTTTTCTCCTTGCGACCTTGTAACCTGTTTTACCTCAATACCACAAATAGCAGGACACCATGCGAGCTACTTCCTATTTCCTGTGTACACTCAAGTCAACAGCTCCCTCTCCGATGCAACGCTCAT
This sequence comes from Aldrovandia affinis, assembly GCA_029706075.1. Lineage (NCBI taxonomy): Eukaryota > Metazoa > Chordata > Actinopteri > Notacanthiformes > Halosauridae > Aldrovandia > Aldrovandia affinis. The sequence goes on along the minus strand of JAINUG010000145.1, from coordinate 522,692 downwards.
CATATTCAATCCCTGCTATCCACTTGCATTGTTCTGCTTCTACCAGCACTATTTGATATGGAATTTTCAATTAATGGCTACCTGCTTTACTCATTATATTTCCTCATTGTGTTGTTTCTTATTGTTTATATTATGTATAGTTGGCACAATGAGCTGAGTTTTTTTGTGGAGTAGAACAACCGTCCCCATTTAGTATAATTATAGCAGGAAGTGGTGATTCTTGAACAAGCTGCATTTTTTCATAATTTTTCCTTGTTGAAGCTTGGTTTGTTGGAGCTCAGTTTGGAGTGGGGGTGTGTGTGTTATTGTGTGTGTATATTCAGGTATTAAAATATAAAAGACAATACATTTGAAAATCTTCAATATTATTTGTCTGGTAACTTCAATTAAAGATAATATATAATATACGCCATTTAGCAGATGCTTTTATCCAAAGCAATTAAAGAGAGAGAAAAAGAGAGAGAGATAGAGAGACAGAGATAGATAGAGAGAGAGAGAGAAAGAGAGAGAGAGAGAGAGAGAGAGAGAGAGAGAGAGAGAGAGAGAGAGAGAGAGAGAGAGAGAGAGAGAGAGAGAGAGAGAGAGAGAGAGAGAGAGAGAGAGAGAGAGAGAGAGAGAGAGAGAGAGAGGGAGGGAGGGAGAGAGGGAGAGTCCGAGAGTTGGTCTGTGGAGACTCCCTGGCAGGAAGTCCTGCTGCTGGAACTGATATCTGACCAGGAAATCGCCTAAGCAGGAATCAGTGGGCAGGCAGCAACAGGAAAGCCTGTGGGTCTCCTGTCTGCTGTGTGTTTGCTCAGCCCAGGCCTCATTCCCATGTGCCTGGTGGAAAACAGCTGGGCTCAAGCACAACTGCCCAGCTAGCCCAGCATCCAGTGGCCCAGGGAATGGGGCTGGCTGCCTGAACAGGGAGACTTTAATGCTTCATCATGGCCTCTGATTTTGTATGATGTGTGACTTAATTTACAGTAAGTCACACATTTACAGGCAGTAATTCAAAATGTATATCATGATGACTTTTTATACTCCTTTTCGGAAAACCATATTAATTCAGAAATTCATTCTGAAGTTGCATTGCATTGATTGGGCATGTTTCCATTTTTATTTCAGACATTTTCTTCCTTAATACTGTCAGCACCAAAAACACATATCTGATTAAATTTACATACATTAAGAGCAAGGACCGCTGAAATAATTATTAATAAATAATAATAATAATAATAATAATAATAGTAATAACAATAATAATAAATATGAATAACTAATACAAGTTTTTATTTCATGTGGAAAGTTATTTTAGGTTTGCTGCATAGATTGATTTAGCCGTTCACTGATTTTATCACATTAGTACATAATCTAGAGCTGTTCAGAATTAAATACATACTGTTTTGACAACCGCTTCACCACTTTGATTTCCAGTTTTCCACAATCTCATTAATGCTTAATGGCAGGACCAGTGACCATGGGCCAGATCACAGTGCTGTAGGCATGTCCACAGGCCCCCACAATGGCCTGGTGACAGAACAGTTGTGCCCTACTGAGCCTACTCCACCCTCACCCCGGGCTCCAGGCATGTGGTGCTCTGGTGCTAATGAGGATTGTTTTCTTTCCACCAGAGGCTGAGGCCACCACTGGAAACATGGCGATCTGGTCCGCGTGGAGAGGTCTGCATGGCGGATTTCCTCCAAACTGTGGAAACCCCTCATTGTGACTGCAGACACACATGGAAACTGTTGCGGGAAAGAGGGACAACTGCTTTTGTTACAGTTTCATTCATAATTTGGAAATGATGAATTACAGGTTACTTATCATCCACTGACTTTTCCTCCTAGATATTTGTTGGCACTATAATTCATTTTTATTCAGCAATTGTATTCCACCCTGTCTGCTATCACGAATTAAATGTATTATTTTTATGATTAGATTTATTTGGCGAACACTCTACCCTTACCTCTAACACCACCGATGTGTAGTGCCCACTTGGCAGATGTACGGAAGCCATTTTGTGTCAGAATAACCACCACATATCAGTTGAAGTGGTGCAGGGAGGGATTCATGAAGGCAATTCAATCATTAGATGGGCAAATTGAAACAGCAGGGTTGGGAATCTGGTTGTGAAACTGTGAAACTGTCTTTAATGAGTGAGTTAGGGCTCAAAAGGCATCTCAATGTGGCCCAGCCTCCAAGAGCCTACTCTAGACTTTACAAAGAAAAACATAACTTAAAAAAAAACATAACTTGTTCAACATATGGTCCCTTGTTTGGGTTAGATGCATCTGGGTGGAATAGGCCAAATAGCATAAAACAGAAAAACATTGAACTGTTTCTTTTCTGTATTCATATTGATTACCTTATGGCGAAATTTGTTTCGCAACCTGGCGTCTAAGAGACGAGGGAGGGGGACAGATGCATTGCATTGGAGTGATTCATTAGCCCCATGTCCATCAACACTTCCATCAGCAACATGCAGGTGTGTGCAGAGGCGTAGCGTGCACTGTCGCATCGGTGCGGGCGCACCGGGCGCAAAATTGCAGAAGAAAAAAAACACAGTTAGGGCAGCGGTCTCCAACCTTTTTTGCACCACGGACCGGTTTCATGCACCGGGTGTAAAATTGAGAGGGGCGCAATTTTTTTATTCCAAATAAATGAACTGGTCTAAATGAACTTTCTCAGTATTTTTTTTCGTGTACCACCCCGGTCCGCGGAAAATTGTCTTGCATGAAACCGGTCCGTGGTGCAAAAAAGGTTGGGCACCGTTACGTGCCTCGCCCCGGGTGCTGGCAAACCACGCTACGCCACTGGGTGTGTGTATGTGTGTATGCAGGTGTGTGTGTGTGTACCCGCCTTTTACCATTGACATATTTTGGAGTAATAATGAGAGTGAATGGGAATTATTTGTCCACAAACATTATATTAAGTCAAATATTTACAGATATACTACTTTAGACATCATTCATTACAAAATAAACTAAAATATACAGTATGTATAGTTTGGTTTTGTTGAAAAACTAATTAACCCTTGTAAATGATCTGTTAAATGTAACCATGCCTCAATTGAAGTTGTGTCCTCCCAGGGTCTCCCAGCGCAGAGATGATCAAGATCCCGTTCTCGCCATTCCAGCGGACTTAATCAAAATAATGGCATCTTTTTCAGTGATGGTAAGATGTGTTTATTATTTCAAAGAAAGCTGCCGGATGACTCTTCAACCGTGCGCTGTTGTTGACTGGATTGTTCCACCAGCATAGAAGGAAACATGGGAGTGATATGTGTGGGTTTTCACTCACCAAGTTATTTTGAAGTCTCTTTTGTATACACAAACCCTGTGTAGTAGATGATAGAATTTTGAGACTGCAGACACGAAATCTGTGTTGTTTCCACACAATTTTTTTGGTCTTTATCGCTGGGGATTTCCTGCAGACTCTCGGGACTGAGATGGTATCAGGGCACCAAAAGTGACTGGGAGCCCAGGGAATGTTTCCGCAGGTCTGTGGTCCCATGGAGTGGGCTTGGTCCCCATTTTACAGGGAGAGGAGCCCTACTGGAGCTTGTCAGTGCACATGGAACTCTGCCAGCTCCCCATACAATGGGTGGAAATGGGAATTTAATACAAACTTTCTCACAGGGTCTCAGTTCCCCACCCCCACCCTCTACCACCGAAAAAAAGGTTAAACATACTCAGGTCAACCAATATTTTAATCCTTGTCTTCACATTATAAATCTACAGAAAATGTGAAATATTTTCTTGCTACTCTTTTGTTTCAAATATGATATTAAGCAACTTAGCACAAGTCAGTAGCTGCCCAAATAGAGAGGCATATCTTATTCAGACAAAATATAGTTACAGACAAAATATGATGGCTTTATATGGGGCATACAAACTTTATTTGATTAACCAAGTTATCTTGGTTAATCAAATACAATCTGTGTATTTTGATACGATTGGAAAAAAATGATGTCCGATGTGTCTTTCATCTAAATAATGTCATCTGAAACAGAATAATAATCAGCAGACATTGCTTTCATAACAAACCCACCATGGCGCAACAAATAATTAGTGTGAAAGAACAGAACGCTTTCAGGACAATAGGACAGTCTGTCTGGGGAGACTAGACACAGGCCTCCACCGCCCTCTAAAAAGTGAACAGTCTGTTGATACAGCGCCTATGCTTTCCCTCTCAGCTTCCTCCTTCTCTGAATCCACTGTACAGCCAGACCCTCCCATCCTCCACCTCTGAATGCAGCATTGACAATGAGGATCACGTATGACTCCACATGTCTGTTGTAATCAGGGATGGGTTCTGTGCAGTAGAACAAACTTATGAGTGTGTGCAGGAAAGAGGAAGTGAGCCACTATTTCAGGCATCAGGGTGAAAAATATAGTTGCATTATGCTATGGTTATTCATGTTTTTCACACTGTCATCACATGACCCACTCCTCGCTATCGGATTGGCCAGCATGGCATGACTTATGCTATGCTGCTTGGTGACAACTACCTTACATGGAGAGAAATCCATCAGGACTAATGGAACAATAAATGGAACAACCCGCCCAGAAATGGCTTTTTTTATTGATGCTTTACTGTTGTACGATGATGCAACAGTTAAAGCTTTAACGAGCTTTGGTTTCGGAGCCATGCTGCATGCTGCATGCTGCATGCTGCACTATGCACACATGCAATTCTGCTTTAAGCAATAGTCCCTCAGAATCTTTATTTTCTCACCAATGGAATAAATTAAATTAATGTAAATAATTGCACACATCAGTATATTTGTACTGCTTTTTCATAATTTGATAAAAATGTAAATTTATATTTGTTTTATTTGTAATATAAATGTAGTAATGTTCAGTGAGGACGTCATGGTGGTGCAGTGGATAGCACTGTCACCGCACAGCAAGAAGGTCCTGGGTTCGAATCCCGGCTTTCTGTGTGGAGTTTACATGTTCTCCCTGTGTCCGTGTGGGTTTCCTCCAGGTACTCCGGTTTCCTCCCACAGTCTAAAGACATGCACATTAGGCTAATTGGAGAGTCTAAATTGCCCGTAGGTATGAATGTGTGAGTGAATGCTGTATGTGCCCTGCGATGGACTGGCGACCTGTGTATTCCTGCCTCTCGCCCAATGCATGCTGGGATAGGCTCCAGGTCCTTGCGACCCTGACCGGGAATAAGTGGGTTAGATCATTAATTAATTAATTAGTGTTCAGTGAATAATACTGGAAGCATTGTACAATTGCCAAGCTCCTTACAAGTACTCTTTCAGTAGCACTGAAATCTTTTGTAATGTTTTACTCATGGTGATGGTGGCTGTGGGCAGGTTTCCCATGATGGGTAGTGGGTATATTTAAGCCACTGCATCAAATGTATTATCAACTATACTGCCATTATATTTTAAAAGTTTTCATTTTGAAAACAGGAAAGTTTCAACAATGCCAAATTGAACTTTACTAATTGAGCAGTTGTTTGAGTATGTCAGGAAAGGTAAAGAGAACTTTAGTTCAACAATTTCAAAGTGCACCCACACACAAATTAGACAAAGTGCGTCAGGGTTTTGTAATGACTTTTAAAGTGAAACCCTGGTCACTTGCCATATAATTACAGTATGAATAGCATAAAAGACAAAACAAATATATTGTTTATACGTTTCTGGAAGCAGGGCATTGTACTGCAATAGTCCGATGAATACAAAGATGTGGAGATCATTACTAATTCACTTACCTTTATTACTTCACTTAGCAGGCAAGATAATATATAAGGCATTGATTGCTATTACAATCAGTTGCTCAGATGTTAGAAGTCCCATTTTTTATCAGAATAATCAATGCCTTTAACAAACAGATTGCCTGCATTAGAAAATACAACTATATCAAGTATGAATGATGCGCATCTGGAAGGCAGTTTTAATTCAATTCTACAATTGAGTGTTTTGAGTGTTTAAAAGCTTATGAATCAAAAGTGAAAACATTTATCAACAAACATACAAAGTAATCTAAGCTGCCTACAGTAACATAACTTTGTGATGCTTGGTGTATGCTGCTTAAAGGCTGGAGGAGGAATTTGTGTTTTTTTGTGTATGAATCCATAAAGTCCCCCAAAATACTGTGAGGTATAGAGATTATTGAAAGATTTCAGTAGTCTTGACATGTTTCGCACGTAGGCTACAAAAATTCCTGATAGATGTGAATAGATTTGGCATGTCTAACAGTTACACAAAAAATTGAAAGAAATAATGCAGTTAATATTTTGGTGGGCAGGTCATTCCACCAGAGGGAGCTAGAGAAGCAATAGACTAAGTGTCTACCACCAAGGGTGGTAAGCAAACAATGACATTGAAGAGCATTAGGAAGTCAGAGAAGCCAGACAGCACTACATAAGACATAGAGCATAATACTGGCTATTATAACTCTTGAAGACCATTGGCCTAACATGTGTTTGATGGAAGTGATTGTAGCCACAGTAGACAGAGAAAGAGAGCCACGGCTTTCAGGTGCACAAAGTGAGCTTCAGTAAGCCTCAATAAAGGGCGTGTGGATGAACTTTTTCCAATGGCCAGCAGGTGGGAAAATTTCAAATCAAGAGTAATGTCTATTCCAAGGCAAAACAATGATTAAAAATGCATTAACATTTAAATGAGTGAAAATCATTCCAAAATTATGTTAAACAGATTTTAAATTCATTAATAGGTATATAAATTCTATATTGTCAACATATGAAATGATAATGCATTTGCTAATGTTAATGCTAATGCTAAGGTCATTTTCAGTTTTTAGTAAAAGGTTAGTATAACATCTCAATAGCAGGAGGGTATTTTAGTATCCCAATAAATGTTATATTTAAGGAAAAATATATTTATCTCTAATTAGCACAATACAAAATAAGACTGACCTATTAGCATGGCACAATAAGTCAAAGATTATTTCCCCATCATTTGCCATATAATTCACATGAATTAAAACAGAGCATTATGATATCCATAGATACTCTTCTAACATCTGCATAACTCTGTATAAGTTCTACCATCATCCTTAAACCTATTTTAACACAATGCAGGTTTGGCTCGTTGCCAATTGCTCTTCCTTTTCCACAAACAGCTTAGTTTCAGTAACAAGGTGTCCAGACATTAATCAATTAGCCCCCACTGATTTCACCTGCCAGTCTATAATTGAATCAATTTAAAAAAAGGTAAGCCCTTTAATCACGTATCATAAAGTAATCATTTATTTAACTGATTTAAAGTCCTGGGATGTGAATATGGAACATATTGTTGATGGCATGCATAGCTATTTCTGACATAATATAACTTTTGAGCAGAGTAAACCATGCTTTAATAGAAATTGGAAGTGTCTAATTAAGAACAATTAACAGCTGGTTACCATTCAGAGGTTGCAACAAAAACCAGTGGGTGCATACGCAGTGGGTCCCCAGGACCAAGGCTGAGAACCACTGTCTTAGAGGATGAGCATTATATCTGAGTAAAAGTGGGTGTTATGATTTCCAGTAGGGGTGTGTGTGTGTGTGTGTGTGTGTGTGTGTGTGTTTTATTATACAATGAACTACAATACACATCAAATGGTGGTTTCTCTTTACCACTTTGTATGTGAAACACTTTCAAAATATCGAAGACTCAGGGGTGTCAAACTCATTCCACCGTGGGCCGAGTGTATGCAGGTTTTTGTTGCAACCAGTGCACAACACCAGGTGATTTCAATTAGTTCCCCTCCTTGGTTGAAGAAGGAAGCTAATTAGTGAAATCACCTGGTGTAGTGCACTGGTTGCAACAAAAACCTGCATACACTCGGCCCACAATGGAATGAGTTTGACACCCCTAATCTAAGTATTAATTAGAATATAAAAAACATACACAAATGTAATATTAATCACATCATGCTTAGAGGCCAGCCTAATTGTATTACAATCTGTATTACAGAATTGACCATTTACACATGGCGAGATCAATATATTTGTATATTAAACAGATTGTGCATTGAACTAGCCATAGTTTACTCAAATATTTATTTTGCTGCCCTTTTTAATGTCACGATGTGTTTGATACATGTAATATCATAGCATTGATACCCTTTTAGGATATCATAGCCTACTCAACAGCAGATAAAGTCCTTCGTTTAGAAAAAGGGTCCTAACAGGAAGTGGGAGTAACTTTAAGGTTTACTACACGACCGGGCTGCCAGATTTGGCTTTTTAAGATAAACTGTCTTAGTAATTATAGATATAGTGGAATTGAAACCTCACCTCCCATTTTTTATTTATGAATTTGTTTGTTTATTTATTTCATTAATTAATATATTCTAAAAACGCAACAAACACACTCGTTTTTTAAAAGCAAGATGGAGAAAATGATCATATTTCTGATTCCTTCATTACCAGATTGTTAGTTGGAAATTAGTTGGAGGTTTGGTGTTTTTGTATCGGCTTCTACTTTTGCCGTGTACGGTAATGATTTTCACTTTGACAGATGTTGTCCAGTTACGGATTTTAAACCAGCCTGGCAACCCTGTTTATCGGCGCTGCGAGTTGGAGGCTCCTCCAATCTCACAGATTTTCTCCGTGACGCTTTTCCTTCCCTTCCCACCCATAGTAATCTGAGTTTAGGAAGATCTGGAAAAATCAGACTGGAGTGAAAGAACAGGAATTTGCAACACAGAAACTGGAATTAATGGAAATGCGCAATAACTCGCACAGTTCTTGGGCACGCTGGATTAATACGTTTGGTTACAGAAATTTCTGACGAAACGACCAAAACTGACATCAAGGAACACCATTGATTTGAGGATTACATTTGAAAGGATTACAATTATGATGGACATCTTTTATTTCTTATGTTTAATCGCAGTATCAGGTATGGAACTGTTATATATATTTGTCTGAACATCCATTGGTTACTGTCATTGGTATTGCTACCTTTATAAATTGCAGAATTATCAAACAGCTAAATAACTAATAATAAAGTTAAATAACTTTAACAAATTTAGGACACCAAACGTAACATAACTGTAATCAAGTAATTCGTAGAACAGTGTAGCCCTGTAATAATTTCATATAACTCATATGATATGAGTAGTGATTCTATTCACAAATTGATAAACACGGGTAGGCTACAACAAATTGATATTCAATTAAGATAACGGTCGGGTTTACTATGTTTGAATCTGAATGTGTTTATTTATATTTTAAAGCATTTCATTGCCACAGATTAACTGCCGATTCCGGTAACACTGTTGACTCAGTTGGCACAAGTATATACTGGCATATCCCGATTCCTTTACGGGCTGTGTGTCATATCACATACTTATGATTCTTATTTTAAACGTCAAGGCGAAATTACATTTGTTAGCATGGTACCAAAGTTCTATGCGTGCTTGAACGCGCCCCTTGGGCACTCATCACTATTTCCTGCCATTGTCCTTCAGATAGTATCCATCAGAAATGTTAGAAATGTTTGCCTTTCCCATCATGAGGCCACATTGACCGCGAGGTAATACACGTTCAAGTTACTCACCAGCATGCCATGGCTATGTGCCCACAGGTGCAGTTATGGATCTGACCCTGATATCCAATGCTGAGGCTGCCTCCGCTTCCGAATTCTTCCTCTCGTGCATTTCGGGGGAGCGCGACGCCAGCAAGCTCGATCTTCGCATTCAGAAAAACAACAGCATCATCCTCCTTGCCCACACGCCCCGCTTTAAAGTGCACAGGCCCAGAACCCAAGAGGCTAAGGCCACAAACTTTGTCAACCTCGATAATGTGGGTATCTTTAACTGCCATGCAGTCCAGGGCTCAGTGTCACTCATGACAGTGACGCTAATCAACAATGGGAGAGGTAATCCATTTGTATGATATCAAACAAGTTAACATTCTGTGTAACTCCTGTCAGCTAATGTAACCTTATATTTCATACAAGCGATCCTAATATTTGAACGTGTTTTTTCCCCAGTATGCATTATGGCAACAAACTGAAAATATTAAGCCATAACAAAGATTTGTGGAATTCATAGTACCACAACAGTAAATATAACTATTAATGATCTATTTTAATGAGTGTGAGATTGTTGCTTATGCAGGCCACTTCATCCCAAAGCAACTCTCAGTAACGGCCAACAAAGGAGACACAGTGCACCTAGCAATGGATATTGTGACCTCCCAAAAGACGGACGTCATATGGAAATATAATGGTAAGTCAGGGAAGCTCTTAAAGAAGTGCTGCTTGTGTATTTGTTTGGGAAAGTACAGTTTCATAAAACAAAATAATTTGTCATTGAGTTTAGGACACATACTATTTTACCAGAGACAATCCACAGAACTAACATAGAGATAGTTCTAGAGTGCAAATGTCCTGCCACTATCATTGACAACAAACCACAATGATACCAACACAAACTACACCAGCCAACAAAGACTAGTTTCAAAGTGAATAACTGCTGATATTGTATTACAAAGGTTTCATGTAAAGTGTGATGACTTTCAGCATTCAGTGTTGGGAGGTGCTCTTTCTGTGAATTTACATTTAAAGTCTTGCTCAAAAACGAATTGTTGATCCCTTACACGCCTTACATGTTGAATATACAGCAGATCCATGGATTCTTTTTTTTTGCCAATCCTTACTAGCATGTGCAAGACAAATTCCCTTTGAGGGTAAATTAATCATTTTTGATTTACAAATTAAATTGCTAAGTGCGTCCAATTCATTGTTTTCAAAGACTCCCCCAGGAACCATCCAAGACACACCTGTGCCAAACACTGAAACATGATGAAGTTTCTTATTGCGTGAATGGTGTCATGATATTTCATCGATATTTCAAAAATATATTTAACTGCTATAACCCCTTCCTCTTTGGTTGTTTCGTCTTGAATCTTTCCAGGAAACTACTACTCTACGACACACTGGGGCGAGTTCACCAATAACACAGCAGTCATGACTTTACATAACCTGGTGCAGAATCAGGCAGGGTTCTACAGTGGCTGCTACATGGGAGACAGTCCAATCTATGGTGCCTGGATGAGGCTCATTGTTCGAGGTACAGCTGAAGTTTTGGCCCTTTTATGACACTTGGTTGGGAGCGTGAGGTTTCCTTGGGCAGGCATTGACGTGTCTGTGTGTTACATCAGCTTGCCCAGATAAGAAGTGGGGATCAGACTGTGACCAGGAATGCCCTGAGTGCCAGAATGGTGGCATGTGCCATGACAAGGAAGGGGACTGCATCTGCGCACCGGGCTTCATGGGCATGCGCTGTGAGACAGGTGAGGACAGGGAACTGTGTCTGCAGATCCAGGGACATTGTGTCTCACAGAAACAAATGTGCCAGGCACGTCATATTTGCTAAAGGGGCATCAAAAAATGATTGTGTGAGATCAATCTTTATCTTTACTAAGTAGAGCAAGTGCACCAGAGCTCTCATACTGTACATTCTGTGCCAGAAACAATTTTCTTTACTAAGTGCTGGGGAGCCTGAAATGCAGTTACTTTGGTGGTGTGTATCAGTTTGGGGTTAGATCTAAGACAAGAAATAAATCATATACCAGCTAAAAAGAAGATTGTTATTTAAAGATAAATAGCATTTCAAATCAGTATTTGAATGGAGCACCCTTTTAATAGTGACTGCAAAACTGCTCTTCTATGGCATACATTCCAGATACCTGAGACTGCAGTGGATAATACTTTATACGTATTCACTGGCAGCTCAAGAGCAAAACTATAAAAATTTGCAGTCTAAAAAAAATAAATGTACATTTCTTTGATGTTGCAGCCTGTCGGGAGGGAATGTTTGGCCGGAACTGCCAGGAATCATGCCGTTCAGCGATGGACTGCAGTGGGCTGAACTTCTGCCTCTCTGACCCATATGGCTGCTCCTGTGCTAGTGGGTGGCATGGGCCCCGTTGCAACAAAGGTGAGTTCATCGTTTGGCTTAAAGTGTTTATGGAGACTAAGAACATCATGCTCATGTTACCCGATTCTGTTAAAATAACCATATACGCATGAGCACATATGCACATACATACATACACACCTGCATACATATATACAATATAGAAATATACATATACACAATGAGCTTTTATTTATTCTCACAAAATTCAGAAAATTATATTCTTTAATAATAATGCATTAGCACGAACCACAATCAAACGGTTCACAAATTATATTTATTTTCCCAGAAAAAACAAGAATCACAAAAATTCACACCCCTGTTATCAGTACTTTGTGGTTCTTCCCTTGGCCATTATAACAGCAAGTAGTTGCCTTCTGTAGTGTCGTACGAGATTACGGAACTTCTTGGGGGGGATCCTCAACCATTCCTCCACACAGAATTGTTCTAGTTCCTTCAGATTCTTGGGTTGACATTTGTGGACTGCTTTTTTGAGTTGAAACCACAAATGTTCAATTGGATTCAGGTCTGGAGACTGAGATGGCCACATCAGGATATTGATCTTGTGCTCTGTTAACCATTTCTTAGTTGCTTTGGATGTAAGTTTGGGATTGTTGTCTTGTTGGAAGGACCATCTGTGGCCAAGGTGTAGCTTCCTGGAAGGGGGAACAAGGTTTCTGGACAAAATGTCTTGGTACATGCTGGAGTTCATGGTTCCATCTATTTTAATAAGGGCCCCAGGGCCTGTGGATGCAAAACAACCCCAAAGCATTAAAGATCCAGCACCATGTTTCACCATAGGCATGAGGTGCTTTTCAACATTCCTTGCATTCTTTGGATGCCAAACATAATGCTGATGTGCATGTCCAAAAACCTCAACTTTTGTTTCATCTGACCACAAGACATGGTTCCAATTGTGGTTCAGATGTAGTTTGGCTAAATCAAGATGCCTTTTTGGTGAATTGTCTTCAAAAGAGGCTTCCTTCTTGCAACTCTGCAATAAAGGTCATTGTCATGTAGGCTTCGTCGAATAGTAGCTTTAGACACCTTGTAACCCCAAGATGCCAGGTTGTTTTGGAAATCTTGAACTGGATGCCCCTTGGACTTTTCTGTAGCCTTTTGCTTCTCAAACCATCCATCTCACTTGCCTTTCACCATGATGACGGCAGTATTTCAAACGGTTCAAGATAGACTTGCATCCTCTAACCTTCCAACGAACTTCAGTTTAGCCACTGTTCCAGTGGTCTTAAACTTCCTAATAATGGACACAACAGTGGAAAGCAGTATCTTTAACCTTTTGTGATTTTTCTGGGAGAGGAGTAGCCATCTCTTGATCTGTAGAGGTCAATAACCTTTTAAAGTCTGATGCTTTTTTGTGTGTCTTTGGAAATTGGAGTTTTGGACTGCCTTTCACCATGATGACTTGGCAGTATTTCAAACGTGTGTTGTGGACTTTTTTGTACCCTAAGGAAACAGTTTTGAAACCATTGTAAATTATCATTTTTGTATAGTTCCATAACCTTCCAACGAACTTCAAATATGTTGTATATTTATGAAGATTTGTTTTTGTTGGATTACATTTAAAACAATAATTAGGGGTGTGAATAATTGTGATCCAGATGTTTTCTGGAAAAATGATATTATTAATAAAACAAAATATGTTTTTTCTGAACAATTGTATGTAGGTTTGGAATTTTCCGATTTCTTTAGCATAAAATATACTTATATAGTTTATTTTATACAATGTCTTTTGTTCATCTTTATCAAGGGTATGCATAAAAACGGAGTCTACTGTATATTCGTACATACATGCATATAGTTTAAATATATGAGGAATGCAGTTCAAATAAAACAAGCTGAAAAAATATCCATTAGGGGAAAACAATGGATTGTACATACCATGTACTGTAAATGGGACATGAATAAAAAACTATTAAGGTAATGGGGAAATTCAAATGTAGTAAGTTGTTTTTAAATTCAAGCATATGTTTTAGGACACCTGAAGCAGCGTCAGTACAGATGATTGATACTGGTGGCAAAAACATGGACGTAATGAGATGAAAGTGAATCAATTCTACTGTTTCTCAGGGGAGAATGGGAGGCGAGTTTTGCTAATTAATTTTTGTTGTCCTCTCTGGCAGCCTGTGACAAGGACATGTACGGAGCTGGTTGCCAGCTGAGCTGCAGGTGCAGGAATGGGGGAGTCTGCAACCGTTTCAGTGGCTGCCAGTGCCCTACAGGCTGGCGTGGACAGAACTGTGAGAAATCAGGTAACTACGGACCTCTGAGCTTTTAGACCCTCACATAACCAACCTCTGATAAATGTAACATAATAATCAAATAAATTCTGTCCTATTTTAAAACCTTATTTTCCTATTTAAATCCCCTTTCCCTTCAATGCTCTCATTCTCTTGTCAGATCGTGCACCCCAGATTTTGGAAATGGCAAACACCCTGGAGTGGAATCTAAACTCCAGCCCCAAGATACTGTGCTCTGCCACAGGCAACCCCCTCCCCAGCCACACCAGCATAGAGCTGCGCAAGCTTGACAGCACTGTACTCAAGGTGAGAGGATAGCTAGCGTGGCCCCTCATCATTGCGCACCTTTTATACATTCATTGATTTAGGTTGGCCAAGGTTTTGATGTTTTACATTTAATATATGCCATTTAGCAGACGCTTTTATCCAAAGCGACTTACTGTAGTGAATGGATACATTTTCAGTATATGTGGCCCCATTGGGGATTGAACCCACAACCTAAGTGTTGCCAACGCTGTGCTCTACCAACTGAGCCACAGAGAACCACACATTTAAGTGTGCATCGATCCCTTAGGCGTCTCGCACGACCATGGATTCCAACAAGAGCACGGCGCAGTTTGAGATCCCGCGTCTGTCCATTGAGCATGGGGGGTTATGGGAATGCAGAGTCTCCACCAATGGGGGGCAGGACACACGCAAATTCAACCTGACAGTGAAAGGTGAGCTTGCATGTTTTGGTATTGTATGAGTTCTGGGCTGGTCTCGTGGGGTACTAGCAGTATAGCCTGTTTGATTCGTTTGTCATCGGCTGTTTAAATTGATCTCATCAGAGCCTCCCTGTCCCACATCCCTTCCCAAACTGCTGGAGAAGAGGAGCAAGCAGCTGGTGGTCAAGCCTGTGGACACCTACAAAGGAGATGGACCCATTGTCTCTACAAAGCTCCTCTACAAACCCATGGAAACAGGAGACTCTTGGTCCTCCATCATAGGTGAGTGAGTAGGGATATTGTTCTTGAAAAAAATTATCTGATGCATCAATATATGAGCAATATATGAGCATCCTGGTGAAAAGCTTTAAGTGCCACAAATGTGCAAAACAGCTGATCTTTCAGACGATCAAGTAAAGTGTTGCACAGTACGGGGCGGCAGTGGCTCAGTGTTCAGCGACACGGGCTAGCAAGCAGAGGATTGCTGGTTCGAATCCCAGGAAGGCCAACGACTGGAAACTGGAAACCGGAGGGAGGCTAGTTCACTTCCTGGGGCAGTGCCAAAGTGCCCTTGAGCAAGGCACTGAAACCCTTAGGGGATGCTGTACTATGGCTGACCCTGCGCTCTGACCTCTCTGATGGAATACATATGTATAGGGGTCTATGTGTGTGTGTATCTAGGAGAGATATGTGAAAAGACAAATTCCAATTACCTTGTGTAACATGGCAAATAAAGTATATTATTATTATTAAAAAAGTACAGTCCTACGCTGGCGGATGGCGCAGCGGTCTAGTGCACCACGCTTTGGAGTGGTGTGCGCTGCCCGTCAGAGACGTGGATCGAAACCCGCGTTTCTACCAGACCGGCCCTATTCGTCAGCCCGATCGGAAGCGGCATTTGGCTGTCCGCCTCCGGGGGAGGGGGGAGGGAGAGCCGGCACGAGTCCGTCGAGGAGAAGGTTAATGGAGTCCGTGGAAGATCTCCGTCTTGAAAGAAGGCGGGGAAATAGGTCCAGGAATGCGTATCTCGTTCCCGGAGGACGGGCGGCAGACTCGTGCGGGTGGGGAATTGAGAATAAAAATAGAGGGTACAATTGGCTACCAAATTGGGAGAAAAACGGGGGAAAAATCAGAAGAAAAAAAAAAAAAAAAGTACAGTCCTTCTTCTAGTCTTGATCCATGTTACTCTTTCAGTCTACAGCAGCGAGGCCATAACCCTGATGAACCTGAAACCCTCCACCAGATACCTCGTCCGGGTACAGCTCACCCGTCCTGGGGACGGAGGAGAGGGGCCAGTTGGACCTGAGGCCATCATGGAGACAGACTGTCCAGGTAAATGCTTGGAGGAACCTGCATGGCTCTCTCAACCTTGCCAGGTTTCTCATATACTCATAGAGCTGAAAGTAGATTTGCATTCAGAGCCATAGAAAGGGTAGACGAGTGGTTTCAGTCACACAAAGTGAGACAAACTGAAAGATACTGGTGGTCGAGGGCGCTGCTCCAGTGGGACTGACGGTAGACTGAGCGCTGGACGGTAGAGTCGCTGGTGTGATAAGTTCTAGCTGAGACACTTCTCAGGGGAAGAGGGGAGGTAAATAGAGAATAGTCTCTGACTCGGTTTTCTGTGTTGTCAGAGCCGACGGTGAGGCCGGAGATTGACTTCAGCTCGCTGGAGGGCCGTAACGCCACAGTCAGGTGGCTATTGCCGGGGAGCCCCGGCACGGCCAGTGCCTTTTTAGTGCAGCTCTACGGACCCTCTGAGGACAAGATTTTGGAGGAGACAACCTTGCTCAATGTCCTCTCCACCAAGTTCTACAACCTGGAATACCACCGCGACTACCAAGTGGTCGTCAGGCTGGTCAACTGTGGCAGTCTTGGACCAGCCTCAAAACCCTACCCCATCCGAATCAACAGCCAGGGTAATTTCCCCTTTTACAGCCAGCAGATATCTCGCAGTGCCTGAGACCTCCCCCACCCCTATAGCACTTACACAGATCGCAGGGTGAAGTGGAAGGTGAGAGCAGGGATTTCTCAGCTGTAGCGTTTATTCACCATGCCTCTACCCTCAGCCTGACAAGTTTCTGGGAGCAGTCTAATTTGTGAAATTCCATAACAAAACCAGTCATTTTTAACTATGTAAATACATGGCTCACAAAACGTTTTGTTGTTGTTGTAAAGATCATAGAAAAAAAGAGAACCCTTGTTTTTTATGATTAGCACTTAAATGTACAATGTGATGGGCATATAAAATATGTGTGTGAACTCTCGTACATGCAGTAACACTGCAGGTGGTCTCTCTCTTCCAAGGGCCGTCCTCCCCCCGTAATGTGCAGGCCGAACCTCTTTCTATCAGTGCTGTGCGTCTCAAGTGGCAGCCCCCTGAGGACCCCAATGGTGGCATTATCAAGTACATCATTGAGTACCAGCCTGTGGGCCAGGGCAGCCTGCACCCCTGGGTAGACACCGATGACGGCAACAAGACCATCAAGGACGTCACGGCTCTTAACGGCAGCACGCACTACCAGTTCCGGGTCCGCGCCTTCTCCAAAGTGCCTGGCGAGTGGAGCAAGTTTGTCCAGGCCTGGACTCAGGGCGATGGTGAGGACCTTTGTAAAAGAATATATTTAAAGTGGGGTGGAAAACATGGAGTGGATTCATGGAATTTGAAAGATTTATTTCCATGATTGGACTCTACAAATAACTTTGGGTGTGCCTAGTTAAACAAAAGCAGGCGTTGACTTAAAATGTACATTCATTATTCTTAATTTAGTGTATTGTTTTAATTTTAACATTTTTTCATGTACAAAAAGTATAACAATCGGAAAGTTGCAAAAACATGTTGATCATGCATTCAGAGCTCATTTTATTTCTGGTTAAAACTGCGAGCGTACTTTCCCAAAATCTTTTATTATCTTTTATTATTACACTGGTAATAATGGTTACTGTGTAGATCTATCCTTGACTCTTCTCTTGCTGCAGGCCCACCCAGCTTCACCCCAACGACGCAGGGGGTGGGGGGACGTCCAGGCAGTGAGAGGTTTCAGTTGATGATGGCCGTGGTGGGCTCAGTAATGGCCACATGTTTTACCATCCTGTCTGCACTTTTGGTGATCTTCTGCATCCGCAAGACCTTGCTCAACCGCCGGCGAACCTTCACCTACCAGTCCGGGTCGGTACGTGGTGCATCTTAGTCTCTGTCCCCGTCCCAGCAGGGGTTACAGGGAGGGATTCTCAAAAGATGGTCTTTCTTTAGCTACGGTGCATCCTGATTATGCTGTATCGCAGCCAGTTGTATGGTCTTTACTGTGCTGTGGATGAATATAACTATTGAATATAACATTCAAAGTTATCACAATAACTAAGCAGAGGTTTCTGTGGTGTGCCTGTGAAGTGTACACATTCAATTTGGAATGCGCAGTGTAATCCCCAAACATTTCTGACTCTTGTGCCACAGGAAGCTTCCGTTTTAGAGGTCATGTCTGATCATTTCGTGCTGAAGGGAAATTAATGTTGTGAACACATCCCCACGCAGGGAGAGGAGACCATCCTGCAGTTCAATTCCGGGACCCTGACGCTTACCCGGCGGCCCAAGCCACAGCCCGAGCCCCTCACCTATCCCATTCTGGAGTGGGAGGACATCAAATTCGAGGACGTCATCGGGGAGGGGAATTTTGGACAGGTCATAAAGGCCATGATCAAGAAGGATGGCAATAAAATGAGTGCTGCCATCAAGATGCTGAAGGGTGAGCCAGGAGATGGGGTTCTGTGGTCTTAAAGATAAAAAATACAGGGGTATATTGCTGAATCACCTATTATCAACAGGTTCATTTGTTTTTCACACTGGACTTTGATACCTTGCAGAGTTTGCATCAGAAAACGACCACAGGGACTTTGCCGGTGAGCTGGAGGTGTTGTGTAAACTGGGCCAGCACCCCAACATCATCAATCTGATTGGCGCTTGTGAAAACCGGGGTGAGTAAGTCAGCCTTTGTGGGGAGATGGCGCTATCTACTGGAAGCACCAGGCATTGAAACCAATGAGGCTTTCATCTTGTTTTTGTCTTCTTGTCTGTTGAATAATCAATTTTCCATGTCACTATCACGTCACTATCAAACAAAACATCATCAATATTCTATTGGAAAAATATTCTAAATATGTAGTTTTTTCCCCATACCTAAATGAACAAACAGCACTTTGTATACATTTGTGACCAATGAGCTCATGGTAAGTCATTACAGATATTTCCTGCAAAAAGTGTTCATTAGATTCTTGCCAAAATGATAACCATGGTTTAGGTTATATTTTCCATGTTGTATAACATCCAAATATTCTCGTTGAACATTTTTGCCAATTCAGACCTCTTTTTGTGTAAGAATGATTTGTAATATCACATCTGTTTTCGTTTCGCCATCAGCGCATATGCATGGGCCAAGAATTTTCTTTCTGTTTGTACAATAAGATCCCAGCTCTGAGCATGAAAATGTGTTTTTAAGCCATTTTGGTTATGCAGTATAGCTTTCTGTATTGTCTGCTTTTGCAATACCTCCAGTGTCTATTGCATTCACATGTATCTAAGAGGAATAACACCTTTGGTTTGGAGGAGATGTCCTTCGAATATATGTTTTTCAAAACAGTCTGTTTATGATTAGGTTGAAACTGAAGAAATGATTATACCTGTTGATATTGCTCTCAGGGTACCTTTACATTGCCATTGAGTATGCCCCCTATGGGAACCTGCTGGATTTCCTGAGGAAGAGTAGAGTCCTGGAGACTGACCCTGCCTTCGCCAAGGAGCATGGCACTGCCTCCACCCTGACCTCACAGCAGCTGCTGCAGTTTGCTGTAGACGTGGCCACGGGCATGCATTACCTCAGCGACAAACAGGTAGAGCCCCACGACACCGGAACTTAAACACTGCCGCACTTTCTGCTACCCATTTCCTTACAAGGGTGTTGCGCCTGATGCTTCAGTTTTCTTTTTAAGACATGGCCACAGTGTGCATTTGATTTTCCAGCACACGACAGTGAAAGAGGTTATTTGCAAAAAAAAGTTATTTCGATTTCTTTCATAGTCTATAATTATTGTCTGGGGGAAATCACTGTCATTGTGTTTTGACTTCAAAATGTTTTGATAAACATGGCCTTACCATCACCCCCCCTTGCAGTTCATTCACAGGGACTTGGCTGCCAGGAACGTGCTAGTGGGGGAGAACCTGATCGCTAAGATCGCTGATTTTGGGCTGTCCCGAGGGGAAGAGGTCTATGTGAAGAAGACCATGGTGAGTGTTTCTCATGTCAGATACCCAGTTCAACATTTCCTTTATGAGTGCTTTGAGAGGTAGGGTTTTGGGGCTGTTCTCAGCACAAACAACAAAATGATACCAGTGAGCTCACATGATACATTTTGGGTAAATTACTGTAAAAAGAATGAGGTTTAGTCTACACAGTCTCCTCTCCTCCATTACCACATTTGACCTTACCTTACCACAAGATCTTCCAAAGTATTAAGATAATCATCTCCATATTGATCAACTGAAATTGTGATTTTTGGCCTATCTATACCTGTAACTTCTTCTGCCCAGTCTGGAGTTATCTAGCAGTAATTATGAGTAAGGCAGCATACAGTATGTCACAGAATCTTTCATCACAAATGTAAAATCTTATATACTTTAAAGTGTACTCCATCTCATTCCATTTCTGTCTGCCTCCATTCCCCAGCATGCAATATAAATCTGTTAACACCTTTTTGGTCTATTTAGCACAGTTAAGATACAAACCAACTTAGCATACAAAAATGATGCGTGATCAAGAATGATTTTCCGAAAATGTTTAGGCAAAAAAAAAGTAAAATTTGCTAATAATCCACACGGAGATTGTGAGGTGGAGCAATATATTATGACAATGAATTTCAGATGGGCTTTGGCTCATAGTTCAAACAAGTGAAGAGATTTTCAATATGGATATCTACTATAGTAAAGGAAAGGGACATATTACATGTTAAATTTGTGGTGTGATTTTCCTTTAAGTAAAGGGTCACAATGCACCTCTACTATCTACACACATTCCTACATGTGTCGTTGTTAGGTGTATATATATGAATAGTATCTACACATGTTAATCCTTGTCCATGTCTTCATAGTAAAAAACACATTTCAGAAACCTTTCATTATTCAATTCAATGTAAATGTTTGTATGTACTGTACAACTAAACTAACTAATGTCACTCATTTATGAGAACAATAAGGCTGATTACTCTCTTCACATGCCCATGTCCAAATCAATCGACCACAAAACAGTGGCTAATTGAAATTATTTTTATCATTCTGAACAGAGCAAAAAAATATTCAGGATAAAAATCAATCCCTGGAATCCAGTTAAGGGGTTGCAGCATCACCACATGTAAACATGTCCAAATCCAACCTCATTTGAAGCACATGATAAGTGTATATGGTAAATTTGCAGTTCCTCAGCATAATGATGGTACAGTACAGTACAGTACACCACTAGTGTGTGAGTAGTGATGTACAGCATGACAGCCTGATGTTGGCAGCTTGGTGATATTTCATATTTTGTATTGCAGGGAAGGCTGCCTGTACGATGGATGGCTATAGAATCATTAAACTACAGTGTCTATACCACAAAGAGTGATGTGTAAGTATGGTTGTGTTTGAGCATTAAACACAGCTTGCAGTGTGCAATCTATCTGGCTATTAAGTTCATCATTTCACTGTCTTGAATTATTGAAATAAATAGAATGGAAAATAGTCACTTGAAATGTGTTTTTTTAAATATATAAACCTCCAAATTGCTATGAAGAAGAGTGACACAGAAGTAATGTATGTGTAAACATTGGATCATCTTGATGCACAGTTGTTAGTATTTTGACTATGAGGAAGACTTTAAAACATACAGATCATTCAAAATAAGAGCAGTAGTGGGAGCATTACTTGAATGTCATTTACTTTTGTTCAAACTTAATGCTCAATCTGTTCATGCAAGCAAACAAACGTCTAACAGTTTCCAGAGAGGCTTCTATAATCAGGGGCAAAGTGGCATGATGTTTTGCAGTCACAGTCCAACACAGTCAACAGTCTGTAACAAAGCGAATCATGAGTCCCCTGCAATGTCTGTTGATAAATGAATGCAGAGGGGCAGATAACATGAAACCAGGAAGCAAAAGGAAAACACAGTGACTGCCACAACCGGCCTGTCAGAAGGCTCTATTTTTACACTCTGAAGAACTTAATGTGCTTGAAAACTAAAAACAAAAGGAAATAGAAAATGCTCATCTGAGCAAACTCAAAGTTACTACAGAGCTTTGCCTTGACCATCATAACATCATAATATGACCCCAAAACTTGTGAGGCATTGTCTTGTTTCACCACAGAAAAACCTGCAGTGGAGATAACAGACTCAGACTCCACTGACTGACCGTTATAGTATAGTTCTGCTTTACACAAAATAGTACTTTATGTCCTCCTGTTTACAGACAATGGAAAGGTTGTCTAAGGACTCTGAATGTACTTGAGCCAAAAGGTCAGGCCTCAATAACTATTACCATTCATCTCAAAGCAGTATTATGATATGTACTATTTAATATGAGAAAACACATGTATTAGGCCATTCTTACACCCAGAACTTAGTCTTAGATACACTGTACAATTATAACCATCAATTGAATGCTATGCGATGCACTGTACCCAATTTAGCCTCAGGCAAATCCCCATTGGTAGTCACAATCCTCATATTCCGGTCTGTAGTATTTTCATAAATGCCATAGGAATGAATGAATGAAAAAGTGCCCCAGTTTTTGACCTGCAGAAGTAAAAATTTAATATATAGCTACAAACATTTAATTGGAAGAATTACATTGGTAAATATGTTTTATTTCTTTTAGATGGTCTTTTGGGGTGCTTCTGTGGGAGATTGTAAGTTTAGGTGAGTGATCTTCAACAACGTAAGCGCTGTACTTTTTTAATGATTATTTCTAGGCCTTCCGGGTGGCGAAACAGTAAGAGCATCTGACTGGAATGCAAGTTGCCCACTGCAGCCGCGATTCTAAACCTGGCTGCTGCAGTCCAGCTCTGGCAACATTTAACGTAAAAGCAGACAAGCAACAATGTTCAAAGTTTCACATCTGGTTACACAAGAGCAGTCTATATATATATTGTGGTGTCCCTTGGGGTGGAGGGAGCCTTTTCAGAGGGCATTAGGATTTTATTAAAGTGAATCTTGTCAAAAACAAAAAAGTAATCGAAAAAACAAACACATAAAGTCCACAATCCTTATCTTTGTCTAAGTCTGTAATCCAAAGTCGAAATCCAATCCAGTTTCTCAAGCAATCCAAAGTCGGTACACAAAACAGGGTCCTCAAAACAATCCAATCCAAACACAGTCAGCAATGCAAAAACAATTCTCCAAAACAATTCTCTCTCTGTCACACACACACACACACACACACACACACACACAAAACAGTCCTTTAAATAGGCTTCAAATGGCCTTCAGCTGCCAGTAGTCCCAATTTCAAGCACGAGTGTGATTTTAATAAGAATGTCCAGTGCTTCTTCTATTGAAGTACATTGACCGCAGTCATATAACCCACAAACACTCACAAACTTCTCACTAAACCAGACATCTCAGTTTCTACCACAACTTATGTGCCATTTAGCACTTTATTTTAACACCCTTTACAAAAAAATGAGGAAGGACCCTAAAAACTAAGAACAAAGCATTTTACCCCCAATAAAGTTATGGACGCTGCCCAGCCCACTGAATACTCATTTAGGACAGCATGAAGGTCACATTCAACCTAATCAGGCATAATGACCTATCACTATGGCACAGTGGCAGAATGAGAGTTATTTAGCCAGCAGACATCCATACCGACTTTGAATCCTATCTATCTCTCAAAGCCTTAAGTGCCTGACCTTCCTCACAAAATACATTGAGATCTTGTTGCGGTATGGAAGTTGGTGGAGTCAGTGAGGCTCTGAGTCAGTCTCATGCTCTCTCACCTGGCAGGTGGGACTCCATACTGTGGGATGACCTGTGCTGAGCTCTATGAGAAGCTGCCGCAGGGATACAGGATGGAGCAGCCCAGGAACTGCGATGACGAGGTGTAAGTACCCATTCCTAACCACAGACTCCCTTCAAGCCTGCATGAACACCCACCCTAGAGATAGTTCAACTGAGTATTCACAGGGCAGCTTGCGGCCTGCTCAACCAGAGCCTGATCTCACCTAGACCTAAAAAGAATTACTAACCTTTTCCTTCCTGGTGCTACAGGTATGGTACGCAGATGCCTGCAATGATGTCTATCGCTGTATTACTGCGCTGATCTCTTGCGCTAACTATGATCGTTCCTACCATGTATTTATGCACATCTCGTAAGTCGCTCTGGATAAGAGCATCTGCTAAATGCTTAAAATGTAATGTAAATGTAGATCAGGGGGCCTGGAAAATTTTAAACCATTTTAAAAAAACTGCAGATTTGGAGTGAACGTTATGTTTGTTCCCAGGTATGAGCTGATGAGACAGTGCTGGAGAGACCGGCCGTACGAGAGACCCCCTTTCTCCCAGATCTCTGTCCAGCTCAACAGGATGCAAGAGGCCAGGAAGGTAATGCATTTACACCTGTCTCTCCTACCTTCCATATTCACACGGGCTCAGTGTTTGTTTTATAGGTTTCGTGAGAATAATAAATCATTTCTGTCTTTCTGAATGGCTCCTTAACCACCTCCAATCCCCGGTGTCTCCCTGCAGGCGTATGTAAACATGGCGCTCTTCGAGAACTTCACCTACGCTGGAATAGATGCCACTGCAGAAGAGGCCTGACTACAAGGCCCCCCAGACCCTGGTAGCTTTTGTAGCCTGACCAAGTCACGTGGTGACAGGATGCCACGTTACTGCCATCCGCCCGAGGCCCATTGGAATAAAGACCTCCAAAGACTGTGAAAAGACACTGAAAAGGTCTTGTGGTTGACAGGACCAATCAGATGAGCCTTGACTCTTGCCTTCCTTTATGTGATTGGCACAGTCCTGAATAAGACACCACTTTGACCGTCTAGATGCTTGGGGTGTCCAGCTATCAGAACTTTGTTACACTGTCTTATTGGGATGCTGTTACTATGTGTGGTTTTCCCACAAAACATGCTCTGAAAATGGAGCCTTAAAGCCATAGCAATACCAAAGAAGAAAAAGGATGAATGAATGAATGAATTGAATGCACCCTTAATGTGTATATTTTCAGTTATCCTTCATCACCAACCTGTGTAACACTGCCATTATTGCTCATATAAATATGTTTTTTAAATGTTGTATATACACCTTAAGGACCTTATCTCTGTCCTTAAAGTGACCCTTGAATTATATTTTGTACAGATGACCTTACCTTTGCTCCAATACTGAAGTCATATATATATATATATATAAATATATGTCATTCAAACGGGCTATATTTGTTTCCTGAACCAGCTAGGATCCTTGCATCTTTTTGAAAGTTTTATCTATGAGAAAGTATGTATGTATTCTTATAATTTCTTAAATAAAGTGTATTTGTGATGACTGGTCTCATCACAATGAAAAAACTAAAGATTCACATGTACCACAAAATAACATTATAGGATGGAAATCACTGTTGCTAATCTTTGATTAGGTTGGGATGTTTTGTTTTAACGGTGTGTTTTACACCATAGTATGTTTTAAAGACAGCCTGATTTGTGTATAGTCCCATCACTTGTGCCTTGTAAGTTATGCCTCACTACCAGCAGGCCCCAGCTGAATGGCTGAGCTGCTGTCTGGGGCCACATGTGTTTTTAAGGAAATTGCACTCCTGAGAGAGGTCAGCCCATGCTAGTCAAACTGTATTTGTTATGCCCACGCTTCTTTGTGCCTATTTCTGTTCCACGTAAGAATAGGTGGGATAGCCCGTCAAAGCACCGCTATAGCATAGTGGGAATTCAGGAACGCAAGTATAATATAATTTACCCTTCCGCACCCGAGCCTACCACACAGCTGTCTGTGCCTGGCTCGCGGTAAGAGTTGCCTCGGACATTCATCGGCAGGACAAAAATAACAGTGTTTTTGTACCTCGCAGACTCATCTCCCTCTCAGTGTCACGGGCAAACCGCGTGCCCAGCTCTGTGCACCTTGTGGTCTGCAGAGTCCTGGCTTCTTCCGTGCTGCAACGCACTGATCTGTCAGAGGATTTCCTTCAACAACAAGCCGCAGGCTCAGGCCTGTCACGCAGGGGGCTCCACGCCAGCTTCCTGAAGTTCGCCCCAGCAGCACCGCCACCCTCGCCTCGCCCCCCGCCCTCCCCCCCGTGTCCTGAAGTCGCTCACACAAGGAGGTCAAGGCAGAGGCTAGCCTTTGTTCTCCATAGAATATCTTGCTACTCCTGTGGGGGGGAGTTTCCTTGTCTACATCTCACAGTGGCCAAGCAATTTATGAGATTCTTTGTTTCTCAAAGGTTTATGGAATATGCCAAATAAAGTCTGCAATCTCTCACAGTCTGCAATCTCTCACATTTCACAGTACCCCTGTCGTTAATCCTAACAAGTTTGTGTGGTACTTTTTAAAGGCAGCGGTTGAAACTAAATACCATGCTTTGGGTGAGACATCCTCTTTATGACATGCACTAATACCAAGCAGCAAATCCCTACATTACCCAGGAAGTTATGCCTCATAATACAAAATATGACATATTTTTTGATACAATCCCAGAACTCCAGATGAGGAACACAGCTGTTTTGCATGGCTAGTGAAATACACAGCTGCCTGCGTTAGCATGAGGGACAGAGTGGGCTCTTTGAAATATCTCCAAGGAGGGAAACTTCAGATGGAGAGAGGAAGGAGACAGTGTAGGCACCAGGTATTCATATAATTCATATATACAGTTAGTGGCCATAAATGTGGAAACACTTGGGTAAATGAGGGACACAAAGTATATTGAAAGCAGGTGCTTCCACACAGGTGTTCCTGAGTTAATTAAGCAATTAACATCTCAGCATGCTCAGGGTCATTACAAACATGCTGGGCAGGCTTGCTTACCTATAATTATGGCTAATGGGATAATAATTATCAATGTATCGAACTTAATTTGTAGCACACCAAATGTAATTCTACTCATGGTCCATTTAAAATGCACCTGAAGAATCATATATGGGTAGTGAGAGAGGAACTCGGCTTGATTGGTGATTTTGAAAGTACATGTGAGTTCTTATTCCTGTGGTGTATACACTTGCTGTGTACAGTATATGTATTATCTGATACCATGTTCTAGTTCTGAGACATCCTCAGATAGTTTCACTGTCTTCCAAGACGAATAGTTATTAATGAGTATATTATGTCCTTAAGTATCAAGGATAGTTTAATTAGGCACTTATCTTATAGCTGCACGGTTTGAATAAACAATGTCGCCACTCGCCAATGAACAAATGACCACACCACGTATTGGGTTTGACACATGAATTGTGAGACCCTGGCATGGAACAGAGCAGTGTGGGAAAGTCTGGTGATGCTCTGTGTGTGTCACACAGTTTGTGTCAGTGCACTGGGTTGGCAGTGAGGCCCCTGTCTGGGTGTCCGCCTCAATCCACTCACCACACACTTCCTGCTACACTGGGTTGTGCCAGATAGTACCCATGTTGCAGTAAAGCCGCCTCCTGTTTGACACATGCACACACACACACAGCTCACACACACAAACATACACATACACATAGCAGAGACCAGAGAGCTGCAAGGACACACCTGCGCATGACATGGACCTCCGATTCTTATGGTGGAAAATCTACGTCTGGATCCAGGTCCAGATTTGCTGTAGAAAGGTGCTGGGTTATGATTCTGGATCCATCAATCAGCTGTCAAAAAAAGGTAGGGGACAAAAGCTTTATATTTATCACCAAAAAAATACAATAACAAAAAGCTAAAACTTTTGTACATTTTGTATCCTGCATAGTTGAAAATAAGATATTTAATCACTGCAAAATGTTGTACAGGACAGTAATGTTTTCGGTGTCAGTAAAATTCTCTAAAGCACCATTTCTGAACTTCTGTGGTCAACTGTTCTTCAAACATCCAAAATATCAGTTGTGACAATGCACTTTTAATAATAAAAATATCATAAAAGTCAAGAGGGCAACAGGCACAGACAGGAAATGTTAATCATTGTAGAAATGTCAACAAACAATTGTTTTTGTAATATTAGATGTAATTTAATATATATTTAATACAGTAATTTAAAAAAAGACGATTAAATTGACTAGCCAATGCTTATTTACTGAGTATTTGATGAAGAGAGGGGTTATTTCTATCCGTACCACTGTTAATAATATTCTCTAATTTCATATGAGAACAATATTTATCGCGCTCTCTTTTGGGGGAAATATAATATAAAACATAATGATAAAATATTTATTGTAGAATGAGATGGCAAGATTGAAATGAGTTAACCAAAACTGAGAATACATATATCACGCATGACAGTTTCAGAACGCATCACAGACAAGCACAATACTATAATCAAACATAATTCAAATAACACAGGGATATGGACAATGACATGCATGCCCCAAGTCAAAAAAAGAAATATGAATAATAAAATAAATAAATAATAAGGTCCAGAAATGTATAAATCATTCAGAATAAATTGTCAATTGTATTATCCATATCTTTTACCTTTTTAACAAACATCTTCATTTTAAAAAGTGAACAATCTCAATATTCATTTTTTATTGATCACTGCTGATGTCATCTGTTCTTTTATTTGTTTTCATGATTTTTTATTAGTAAAATAAACACAGCTAACAGAATGTTCTCATAACTTTTCTTAACTTTAAGCAAAATAGGATATTTTTTAATACTACAATAACATTACATTTACATTTTAGGCATTTAGCAGATACTCTTATCCAGAGCGGCTTACATAGTTTACATTTCTTTACATGCAATCCATTTTTTTTTTTACTGAAGCAATTCAGGCTAAGTACCTTGCTCAAGGGTACAACGGCAGTGCCTCCACCTGGGATCTGCAACCTCTGAGTTACAAGCCCAGCTCCCCAACCATTATACTAAACTGCCACCCTGTTACTAACTAACAGGGTAGATGCGATTAAAAAAATATATATCAAAATAGTCCTAATCTCACAAACACATCCAACTGCTTTTATCAAACAGATATTGTGCTCTTGGCAGCTGATGAAGACCCGAAGTGCTTCACTCGGACACAATATGACCTCACTTGCTTTTGGGAAGTGTCTGATGAGAAGTCTTACAATTTCTTCTACAGTACTGGGAAGTAAGTCAATAGATGCTCAAATGTAATTAAATTATTGCCATAAATGGCTAAATTGGACGCTGCATTTCTTTAGACGCTGCATTTCTTCATTCAGATGAAGCTGATGAAAACAAAATCACTGAATAGCCTTGATCAAGCACATTGCAATGAATGCCTCTTACACAGGGATTCAAACTTTACATGAAAATTGAACTGGCTTTCAGCTGCATTTTCCCCTACCTCATACACTAAACAACATTGTGCAGAATACAGTTTGGATTAATTGGAGAAAATATGTACGTGGAAGCCTGGCAGCGATCAATCAATCAAATCTACATGGAAATCTCATTTTAGGGCGTCCATCATGAGAAAGATGCTGAGTTGACAGATTAGCCATAATTTCTCCTGTGGTGTACCACAGTCTCATGCCTTTGAAGCTGTCAAATGTGACATTATGTCAAATACCACAGATGGCAGTAAGAAACAAGAAACGTTTAGTGCATGGACCAAAGTATAACAATCAGTTCTAACAAGAGGGGTTGTTACAAACAGGTTAAGTTCCAGAATTATTTTGTCAAAATGATTTTAGTGTCTCTGATATCATCTTTCCTCTTTTGAGTGGAGAGAAGCTGTGCATTCTCACACAACAGAAAATAGACAACACCACCATCCTTCACGTGTGCTCATTCCCCGCCTCGGATGTCTACCTGTTCACCCTCACGTACATCAGTGTGGTGGAAACCAGCACAAACAGCATCATCTATTGCCGAAATATCAGTGTGGAAGACCAAGGTTAGTGTGTGCCACAGACAGGCTAACATGCTGTAACCAGAGTTACACTCACAAGACAAAAACAATGGTTGCTTTAATTCAAAGGAGTGAACTACACTTCCTTGTTGTTCTGACTTTGTTGTTCTGACAAATTGCATGATTTTGAAGCAAAGAAAAGTCCCAAAAAGCTGAATCTACTGGGGCTCCACTACTCAGCTAGTTGCGATTTAGGATGATATGGTAAAACAAATTTCATTTTCAAAACTATGAAAAACAAGGCTTACTCTTTCAGCAGGTCATCCACCATTTAAAGCAGGGGTGTCAAACTCATTCCATCGAGGGCCGAGTGTATGCAGGTTTTTGTTGCATCCACTGCACTACACCAGGTGACTTCAATTAGTTTCCCTCCCTGGTTGAAGAAGTGAGCTAATTAGTGAAATCACCTGATGTAGTGTGTTGGTTGCAACAAAAACCTGCATACACTCAGCCCTTGATGGAATGAGTTTGACACCCCTGATTTAAAGTATTTGTGAGAGCCACCTGTATTTTTGTAGTAGTTTCACAAAGGTCATTTTGCTTTTCATATGTGTGAGCCTACTCCAGGAGAGTAGGCTAGCTACTCTCCCGAAGCCTGGATAGCCACCAGAAGGGGTTGTACACAGAACTGGCCAGCTGCCTGTGTTTCCTTAGTTTGCTTTGAGACTGTTTCTGGACTGCATTCCAAGAAAAAGGCTATGCTTGATTTCACTATAATCTTAATAGGAAAGGTATACTACTACTGCCAAACTTCATATCAATATTTAGAGAGAGAGAGAGAGAGAGATGGATGAAGTGAGAGGTGTGAAATGTGAAGCAGCATAATATATTGTCCAATGTTGTTCTTCCCTTCATACTGTTTTCAGTTCTATTGGATCCCCCTACAAATGTTTCTCTCCATATGACTGAGGAAGTGGGGCAGCTGCAGGTGACGTGGCGCATCCCTAAATTATGGAGGGACAAAGTGAGCTATGAGATAAGGTACTCATACAACTCACAGCAGAAGACCAAACAGGTAATACACAAACCATCCATTCTCTATGGCACTTTCACAGTACCAGTGAAAGATATCTGGATTGATGCTTCTGTGTGGCCTGTTTCCCAGGTAGAATTTACAAAGTCATTGGCCTACAGACTGGACACTCTTGTTCCTGGTGAGGTGTGCAGCGTCCAGATGAGAGTTGCACTAAATGGTTACAGTAAGAAAGGTCACTGGAGTGCCTGGTCACACCCCACCATGGCTATGGTACCTCAACCCGCAGGTAGGGCAGCTTAGCACCTCAGCTCCAGCTATGGGTACCACTACAAAACTGTTGTAAAAGTACCTTGCCTGCTGTGTTTATACTCAAGACATTACTACATGTTTCTATTTGCGTGATTGTTCATGGTACTTCAGGAACTGAAACCTTTAATGCACGTTCCATAATTGAAGTAGCAGACTTTCACTGTTTCTTTTATCATTTAAATACACTTGAAGAAGGCATCTAATTATTATGATGTGTAAATATATAACATGTCAAATTATTCTGTGCACCGTCCTCTAAGAATGTCTTTTTTAGAGATTAATTTGACATTTGAAGGTAACTATTGTTTTCCAGCTCATATTAATTTACTGTGCCATACTTCTGATCTCCGCAATATTAAATGTCAGTGGAATGAATCTGGGGAAGACTCCCACCACACACTCTTCTACAAGCCATGTCCCAGGTAACTGTTCGCTGTGACTTAGCAGTCTCAGATAATGGTGATCACTTTAACAGTCGATAGTTACAAGCAGAACTATGGGGTCCTCAGTGAGTGCTAATTACCTGACCAGTCTTGTTCTCTAGCAGTGCCCCTGGCCAGTGGCGAGAGTGCACTCAGAGAGAGACTGCTGGCCAGTGTGTCTTCACTGGAGAAGAGTTCAGTGCCATATGTGTCAACATTACCAGCAGCTATGGGCCACTCAGCAGGATCTTCTACTCCAAGCCCTTTCGGATGAACGATAGTGGTGAGTCACATCACTCTGCCTGCTGAATCATGGCCTTTTACACAATGACTTGCAATAATGCCATTGTCAACATTGTCTTGTTACTATGAAGTCAACAAGCAAGAGGAATTAACTAGACACCTATCTCTCTCTCTCTCTCTCTCTCTCTCTCCCCCTCTAAACAGTTAAAACAGACCCTCCATGGAAGCTGAGAGAAAAGACTGAAGGAGGCAGGTTGGCTGTACAGTGGGAGCCCCCCCAACAGAATCTGTCTGGACACTTGATGTACCAGATCCGCTACCATGCCCAGGGGGAGTCTCTGTGGAAGGTGGGGCAGGAGGGAAAGTAACAGAAGTCAAATTGGAGACCTGCTTTTGTCCTTGTTTTGACTCCTTGCAAATGACAAACCACTATTCCATTATTATAACCAATATTCTTATGTTCCTATTATAAAATGGTATACAGTAAAACATTTTTTTTTTATATTGTCATTAAACACAATGGTTGTTCTTTTCTAAACATTTACATTGAGCTTGAATAAGTAATTCTCTCACAATGATTTTATACTATAATAGTTTGAGAGGAAAAACAAAGTCTTGCATAGCCCCCTCTGCTAATTCCTACATGTTTCTATCTCCAGCTTGTGACCCTGCAGAGCTCCAAGACCAGCACCTTTCTCGACGTGCAAGCCGGCAGTCAGTACTCCATCCAGATAAAAGCCAAGCCTGACGGATCCATCTATAGTGGGTTCTGGAGTGACTGGTCCAACACTCTCACAGTTGATGTGCCCTCAAACATGGGTAGGACATGCCTCAACCAATATGCCACCGCACTGTAGAGTGCCAGGATCAGAAGCCAAGTGTAATCTGTCACACATCACTGATATGTGTCTATTTGAGCCACTGGCATTGTTTGTTCAGCCATACTGATGTTCCATTTATTTCCATCTAACCTGCAGGGACTCTGCTTGTTGCATGCATCCCATTCATGATGCTCTTCATATCAGTTTTTTTGATTGCCACATTTTCCAAGCATTTCAGGTATGACCTCTCTTTGAGTGCTTTCTTCACTCTACACGTTCTCCAAAGCAGCTCAGCCATGTCACAGAATGAAAAGCTTGTTTTTTCACATGCAAACTTGAATCACTTCTTGTTTATTTGCTCAACGAAAATGTCTTACCAACATTAATTGTATTACCTTTGTCTGTCAGTAAGATGAAACAGCACTTGTGGCCTCCAGTCCCAAACCTGGATAGGGTGCTGGAAGGTTTCCTCACAGATATTAACCGAAACTGCCAGGTAAATTATCGGTCGTAAGAAAAAACTTTCAATCAAGTCTTGATCACAATCAAATATGTAGTCCAGAAGGGAGACATTTCCATTTGCTAGTCTGTATATATGCATATTTCTTTATAGTGTCTTCAGCTGGACACATTATAAAGGCACTGATTTTCTGCACTCGGTATGTGCAGGATTAAGATGTTGAGTTTGAGCCGCTGCATGTTTCATATTAATATATTTATCTGCAGAATTCATCGTTCAATATCAAGCAGTGCTACGAGGACACCATTGCCTCCATGGTGGAGATTGTGTCTGAGAGGGAGGCCTTGGTGAGTGGAAAAATCCAGAAGGAGCCTGTTACCCACGTCCCCCCAGAGCCAGAGTCCGAGGATAGGGAGATGGAAACGGAGCATGTGGACATCCTGGAGGCCAGTCAAGATTACGTGACCCTGAATGTAGAGAACCTCACCCCCTGCCTACAAGGGAATGAGTACGTGTACGAGGGGAAGCCACTGAGCATGGAAGAGGAGGTCCACCAGATGAGGTGTCACTGCACCTGTGCCATGTCCAGTTTCCCTCCTCCACAGACATCTTCAACCAGTCCTATCTCCTGCTGGCGTGCCAATCCGAGGGGCCTCCGCACAGGAAGACCACAGGTGTCATCAATCAGTACACCAACTTGGAGAGCATGCCACAGCAATCACCTGCAGACTGACTCTTGGGATTTGAAGTCCAGGATTAGGAGGTCGGCTATTTTTGCAGCACATACCACACATTTTTCAAAATGTAAAAGTCATCTTCTGTCATTCAAAACCTGTCCCTGGAGTTACAGCAGCAAGGCTCAGGAACAGGCTCATCTTACGGCAAGGCTCATCTTACATTTCACACTGAACATGGTGTGCAGTCATGCTCTGTCCTCAGCTGTACAGATTGTGGCTGACTGCTTCACTATTTGTCAATCAGTGAATATAACTTTATTATTTCGCTACAGGTGGATCGGTGGAACCAAGCCAACAAACATCATCCTTAACAGTGCTCACTTACAGCATCCTGCCCTCAGAATGGTGCAGAGGCAGCATAACTACCATTCTCAGGGCTCTTCCAGACCCCATGGAGAGTTTGGGTAATTCATCGCTAATTTGGGAATCGCTCATTGACTCATCGACCTTGTCAGGACAGGTCTTTCATAAACAGAACTTTGTGATCATAAAAACAAAGACAGGAGAAATGTAGAAATAGATATAGGGAACACAAAATAGTTTATTTAAGGATTACAAAATATTTTATATGCTTTTCTTAATGGGCATAATTCCCAAGTCAAAGTTCCCATGGAAATTTACCAGAAACCTTTCCAACACATTGCAACCCTAATCAAGACAATCAAGAGTTTGGGATTTGTTCCACGTCAAATGCACTCGCATCAGACAAATCACGCACATGGAACGAGTATCACTGACAGTAATTCAGAGACCATAGTAGCAGTCAACATCAAAGGTCAAACACTTCCTGGACTTCATGCTACAGTTACTTATTGAGAAAATGTCAATGAAAAACAAGACAATTTGTATTTTAAGGGGTTATTGCTTAAATTGTTTTCTTGTCTGCTTGATTATGCAGTTGACCCAGTCAGAAGAGATGACCTGTTTGGGAAGTTCAAAGGATTTCTGGGTTAAATGCAAACAGCTGTGAATAGTTTGTGAAACTCTTGCATTAACTTATTCCTTCTTGGACTTCATGTGGCACTTGAGCTTGTATATCAGCATGTGATAAAAATGTGTGAAACATACTATAGGGCACACAATAAAAAAATATGACTAAAAGAACCACAACTGGGTCTGTCAAATTTGTATGAACATGCCTTTTTCAGTTTGCTTGAATAAATGTGAAGGGCATCCTTTCAAGTCCTTACACTTTAAATTCCTGTAAAGCATATCTTCCAAAGATTGATGCCAGTTTAACTGCCAGCATGCAAACAAGTTCATAGAAACATCAAGGATTTTTATTTTCCCATCAAATAAAATATACCTTCCAACCCCCTAAAAATAAACCACCAGATTTTACAGTAAGAGCCATAGATCTTTATTAAGTACTCAAATAACATCAAAATTAAAACTTTGCAAAGAAAAGTTTAAAAATCCATCAATTTTTAAAAAAGGTAGGTCCAATTGACTGAGGTTTCCATCAAAGATGTTTATAAATTAAATCGTTGGATTGGATGCCGTCTGTATTTTCCTCAGCAACACGATTGACAAAATTTACCTACGAAAACAACACTGTCAAATCTGTTGTAGAGGAAGGCCAAACAAGCCCTTGTATTTAATTTCAACTTTGGTGAGAGCACTGCCTTAATATTAAACAATAACAATTCAACAAATCATTTTAATGGCCAAGTTCCATTGAGAAATGGTAAGTGATTACCTTTCTAAATGCTTCACAGGCAAAACAGTAAGAGCATGATATATAGAAAATTAACTGTACAGCTAAAAGTTTCAAAAACGACTTCAGTGATGCACTTTTCTTGGGATTTGCTACAAACTTTCAAAGGTGGTCCTCAATTTCCAGATTAGACTCAAATGGTCTCAGTCAATGCAATATCGTTTTACCAGGGAAAAACACCTTTCAGTAGAAAACATCTTATTCTTATCCCCCCCCCATGTGAAGAGAAAATCTGGTACGTAAACCTGCACATACCCACCTGTGTGATCTGCTGTTATGTCAGCTTTGCAGATTTCACGGTTACAATAAAGGACTGTCAGTATTGTTTGCCATGTGGTGCCAATCAGGCAGCTGCCAATCCCCTGGTTGTACAGAAAGCAGGCAAGCCTGCTCAGGTTAAGACAGTCCTGCCAAGGGCACAGGCTGATCTTGGCAGATGGACGGGGACGGCATGGGAGCACACGCACACAGCCCTGTCATGGACGCAGGCCTCTTGTGTTGTACGTCCTCCTTGAGGGCGTACAGCACACATCGTCCTGTCTGACATTGAGTCACACACACGCACGCGCACACGCACACACACAGGCGCAGGCTCCTCTTCTCAATCCTCCTTGAGGGCGTACAGCACGTCGTCCTGGCTGACGTTGAGTCGCACGCGCAGCAGCAGGTCCAGGCGGCTGGGCTCCAGCAGCAGCAGGCGACAGGCTCCCAAACGCTGACAGACAGCCAGGCCCTCCGACACGCTGATGGGCTGCAGCCCCTCCACGCGACACAGAGCCTGGTGCTGCACAAACACCTGAGCAGGGACACCATAGGGGGAGGTAAGGGACAATGACAAAACAGATCACCAGAAAACAGCACAGAGGCAGAAAGGGAAACAGAGGATGGTGACGATGAACAGTGAGGTGAGGTGAAGAGGGAGGATCAGAAGCCGGGATAATATTTTAGTTTAGGAAGTGTAAGAGTCATGGATCAGCAGAGATGGAACAGAACAGAATGCATGAGGAGGAAGAAGCAGGTATATTATGGGATGGACTTTGCAGTACTGGAGGAAATGTTAGGCCCTGGTAGCTTGCCTGTTGAAAGGTGGCCTCCTCCAACCCCAAGCGGCGAAACTCTGCAATGACAGACCGCAGAAAGAGCTGTTCCTGGAGCGATGCACACCTACGACAGACAGAAAAGACACCACGGATCTCGGTATAAGCACTCTCACTAAAATCACCTGTGCTACCTGGTTGCTGCGAATGGCAGTGCGCTGAGACCGGTCAGCCTAACCTGATAGCAGCAATGTAGGAGGAGGAGAACATCTCTTCCAAGGCCTCCATCACATGGCTCATCCCCACCAGCCCCGGGGCTGACGGCTGACTGCTGGACTGCTCGCAGATTTCTGTGGCGCGCCTGCAAATGTCCAGGCACCTCCGTGCATCGCCCGAGAGCGCTGCCACCTTGACAAATAAAAACGAACGTGTGGCACAGGTGAACGTTTGACCCGCGCTGCAATTTAACAGCGCTGTCAGCCGTCCCACCCAAATCGGCCATTCCAAATTCAATGAAAGCTCAGGTTTGCGCTACTGAACATTACATTTACATAAAATTTTAAGCATTTAGCAGACGCTCTTATCCAGAGCGACTTACAAGATGTGCTTTAATACATGGTAGGAACAATCATAGTTCGCGCAAGAGATCAGTGCAGTAATACAGCAATAGACATATTTGCAGGCAGCTGCGTACCATATCGGTAACACTGGGAAGGAAAAGGTTAGTACATTTAAAAATATATATTATTTTTTTATTTTTTTATTAAAAAATTATGAGGAATAAGCAGGGATATATAGTGTTGGGCAAGTAGGCAGTGGTGATGACAATTAGCTAGATGTACAGAATTCAGTGGTAGTGGAGTCTGAAAAGGTGGGTTTTGAGGAACCAACTGCTTTTGAGAAAAGGTTCAAGAGAACCAACCGGTAAAAAAAAACCCATACCTTTCTGGAAACTAACTGAAGAGCATCTTCCTCGAAGGCTTTGACCCGGTTCAGGCGAGAGGTGATAATCTGCTGTAGCTGTTTGAAGCTGTACGGCTGGAAGGACATCCGGGTAAGACCCTGCACACACAGACACACTACTGTCAGAGGTCCACAAGCTCTCATAGATCCAACCAAAGGGTACTTTTCTACACTCGGGATTGAGCTGTTCAAACTAACTGTTCTTCAGCTACCTGGCTCCCAGGCTAATGTTTTATTTACACATCAATCAGTTTCAGTCATTACTTCAATGCATATGTGTCAGGAGTTAACCAAGAAGCTAGTTTACAGCTAGCCATATGTAACTATGCAGTTACGTATGGCTACTTTATATGTAACTATGCAGTTACATATGGCTAACTTACATATATTACTCAATAGTCCCTATTTAATATATGCCATATATGTATGTATGTAATATCATACACACATCTATACAAATAAATCTCAAACAAAACTGCATATGTGCAAGAAATATGAACAGACAATGGCTAAACCAATCCTGATAACCACTTAAACAATTGCTGTGTCCACGTAGAAGGAGCCCTACCAGCCGACTGGCCACTCGGTTTATCATGATTCTCTCTGGAAGGTCCATGGTGTTGGCGATGGCCAGTACCACCAGACGTGCATGGCGCCGCGTCGGCCAATCAAATAGGTTGTACATCACATTTTGCTTCCTGGTCCACAATAGGTCCAGCTGAGAAAAGAGGCGAACGCAATTGTGGCATTTCACACAACAATTCAGCATCCATCATTTGGAGACGAAACATCATGTGTTTGGCATTGCCAAGTAAACCAGAATGCAGATTTCCCACAGAGGAAAAACTGGCAGGCAAAGAACACGCATCTTGGTACCACTGCTGTTCTCCTGTTATTGAGAACGCCTCAGATCTTTTGTGACAAATCCGACTGTTTGATGAAAGAAATTCCTGGTCACGTGACCTTACCTCATCCACCAGCAGCACTGTGGTTTCCTTTTTGGGGGCAGGGTTGCCGAAGCGTTTGTCCAGCAGTGCGGCCGCATGCTCGGCTGTGGCTTTCTGGTCAGTCAATTTCTGACGAAACACAATTTTATTGAAAATGGGTCATTCACCAGAACAATTCACCAGGAGGAATTTTGTACAAGAATTTCATTAAAAACGCTGAAATGTACAGGCAAATAAAAACCTTTAATCATTAAGTTAAGTAATTTCTTGTTGCACTCTTCATAATGAACCAGAGATCTTTTGCCAATAGTAGCATAACAATTCTGAAATGGCAAAGATGCACATATAAAGCTAAAGAGAGCTGGATACTGTGTTTATATTATAAATTTTTATTTTATTTTTTAAAGACAACCTTGATTTCCTGGCAAAAATTAAAGCTGTAGTTGAAGAGTATCCTGAAAACGCCAAGACTGGTTGCACTGCTGGGCTGAAAAGGCGTCTTCCTGGTTTCTGGGGACCGTTCATATGGTGTTACCTGCAGTATCTGCACGTAGGCTTGGTGAGGGTCGGTCATCTTCATGCCATTGATCTCGATGAAGCGGAAGGCAGGGATCTCATCCTGGTCAGACGCGTGCTGCAGGCAGCGAATCACTTCATGCACTGTAGCGGTCTTTCCAGTGCCCGGCACCCCTGATATGTACATGCACCTGCCAGGGACAGAGACCAGATGGTTAGTGTTACCAATCAAATACCATAAACTACAAAACGAAAGAAAGAACACACACGCACACGCACACGCACACGCACACGCACACACGCTCACACGCTCACACGCTCACACGCTCACACGCTCACACACTCACACACTCACACACTCACACACTCACACCTCTAGTTTTTATCAAAGGTCATGACTTGTTGTTGTCCTACCCTCCTGTGCCATCCATGACTTTACTCTCCACAAAGCTGTAAATGTCCTGAAACTCCTGCTCTCGACACGGCAGGGATTCGGGCACTGCGGACACATGAAGTCTGTGTGACCAGAGCCACATCAGACAGCACACACAGGCATTACTTCACATTACTTAACACAATCAAAGAAAAAAAATCCTGTCCTTCCCCATGTACAGAGAACTCAATCACACTTCTTAACATTGATCTTTAGCCATTATCTAAACGTATAATGAAATCAAGTGCTGTTATAGATTACCAGGTTCCTGAAATTAAAAAAATAGACAAACTACAGTCAAATTAGACAGCCAGAGGAAATAATATCCAAGCTTGTATATTTGTATGTATGACACATTTTTGTCAATTATGTCTTAAGCTTGTTTTTGTCAAGAACCCAATTTAAAAAACCCTGTCAAGAACCCAATAAAAATAACATTACATCGATACGAACAAATTCTTCCTCACCTTGCTCTCGCTTCTTCCAGCACATTTCCTGGATTCCTGGCTGGCAGGGACCTGCTGGGAATGCTGGGAGTTGCGTGGCGCGGTGTCCGCGGAGTACCGGGGGCAGCCTGTGAGAGGGAGGAACGATCATGAAACAGTGCACCCTGCGCTCTGTTCTGCAGCTCAGCACACTGCTGCGTTTCCCTCACGAACGCGCAGAGGCGGAAGCAGTCCGCCTGCAGTGGCACCTTTTTGCTGGGCGTTTTGGACGGGGTCTTGGACGGGGTCCTGGCCGGGGCACGGGCTTTCTGTGTGGACCTCGGAGTGCGGGACCCGGCAGTGCGTCTGCTCCTTTTCACAACGATGATCTCATCGTCACTTTCCCCATCCAGATCCTCCACCTCGTCATCGTCCTCGCTGCTGCTCTCCTTGTCCTTCTTTGACGGAACGAAGCCGTCATCGCCGTCATCGCTATCCGACACAAGGTACTGGCTTGTGCTAAGCATCTTCCTAAAAGACAACACTTGACTTTTAGATAGTGTGGACAAGCAGGAAGCAAGTGCTTCGTTCTTCATTCATTTGCATTGCTCTTGATTGTGTCCATCTTACTGTTCCAGGTTATGTTCCCCGGCAGATGCACACACTTATCCTTAACTCTGGAATGGGCATTTCAAGCATTGGTAATGTTTCAATACTGTCAAAATATGTTGCATACACAATGCGATTTTAAAAAAAAGATTATTCTCCAAAACTACTACTACTACTATAACTATTAAATGACTATGTAAACGGCAGAAACAGTTCATTTTCATGTACATAACTGCATTTATTCATACTTAATTACTGTGATGATAATAAATATCTGTGTATTCGGTTAACAATGCATTAACAAAGTATAGATACTGGTTTGACAAGCTGTAACCCAACACTGAAATACTCTGAAAAAGTCACAATGATTTATTAGCTGAGCTTTTGGTCCATAGGACTTAGTCAGTATTTTCAGAGGTTTTACAAGCTAAAATCAATCACAAAAGTAACACTGCAGGGCCAAATTACACAAAAGAACAGAGGTTATATCAGATTGTGATTTTGCAAATAATCAAACACAATTTCACATTGTGGTGAACAAGGTGTGACCACCACGAAACACATTGCCATTGGCTCTATGGCACACCTATACAGCACAACCTTCACAATACTACATAATATGACATCCATCAAAGATCTGGACACAAGAGACTGTACTTACAACTGTTTTCTGATTCGTCCAGCGACCAGCTGAGCAGACTTCCTCTTCGAACGTGGTGTCATGGCTGTCTGCTCTGCGTGTTCTTCTGGCCTGCAAAGCACAAGCACGCACCATGGAGAACATGCCACCAAGGTGTGCTGTACCACAACACAGCAATACTGATGCCAGAAGCAGGGCTTGAGTTACGCGTGAGCTAGGGGGAGCTCGACTCCATTTAATGAGACCAAAGCTCCCATAGATAGACTAGAATGTTTTCCACGTTTTGTAAACATTCTTTCACACGTCCGTGTTCCACTGTCACGGTAAATCTGAAAGGTTATTATGTTCCCATCACAAGAACTGAGCTTGGAAAGCATGCTTTCAGCTATGCTGCTCTAGTCTCTTGGAACCAATTGCAGAAAGATTTGAAGCTGACCTCTCTCATTTGAATGGATCATTTTAAAGAAAGAAATCGACAATTACTTACCATGAAATGCTCCTGTTTTTAATGAACTAAAGCTTTTTTATGGCATTCTGTCCCCCTCTTTTTAATTCTTGTGTGTTTTTACAATCTTGATTTTATTTATGACATTCTATGTAATGCTGTTTTATGAGAAACTTTGTGTATGCTGCCTTCTTGGCCAGGGCTCACTTGAAAAAGAGATGCCAATCTCAACGTGACTACCCTGGTTAAATACAGGATGAATAAAAAAAATAAAAACAATTGCTTGCCAGATATTGATTTCTCAATTACAAATTTTGACCTTGCCTTCCAAAGTAAGAATCTGATTGATTCTTATTATACAAATGTGATAACCAAATAATAAATAAATATATAACTAAATACATAACATGTAAATGGATATGCATATCCATATTTTGATATAACACTAACCCTGGCCAAAAGTGATACTCACAGTATTACCAGAGCAGGCTCCCTAGTGGTGGAAGATGAGTCTTTCCTGCTGGATGGCGTTCTAGCTCTGTGTAAGAACAGGACACAAGGTCATGAGGTCAACTGTCAATAATAATGTATCATCACGCAGGGCTGAGGTCGAGTAACCTTTGCTGTACATATCACCCCCAAAAATAATTACAAACTGACCAGAGTTTGAGTAACATCATGCACCATCAACACATACCCACATGCATGAAAAAATTATCTCCTCAATAAACACCAAGTGACAAAACCAGAGTGATTTTTTTCAAAGTTTTGCAACTCATTGTAAAAAGAAAAATGTGAGCGAAAGCAATAGGCGTGCCCCATAAATGACTTCCACCATGAAAGCCCAGGCACCCCACCTCTGGTGCTACTGTACACCTGACACACTTGAGCCATGGGCGTGAATGGGGCACTCACTTCCGCACCAACACACTGCTCTTCTTGGGGGTGGGCTGTTTTCGGACAGGGGTCCTTAATGACCTTCTCTTGACCCCTGTCTCAGCCTCAGCCTCCTCCTCCTCCTCCTCCACTAGAGGGGAGACACCGAGCCCGTCCCTAAAACAGGCCGGAAAATGATCTCTCGTAGGGGAACTGTTTGTTACAGAGCATCATGCCATCTCCTGGCTGAGTGTTTAATGTAGGTGATATAAGGCAGGCAGTGTGGTATAATGGTTAGGGAACTGGGCCTGTAACGTTAAGGTTGCAGGTTCAATCCCCAGGTGGGACACTACCGTTGTACCCTTGAGCAAGATACTTAACCTGAATTGCTTCAGTTAATATCCAGCTGTATAAATGGATTGTAAAGAAATGTAAACTGTAAGTCGCTCTGGTTAAGAGCGTCTGCTAAATGCCTGTAACGTAATGTAATGTAATGATATGCACCAATCCTACACTGAACCTTAAAAATGATCTGTAGGTACTTAATACATTTTTGGTTTCTTTGAAGACTTACAATTCACCCCAGGCATGTCACTGGAGGGTGTCTCTAAAGTTGACTCAACTTATTATTATTATTTAAATGTGATGTTCATAGTGGGTGCTACACAGCGTGCACTGCTCCTGGTAGAAAGCCCACCTGGTAGAATCGTGGTCCTGCAGTGGGGGTGCAGTGCGGCTGGGAGAAATACGGCAGGTCTTCAGTGGGGCTATCCTGATACCGTTGTGGGACTCAGTTGAAGGCCTCAGTGGGGTGAGGCTGACGTTTAAGGTAAGAATTCGCGGTGGGCTGGAGGGCAGCTTGCTTGCCAGCTCCTTCTCGGCCTCGAACACATCGTCCAGCAACTCTCCAAGCACCTCCTGCCTGTTCAGCTTCTTCACTGGGCCTGGAAACAGATACTATGTTCAATAAAATATCTGGGGGAAAAAGGCCTTTTCAGCACTCCACTTAAAATTATGAAATGTCCTCAGTTTAATGCATATGTTACAGTGATTGTGTAAAATC
Source organism: Aldrovandia affinis (assembly GCA_029706075.1). NCBI lineage: Eukaryota > Metazoa > Chordata > Actinopteri > Notacanthiformes > Halosauridae > Aldrovandia > Aldrovandia affinis. The sequence continues at coordinate 479,125 of JAINUG010000145.1, read as the reverse complement.
AGGGAATCTATACATTCCTCATCGTGCAGGGAAATCTGTCGATTCTCCGGTGCAACGGGGAATCTACACATTCACCGCGAGGAATCTGTAAATTCCCAGGTGAATGTGTAGAAAGATGGCTGAAGCATGGAAGGCTATAACTCGAGCAGAGGTCCACCAGCTCTCTGCCCCACAGTCGGTTGCACATACCCTCTGGTAGGCCAGACCAAACAGAGAGTAATAAGCAAAACAGATTTCAACTTATTTCAAGACCAACTTTGATATTTTATTCATTTTCATCTTAGAATATGTAAGATGTGTTATTTATTGGGACTTTGTTCATTATTTAAGCTACCCTACTGACAACATCACATAGCCTACATTTTATAGCCTAGCGTAAACTTTGATTTAATAAAAAATAACATTAACACCATTTACATGTTTACAGTAGGCTACCATTCATTCTTCAAATAGTTTTCATTTTCATGTTAACAGCATATGTTCATTAAAGACATTTCAAACCAATGTTGAAAGCCTTGGTTTGCTAGCCTAGTCTATACTGTTTAGTTTTATAGCCCACTTAATTTTACACTCAAGGGAAAACCATTTTGTTAAGTGGATTTGTCGATATTTGTGTAGACCTACTATAGTAACTTCAGATCTACAAAAGTGCTGGACCCATAAAGGACTCAGGGGAAGTGCATGAATGAAGCAAGGTAAGTCTAGGTGTAGCCAAAAACCACAGCGACATCAGGAGAGATGTACACTACTGCCACACATTTATAAATGAATAAAACTAATCATTTTATGCTACTTTTAAGAAAAATCATGGAAAAACAGTTAATGATTCACACCCATCTTCATTTTGCCAATCCTATATATGTTTAGCATATTCTGCAGTGCCTAGGGATGACAATAATGTTTACAGATGTTTTATTTTCAAAGACATTGGTTGTGCTGCCCTATCATTAGAATAGTCATGTATGTTTGAAATCGTCAGTGCTGCTACATAAATCATGCTGATTCGTTAGCCTGTGCTATGGGAACGGATTGTCCATTTGGGGCAGGCTCATTCTCCTATCAAATGGACATTGGATGTTGTCATAATTAGGTTTAATGGTCTTGAAATAAGTTGAAATCTATAGATTTCCCAATTTGATTTTACACATTCACTGTAACATATACATCAAAAACTATATGGAAATGCTGAATCTAAAATAATATGAAACACATCCAAAAAAACAGACACCTTCACTCTACTGCTGTTAACTTAAGGTAAGACACCGTTACACTAAATTATTAATGTAACATTAAACATAATACATTATGTTTGAATGTACTATGGCATTGAAGAAGCCCAGAAAGGCACTCACTACTGAGTTCCAGCTTCTTTCGCACTCCCGGTGTGGAGGAAGAGGGGCGCCGGCGTACTCTGCTTAAGTCCTTGGAGGCCGAGAGCTTTGACGACGAGTGGCCCGACTCCGCCTCACTGGCGCCTAACTTGCCTGTGCTCATGGAAACCCGACGGTGAGACCCGGGCATGGCCCGCTTCAGTACCGCCAGGTCGGGGGTGGGCAGAGCACGAGGCAGGGGTGCCGGGCAGGCGGCTGGGATGCCACCACGTGCTCCTGAAACTGCTCGTCACCCACCGCCTTGAAAGCCTTAGTGTCCCAACACAATTTGACATAGAATGTTCCGTTCCCCGTCTGAGGGATGTCAGCATCCAAAGGCAAGTGTATCACCTGTTTAAAGCAAAAAATGTGTAAATTCAAAATGGCTTTTGACGTAACAGAGACAGTCACTCTAGAGCAGGGGTGGGCAAGGAGGGTCATATCCGTTTCTGGATTTCATGCCAACTTCTGCTCTTAGTTATTTAATTATCCCAATCATTTACGTGATCTGACATTTTAGCTACATTTCTTGATAAGCCCACGAATGACAGCTGAAGACTGTTCTTGTGTTCCCATATGAAACATGTTACCGTGGTCTAATCTGTGAACCAGCATTGGCATATCAAACTAATTAGTTAATTGATCCAGGGTAATTGGTAGAAACAAAAACCAGCATACACACTGACCCTCCAGGACCGGAATGGCCCACCCCTGCTCTAGAGGAAGAGAAGTTGCATGTTCTCTCACCTGCACTGTTCCTATGATGGTCTCTGCATTGATCTCGTTGTCACATGAGCGATCTTGGTAGAGGAATATCTCCTGGGGGAGGGGCTTCCTACCAAGCAGCTTCCTCTTGTTATGAGCCACCTCACAGAAACGCACATACCACTGCACCACTGCCCTCTTGCTCTTGCCAGTTCCTGTGTATCAGAGCAAGGCACTTATACAAGGGTACAAGCCTGGGCCTATTCGTAAAATGAGAGCATTTCACAGATGTGGTAGATTATCATATACAGTGCAAAGATGCTCCCGCCTTACCGTCACCAAAGAACTTGAGAAGCTTTGCTATATATGGGTTGTCATCATCCTCGCCTTCAATCAAGATGTACTGGCCAGTTTTAATGAGACTTGCTTCAGACCTGCGGTCCACGTATACGTTGAGGGCGCTAGACAACAAATAGATGTAAAAACTGTCATTTTATCGGATGCATAGGCTTGAATCGGTTGTATAGGTTGAATAAAACCAGACAGTGATCGTGGCTCGACATCATTGTCATAATACACGAAATAAACCCATACATTTAGCAAAGTTTAGACAACGTGCAAGAGGTAAGTTACTGTAATATGAAAATAGCACAGAACATACTCATAGTACAATATTTTCAATTTCCTGTCGAGTGCAGTGGGTGTTCCTGCCCAGTTGTAAATGCGTCTCATTTTCAGTCTTGTGAAGTAACTCATGGTTGCACCCCTAAGAAAATACATTCAAAAACACTTTATTAGATCATTGGCTAGCTTGTAGCACATTACAAATAATGCTAGCTCTAAACGGTCTATAATACAACGTGCGTTAGCTAGCTACCAGCAGCTATAATATGGGACATTTAAACAGGACTCTCATTTCGTCCTTCCAATTTCGGCAATAATATCTCTTATTAAAATAGTTAAATCCAATAAACCCATTTCTCGAGTGTCTAAATAGAAGCCGAACAGCCACCCAACCGGTACATATCAAAACATATGTTGAAGCAGAAACGAAATACTTACAAAATCAATGGGATCACCGGCTGTGCGTAGTAAACTAGTATTAAGTAACGTTAGCCAACTGCATAAATTATGCAAACAATTAGTTACCTTGCGAGTTAACTGCTAGAAACAGTAAAAATGGACGGTAAAATACACTAAAACTACCTGTATATTAGCTACTAACGTTGCTGCTAACTGAAATGGTAAAATGTAAATCGTACATTATCATACGGGGGACTTCCACCTGTACGTGTACGATTTTTAATGATTAATTTTAGCTGTACAGAAGTAGTTCGATATCTACCTAACTTCGCTAGAAATGTACTTTCCAGTGTCTGGTTCCACATCAGGACACTAGATTTTCGCGCGCTGGTTACGTGGTAGGGGGAGGGTCGATAGTGGACGTGGCTATGCGCTGACTGCAGTGCTGGGAGCGCGAGTTATTGTGCACAAAAACAATAAAAACACCCTCCAAGACGTGTTTCAATCCTGTATATGAATTCTCCACACATTACCAGACAGATAAATATTTGACAGTGGCCAAAAAGACGGGTGTCTACAATAAACCTTTTTACGTTTACGCCCACTAGTACAGGTCAGCGCTTACGCCTCTCGACCCCAGGAAGTATAATCCTGTACCGGAAATGTGTGCGTTGTGCCTTTCAAGTTACATTTTAAACAGGCTAATATGGCTAACAGAACTGTAAAAGATGCTAATAGCATTCATGGAACAAATCCACAGTATTTAGTTGAGAAAATTATACGGACACGCATATATGAGTCAAAATACTGGAAAGAAGAATGCTTCGGGCTAACGGGTAAGTGAAATGAATGGAAATGTGGCGTTAGCGAGCAAGCTATAGCTAACTAGCTACCAAGTCAGTCAACGGCGTGTTGCCTCTGTTGATTATTTTAAATCCGCTATTAACACAACAGAACCACGAATTAGCTAACGTTAACTAGCAAATGAACGTTGGTCAGTTAGCAAACGATCTATAACGTTACTCTTCGCTTGCAGTTGAACAGTGAGCTAGTCACATTTTGGGATTGTAGACAGTGTACTGTATTGCTAACAGCATACTCTTTCCTATATGTAATGTTACCGTAAAGCTGAGCTGGTTGTGGACAAAGCGATGGAATTGAAGTTTGTTGGTGGAGTTTATGGAGGGAACATCAAACCCACGCCGTTCCTCTGCCTAACTCTGAAGATGCTACAGATCCAGCCTGAGAAAGATATAATCGTGGAGTTCATTAAAAACGAGGATTTCAAGTAGGTGCTGGATGGGAACATGGAGCTGGGGTAGCGTGTAACAAAGATTTGAGGACGGTAAAGACAGAAAAACGTGTGAATGTTAGTTCGAGATACTGCTGTCTAATTCCCTTCCTATTGTGCAGAAAAAGATTACAAATGTTGGGCACTGCAGATGGTAACTGTATCGTTTTTTCCAGGTATGTCCGCCTGCTTGGAGCCACATACATGAGACTGACTGGCTCTTCAGTGGACTGCTACAAATACCTTGAACCACTTTACAATGATTACAGGAAAATCAAAAGCCAGAACCGAAATGGAGGTGAGCTCTGTGCATCTGGGTTACACTGCGTTAATAAAATTGGTGCTTGCGTGTAATGTATTGTAGCACCAAATGATTGTTTATCTACTCAAGCTGAATGTACTTTCTGCAAGTCGCTTTAGATAAAAGCATCTGCTAAATAATGATAATATTCAATTTTTTTGGGGGAAATGCTCAGAATGGTCTAACAACCTTTGCTCTTTCCTTATTTCATTTTATTTTTTTACAGAATTTGAACTGATGCATGTGGATGAGTTCATAGATGAGTTGCTGCATGCAGAGAGAGTGTGTGACATTATCCTGCCCAGGTTACAGGTAGGTCTGCACATTGAACTGCATCTTCTTCTTTTTATGCTTAATGGAGCTCACAAGTAAAGGTTTGCATTTGTGTCTGTGTGTGTGTGTGCGCACGTGTTCCACCATAGAAAAGACAGGTCTTGGAGGAGGCGGAGCTTCTTGACTCCCGTATAAGTGCCCTGGAGGAAGACCTGGACGAGGTGGAGACCAGTGACGAGGAGGATGAAGAAGAGGAGAAGGTAGGGATATTTGATATTTGATATTTGCATCCAGGTCAAATGTGAGTGAAAAGGTCATCAGTGGTCTCTAAGTCTCATTGTTTGTGCCAGCAGCCGGATAGGGGCCCATCTCCAGAGCCACACCGACGGGGTTACCGCGATAATGACCGGCCACGCCGTTCCCCCTCACCACGCTACAGACGCAGTCGTTCTCCCAGGAGGTAAGCTGACCCTTCTTAAAACGGAACACACTCTTACTAGCATTACATGACACAATATATTGAATGTGAAGAAACCTGGACAAAAACATGCACAATTTTCTCTGATCATTCACAGGAGAAGCCGCTCACCAAAAAGGCGCAGGTAAGCATTTCCTTTTTCCTTCCCTCATGGAAATTATTTGACAATAAAATCACGGCGGTGAAGAGTAAGGACTTTAATGTTTATATTTTAGAGCATAAGAATACATAATGACGAGAACGGGCCGTTCAGCCCATCTAGGCTCATCATGTCCTAATCTAAAGAGTGTCTAGTACTGCATCTAGCCTAGACTTGAATAGCTCAAGTGTTTCTGCCTCTACTACCCGACCTGGCAAGCTGTTCCAGGCATTGACAACTCTGTGTAAAGAAAAACGTACTAAAATCCGTGCAGAATTTGCCTTTAACTAATTTCCACCTGTGGCCTCTTGTTCTGCTGACCCCACTTATCTTAAAAAATCTTTGGTAGTTCACTTTGTTAAGCCCTCTTAGGAATTTTAGGAAACCTCAATCAAATCCCCCCTAAGTCTCTGTTTGCTAAGCTTAAATAGATTGAGTGCCTTAACTATATCCTTGTAACTTTTACCTTTAGAACCAGGTATCAATCTAGTTGCCTTTCTTTGAGCTTTTTCAAGAGCTTCTATATCTTTCTTGTAGTGCGGTGCCTAGAACTGCACACAGTACTCTTAAGTGTCTTATTTGTTTAGTCCCTCCCCAAGACGGGAACGCCACCGCAGCAAGAGCCCACGCAGGCACCGCAGCAGGTCCAGAGAGAGACGCCACCGCTCCAAATCCCCAGGTATAATGGCAACAGCCTAACATTGCAACACACCAGGCAGTCCGTTACAGTTCTGAATGGCATGATCTTCAAATGTGTCATTTTTTATCAGCAACTACAATATCAATGACATTGTCAAATGCTTGATATGCATTTCAACATTTCAGGTCACCACAGAAGCCACCGGCACCGCAGTCACTCCAAGTCCCCAGAAAGGTAAGTCTAACTGGAGCTTGGAAGGGAATTTCTAAAGTGATCTAGGATATTATTAAACAGGAACTCAAATTCCTTCAAATGTTAACTAAAAATGTAAAAGGACAACAAGTAAATCAAGTGAGACTGAAGGTTTCAGATGCACAAAAATCGAATGGAAAAGTGCCCCATTTAAAGTCAACACTTTCTCAAAAATGTAACCTTTTGTTGCCTTAAAACTTGGCCTCCACCTGTGTTCAATTGTAGTGATTCTGATTACTTCAGAATAAAATCAGCTGTTCCTATAGGATTCCATTGCTAGGTAGTGCATTTCAGAGTAAAGAATCCACCATGAGCAACAAGGAGCTTTCAAAACTCCGGGATAAAGTTGTGGAAAGGCACATATCAGGAAATGGGCATAGAAAGATTTTCAAAGGCATGGCACCACCAGGACCTTGCCTAGATCAGGGCGTCCAAGCTGGATGACCGAGCAAGGAGATTAATCAGAGAGGCCAATGGCAACTACGAAGGAGCTACGGGATTTTATGGCCAAGAGTGGTCAATGTGTGCATGTGTCAACAATGCAGAAAGCTCTCCACAATTCTAGTCTGTATGGTAGGGTGGCAAGAAGGAAGCCACTACCCAAAACACTCCATTCAGTCCAGTTTCAGGTATGCAAAAAAAAAAAAAAAAAGTAATGTAAATTATATTGATTCTTGGTGTTTGATTGTTAATCATATCTATATCAGCAGATCAAAGAAGAGTCACAAGAAGAGTCGAAGAGGAAACGAATAATTTGTGTGAAGGATTTTTATTCAGTCATAAGGGCCTTGCCCTTTTTGTACAAATTACATCGGTGATCACATAAAGGACATCCAATAGATTTGTTTTGGGGGTTCTGTTTGTGAAGACCATAAAATGTTTTACATGTAGATTTAGTTGGGGGAACTTGTTTTTTTTTCATACTTTTTAATTTTATGTGTATATGTAATTAAATCCAGTAAATGTATTTCACAAACATTTTCAAGTCTCTTTGAAATTGAGGACATTCCAGTTAAGAATGTGCCATGAATAATCTGGCTTTATCGTCTCCCATCAGTAGAAATGTACTTTTGGCTGTGTCAATTTCCAGGTGTCCACAAAATCATGGATTATATTTGTATAATTTGTATTTGTCATCTGCAAATGTAAATGTTTTACTCCCAATGTCTATCACAATTTATGTAAATAAGTAGAGGTCCCAATGCCTATCCCTGAAAACTCCTGTTTCCACAGCTCAGTGGGCATTTTGACTGATTTGTTTGAGGAGTCATTCATATACTTCTTGTCACATGATTTAAAAAACATTTTTTATAAGCACCGTTTGTCAAAACATTTTGTAGTGTCTTCAAAGATGTCAAGAGATTTAATCTGAAATTCTCTGGAGTTGGTCAATTGTCCCTAGTGGCTCAACTACATACTGCAAATTATATTAAAATAATAATAAAAAACTGATCTAGACTGCCTCTCATAGGTGCAGTAACAAAATTGCACCAAAGATAAATTTTCAGCATCAGATGTCCTTGATATCCTCATGAAGATTTAGATGGTCTATTTAATTTTAACTTAATTGTTCTAGCCACTATTCTTTATAGAACAATGTCAACACAGATTAACTCATGAGCAAGCTGTACATTGTTGTCAGTGTACAGTGAATCTCCACACTTGCAGGTACACTATATGGCCAAAAGTATGTGGACACCCGAACATCACCCGTATGTGCTCATCGAACATCTCATCCCAAAATCATGGGTATTAATGTGGAGTTGCAGCTGTAACAGCGCCTCTCTGGGAAGGCTTTCCACTAGATGTTGGAACATTGCTGCAGGGATTTGCTTCCATTCAGCTACAAGAGCATTAGTGAGGTCAGGCGCTGATGTTGGGAGATTAGGCCTGGCTCGCAATCAGTGTTCCAACTCATCCCAAATGTGTTCAATGGGGTTGAGGGTCATGGCTCTGTACAGGCCAGTCAAGTTCTTCCACACCAATCTCGACAAACCATTTCTGTATGGACCTTGCTTTGTGCACAGTGCATATTTGTCCATCGGACTGCCAGATGGTGAAGCGTGATTCATTACTCCAGAGAACGCGTTTCCACGGCTCCATAGTCCAATGGAGGCGAGCTTCACACCACTCCAGCCGATGCTTGGCATTGCGCATGGTGATCGTAGGCTTGTGTGCGGCTGCTCGGCCATGGAAAGCAATTTCATGAAGATCATCTTGTGCTGACGTTGCTTCCAGAGGCAGTTTGGAACTTGGTAGAGTGTTGCAACCGAGGACAGACAATTTTTACACGCTACGCACTTCAGCACTCGGCGGTCCCGTTCTGTGAGCTTGTGTGGCCTACCACTTCACGGCTGAGCTGTTGTTGCTCCTAGACGTTTCCACTTAACAGCAGTACTTACAGTTGACCTTGTGCCTGATTTTATATACCTGAAATGGCCAAATCCACTACTAGTGTTCGCATACCTTTGGCCATGTAGTAGTGCAGCTGGCAGGAGAACAAATGACAGAATCAAAACTTTTGCTAATAAAAGAACATCAAATATGGAAACGTAAAGATTTGTTGTCAATTTGAAATAAATAAAAAAAGCTTACATTTGGGATAAACAAAGATTTAAAAGAATCAACTTTGAACTGTATAAATTATCTTATTTAAGATTATTTGTTTGATTTGGTTATTAACTTACTATTATATTAATGGTTATTCAGGTACAGGGAGTCAGGACTACATAAATGTATCCCTTTATAAATATGGTACCAATGGATGTGGTTTGATTGCAGACCAGAATTGCCAATTAAAACAGCATGGTTGATGTTGTCCAAGCACGTTCTTCAGTGTGATTGAGATTAGTTGGATGATTGATAGGTGTGATTTAAATTGATTCATGATTAATTTGACAGGCAACAAAGCCCCTTAAGGAAATTATAGCCCTTCCTGGCAGTGCTCATGAAGAAGTACTGAACTTGGACCTTTATGACTAGACATTAATTGGGACAAGAGGAAATATTCCAAGTCCTTTTGCATTGTTATTTCTTTTTAATTACAGGTATTTGTGATATTCTCTTCCCCAGCCCAGAAACGTCAGAATCACTGTATTATAGTCTAATTTAGAGCTAAAGGTTCTATAACCACTGCACATTCAGAAAGGATAGTCAAAATATCAGACTGCATTCAATTCTTCACATCTTTAAAAATATATATTTTTTTAAAATAATTAGATTTTCCAATTTTACCCAGTTTTTCTCCCAATTTGGTAGCCAATTACCCGTTTGCTTAGTTCAATCCCCATTCCCTCATAGTTCAATCCCCATTCCCTCATAGTTCGCTGCCGTAGTCCTGTGACCGGCAGTGACAAGGGCGAATCGCTGCCTCCTCTGAGACAACACTCGTCGTGCCGTTGACTAATTCCGGTACCCCAGAACCACTCCTATGCGCAGCGAACTGTGTGCGTCGGCTTCCCTCCCCCCTCTCTGGGGCGGACAGCCAATTGCCGCCCCGATGGCACTCCCGACCAGAGCCGACTCTGGCGCGACGGGGAATCGAACCCCAGTCGCCGTGGCCAGTGTCGGACATTGAAACCACTAGACCACGCGGAAGGCCTACTTTTTTCCATTTTAAATGAGAAACAATTGGCACAAAACCATAGTTTAATTAGGTTTATTTTATGCTTTTCAAGTTCTCGTAAAGGGACTTTTTGGCACTACATATTTATCTGATAAGGGTGTACGTTTCTGTTTCAAATCTTTGTTCTTAGGCAAGCAAAGTATGAATACAGCGATTAAGAAATAAGCACATTTATTTTAAATCATTCCTTTAAACAAAAAATAACACTCCGGGTCCCCTCAAAAATGGGGGTGTTAAAATATTTGACATTTGTATCACAAATGTGATGACGCAAAAAACAGAGTAAAAACTGTACAAAACATGACACAATTCCTCTTTAAAAGTTTTGCGACCAAATTATGTTAAATTAGAAAAATTAAATAGTAAAATTACTTTTTTTGTTCAAATAAAACAATTTTGGGAACATAGTCCTAAGGGGCTTCACTTCTTCTGCTGGATGTAGTTGAGATTGACAGGGTGCCGGCCGTGATGGAGAAGGGGGAAATGCCGACTGCCGTGCACTACGTGCCCTGTGAAGACAAAACGCCTGTATTAACACCCCTCACAACAATGCCAAGTCACAACTACGTTCATGTCACAGCAATGTCGGATCACAGATTTTTTTTCAGGAGAGCTGAAGCCTACTCCCATTCATTCCTAAATTAAATCTTTAGCTAAGAAGATGTGTATTATTTCAAGGAGAAAGGAAAAAAATATCTAAAAACAATAAAATATAATCTAAAAATAAAACCGCATCACTGGAATATCTAAAACACACATGAACACTAATAGGGATTAATGTTCAATGAATCTGAGTGTAACTGCTAGGCATGCTCGCCTTGTAGTAACTTGTTAAAAAATGTATAATATTAAAAGTGAGTTGTCACATCTGTGGCCTGGTAGACAGGAAGACTGACCTGGGGCAATGAAAGGCTTGTTTTTCTGGAGCCCTCCATTGCCCTGCTGCAGGAAGTTCTGTGGCATGCGGTAAGGCCATGAAGGGGGGAGGGAGTACCGGCCAGCGTTGCAGTGGTCCCAGTGAGAAGCTTGGTCTGGTGAGGAGGAGGAGGGAAATCATTTCCAATACAGTGCAGTGAGGATCTCATGAAGATGAGAAATTGACAATTGACAAAATGACAATTGTCCATCATCCCAAGATATGATTTTTTTAATACAGTTCAGGAAGAATGGAGGGAGGTGGTTTCACAACGTCAATTTTCTTCTAATAGCAAGAATTTATTTAAGCTCTAAACATTAAAGTTTGATAACAGTTGTAGGAGTGATTGCCCCGTCTCCAAGTTCAGTGCACAGTGATTAAGGTTCGGTGTCACCCAGCCAGTGTCATAGGGAGGGTGGCACTTACCTGAACTCAGACCTCCACATTTATACATAAGTTATACATAGCCCTTGATTAAGGTCATCATTTCATAAGTCTGGGATTTTATCTGCATGAAATAAAATGTGTATTAGTAAGCCAAAATAAATTCCAAAATATAGGTTGTGAACTATACCAGACTGGTCTTTATATATCAAACCCTAAAAAGAAGTATGTTATGATGACCACATTAGTTAGCAGGACACACAGAGACAGACAGACAAACAGGGTGAGTAGTGCAGGTGCTCCCAGTGTATACCTGACTTCCCCAGAGTGCTGTTCCCCACCAGTGCTCCCAGGGCCAGGTGGTTGTGCCAGTGTCCCTCCCGTCCCGCCCCACTCATGCCCATGGGCCGACCCGCCGGCTGTGCAAAGATGATGCTGGGGTCGTTCAAGTTCATGGGGCTGGGGTTACTGGGGGAGCCCCCACCTTTCCCATTTCCTGGGGCTGAACGGAGAGGGAACTGGAGGCCTGAGGGGGAGGGGTGGGGGCCACTGGGGGAGGTCTGAATGACAGGGCCGTGGATGGGCCAGGAGGTGGAGTGGATGGGCACAGAGTGGCGATGCTGCTGGTGGGACGGCAGCAGCCCCAGCACAGAGAGCCCGGGGTGGTACTGTCCCAGGTGAGAGTGGGGGAAGCTGAAAAGCGGGAGTTGAACCTGGGGGTGTGAAGGCCCTGCAGACTTGGCCTGGGAGGCCTGGGGAGAGCCGGATGTCTGGCTGAACGGCGTGGACTGCGGGGAGTAGGGTGGCGTCTGCCGCGTATCAGACTGCAGGGACAGAGAAAGGTGTCTTTATTTTTGCTACGTTCCATGAGGGCAACCATTGGGCAAGAGGGCTGTTCAAAGCACTTACACATTCGGAGGGCTGCCTGGTTCTTCTGCGTTGGTCCTGGGCACCAAGCCCTGTCTGAGGGATTGGGATGGACTGGGAGGTCACCATGGCATGCACCATCTGAGGAACTGAAGAGTCTCCATCAAGATCACACACTGCCTCAATGAGTGGAACTCTGAACATCATCCAACCCAAACATCTTAATGTTTCTCATTCCTCCACATGAGTTGTCTCCCACTTCTAGCAACACTCGCTTATCTCTTCCTGAATGGAACACCGTATCCAGACAATGTCTGACCCGTGAGTGGAAGCATAAACAACTCATTCAGCAAGCTGGAAACAGACTGAGGGAAGGCCTAATAAATTTTTCCCTCACAATCAGGCAGAGACAAACCTTTACCACTTAAAAAGGCAAGACTCACATAGACTTATTCCACCATGAGGACTCAGCAAGACTGTTTTATAAACAGCTTCAGTAGCGTTTCATGGACAAAACCGTGTTTGAAATTTGTTATTAAAGCAGAACAATCTTATGAAAGTAAGATTCAATTTTCTCCTAGCGTATGACATTTCTGGAGCGCATGTGCACTGTAGGAGAGCGGGGGGTACCTGAGCCAGCAGTGATCCTCTGCCTGAGATGGCGGTATTCAGGGCAGTCACGGCGGACGTGGCCTGCATCCCCACAAAGGAAGCAGCGTCTCTCCCGTGTCTCCCGCTCTTCCTCCGCATCCTCGTCCTTCTCGTTCTCCTTTTTCCTCACCCTGTCGCACACATGCACGCGTTCAGTTGTTGGGCCAGGCCTGATGGGTCTCACAGAGGTAGCATTCAGCATTCGCCATTAGGGATAATTCAAATATGATGGCTGATTTTCACGGAAATCTCCATTCTCTACAGTGCACAGCAGAGGCTGAATGGGTGTTCATGGGCTCTGTACGTTTACCTCTGTTTCTTGGGACAGTCCTTCATGTAATGGCCAATCTTCCCACAGACCCTGCAGCACCTATCATTGGGAGCTTGCTCTCCATCCGTCAGCACTTTGGAGTCAAAGAAATAATCCTGCCGAAAGATATGGCACACACAATTTACAGGGTGGTGAGTGCACTTTTGAATTCATATGGATCCAGCAAAGGCTATTGTTGCATTTGGAAGACAGTTCCTCCAACGATTACAAATGTCAAGTTTGAAGTCACAGTGCTGTTTGAAGTCCGTCTGACCTTGCTGAAATTTTTGAACTTACCACCTCCATTCCGGGCTGAGGGTAGACTGGAGTACCAAACAGCTTCCTCCCGTTAATGAATGCCTTCATAATGAAATTAGTCACTGAGGGGAAATGTACAGAGTCAATGGACAAATAGATACACGTGATCTGTCCTCCAGTATATCGTAAACAAACTTGAATGTACAAACACAGTAGCTGGTAGCTTTTCCATGTCCTTTTTTGAACAAGCTCCTTTAATTAATGCCACCAATTTTTCAACCAGAGTAGTTCTTGAATGAATGACAGATTCCAAAACCCCATAGAGGGAACAGCTCAGAACGACGACATGGAGGGGGAAACATCTTCAGCTTACTTTTTCTGGAGACTCCAGCACCAAGATTGTGACTCAAGTCAAAGGGATCTGAAAAACAAGCAAGTAAATCATTTAGTAAAAAAGCACAGCTGAACTCATCACTCATTTTAAAAGGACCGTGCTGCAACCGTGGGAGCGAGGAGAGGTGAGAGGAGGGCAAGGCGACCTTAACCTTCAATGGCAATGCACTTGGAGGTCCACTGCTTCTCGAACGTGGTGAGGCGTTTCTTCTGGCGGATGCTGATGACGTGTTCCTTGAAGTCAAACTCCTCGGTGTAGAAGCGGAGCAGCCCCAGCCACAGCTCTCCCACCGTCTCGCAGTTCTGTCCCAGCTCTGGCATGCGCCTCCTCTGACAGGACCAGGCAAGTCAACGTGCAGTCTGATCCCTGTACTCCATCCCAGTTTCATAAAATCATTCACACTAGATTTCCTGTTCTGAGTTATGAGTGGCACAATTGTCTTGCTAAAAATAAATTTTATCTTTCAAAGAACTGGCAAAATGAGAAACATTAGTCATAAGACCAATTCCTCACTTCTATATTGGTATGAAACACCAAGCAAGGTGCATAGGGCTGTTTCAAAATTAAAAGTTGTTCTCTTAAAATTTAATTTTCAAACTTGGTAGCCTCGTTCACCACACCATCCCACAGGTGGTACAAATATGCAAATAAACATGTTTAGGAAATCATATCACATATTTTGTCTGTACGTTCTCTATGGACACTTGGACTGTGTAATTCTCACAATAAGGTATATATATTTCAGCATTGCTTTCAAAGTGTTTCCTTTCATATGACACCAAGAGCATGTATTTACTCCTCATATGTCACATCTTCAATGCTTCAATGTTTAATTTGGGCATGGGCAATTAGGTGGAAATTGGCAAAAATGGCTTTAGTTGGAAGGGGTTACAAATGTTAAACATTATGATAATCAATTGGGCTCAAGCTATACTGAAGACAGAGGAAAAGCCTACCAGTTCCTCAATATCATCAAAGAAAAAGGCGTTCCAGCCATCAACCATCTTCTGCGGAACCTCCTCTCCATCCAATATCTGAGGGACAACAGTTCAAATCAAGGACGCAGAGGGATCTAGAAATCCTACAAAATCCTTTTATATCCTATAAATATTACATTAAAGCATAAAGGCTGTCAAATTAAATGTCAGTTCATAAAAAAGGATTATTATTACAAATTGCACACATAAATGAAAGAAAAACACAAAGGAGGATATGTTATCACTAGGTACATGATCTTGTACGCTAACTTTGATTGTTCTCACCTTGTAAATGAAATTCAGACCAGCTGATTCAGGCAACAGTCCAAACTGGGAGAATCATGAGAAACGCATCAATCCACTGGTTCAATGTCAAGTCCTCGATTCAGTGTAGCGCATTCAATCACGATTGTTTTCAAGAAATGCTTTGGCACTTCAGCACCGTGAAATGAATGGCATTCGAACTGGACCCCAAGTGTGTGACGATGAGAGCGGGAGAGACCTTGCTGTGCATCCGTATGCGAGGGTAAACGCGTGGGGGAAGCTGTGACGTTACCTCCTGTAGAACTGGGATGACTGGGGGCTGCCTCTGCTGCAGGAAGTACAGGGCCATCAGGATGTAGGCGTAGGAGGACAGGCTCCCCCTGGAGGCGTCCCCAATGTCACAGCGCTGACACAGAGACACAACAAAGGCCCTCAGCAAGCTCTAATGGCGCTTTAAAAACACAACAACAATAGCCTATTGCCTCCACGGGATTCCTTCCACTGACAGGTTTTTGTTTTCCATTCGGATGATTGCGAAGTAGAGATGAGAACATACAATGGCTTTCTTATGAAGTGGGGCAGAGCTCCCCTGAGACAGGGATCCAATCTCCTCTGCACCACATGACAAAGTAAACCGACAGCACCGGCAATCCTCGGGATGCCGAGGACTCACAGCGGATAAACTGGCAGCCTGGGTTTAAACCTGCCTGAGGTTTCTCTCATCTTGCTGGTGCGAAGGGATTCTGTTGCCTCTGGCTTACGTGCTGGGGATATCGGATGTACTTCCTCACAGGCCCTCTTCACCACACGGATTATGGATCAGCTTCCTCACAAGGCTGTTTCCACTTATCTATATTTGTTTAGACTACTCTATCTGTTCCTGTTCCTCAAAAGCCTTCTTTTTTTATAATTGTTTTATTTCTTTATTTCTTTTACTCTTTCATACTGTACACCAGGGCTATTCAACCGGCGGCCCACACGTGGTGTTTTCACTGGCCCATGAACTAGCAATTGTCACGCATTTAAATTGAAACCAAATACATCTGTAAAGGAACAAAACGAAACTGAAATGAACAAGCATTTCTGACGCATTGAAAGCAAGTATGCTTTTAAATTAATGAAACACCCCACCCGCTCAATAATTAATCACACGCTAACCCCACCCCCCACCTCCCACCCCTCCACATGGAGTGGAAATGGAAAATATTTCGGCCATCTGGACTTTTGGTTTTTAAAATCTGGCTCCCAATGAAAAGCTATTTATCCCTGCTGTACACCTTCACCTACATATCCCTGTCTGAATCATTTTGGTTCTGTGAAAAATGTTTGTGTTAACTCTTTGTGTAAAATCTTGTTGACAAGCATGCTGTGTTTACACAAAAAATATTATACTATATATAGTACAATATATATTATATTGACTAACTGAATGTACCTTTGCAAACACTTTCATTGTGTATCCCAAATACTGCACACGAGGGTCAATAGCAGCATATGTAGCCAGCATTCTGGTGTTATGTTGAGCCTGTTGGAGAGTGGAAACAGATTTTTTTTTATCAGAAATTTCTATTTTCATTGCATTAAAATCACTGTACTGATGAGACCACCCTTATGTTCAACATCAAAATTATTTCAATGATATAGCACAAAAACACAATGCATTCATTCAAATGTTGTTGCATTTGAGCTTTCAGACAAAGGGTATTTGGAATGGTTAAGAACTTTTGTAATAAACTTTTTAATAGTTTTTATAATTATTCTATGGTTGCGCTCATTATGTCATTTACAGTTGCTTATGTTTAGTTTTGTTTCATTATTTGCTATTTTGCTGTATTGAGTGGATGTGCTTTTTCTAATTTGTTCATGCATGTATTTTGTTTTGTTTGTTTTCATTTTTTTATTTTATTTTTTTATTCTGTAGTTCATTGGGGACAGGTGTTGGAAATTGCCCATTGGCTATAAACTCTTCATGCAATACATCTGATGCTTGTTTTTTAACATTGTAACAATGTTTTTGCTATGTCCCTGACAAATAAACAAACAAAAACATAACATAACAAATAACAATCAAGAAATAAAGAGCCTACCAGAGTGTTGTACAAGCTTATATCTCCTTCCAGTCCACTTTGTTTGTGTTCGAATTTGACTATAGGCACTTTAGCTGTTGTGATAGGCAAGATGTTCCTCAAGCCTAAGGGAAGGAATTATTCAATCACACACTAGTGAGATAGAGAGCCAAAAACCAAGTGCAACACGCAAGTCCTACCTGTATGTTTCTTCAGTACTTTGGTAAGGCCTTCCATGATCTCTTTGCAGTTCAGTTTCTGAAAACAAGCAGATGTTACACTTAAGGAACTGTAGGAAGCATGGTCAGGTGCTTAGACATGGGTGCATGATAGAAAAAAAAACCCTCAATGTCAATGTGCCCACCTCTGCCGTGTCGTGGCCTTCCAGCGTCATGCAGATGTCAAGGTCGCTGTCACGGAAACCAAAACCATTTTTTGAGGAGCCGAACAGACAGAGCTGTGCCTTCTCTACAGGAGAGGAGGACCGGAGAGGAATTATTAGTACATAATTTGACTTATACAAGGGAAATTATTTTATCTTTCTTGTATACACCAATATAATGTACTTTACAACATGTTACAGGTTTACCTGCGATTCCCTATGTATAACATACATAACATTACACGATTCACATTACTGTATCCACTGATCTGAAATTAAATACTTACCATTATACTCCTTGCGCATGAACCTCTCCAAACTACCCAAAATCTGTTCTCTCTTCTGCTGTTCTATTGGTAGAGGGGTCAATTTGTCTAGAACAAAACAAAGAAACATGCTGAGGGGGAAATAATCAATTTACATACTTGGCATTTAATGGTAGTTTGACATCATCCATATTGTTTTCCACCAATGTATTAAACACAGTTTGTTTTGGTGTGTGCAAAGCCTTTTTACCCATACAGTTTTTAGTCTGAATTTCTTCATTTTTAAATAGTTATCTAAAATGGTGATGGTCAGTGGCGATTTTAGACCCTATTTAGGGGGGCTTTAGCCCCCCTGTCTTTCATCTCAGCCCCCCTGAAAATGTTGGGGAATGTAACAGTAAATTAATAAACATTTTAGGCTTGTGCTTTGCATGGGTACATCTAACATTCTCATTGGGGGCTGAGCCCCCTAAAGGTCAAATCCTAGAATCGCCCCTGGTGATTGGTCTTTCAGCTGTAGTCTGGGTCAGTATGTTCTATGTGTCACAGCTGGGAATGCGAATACATGAACCAGCTTTATAATGGGAAAATGCAGCTTTATAATGACCTTCGCATCAGTCTGCATATTGACGTAATAACTAAACAATTAATGCATCTCTATAGTTTCTTCATGTTTAATGGTCATCAAGATGATGGCTGGTTAATTTCAGGAAAATAAACTATAATTTTCCATTTTTCCATTTACACATGTCCCCATCTCATGTTAACATTTACAGCAGACCTGTTTTAACAAGAATTATTATTATTATTTTTTTATTTTTTTAAGATCTCCTCAGATCCTGCGCCATTCACATGGGTGGAATTTCAAGCTCAAAAAAGATGGCTTAAATCATCAGTCTTAAAAAATCACATCCTCAGGTTTTCAAAGCTGGTCACGAATGTTGAATATGACTAATTATGTCACAAATGATGAGTTGATTTGGGCCTGGTTTCATTTCGTCAAGCTTTGTCCCATGAGCTTAACACTGACAATGTACCTAAATTAATTCTATCTACTGCTGAAATGACTGCAGAAAAGAATAATTACCGTAGCACAATCTGCAGAGATCGTCAAGGATTGCTCTGAATCGTATAGTCATGGATGGAAGCGGCTTCAGTTCAATCCTCTTGAAGTCCTCTGGACACTCATCCTTCAGGTGACCATCCCTTTTGCAGATGCTGCACACAACAGTAGGGGGCTGCCAAAGAGGAAAACGCCATTGGTCACCAAATGTCACAACCCACCCTATACCCTACTGTATGTTTTGTCTCTCATTAAAAACAAATCAGCCACACGCAGTTCATATAAAAACTCTAACTGTGCTGAACTTAACAAAAAAAAGTAATCACCAAGAAAGGATTAATACACTGTCTGCTGAAGCTAGCCTGTTTTATAAAAATGTGAACTATGACTGACTGGGTTATGAGAGCAGAAGAGTTTGCAGTTAAATATAAACACACATATTAACTGCTGGGTGAGTATTCTATGGACGGCGGACTGTATATTCTTAACTTTGGAGAAAAACTGCCACATGTGAAATGGAGTCACCTTTCCCCCTGTGAAGATCATCCTGTCAAAGACGTAGTGCAGGTCCTCAGGCCTGATCTCTACATCCTCCTCCTCCTCCTCCTCCTCCTCCTCCGCTTGCTCGTCCTCATCACTCTCCGGCAGCCCGTCCTGCGATGCTGGCGAGGTGCTGAACGAGGAACGCTCCTCCGTTTCCTGCCCTTTCGGAGGACTCCCTCCCCGCTCGGGAGCATGCGCTGCCTCTCTCTCCTGTGCCCTGTCCAGTGCCTGCGCCGCCGGGGCTTCCCGCTCGCTCAAGAGCAGGCCCATGAGGTTGACGAGCAGATCCCCACCCGGAGCGCAGTACTCCTCGCTTTGTCCTGCCTCTCCGTCTTCCTCTTCCTCTTCCTCACCAACCCCTTCCTCTTCCTCTCCCTCCATCTCCGGGAACCCCCGTTCGGGGTCTCCAATCGCCTCTTCCACCTTCTCGGAGCCCCGGTCCCGCACCAGGTTCTCCTCCCGTGCGCAGTCTTCGTCTTGGGGGCTGTGCTCCCCCCCCTGTGGCCTGACCTGCTGTCGCGCCCTTGCGTGCCTGTTCTTGCTCTGCGGACAGGCAAAGTATTTGTACGCAGTGCGGAAGCGCTCCCGGATGTACTCAAAAACCATCTGGCTGTTCAGACTGCGTGCCACATTCCTCTTCAGTGCAAAGGGATCTGAGGGGGCAAGGGAAGATATAGACAATGGATTATTTTGTCTTTCGCGACAATGGGAATGTATTGTGAAAATTAAAACAGAAGAACATTCCATTTTGACATGAAAGTCAGAGTTCCCCGACAGTTTGCTTGAACTTATTCTATGAACACAGACAAGATGATTTACAATGGCTGAAAATGAAAAAGCTTCGTAAAAATAACGAACAAAGAAAACAAGAAACAATCGCCCGTTTGTAAGTGGCTTCGTGCACAATCTGACCCGACACGTGTAATTACCTAGATCAGTGTTACTCAAACCTCTCCGTTTTGATTACCTGTGAGGCCAGCTGTAACAAATACCTGCCTACACTGTGGATCCTCGGGTTTTAAAGAGTGGATATGGCAATATAATACACGACGAGTCGGGTAAGCAGTGCACAGAGCCTGTGGAAAGGCAGTGCTTACCCTCGATTGCCAGCCGTCGACGGGGCCAGTTCTTGGCCTCCCGCGACAGCCACTCTCGCACCCGGATGCTGATGACATGCTCCTCCAAAGAGAATTCCAGTGTGTAAAAACGCAGCATCTCCAGCCACAATTGCCCCAAGGACACATCCTGACCCACACCCAGGGCCAGCCGCGTCTACATAGTCAGGGTGTAAGACAACACTGTGAGGTGATGCTTCAAATATGAGTACATTCAAATATAATTAATTCATTATCACTTTGAATGATAATACAGCACTACTACTAATGCCATAACTGAAATACAGGCAATAAATCATTCATAGCACCCACATACCATACTGTGCAGTGTTACTCTTCTGCTGCACCTTTTCCTGTATATGTTGAAATAGTGTATACCGTATATGTAGTGTATGCTGTATAACATTGTTAACTTTCCCTACATTAGTATACCGCTACTGTATATTTGTAATATGTCTGTATCTCTGTTGTGGTAAAATTCCATTTAAATTCAGTCAGTTCAGGAAATGAATTGAAATTTGATGAATTCATTGAAAAATCCTCATAGAATATTTCTGCCATTTTTTCAATTTATGACATGAATTTCAATTGACTTAATTGACTGAACTGAAATGGAACCGACCCTGGTCTGTATACATGTATGTACTGTATTTGCACATTCGTGCATACATTCGTACAAATGTACAAATGCTATAAGCTAATCTGCTCAAAATCAGTGTTCCATTCCATATATGGTAGTGCTCACCATGCCTTTTATGAGTACAGTTTGCTTCTGCTCCTTATTGGCTTTCCCTTCACCCCTCGTATCTCCACTGATGGGAGACCTGTGTTCCCAGCCCACGAATATGTCCATCTCCACCCCCGTCATGTGATACTCGTCCACATGCCTCGGGTCAAAACCATCAATCTGACAATAAAAAAATGTATTTACAATGATTAACCTTCAAGTCCAGACAAGCCGTGTTGAATTCCCTAAATGGCTTATTTAAGCCCTTATACCACAGAAGCAGCGCTATCAGCATAGTCACCCATTACTTTAGAACATGTTAGAAACTGCTTTATGTTTAAATATGCTTATACTTCACAGAGCCAATGAACCGCAAAGGGAGCCCTTCTTCAAGCGTTATTGTCACCGTCTGGGAAGTTATATATGAAAGAGCAAGAAGCTACACAAACCCAGTAACCGAGGTAAACAGGAAGAATGGGTTCTTTTCTCTGTTGCAGGAAGAAGACAACCATCAGGGAGAAAGAGTAAGAAGGGATGCCACCCTCTGCCTGGCAGTCAATGTGACAGAGCTGGAATCACACAAACATGACAGTCAGAGATCACAGGTCACAGGTTAACAGTACCAGAAAACTTATTGAAGTCACTGAGGGATTGGCTTGAAATAGCCTTCTACTAAGGAGTCCGTTACATGAGAACAAAACAAAAGGGCTAAATTCAAGTCACTGACCCAAAGAACTGCAGAGCAGTTCAATGTTGACATGTAAATACATGCTAACGCACTCATAAAGACGTGCAAAAAATGCAACTCAGAGGGGAACAAGTGAATGTACCTAAAAACTGTTTGGCTGCTAAAAGATTTTCAGTCAGTATTGTGAATATTGCATAATTGGCTTTGGCGTCACCCAGGGAGGGAAGAATTCAGTTGGTGGGATGATCGTCTCTCATCGCACAATGTTCATTTTTAAATATTTCAAAAAGAGGCAGAAGAGTGCCTACCTTTGCCCAGTAACGGAAGGCCAGGACCAAGGGAACAAGTCTAGGTTCCAGCTTGGCTATGGCTGCCAGGTGGTTGGTGGTCAGACAGGCAACATCATTGCCTGCACTCACTTTACACATCAGACCACTGTAGAGGAAGAACAGTCAGATCAGACCAGCAGTGTCCACACTAGATTTAATTAGGAAATTAGATCCTCTTCGACAGAACTCATGACAGGAACAATGGCACCAAGACTGAATTATAACGGTACAGTTCTTATGGTCATCCACCTTCATTTTAATACCCATTAAAAAAACAATGGCAAAACTTTTCTTTTCACTGACCTGCTGACATCTTGGCAGAACACAACTGGAACTTTGGCATGAAAGTCAGACTCAACTTGTGTGTATTCAGCTGAAAGAAAGCACAAATAATTACATGTCTTTAATAAAATGAACAAAACATTTTAGTTTGTGATTCCTTACTGGTTCCAAGTATAATCCAAGTAGAAGTGTACAAAAATACTCAAATATACAAATAAAAGTCAATGAATGTCCACAATAACTAAAGAGGGGAAATAAACCGTTGCTACATTTTGACCAATGCTGACTGATAGCGGCCCTTGGGCATTAAGGAAAATATAATTGCCACAGCATTGCTTTCCTACACTGCTTAAAATGCTCTGAATATTGATTTTTTTTTGTGAATGAAGCAGAGTTCTCCATAACTTACAGCACAGCTTCTCACTGTGGCCATGAACAAAGGACTGATTCTTCTTGAGTTTCTAAATCTTTCTCATATTATGCAAGATGATTTTTTGACAAAAGGGAAAACTTTTCAACTTACTGTTATTTTTCAGGATTCGCAGTACTTGTATCAACACATCAGGCTGAGTCATCTGATAAGAAAATAATGGCACTTCAGTAACAATCACTCTAACAAATAATGTAATTGCAGTTTATGGGTTCGATCTTGAATTGCCTTCATATTACTGTAGGACAAATATAATAGCAGAAAGAAAAAAAAGTCTGACAAAATATTTCCCCCCTAAAGAATAAGGACTCAACTTTCTACGATTTCCATCTCTATAAATATGGAGTGATCTGATAAGCCTCTGACAAATCACATTCTTCTAAATTCTTCAGACCTTAAAAGTTTACTTACGGTGGAGGGGAATGTGACATCAATGTTTACATCACTGGTTTTGAAGGCAAACCTGGTAAGACACGAGCCATAGAGCTTCAGGGAGCAGTCTGAGGAAAAGGAATTTCAGTGTTAGTGATGTCAAAGTCAGGCTGGATGACCAATATCAAAATAACAACCAGCTTTGTCCTCTCAAAAACAAATATAAGGAAAGTTTCCAAAGTGTTAGGCCAATAGTACACCAAGATGGTGCAAGACTGGTTTGTCAGGAGAAATAGCATTTTAGTACCCTTCCGGAGGGACACATCTACAAGCACAATCTCCCACTGAGCCTGCACAAGACAAACTATTTCTGGAACATAAGGATTCATTTTAGTTTTTTTATTATTTCAGGTTATCCTTTCATTTTTTAATAGTGGAGAATAACAAATGCAGTGAATGCATAACTTTATGTTATATAATAATGTTGTGTGTTCTGCTTCCTTAAATGTACTTCCTATTGCAATTTAAAAAATGCTAGTGGGGGCAATGTCTCATTTAGCTAGGCTAACATTTCCACTTTGTGCTCAGGTGATATAAACAAACAGAAACCACAGATCCCTCTCTCTTCCAAGGTAAAGATATATTTTTTAAGTGTTTTTAAATTAGGTTAACCTGAATAATTATTCCGATTATTCAAATGAATCTGTCTGAATTCTGTTACAGATTATGTTACTTTTATTGGATACCCTGACACCTGAGAGATGATGCTGGATGATCTTCTCCATTCTGCTGATGATGCCCTGTCGCACCACAAAGTCCTCCTCTGAGATTCCCTGCTGCTGTGCCACCTCCATCACCGCTTCATCTACAGCCTTCAGATGGGCAGGCAAGGGGGACGGCAGTGCCCTCAGCTCATTCTCCTCCTGTTTCTCCTGCAAACATGTTTTACAGTGTCAAGATACAGAAACGGTCTGCAAATCTGACCTAGTAGTTTAGCAAGTGACCAACAGTAGCCATTTCAAAACAATAATGATCACATACTGGAAAAAGCTGGACATGAACATATTCAGGTATCAGTGCATGTTTAAGCAACATAGAAAATAGTTAATCTATCAAAGAATATCAATGTTAATTTTACTGAACTGCTCTGGGGCTAAAAAACACCTTCACTCACACTACTCCCCCCACCTACTAAAACATCGCACTTCTCAGTTCCTCACCAGCGAACAGAAGATGTCCCACATCTTGTGTAGCCAAACAAACACCTGAATGAAAGCATGGAGGCAAACATTTCTCCCCTCACCATGATGTTCTTCCTGTGCCTCTTCTCCTTGATGTGTTTGTGAGCAACCTGAATGCTCTCAATGTGCACTGAACAGAGTTTACATAGGTACAGGAAGTTGGGGTACTCTGGAGAGAACTGCAAAAAATAAGAACCATTTAGATGCAAATCCAACAGCGGCCCCACCCTACACTGTGAAAAAGGGCACATATCATCAGATCCACTGCACCCTGTTGTGACCCAGTTTGTATGTCAGTGTGACTCACTTCAGTTTCTGAAAGACTTTTGAAAGACATCTATCAATTTGTAGGTTTAGGAAAAAGAGAATATGAGCAAGACTTCATTATAAACATCTCAGTGGTCTACGGCAAATAAACCCACCACACATCTCCAAACCATGAACATTTATGACAAGAAAGATTTCAAAAATCCCTAATCTACCATTAGATAGATAGCTACAGTCCCCAGAGTCACAGGGTTTTTGCACCTTGACCAGACGGTAGATGTAGTCCCTGACAAGGCGCTCCTCTGCCTGCCTCAGTCCCAGCTGCTGCTCTGTTTTCAGGATAACATCATCAATCACTTCCCCAACACCCGCTGCAAGCTCAAGTACAGGCATGTCCACCTCCTCGTCTGCAAATCACAAGCACCCCGGGGTCATACATAATTCAAGGTCACACTGCATGTATGCATCTCTTTCAATCACACCCCCAGCTACTGAAGGCCCAGCTGACTATTATTAGTCACCTGACTCACTTCACAATGAGACTTACTGTGAATTAATAAGACCTAAATGTGTTACATCTACATGAGAGCCAAACAAAAGAAAAAGAGAAAATAATTCACACTGTCACACTGCCAATTTTTTTTAAATATTCTTCAACAGATCACTCTCAGGATACCCTAACAACACAGAATTATTTTGTTTTGCTGTTGTGGTTTATAAGTACCTAAATAAAATTCGCAGAAATCCTGTGCTTGTGCTGTGATGTAAATTGCTGTGCATATTGCCTAAGGACCAGTATGCACGTTATATTAAATGAAGATTTCCTTAAACAAGAGTACTGCAAATGAATCACATTTGAACTACTGTCTGTGAATCCTATTATTTTCTTCATTGTGTATATTTTGTCCTCTGCACATATGCCTCACATACACAGTGCCTCACTTAAAAAGAATGCCAAAAATTTTGAAAAATAAGTGCCAGTCTATTAAAACTTGGGAACTCAAGACAAATTGCTTCATAAATTGCCTGCACTTGCCTATGCGACAAATTAAATGACCAAATTCAAGCACCCATTGAAACTGTACAGTATGCTATAGTACGAGTGTGGCAGACCATATGAAAAACATGAACATGAAGCTTTTCTACATCACCAAAAAGTTCACAACAGAAGAAAAAAAAGCATTTTAAAGTATGCCTATCAACATTTTATTTTCAAGATCTTTCAAACGATATACCTTAATGCATCTCCATTGACAGTCTTAAATAACCTTAACAGAAAACATCAAACTAAATATAGCAACTGTTCCATGTAAATTATAAAATGGAAATATAGAAACATTGCTACCTGACAATTGCTCCTTTTCTGATGTCACATTGGCACACCTGCTCCCCACCACAATATGTTCAGACTGTTTCGCTACAGAACTGGTCATTCCACAGCTCCCAGCTGAATCCACTGTTTCCCCAGTACTGGACATATATGCAGACTGTTGGGTATTTGGATGTTGCAGCTTTCCCATCTTCATTTGACCTCGCTCGTCAGAGCTGGTCCGGCCAGTAAGCCTGTGGGTTTTCCCACGCTTTTGGTCTAGAGGGCTGTTCAGAGGTGGTGTGGTTGCAAGGCTGCTCTGTTTCCCCGTATCTTTAGAATCATCGCTCGCTAAGATTTTGTTTTCACTGCTCCGGCTTGAGGGTTTTGCGGAGTCCCTCTGTGGCGGAGTCTCTTTTACTTGCTTGGCAGACCGGGCTTTGTCCTCTCTGGCCTCCTTACGGGAGGTCTTCGCAGCTTTGGCGGGGCTTTTGGACTCCTCCATGCCTTTCAGTGCCCAGGACTGAAGACTACCCCTGCCTTATGGATGACCTGATTCAGAGAGGTACAGCATAGCCAAGTGAGTGCCATTAGCTACCAAGAAGGTATAGATACCAAGACTTGTGCTCAAGTCTGGATTTGCAGCATAGCTAACTGTTAGCTTTTCTAGCAACCAGATAGGGAAACGACTTTATTATGCTTTCATTAAACAACCTGAGAACCAAATAAATGTTCTTAATATCCAAAGCTTTAAGCGTAACGTTACACCCATAAAATGAGCCGATGCTTTATGGTCCATGACTTGTGTCTTCACTTTAATCTGCGCTCTAAATGTGATTAGCTAGCTTGCAAGAAGCATAAATGTGTGTTAGTTAGCTCACTATCCCAGTCAAGATAATAGCGATCGCTAGCTAGCAGAAGCTAACTTAGTTCACAGTTAGCGCGGCTAGCTACACACGTAGCTGACACTTAGCCACTCTGTGAATGTGTGGAGGATGGTAGAATGACAAATTTAGCTCGCAAGGTAAAGCTAGCTATTACCTAGCATTAGGTTAACAGGCAGTCTTGATTGTATGTGAATTCTTAGACAGGCGACATCTAGCTAAATTGCAATTACGTTACCAGTTAGTTGCAATTATTCATTTGGAAAAATGTAAACATCAGGTACCATTAGCGCTTAATGACTCAAGTTAGCTAGCTAGCTAGGTAGCTAACGGAACATTAACATTTGGCTAACTAGCGAATGATGGTAACGCTACACCAATGAATTAGCTAGCTGAACGTATAACTCTTGTTACTGACCCAAAATAGTTTGTTACCTAGCAATCATTTGTTTTTAAAGCAAGCTCTGTATGTATTTTATAAATCGAAAACACCAGTACTGGACACATTATCCTGCTGACACCACTGTTCGTATATGTGAGTTTTTATTACAAGGCTTTTCAAAAGAAATAAACAGCAACTTTTCGGTAGAACTAACGTTATGGATTTTATCTTACGCTACTAGCTAGCTAGCTAGCTACCCCACAGATAACCTATTTTGATTCATATTTGTGCTTAACAATGACTGGCATGTAGAATTTCAAATATCTTACCTCGGGAAATTCAACTGGTTTCGGTTCTAACAACAATTAGACTCCCGCCATCCTATTGCTATGTTTTCTGTGCATTTCTTTACATTCAGGGACTTGGTCAAAACAGCAACCACATCATACGCCATATTAATCTGCTCGCGCATAGCATTGTGGGCACATTGGTTTGTCAAGCGTAAAATAACTTTAGCTACCTACAGTTGGAAACGTCAAATGATAGAATTCTGAATTAAAGAGCCGTTTTAATGAAAAAGTACAATGTAGATAATAAGCTACGATTTTGTTGGCATACATAGTATTGTACCCAAATCTAAAATATAGGGAATAAGGACCGCAATGCTGTACTGTTGTTGTTTTTTGCACGTACTTTGCTACGTTGACACGCAACTCTACACAGGTGCTGAGAAAGGACGAAATTTGTCCAAATTTAAGAAAAAGAAAGAAAGAAATCTATGTTCTGTAATGTTGTAGTAAATAATTAAACTGTGAAATTATCAATATTGTAACGTCGTGACTGGGCCGAAAGGAGAGGCTGAAGACGGCGAGTAACTGAAGTGAATTGATTTCCTATAGATTTTTCAGGCTAGAACGGGCAAAAGGACATGTCCTAACTTCCGAAATAATAAACGCAACTCAGTACACACACCAGAAAACAATTCCAAACTCTTGACGTGAGTCTATCTATTCAATTAAACACAACTCTGACTACAAATGGCTCTTCTCCTTACTTACCCCTTTAACCCCATCCCATAAAAACAATGCCCTATCTAATCCCCAATCAAAGGTGACACAGAACATGTGAGTGATAGGTGACAAGACACACATAAGGGGAAGGAGAGGGGTGACACATACACACACATAGGGTGTATGAAATAGACACAGACATGCAGGGGGAAGGGGCCACGGCGATACACTATGTACTTTGGAAATACAAATGCAAAGTCTGGTAGTCTGAGCGCTATGAGATTTCAACATGTATGCTAATTATTTATTTATTATTTCATATATTTATTTATCCAAGATTACTCTGTTTGTTAGCAAGAGGGGCCAGCCAGAACAAACTTGAATGCAAAATGTAAATCCAATTGAACAACGTGTGTGTGTGTGTGTGTGTGTGTGTGTGTGTGTGTGTGTGTGTGTGTGTGTGTGTGTGTGTGTGTGTGTGTGTGTGTGTGTGTGTGTGTGTGTGTGTGTGTGTGTGTGTGGAACAATATAGGCTTCCCACCTTGGCTTTGTTGGAATAAATCACAGAAAAAAGGTGTCATAAAAGGAAAATATATACTGAAATTAAATTTAAAACACATGCAAACTGGATAAAGAGAAAACACAAATGTACAGCCTGTGTTATATGTTTTTAGGTCAGGTTGTATAAAATGGAAGGGCTGCAAAAATAGACGTGTCACCATTATTGGGTTGTGTTTTACAGTTATGGTATTATTCATTGATTTGTTTCCTTTCTGCTTTTTCTTTATTTTGCTCCTAACTGGACCTCATACTATAACCCCATTAGAGTGCATCTCTTTTCATATTGTCAAATAATGCAGGCAAATAGCTGTGGATGTCCTGTGGTGGATGGGTCTTATCACAGTTAGAACCCAGGGTAATACAGCAATCATAGAGATTGTGTAAAAAACTGACACAGCAATATAAGGTCACATTTTTGGTCATATTGCTGGGCCACAACATTTGCCGATGTATGGCTCCGTGGCATAGCCTAACATGTAATTGGCACATGTAGGAATGGACACCAGTCTTCCACAAGAAAGTTAATCAATTCCTGCTTAGTTGATGGAATTGGAAAACAATGTTTCAGGGATAGTTCCAGAATTACTCATAAATGCTTGATTGGGATCAGACTGAGAAGGCCCTCTCACAAGTCGCATGCATAATGTTCTCAAACCATTGAGTGACTACTTGTGTTCTGTGGACAGGGGCGTTGCCATCTTGAAAGACTCCTCTCTTCAGGAGATACATTCTTAAAGCAGGGGTGGGCAAGGAGGGCAATATTTGTTTCTGGATTTCATGCTGACTTATGTTCTTATTTGTGTAATTAGCCCAATCATTTCCGTAAATTGACATTTGAGCTACATTTATTGATAGCTAACAGATGTCTGCCGAAGACTTATTGTGTCCATATATTAAATGTTTTAATGTGGGCTAATCAATGAGTGAACCAATGTTGTTAAAAATAAACATTTATGATGTTCACAATCCATCATTTATAATCATCACAATTTGCCCTTAAATTGATACGTTAGGCAGCTTGGATATTCGTCTTTAACGTTACCCCTGTATAAACCTGCGCTGCGTCGTGCAGCGTCATACGTCATACAGCACATTGGCACAGTCGTTTCTGATTTCTCTCTCTACATCTGTGTGTTTTGCTGTTTGTCTTTAACCACCTCTACTCCAATGAAAAAATTATCAGCAAAATGTTTTAAAAATTAATTATATTTTTGAAACACACTTGCTTCCTTCTTTACAGCAATATTACAACTAGTTGGTGGTGAATATTGCCTATTTATAATCATCATTTAAAAACGTTGCAGTTTTGTATATAAACCAAAATAAAGCAGCTACTCTTGGCAACTCGATTAACGAAAGACTTTGCGCATGCTCAGTGTAGACTTTGATGCAACTTTCGGCATTACGACGGGATTCAGCCAGCCCCAATCCAGAAATCCTCAAAAATGCTTTTCGCAATACTCACATTTATACCCTTCTTGTCTAGCTTCGCGGAAGCCAAACAGAAAGATTTTTATACGTTTAAAGTTGTAAACAGCAGAGGGAGATTAATATCCTTGGAAAAATACAGGGGCTCGGTAAGTTTGTAACTTTGCTAGTTAGCTATAGCTACTTATACACTTAAGGGAGCTGAACGTAAAGCCAGCCTCCACTATACTGACCATCTACATACCTGCCTTGGGTGTTGCATGTTCCACTTGTTAGTTAGAGAGATTGCATTTCTTTTAACCATGCATGTGCAGGATTATTGGTGCTCTTGTTTTAACGTCAAACAATTTCCTTCTCAATTTAATAAAATACGAACTACACTACAGCCCGTGTGTAGAGCCTGAATTCTTTATGCCCATCGGTTGTATACGTGGCAGGGACTCGACCACTATCAACAATCAGCTGGCACGCTTTTCTCATGCACATTAAATTCCATAGAGACTGCATTGTACTTTACATCTTTAACTTTTATATGGTAATGTTACGAATCTATTATAGCTTTAGATAAATATGTACGCTAATGTCTAGCATGCATTTAGCATATTTTACGTTCGCATCAGCTGGCTTTCTTAACATATCTTGCACATCTGCCGCACAGTCATTTTCTGGATGTCAAACCTGGTATTTTTAAGAAAATAAATCCTATTGGTTCGTAGTTACAGGTTATTTAATATTAAAATACAGTAGAATACATCCCGACTGCGAAACCGTATCATCGTTATCTGTTTTTATATTTGTAAAAAAAAAACATTATTTTGATTACTATTGTATTTGCCCAAATTTATTTGTCATAATTTCTGGCCGTTTATACCTTGCTAACACGGATGAAAACCTTTTTTTTAAACTGCTTGCAATTTCGTTGATTGCCACTTGAGGTCATGATTGAATAATACTGCATTGATTCCTCCTCACTCAGTCACTTTGCTCCTGCAAGCAACGCATTTGCTCTTTTGATATAAAAAAAAAAAAAAAAAAAAACTTAAAATGTAAAAATGCTTAACTGTGACCGATAACGCTCTTCCTCGAATTCCGACGATCTAAAATGATAAATAAACTGAAGGAAATCATTTGTTTCCAACTTTGCATGTTTAGTGCATCCTATACTAATCAACCCATTGTGCCTTCTGTTTTATTGAGACCGTACTTGTTTTAAGAAAGCTTGCTTCTTGTTTTTGTGCAAATACAATTGAATGATGGGCAACATTTGTATTCAAATTTCCAAAATGAAACTTTCATGGTTTCAAAATGACATTATTTTATTGTGTATTAACCTAGAATGTTCTATTGAAATGTTGAAAGAAGTAATTTAGTGGGGTGGAGTTTTCATTGTGAGCTTTCATTTTTACACTTTAAAAGTTACATTTCATCATGCAGACACCAACCAAATGCATTAGGTCCATCAACATTTCAGTAGAAAGTTCCACTCTGGTGTATTTAGTGCACAGGTGTTCACTGTAATTCAGAATTACACAAATGGACCCTGTTAGCATGTTTGAAGTTGAACCATGAAATCACATCACAGTAACCTTTAACCAAGTTGGTAATCAATGTAATGCCATATGAAGTTGTTCATGTGTATAAAATTAGAGAATACTATTACAGTTGATTGTTAAAAAACATTTTCTCAAGGTGGACTATTTTCTTCACTAGACAGTAGACACACATATCTTCTTGAAGACCCACCCCTGTAACTGCAGCTCAGAGGACAGTCTCACAGGTTGTTGTGGGTGTGGTTTTTGTACATCAACAAAACACGTGCGAGAGCCTTGCGCACACACCATTTCCTAGCAGCTGCTACTGAAGAAGGAACTGCTTATACACAAGCTAACTGTTAGCTAGCTAAGTTTGATCGATAAAATAGTGTTGCTACCATGGGGTGAGTATGCTTTTTTTAGACATGCATACATACAGTATGTACAGAATATTTTCACCTACTGCTTACTTTGATCCCAAGTTGTGCAAATTATGACTCATTGCCATAAAACATTTTGATGTGAACATACCAATTGGCATACTTCAAGAATATTTTCAGTACATAGTGGGATTTCTTGCCACTTATCAACACGCAATACTCTAATGTCAACTCCACAGCTTTTTCTTGATTAAGTACAAATAAAAAACAGACAATAATTGATTGCATAAGTATTCACCCCTTTTGCTAAGACACACCTAAATAAACTGGTGCAATCAATTGTCTCCAGAGGTCACATTATTTGATTGAAGTCTACCTGTGTACAATTAAGGTGTGTCAAATTATTTCAAATTAAATACACCTGTCTGAGAGATTCCACATTTCCAAACAAGAGCTTCATCATGAAGACCAAAGAATATTCAAAGCAAATTGAGAAAAGGTTCTTCAAATACTTCTACCAAGTATTAAGTCAAGGGGGGTGAATACTTATGGAATGGAAGGGCATCTTTTGTTGCACATGATGTATGTATTCTCTTGGAGGAGTATTATACATCTGAGTTATATCCTAGAGCAGTGGTGTAAAATCCTAGTTGTCCAGGTCTCAAATAAAACGTTTTTTATAACCTAACCCTTACTATACGTCTCAGGCTCGCCAGACAATGTTAACTGATTTAGGTAAAACAATAAAGCAGTTGAGTGCTCTGGTTGGAGAAAGCCCTACAGGCTCCACTACATCAAGGGACTAGTTGACTAACAAGACTGGACAAATTAGCATTTTGTTTACATTTACATTTACATTTGACATTTTAAGCATTTAGCAGACGCTCTTATCTAGGTTGACTTATAATATGTGCGTTAATACATGGTAGGAACAATCATAGTTCGTGCAAGAGATCAGTGCAGTAAAACAGTGATAGACATTGTTGTAGGCAGCTGCATACCATACCTGTAACACTGGGAAGGAAAAGGTTAGTACATTTTAATATTTTTTTTAATATGAGGAGTAAGCAGGGATACATATACAAGAAGTATTGAACAAGTAGGCAGTGGTGATGACCATTAACTAGATATACAGAATTCAGTGGTAGTGGAGTCAGAAAAAGTGGGTTTTGAGTCTCTTGCGGAAGATCGCAAGTGATTCCGCGGTCCTGACCGATTGCAGAAGGTCATTCCACCACTGAGGGGTGGACAGAGAAGGGTCGGGACCGTGAGGATGTGCTGGGCGCCTGGAGGGATGGGACAGTCAGTTTGCCAGAGGAGGTGGAACGGAGGGGTCTGGGGTGTAGGGTGTGATGAGTGTCTGGAGGTAAGGGGGAGCAGTTCTCTAGCTGCTTGAAAAGCAAGCATCAGTGATTTGAATCTGATGCATGCTGCGATGGGGACTTAGGTTGATTAAACACCAGACGTGCGGCAGCATTCTGGACTAGCTGCAGTGGCTTAATGGCACAGGCCGGTAGGCCTGCCAGCAAGGAATTACAGTAGTCCAGATGTGAGATCACCAGGGCCTGGACGAGGAGTTGTGTGGCCTTTTGGGTGAGGAACGGTCGGATCCTCCGGATGTTGTGGAGGGAGAATCGGCAGGTCCGAGTGATCGCTGTGTTATGGCCTGAGAAGCACAGCTGGTTGTCCAGGGTCACTCCAAGACTGCTGGCAGACTGGGACGGAGACACTATGGAACCTTCCACGGTGATTGAAGCATCAATCATCGGGGAGCCCTTCGCTGGGAGGAAGAGCAGCTCAGTCTTTCCCAGGTTCAGCTTCAGGTGGTGGTGGATGGACATCCAAGCAGAGATGTCAGCCAGGCATGCAGAGATCTGTGCCGGGACCTGGGTCTCAGAAGGAGAGAAAGAGTTGAGTGTCATCAGCATAACAGTGATAAGAAAAACCATGAGCAGAGATGGCAGAACCAAGTGACTTGGTGTACAGGAAGAATAGGACGGGGCCTAGCACCGAGCCCTGCGGGACTCTGGTGGAAAGGGTGTGGGGAGAGGAGACGGATGCTCTCCAGGCCACCTGGTAGGACCGATCAGCCAGGTAGGACTTGAACCATGTCAGTGCAGATCCAGATATTCCCATCTCTACGAGAGATGAGAGCCGGATCTGGTGGTCCACGGTATCAAATGCAGCTGACAGGTCAAGGAGGAGGAGGACGGAGCTAAGAGATTGGGACTTAGCCATTTTTAGAGCCTCAGTGACCGCAAGCAGAGCAGTCTCTGTGGAGTGGCCTGCCTTGAACCCAGATTGGTTAGGATCAAGCAGGTCGTTCTGTTGGAGATGAGCAGACAGTGGGTTATAGACAGCCTGCTCTAGTGTTTTGGAGAGGAATGGGAGGAGAGTGACAGGTCGGTAGTTCGAAATGAACGGAATAGGATCGAGAGGGCAGGTGGTGGGATGGTGGGAGTGAAGAAGTTGAAGGATTTCTGAGTCAGGGAGGGATGAGAGGTTTAGGTAGCGAGATGGGTGAGGGAGGGTTAGGTGAGGGAGAGGATGGGGGGAAGGAGTTGTGAATGTCATCGACCTTCTCGCAAAAGAAGGATGCAAAGTCATCCGCAGTGAGAAAGGAGGGGGTGGGGGAGGAGGAGGGGTGAGGAGATTGGAAAACGTAGAGTAAAGTTTGCGAGGATTAGAAGCAGAAGATTGAATCTTAGAAAATAAAAATGCAGATTTATCAGAGGAAAGGTTAGAGGAAAAGATAGCCAGGAGTGTGTTTCATTCGAAACATGCATATTACATTGGCACTGCCCTCCCACTGTGTATGTGTGATAGCAACAAAATGATCACTGAAAAAATGTAATGTAGGGATTGATTCATTTTTAAAATGTGTTCATGGTTGCTTCCTATTATATTTGTATAGTAGATTAAGTCAAATGTAACTACCAGCAATTCCAATCACTCCAGTCATTGGACTTTTTAACATGATACCTAATTTATTTTTGAAGCGAGCACATAGCCCCATAATCGCCACCCCTGCCTCCAGAGGACTCACCAGGACCCATTCCCTGCATTGTAGCCTGGATACTAAGGGATACTCCCCTCTTTGTGTGCAGGTGTCCCTGGTGGTGAATGTGGCCAGTGACTGTGGCTTCACTGAGCAGCACTATACGGACCTCCAGCAGTTGCAGCGGGACTTCGGGCCCTACCACTTCAATGTGCTAGCCTTCCCCTGCAATCAGTTTGGACAGCAGGAGCCTAGCAGCGACAAGGAGATTGACAGCTTTGTGCGTCGGGTATATGGAGTGTCCTTTCCCCTCTTCAGCAAGATTGCCGTCATTGGAACCGGAGCCAATAATGCTTTCAAGTACCTGGTTGGTGAGTGGGAGTGCAGTAGATAAACAAAGAGAAAACTATTGGTAAATTGGTTAAAGGTACATTTTCAGTTTTTTCGCACAGTGGTTACTTAACAAGAGTTGTATAGGGGGTAGACAAAATGGAAACACCAAATGAAAAAATATTTTGAAGTAACTTAATCGCTGTTAAAAAGGAGTCTACACATGTGTTTCATATTAATGTCAATACCAATTACCAATATGTTTCTGCTATAAAATACATTTTTAATTATCATTTTGTGAGTTTCTAGAGCAACATGAGAGATCTAACAGCTTTTGAAGGAGGCCAAATAGTTTGTGCCTGAATTGCATGTGCGTCAGTCACAGAAACAACCACATTTTTTAATGTGTCAAGGGGAACAGTGTTGAAAATCCTGATGGCAAATCAAATCTAATCAAAATCTAAATGTAAGAAATACAAATAGACTCAAAAGTATACATCCGGTGGCATTTTCCTGCAGGACATCAGAAAGATGTCAGCTTTCAGATGCCTCAGGAACAGATGTTGTCGTATGGTTAAAAAAAGCTAAATCTAACTAGAGCCTATTAATGACATGTTTAATTTATCTATTGATTCAAGAATTATTCCTAATGTTTGAAAAGCAATGCATGTTCCTCCTCTTCACAAAGGTGGCGATGCTGGTGATTTTAATAATTATAGGCCAATCTCTAAGCTTTCCTGTCTTTTAAAAATGTTGGAATCCTTGATTAATTCCCAGTTGCGAACATTTTTGGCTTGGGAAAACATCTTAAATACTGTACACTCTGGTTTTAGATGGTTTCACAGTACCATCACCGCAGCTTCACTTTTTGCTAATTTTGTTGTTTGTGCTCTTGAAGAGAAAAAGCAGTATTGTGCTTGGCCTTGGCCAGAGTTGGCCTTCTTTACAGAAATAAGTTATGTTTCACTTTTTAAAGTCAAAGAAAAGTTGTTCAAGCAATTTATGTCGATCCTTGATTATGGTGACATAATTTATATAAATGACTCTGCCGTGACTCTGAAACCTCTGGATTCTGTCAAACATAGTGCTTTCAGGTTCATTACTGGTGACCCCTGCCGCACACATCATTGTGAGCTGTACTCAAAAGTCAGCTGGTCTTCCCTCTATGAGAAGAAAACTGCATATTTTACTATTCCTTTACAATGCCCATTCACATAAATTACCTCCATACATCTCATCTCTCTTGACAGTCGGACACGCTAAGTACACCACTCGTACACTTCTAGAAGTTCCATTCTCTTCGACAGATTCTATCAAGAAAGCTTTCCATTTTAATGCGTAATGTACATGTGAGCTTCACAAAGCTGGTATTTATGGTAGGGCTGCCCTTTGGAACCTGCTTGTAACCAACCAGGCAACACATAACCTGTTGTAATGAGCACAAAACCTGGACTTCTGTGCAGTGGATGAAAGTAATATTGTCTGATGAGTCATCTTTTACTATTTTTCCTGCATCTGGTAAAGTTTATGTTTGTAGAAAGCCCAAGGAAGCCTTCAGCCCAACTATTAATCATGGTGGATCTGTTATGGTATGGGCAGCCATCTCGTGGGAGTCATTGGGTCAGATTATTGCACTGCATGGTAGAATTATAACCAAGGAGTACAAAGCTATTTAGGCAACCTGGTGCGCCCTATGGTGCAAAAGTTGTTCCCTCAAGATGTTTCCATATTTCAAGATGATAATGCCTTATCCAGACTGATAAATTGAGTGATTCCATGGACACCAGGATGGAGTCAAACACCACCTCCCATAGCCTCCCAAATCACCAAACATCAAATCTAAAAATCATTGAATCTTCATGGGAAGTTCTGGAACATAGAGTGCAGAGTAGATTTAATCTCTCACAGAACTGGAGGCTTTCCTTCTTGAAGAATTGTCCAATCTCCCACTAGAAACAGTTCTCAACTTGTATAATAGCATTCCAAGATTAAATCCAAGGATTTAAGCTTTTCTGAAGGCAAATATTGGCATTCATTAATAAATATTCATATATTGTTTGGGGTTTCCATTATTTTGTTTACCTCCTGTAGTAGAAGCAGAGACCCTTGGGGTTTTCAAGACCAGGCTTGACACAGTGCTGGATACTCAAAATGACAAATACGAGAAGGCAAGCCTAGATGGGCTGAATTATCTGTTCTTGTCATCAAACATTGTGTTGTTTTACATATTTTACTGTAGTATATTAATTAATTTTTACTATTTCTAAAGTGCATAGGACTGTTGCCAGGAAAGAAAGATTTGTTTCTTTGTTATACAATTAATTGTTTGGAACATTGATCAATTAACCCCCCTCTCAACTGTTTTTTTTACCAGAGGCATCTGGGAAGGAGCCTGACTGGAATTTCTGGAAGTTCCTGATAGACGTAAATGGAAAAGTGGTGAATGCTTGGGGGCCCGCGGTCTCTGTCAAAGAGATCAGACCTCTAATCTCTGAAAAGGTCCGGCAGATCATCCTGAAGAAGAAAGATGAACTTTAGTGTGGAGCACTAAAATGCCCCCACCAGGGGACACCCCATGAGAATAAAAGCCACTATTAATTCACACCAGAACACCAACAACACGAAGGGCACATTTTGAAGACACATTGTATTCAGTGCCTACTTGGTACCCACAGAGTATAATTCATGTCAATGTACATACAAACCCAAAAGTCTGACCATCTGTCAACATGAAACCTTTCTTCAGCTGCTGGCAAGGAAATAAAACTCTTTATTCTAAGAGAGCTGTATACTGGTGTTACAGTTCTGGTAAGCCACGTCGGGGCCAAAGAGCAGTCTTGAATATTGAGATATTTCACAGAAAAGACCGGTAACTGATAGACATGTTAGCCTCTTGACTTGTGTAAATGGTTCCAC
The DNA here is from genome assembly GCA_029706075.1 of Aldrovandia affinis. Lineage (NCBI taxonomy): Eukaryota > Metazoa > Chordata > Actinopteri > Notacanthiformes > Halosauridae > Aldrovandia > Aldrovandia affinis. Next base: position 440,506 of record JAINUG010000145.1, on the reverse strand, counting down.
GCATAGCCTGTAAAATCCTTTGTTGTTATCTTAAGTGTGGTATGGCCATCTATCTGAAGTGTTGTATGCAAGTCTTACAATCGATATTTCTTTATTGGCCTTTTTAGTAAAGCTGAGTGTTGATCACTGTTGTCATGGATGTCTTTTGGTACGTGTATGAAGAGTGAATAAAGAAGCTTCCGTCAGCCCACTGGATGGCAATGATTTATTTGTTATATTATGCTTTCACTCTGTGGTGTCCAGGGTTGGGAGGGTTACTTTGTAAATGTAATTAGTGCCTGAATACTGATTACACGGCTCTGAAAGTAATCCGATACGAATACAGTTACATGTCTCAAAAAAGTAGCGTAATCAGATTACTTTTAGAATACTTTTGGATTACTTACTTTTTCCATCACAGATGGGTATGTTTTGGGGTACAGGAGACATTGGGAAGCTGTTATATAGCCAAAGGTGGTGCTACTTAGTACTAAAAGGGTGCTCAAACTTTTGCACATGCCATGTTCACTTTTTTATTTGATCAGTAATACATTTAAATAGTTATTATGCATTACACTTTGAAAAAGGATGTCATGTTCAACTTTCCACTGTGTTGAGGTCAGGTCAGCTTCTGTTCATTTAATAATAAATACTAATACATTTGAGATGTCAATTTAGCTAAATATATGCAACATTGTATCTGCATTTTTTGTTGTAGTCGGCATCATTAACATGTTATGGAATTAGAATGGACAGATTCAAAATTAATCATAATAAAAAGCGAAGGGATATTGAAAGGCAAGTTATTTTACTGTTTTGATGGCTCATCATGAGCATAACTCAAACACAGCATCTGAAACAATGTAATAACTTTTGAAACTTTTTTGGCACTGGAATAACAGCGACTTGTAAGGGATATGGCTCAGAAAAGTGCCAGTGTTGGCGGGCTGTGTAGCGGCGAATGCTCGGCAGTGCATAACGTAATTGACGTATAGTAGGGTACAATTGTCTACCGTATTGGGAGAAAACTGGGAAAAATAAAAAGAATAAAATAAAATGTAATCGTTTCAACAATAAATAAAGCAGTATAAATTTAGCAGAGCAGTTAATGCGATGCCTCAAACCGTAGGCTAAGGTCAGGTAACAGCAAATTACTGCAGAACTGTGTTCATTAAACTGAAGGTTAGCTAACGTCGACTTACTCCAAGTACTTTTTAAGATTCGAAGTCGAGTCCTTTGATGCCGACAGTATCTTTATTCCTGGAAGACACAAGGTACACTGGACCGACAGATTTTTCCCATGTTCTTCTTTAAACTGGAAATTGTGTCGATAACGCCACAAACTAAAAAGCTGACTTTTCTTCCATCTTGTCCCTATCAATGTTTGTCTGAGTGTGGGCGCGCGCTTTTTTAAAACGAATTTTTTTAACGCAGTTTTTTGGTTCTGTGCAGCGGCTGTAGTTTTCGTGAGCTGTGTGATGATAATCATGTAGGCGTAATAATTTCATGCTGTAACTTTAGTAATGAATATCAGCTCATTAATGTTTGTAAGGAAAACTTTCCACCAAGAATTCCAAGAAGTAATCCAAAATGTATTCACTTCAGGTTTATTAAAGTAACTGTATTCAGATTACTCATTTTTCAAATGTAACGCGAGCTGAATACAGTTACTTGATTTGTGTATTCTGATTACGTAACGCCGTTACATGTATTCCGTTACAACCCAACCCTGGTGGTGTCTTACTGAGTCTGACGAATCAAAAGATGTTTGTGTTGCTCAATAGAATAGAACTTCTGCAGATCTTCTATTGACTGAATTGCATGGAGACAGGTACTGAAGTTGTTACACAGACCTCTTGTCATGTAATTTTGAGATGTTAATGTGGTAGCTGCTAAGCATGTCCAGCACTACTTAGGGCAGGGGTATCAAACTCAAGTCCTGGAGGACCGCAGTATCTGCAGGTTTTTTGTGATTTCCAATTATGACCTTGGAAGGTGTGTGGACTCTTTAGCCAATCAATGACTTCACTCATTCATTCATTATCTAACCTGCTTATTCCTGGTCAGGGCCGCAGGGGGGCTGGAGCCTATCCCAGCATGCATTGGGCGAGAGGGAGAAATACATCCTGGACAGGTCGCCAATCCATCACGGGACACATACACCATTCACTCACACACTCATACCTACGGGCAATTTAGGCTCTCCAATTAGCCTAACGTGCGTGTCTTTGGACTGTGGGAGGAAACCGGAGTACCCGGAGAAAATCCACGCGGACACAGGGAGAACATGCAAACTCCACATAGAAAGACCCCGGCTGGGATCGGACCCGGGACCTTCTTACTGTGCGGTGACAGTGCTATCCACTGCAGTCAATCAATGACTTGAGAATACTAATTCTAATGAATCACTTAAGTGCTGAAACATGCCAAAAACCAGCAGATTCTGTGGTCGGAGGGGCTAATATATCTGATTAGGGTGGAAGCTATTTATGCTTGTCACCATCTGGGTCCAAGTACAAATTAAATCTTGCATATTTATTGGCTATGATGATACTTAACCTGAACAATTATGTTCTGACTTACTTGGTAAAACTTCTCAAATGTTGAATGTAAAAAAAAAAATTTAAAGCCAAAATGTTACTGTGGCCATTCCTCTGCCTGAAATACTTGATTAAAATGCTCAATTGTGACTGGATGTTTGAAAGCGTTTTATCATGGGATTTAAGCAGTATTGAATAAGTGTAGGGAAGAGTACTGAAGGATGAGAATAGATGAATCTTTACAAAAAATCCTAACAATGTATGCAAGCTCAATACAAGTGTAATGTAACATTGTAACTCCAGGGACACAATGTAAAGATACAAAAATAAGTCAAATGTATTCATTGTAATGGAACTGATAAGGTAATCTATCAATAGGGATCATTTGAACCAGTTCCCCTGAGGAGTATGTTTCAAAATGGTTTTGAAAAAGTGAGTGTCAAAAAGAGTGACAGACAGTAACCAACGTATGCAATGAGATCGGAGTACCAGCCATGTCAATAGGGAAGTGCTCACAATTATCAAGATTTACTTTTTAATCAGACAACCTCCAAAATCTGAGTCCAGAAAACAAGGTAGAACAGAAGTAGCTGGCTCCGACAATTGGAGGAAGACATATTCTGCGTCCATATATGTATTACCATATCTCTATTCCTCTGAGTGTATACAGGATTGACTGATCTTCTTGTAATGCTAATGAGCACCTCCATCACCGATACTCCTTGTGGAGTACCCATTTTTAATTAATTACTGATCAAATTATTATTTAAGACTGCTTTCCTGTATAATGGTAAATACATTTACATTTACATTTTAAGCATTTAGGTAAATTACAAGATGTGCAAATACATGGGGACTCTTTGAACAAGGTAATTTTACAAAATGTACAATTTCTTTTTTTTTTTTTTTTTTTTTTTTTTTTTTTAAATAAAGAATTATTCTGCATGCATTGGGATTATGAGCTTTTAGATGTCAGGCAAATTTGTCTACAATGCAATGAGTGACTGGAGGTATGGGGGAGCAGTACCTCTGGCCAAGGAATGAATCTGATGCGTACAAATAACTTCTAACACCAGCTGTGCTACACAGGCCGGAAGGCCTGCCAGCAAGATGTAGGTGATGAATGCAATTCTAAAGATCAGTCCCCAAGACTGCTGGCAGACTGGGAACATTTTGATGTTGACACCACCTCTTCCCCAGGTTCAGCTTCAGTCATCCATGACTTTTTTCCATCAGTCTTGACTTCAGAGAAAATAGGACAGGGCCTAGCACCGAGCCCTGCGGGACATAGGGATCCTCTCCAGGCCACCTGATAAACTGAATTACCATTCAGGTTCTTGGAAAACATATTTCATTGACCTCCAAGGTAGAACAACTGTTAATGCAGTTATTAATTATTTACATTAACAAGTATATATTAAGTATTATATTAATGCATGGATTGCATTACAATCTAGAGAATGTATGTGTAAAGAAACAAGGTCACAATGGCCTTATATAGATTTTGTTAATGTTGTTTTACATTAACAAGCTCTTACAATCTAGAGAATATTATTTATTTTTTGTTTTTACTAATACTTTATGTATTTTTCAGTGAGGTTGTATTTATCTGTGAAATAATCCCACACAGAGAAATTGATTGAGATTTAAAAGATGGTAAAGGTCTAAGGGGGATGAATAGCCATGCATCATACTTCATGTGACAGCTGAAAGGTCAAGGTGCAGTGCAGCACAATCATTTTTATTCACTGCCATAGAAACCAGAATCAATGCATCAATGTGGGTTATTCTTCTAAGAATAAGAATAAACAGTGGCACAACTTTGCTAGAGCACATTTTTTGTTAGGTAACTTCACTTATATAACACATTCCACACAATATTTGATTACTTTCAATGAATGCTTGATTAATTCTATACTTGGATTCTGATTCTGAATTGAATAGCTCACAGGTCAGGTATCTGAATCTGATTGTGTTTTTGTGCAGTTTTCCTGTTCACACTTTGAAGAACATATTGTGGGGATCTTTGACCATTCCACCTTGATGCAGAAAGGAATGTTACCTCCTACATTTTTACACTGCTACAACAATCGATGACAGAAGAAATGTCAAAAACATTTTTCCATGTGTCCCCTTCTGCAAGCAATTTGATATTGTGCTTTCATCTGATGTGTGGTTGTTTGTCGTGCTTCTCTGGGGGGATTACTGTGCTGCGCGTTGATGCAATAGCAGTTCAGTTCAACTTATTCAATGTGGTCTGGGCCAAATTAGTTTCAACTGCTGTGTCACACCCTCTTTTGTCTTAAAGCCAAAGACGAGCAAAAATACTCCAGAATACCCTGGAACTGTAAATCATACTTCAGACAGTAAAGTGCAAAATAAATGTATTTCTTTTTATTAGATTGAGTTGACCAATTGCAAATGGCCTTTTGGACAAGTCTTTTCTCAAGTTCCCAAGTCATGAATAACATGAATAAAAATCCATATAGCCCAAAATGTACCGCCAAGGTGTGTAAAGACTACTGTATTTAAGGGTAGTGGGTGTTGCCACCAACTTGGTTCTTCATGTTGTGTCTGAGATGAAAGTGCTGTGGAGTGCTCATTGAATCCAAGGGAATTATTATTACTAACCCAATATAACAACACCTGGTGCCAAATAACTATACAACAGCAAAATGTTTTATGTTGTAGAAGTAAAAACCATTATCAAATGACGGGGATGGGTAATATTCTGGAGAAAGAATAATCTTAGAGGAGAAGGAAAAAGCGAAGAAAATAAATTGGCAGGTAAATCAAAACCCAACCCCTTGTGCATACATCAGTTCCCTCACCACGTGAACACTATTCCACTACTACTACTTCTCTGAGCTTTCATATTGCAATATTGCACATTGCAACACAGAGACACAAAACGTCAGAAGAGGAAGGAAAATACGAATGCTGCTCCAACTACATCAGGACCAACCTTCACCTGCGTCAACTGTGGCAAAACCTGCCTCTCAAGGATTGAACTTCATAGCCACAGAAGACAGTGCACCAAAACCTGAGTCCAAGGCACAAGAATCGATGGTCTCACGAGACTGCGATGCTGCCGCCGACAACATATTGCAATGTAATTTGTCTGAGATGGCAACAATTCCCCTCCCACACAAATGTTAAGGTCTCCACTGGGAGGAACAGACAGTAAATATTTACAGGAATGACAGTCAAGGAACAAGAGTTGATTTACATAATCAGATGTAAAATACCAATGTCTGTGCGTGTGTGTGAAAATGTTGTTTTGGAAATATTGTTTGTCACACATCTTGAAAACAGTAATAACAATTATAAATAGAATGCAAACGTGGCGAAACATTTACATATCACCGTTCCCCATGAGTATAAGGCAAGGTGGAACAGCATTAATGATTGTACAATACTGGTTTGGAGGACAAGGAAAAACAGTTCTTGTAGTGAAGTAATTTAGAATACTACATTTTCTACCTGTTAGACCATCAGGACCTGATGTTCTATCTAACTATAGCTTTTTAATGGGTATACCACGTTCCTCTATTTTTAATTCTGCTTCACAGTGTCCTTTAAATCCAACTCTATTTGAGTTAAAGAAATATATTATTTTTAATCTTCTCTAAAAAGGCATACTATTACTGGGGGAATAAGACAAATACAGAGAATTGTAAAAACAATTCTGTGGCAACTGAAGGGTTCTTATTATCTGTATAACTAATGTTTACTGTTTTCCAATACTAATACCTAGACAGAGATGGAAAATCATCGGGGGAACTAACAAAGGTTGTGGAGATGGGAAATCACTGGGCTTGTGTATGTTAAAATGTGTGTTTCATGTTCAAATGTTTTGGCTGTGCAGAAGAAGTCATATTCACAGGGTGCCTTGACATAACCACATCCTGAGAATTCCATATTTTTGTGGAAAAAAATAGGTTAGCTGCCCTCTCCTTTAGTGCCTCTCAGGAGAACTAGAGCTGAGGTTAAGGTCATCAGGACAAAGGTTGTGCTTCAACATAAGATTAGAGTGCCGTGTGTATAAATTTGAGTGCCGTGTGTATAAAAACCTAACCTAACACAACCAATTTAGGATATGTATTATTATGTATATTAAAATACTCTTTTCTCCTTCCTCTATCCACTTCATCCAAGATCTGACATAAACACCATTGGCTTTCTTTATGTAAAAATGATCCCACTTGTAAAATGATAATCTTTTTTTGCCATCAATCCTAGATCAATACTAGAAGCATTGGGATTAAACCATGAAATGTGCTTAAAGTCTGTATTAAAAACTCTCCAGATATCCAAAAAATGCAGAATGGGATTCACAAAAATGGGAAATGTTAACATTATGATGTTATGGTGTTATCATGTTGATGATGTATATGTAGACGGGTGTCTGTCAACGAACTCATTGGGGGTCGTGTTGAAATCCCCACCCACGATAAAATTATCTGTGGGTTACAGGTCTTTCAGGAAATTGAGGTTAGGATTACTGTTATTGTAGCCATATATATTCATCAAGGTTAAAAAGTCCCTTCAATATTGAGTACCATTTCTAACCAGGGCCAGTTTTCATTGGCCTTTAAAGTAATAATCTCTGGATTAGCATGTACATTATTATATCGATTTGTCAGTAATAAACATGGTAAGTGCGAAATGTTGTCAGCTGTCAGCTAATGGTGATTGTTTTAAGTTTACAAAAAATGTAGCCTACCATTTTTTCCATTTTTTCTTTATGTTTATTACAAATACAACTTGCTTTCATTATAAATCTTGACTGGATTTATTGTGTAATATTGCTTGAGGGAGTGCTTTGACTTTCCCCCAACCCAGCATGATTAAATTATTGCAGACCATTACTGTATTAGGCTACATTGCACTATGCTGGTTGTCATGGGGTGGGGGATATTTCACCTGTGCCCTTAGGGATGAGGACAGCAGTAGACTCAGGAGAGAGAGGTCCAGTAAGGAGCTACAGTCCATCATGGAATATTTCTCCCTCCACGATGCTGGAGGTGCCTCTCCACCCTAATTCGGAGGATGTGGTGGATGTATTCAGCACTGCATACAGGGAGTGTAAAGGTAAGACAAGTCTAGCTAAATGTCCATCTGGCTGGCAGTGTAGTGTAATGGTTAGGGAGCTGGGCTTGTAACTCAGAGGTTGCTGGTTCAATTCCCAGGTGGGAGCACTGCTGGTGTACCCTTGAGCAAGGTACTTAACATAAATTGCTTCAGTAAAATATCCAGCTCTATAAAAGGATTGTATGTGAAAGAAATGTAAACTGTGTAAGTCACTCTGGATAAGAGCGTCTGCTAAATGCCTAAAATGTCAATGTAAATGACTGTTTTCTCTTTAATACACACAAAGACCTGGCGTGGAGTTGTGTGAATCTAAGTCTCCCTACAGAGCGGGTTTCTTCACAGCCGGGGACGTGCCCCTAAACCCACCTGCATCCGGCAACACTGCAGAGGTTGAAACAGTGAGTCACATATTTTATTCCTGTGAATTTGCCCAGTCAGTCTGGACTTTCTTTTCAAAGTGGCTGGAAAGGTTATTGGTTCCTGCGGTGACATCACAAAATGTGTTTTTTGTCATGAGTGGGTCTTGGAAACTAAACCACCATTAGACATGGAAAGATTGTGGGCAATTTTGAAATGCATAAAAGGGTTCTTCTGGAAAGCCAGAATTTTTTTTTTTTTTCAAAAGTACCCTGTAATTAGTTCTGCTGTATCTCAGGTAGTCCTGAGTACCATTAGGGATTATGCTCTAATGAATGGGGAAACATACCAAACATACCATTCCAAAATGGAGGATTGATGGTAAAATTGTGTTAATTCATGCACTTTTACAGAGATGAAGCTATGTTGTTCCATTGCCTTTTTTTTGTCATTTTGTGCATCATTCCCTTCTTCTGTAATTCTTTCTTTTTTTCTCCTATGTATTTGCCATTGATTGGGAATGTATTTTGACCAAGAGTTTTTTTTTTTAAATCACTGTAACATTGTGCACTGTGTACAGCTTATATACACATCTACAATGTACCTTAACCTTTCTAAATCTAATAAAGCTTTTAAAAATAGAACATTGGAATTGCTTTGACCCTGACCCTATGTGCAGAGATAACATCAAGCTCTTGGGGGTCCCTTTCCAGTCCAACGTGAGGGGGAATCGGAGCTGGGGAAAGGCCCTCCACCAAGTGGCCGTTGCCCCAGTCTTAAAAATAGTTGTATGTCACTGGGAAAGGTGAGAGAAAATGGTAAACCTAAGTTACAATTACAGGTATAGTGCCTGATAATAGTGCAGTACTCCCTTTCGTTCACCCTCAGATCATTTAAATTATATTTATTTCACTGGCACATCAAGTATTGATTTAGTACACTACGGTCATACAGCCAAGTTAAATAAAAGAGTGCAAGAAACATAATTATGCACCGCTGCCGTTCAGTTCATAAATACAGCTGAACCGCCTCAATTTCTATTTTTCAAGAAAAGCCTGCAGAATCAACGCAACATTAATGTATTTAACAAGAGTGCATAATGTTAGTTCAGTTGGTAATTGAAACCACTATTACGATTATGGCTCATTACTTGGAATGCTACTTAAATTGTATTTAAAAATACAATTGAGTTATGCTCTTCACATTCAGGCACTACCACCTACAACAAATATTTACAGTATACTGTATCCAAATAGAGGAAATGACCCCCAAGCCATGTCAGATTTCTAAATTCTAGAGCGAAAATACTCAGAAAGGGCACATATAATAATAATATAATATAATATACGCCATTTAGCAGACGCTTTTATCCAAAGCAACTTACAGTAGTGAATGCATACATTTTCAGTATATGTGGCCTCAGTGGAGATTGAACCCACAACCTAAGCGTTGCCAATGCTGTGCTCTACCAACTGAGCCACAGAGAACCACATATGATTATAATATTATAGAATGCTACCAATTTGTCTAATAGATTTTATTCAGTATGTAAAAACCAACAAAATGACCACATAAATTGTACCGTTTGAACATAAAGGGATTCAAGATTTTATATCTCAGAGTTTACATTCAGGATAGCAATTTATCCTTTTTGTAGAAGTGAGCATAGTGTAATCACAAAGCGCTTAATTATTTAAATAAATACATTGTTTCAAACAGCACAGAGTCTTGCACCAAGGCCATCATGCTGTAAAGTTTAGGGTGTTAGAATACACAATGTCTCACATACTATTCAGATCCAGAAAACGTTTAAATTAATGAACATCTACCTACCTCCACAAGAAACTGTCAACACAACACTTTTGAAACAAAACAACACAACACTTTTTCCAACCTCCGAACCTCATCTTCTGTGTATCCTCTTGATTAAATGGTGGTTGAATGAATGCCCTGATCTGCCAAATCTGATCTGCCAACCACATAAAGATACAACACTAAAATGTTGTGCTTCTCATGACATGACTTGTGCCGGTGAGTGAAGAGTGAAACTTCAGTGTTGCTTTGGCACTTTCAGTGGAACTTTAAATACATTAAAACATTAATGCAAGAGCACAATGTAAATTAGTCAAATACAAAAAACATTTACACACTGTTTGATATTCCCCCCGCTCCCCCACCCACCCCACGCAACCCAGCTCACAGAACAAATTCAGTAAACACAGTGTCCCTCACAGTCAGGATTTGCTGTAGAGGTAGAGGAAATGGACACAAAATCACTTCAGCTGCATGCTAAAAAGCTGTGCCAGCTTGATTATACACTGCAGTGGACAGTGTGAGTGTTAAATTGAGCCTACTCAAAGGACTGGTCATTTGATGAGATTGTAGAAAGAGCCAATGAGCATCCCTGATGGCTGGTGTTGTTTTGGTGCGTCTAAGAAGGCCCCTCCACGTTGACTGTGGTGACTGTTGCTATGAAGCACCTCTGAAAGAGTCGGTCTGGGTCAGGGGGCTGGTTGTCACAGTCCAGCTTGTGGCTCGGGAAGTGCTTGCGAAACCCTCGTGGTCCAGCAGGGCCACTGGAATGACTGGGTCCCTCCATGGCAACCAGATCAGAACCTGGAACACATAGGACATCAGGGCATGTAACACACGCCTCTCTGTAAAAGTAACAGAACATGCACTGCTGTTGAGCACATAAAAGTGGAGCAATGGGGCATACATTTGCTTAAGATTTTATATAATGAAACATAATTTTGCTTAAACAAAGAAAGGTGGCTATTGCCTACCAATACAGCACTCATACCCTCACACACAATTAAAAGATATCACCAAATACTGACTAACAATAAAGGATTATTCATTTTTAACTTACAAAGCAGATATGAAACACTCTGTAATGAGACACAAAACCATGCTAATGCTTCCTCAGATACTGGAGCAGCAGAGAGCAAATTATGCGATTAATACTGGCGTATGTGACATTCTTGTCCATTTCATCCTTGTCAATTGTAGATTTACAGTATGACCGCCTGTGTATACTCTTTGTGACACAAGCTTCAAGTGTGAGGCATTTTTTTTAACTTTTGTAGAACCAAGCTCAACATTATTGAAATCTCACTGATAAACAGCAGGGAAATCTTCAAATAAGAGGAAAGCAATGGCAATCTAGAGACAATTACAGAGAGAAACAACTTGAGACCGTTATAGCCAATTTTCATGAAGTGAGTGGTGTTCACAATGATGAACCAAAAAAATCATGGATCAGGAAGTTCAAGGCTTGGAGCACCAACACAGGAGAGGATGAGAATAAATTGAGAAACAATGAGAATAAAATGAGAAGCATAGGCCCATATGAGAGCTCTTTGAAGACCTGAGCTTGTGTTTGAAGGTGTGGGATGCATGATCCCCTCCATATTTGTATAACAATTGAAAAAAACTTTGCATTTCATTGTAGAACACCATATTTAAATATTTTTAAATGTGACAGAATTCTTGTAGGTAGAGAATGCACTGAGCCAGAAGCCACAAGATGTGCAGAACCAGAGGCCACTGTATCTCCACAGCCCAAAGCTACTGTAGCTGAAATTTCAGCAAAACTGTTGACCCTCCCTAAGGGAAAATAACAATTTAAGTACTGGGAACACATCGCATAGCAACTGCACTTGAGGCAGGGAAAAAGGACAAGTGCACATGCTTCCCCTGCTAGACATGTCTTTAGAAAAAACCCATAATGAGACACCAACAAGCAAAATAAATGTGTTCCTGCTCCAGCTGGACTTCAAAAGGATGGTAACCCAGAAAATATAATTTGGAATGCCAACCCAAAGCTGCAGAGGCAGTAAGGCTGTAACTAACTATATGCCAGAAGTGCAATAAATCGGAAAACTTAGAAATTATGTTTTTGTGTAATTTATGCAGTTTTAGTCATTCAATATGTTACTGTACACACACACACATATATATATGTGGGGCCTCTGTGTGGAGTTTGCATGTTCTCCCCGTGTCCGCGTGGGTTTCCTCCGGGTACTCTGGTTTCCTCCCACAGTCCAAAGACATGCACGTTAAGCTAATTGGAGAGTCTAAATTGCCTGTAGGTATGAGTGTGTGTGAATGATGTTTGTGTCCTGCGATGGATTGGCGACCTGTCCAGGATGTATTCTTGCCTCTTCCCCAATGCCTGCTGGGATAGGCTCCAGCCCCCCTGCGACCCTGACCAGGAATAAGTGGGATAGATACTGAGTGAATGAATGTCTGGATATTGAGCTTGTACAATAGCACAGAGGAGCCAAACCTGCCAAACCAGAGAAACCAGTTTTGAGAACCTGATTTGGCTACTGCATGATGGAGAACCTGGAGTGAGACTTGCCCCTGTCTGTTTGGTTTTGTGTTAAAGCTGCCCCAGTATTGTAGATCTCAAAACCCAGTGAGGTCAGTCTCTGAAACAGAGATGGGTTTTATTTTCTGGTTGTGTTCATTTTCTTTGCCTCCTAATTTTAATACATTTTTTTAAAATGTAAGAAATTCACTGGATATTGAGCTTGTACTATCTTTGTGGCTTATATTTCGCCACATCTACCTACATATTCTGGTGCCCCCCCCACTACTATATATATATACATACATACACGCACACACACACACACACACACAGGGGGTACACAAAATAATGGAAACGCCAAGTGAAAAAGGGTTCATATTTTGAGGTAGCTAAATCGCAATTAAAAGTCTCCACGTCTCCACATTTTATATTAATGTAAACACAAATTACCAATGTTTCTGTAATAAAATACATTTAAATAATAAAATCAGTTTGTAAAGCAACATCTAAGAGATCTAACATATTTTGGAAGAGGTCAAATAGAGGTCAAATTGTGTCAGTCACAGAAACAGCTAAATTATTATATGTTTCAAGGGGAACAGTGTCGAAAAATATAGTAAAGTAATATGGTCTGAGTCATATTATACTCTTTTTCCTACATCTGGATGGAATTCTTTTCTCTCGGTTTTGGAGAAACAAGCCAACCCACATCGCCTGTTCCCAACTGTTCAACATAATGGTGGATATGTTACGGTAGGGGCAGCCATGTCATGGGAGTCATTGGGTCAGGATTATTGCTCTGCATGGTAGAATTACGGTCAAGGAATACAAAGCCATTTTAGGCCGTCAGGTGCACCCTATGGTAAAAACATTGTTTCTTCCAGATTTTCCCATATTGCAAGACAATAACAATACCACAACCATAACAATAACCATACACACTGCTGAACGGATTCAAGAGTGGTTTCATGAACACCAGAATTACGTCAAACGCTGTATATGACCTCCCCAATCACCAGATCGAAACATCATTAAACCATTATGGAGAGTTCTCAAATGTAGAGTGTGACATAGATTTTCACCACCTTCATCTCTGAAAGAACAATATCAAAGTCAAGATTTCAATGGTTATCCTTGCTGAAATTGATAAACTATTAAATCATGATTGTTCATTAATTAATTTAACATTAGCAGTATTGGTAGATTATACCTATCTAAATACTCTATTTTCTAAGTATGATATTGTTTATCTTTAGCCTCAAGGGTTATAGAGAAGCTGGAGATGGCTTATGGGGCTCTAAATTCTAATGGGGCTTGGACAACAATGCCAGGAACGGTCTAGCGGCCCCAAAGCCCAGCTGATGAGGAGACAATGCTGGTGATCTATAATAATAATAATAATAATAATATATGCCATTTAGCAGACGCTTTTATCCAAAGCAACTTACAGTAGTGAATGCATACATTTTCAGTACATGTGGCCCCAGTGGGGATTGAACCCACAACCTAAGCGTTGCCAACACTGTGCTCTACCAACTGAGCCACAGAGAACCACAGATCTAACCCACTGCTGGCCAACCCCACAACTATGCACAAAGAAAATGGAACCACTCTTGTGCCACTCCTGTGGGGCAAGTTGCAGCCACACATGGACGTGCAGCCTGAATACTTACTTCCACCCTACACCAAGAACTGCCACTGTTCAGATATGTGATGATGACCTAAGCAAGCCACCTGAATCTGTCCAGTAAGACTGGGGACTGGGGCTGTTGGGCCCTCCTCAACGTAAGATAGAACCAGTGATGGCCACATACCTGGTGCCCGAAGTGGCAGGCCATTGTCCAGCTGGCTGGGTTTGGTGGCAATGAACAGATAGCAAAGGACACAAATCGTAATGATAAAAGCCAGCAGAACCACAGCTGCGATGGACAGACCCACCAACGCCCCCACACTGTTAGTGAGAGAGAGAGAGAGAGAGAGAGAGAGAGACAGTCATATACTGTACTGACATGTATGTCAAGAGATCAGTGATATGCTTTACGTTATAGAAGATTAACAGTATATTTTATAACTTAGTCTGCAACTATAACTCTAGGATCTGATTAGTCATCAGAATTTTGATTCAATGCCTTGTTTACAAAATCTATTTTTTTGTAAACCACAAAAGTACTCTTGAATTAAAGTAAAAACTGTAAAGTGAATCAACCACAGTTATCACTATTTCAGAGTGATCAATTCATGGTTTTAAAGATTACCATCCATGACATAATATTGATTAAAAAATGTGCCATGAATGTTAAAATCTGCAACCATAACACATTTTTTACAAATATTCATAGATTTTAGAATTCAACTAACAATTGAGTCAATTCATGTAATTCCCTTAGAGTCTAAGCAGGGGTAGTGTGATCACATCCTTGACTCTGATTCTAATATTGGCAGACATTCTTATTAGATCAACGCTGCATTTTAACAGACCAGTCCAAAACAAACATCTCCAAACACAGGGGCAACAATAAGAAAATGAAATGTCACATTTTAATCCTCCAAAAACATTAACATTATATCTCAATATTATATGACAGAATGCATTTGTGTGATTCCATATTTGCTCATAAGGTACCATCATCTCCCAGATCTAGAGGTATACTGTAACCAGGATACAATTATCGACCTCCATTACATTCCAGGTCCAGTCAATAAAATGTGCCTCTTTCCATGCATTCAACTCAATTTGAATTCTCAAATAAACAATGTTTCTCTCCTGTAAATTCATTGATATTTCTCTATTTAAAGTTGAAATGGAGAAAGGAATATAGCAATTCCCTGAATGTTTGATAATAAATTAAACCTACAGCCTGAGTAAACTCTGAAGCTTGGCACTGTAGCAGCTACTGCTATAAACTGTACGTTTATATTTAAGAACAATTAGCTGTGTTCATAAGTCACCCTGGATGCAAGTGTATGCTAAGTAAGTCAGGTAACTAAATAAATAATCCAGTTAATACATTTTTAACGCATGGATGTTTTATTGAGGCCAAGGCAAAGCACTTTGCATAGGGGTAAAATGGCCATTGGGACTCAACCTGTCACTGTTGGTTACAAGCTTGGCTTGATACCCAGCCACCTCTTTATATAGCCAATCACAGGAGAACTACCTTTTCTCCATGACCATACAGAAATTCTTAATAAGATTTACGACATGTAACACAACAAACAAATGTAAATCCATGTGACAAATATAAATCAAGCACAAAATTACATAAAATACACCGGACACTAGACACAATAAGACACTGGACAAGCAGTAGCCTACATTTTCCACTGTCAAAGTGTTGAAAGGAAGTCAATACCAATAATTTAATAACAACAAATAAGTCTTACCTCAGCCACCACATGTACCCATATTCATAAGGAAAGAAGCTATTGGGGTCATCACAGCAGTATTTGATGTCGTTAAACCCACAACAAAAACGAACTCTGGCATCAGTATCCGGTTTAGGACATGTAAACCCATCCACAAACACTTTCTCAGCACTGTAGTAACTCGTGCAGTTCGCGCTCATATTGACCACAAAAATTGACCACCGCAATCTGAACGAAGCAAAGGCACGAAGCGCACTCAGATTATATGAATCTCTACTGAAGTACTATCTCCCATAGCGTGTCATATCCCATTCTTTCACGGGACTTAGATAATTATAACCAATTGTTGCTGCAAGCTGGCTAATCATGTAAGCACACGTGTCAACTGTGCCTAAATATGTCAAAGCACAATTTCTGTGGATGCAAAAACGAATTTTCTTTCAACGCTAAGAAGTAGAATAGCCTACATCGTTTTTCTTTCAAAGCTAGGAAACGACTAATCAGAAAATGATTGTCGGCATTTGAGCGGGCTCTTTCTCCCTCGCTTGCTTGCTCCCCCTCCCTTCTCCCTTCTCTCTCTCTCTGTCTCTCTCTCTCTCTCAGTGGCATGATGCTGGTAAATAGCCATTGACAGAATATTCCAATTTACCATTAACTACACTTTGATTTACACCGACTTTACACGAATTTGTTCAATGTTGCAATGCTGCTAACTCAAATCCAATAGCTGTTAAGGCTTTAATGGCTTTACAGGCTTTAAAAGGAGTTAATAGAAACGATATAGGTATGGCTTACTTAGTGCCCAAGTAAGTATGTTAATAATTCAATTCCGTCTGTCACCTTATCAATGCACAGTCAGGTGCATTTTAGTCATTTTAGTAATTCATGACATTAAACTAACAAAGAAGATGCATGTGATCTGTTGCATGGTGAGATTGTCAAAGATACTGGATAAGGATCCTGAGAGATTCGTGTAGGAAATATGAATGAGAAGAAGCATTAGTATTCTCCAGGGAATTCGACGAAATTCAACATAAAAATGTATTTTCTCGAACCTTTGGAATCAAGGGAGACGGTCAAACACCGTCTGGCATTCAATTGGCGTATTATTCAGAATGAATCCGGTGTCACTTTCTTTAAAAGTGCACTCCTCTGAAACACGTTCCATGTTTAAGAATGTGTGACTTCACAAGAAAATGGAAAGCATTCCCCCGATTCTACATCGCTATGTTTGGGAAATATATGTAGCTAGGCTATTCATCGGCGTGTAAGCTGGGTAAGGTATATGAATGTATTATTGTGCAGCTGTCTACAATGAATGTAACTTTGCAACTTAGTTCTTAAAAATTGGAAGCCAAGACAGGCGCTAGCGCTAATAGTATTAAATGTATCGTAAAAATACACTGAACGGACATAATTCATGATCTTGACAAAACATTGAAGTAGCCTTGTGCGCTGTCCACGGTTCTGATCTGCCTTTGACCAGACTTCAATCGATTTCAGTGTGCCCAGGTTCAAAAGATGGGCCCGCGCCTGATTATGCATTGCAGGCGTGATTGTTCTGGTGAGATCTGTTGATGTATCACATTAGCATGATATATGTACAGTGCATAGATGTAGGCTACTACACACTACTATTGGCAAAGTAGCGGTTGGCTTCTGATAGTGTGAATTTGGTCATATCAGAGGAATTTGTTACATCCTCTGAAACCTAACCTCGTTAGATACGTTAGTGAGGATGGCATACTGTACATTAATAGCAGCATGATGGTCCAGGCAGACTATCAGAGCCTGCATGTAACTGGGCAGGACTCCTGTTCTCCTGATCCAGATGGGGAACTTCATGGACCGAGTCTCTCAGACATGAGAGCTGTGCTCTCTGCGCCTGTGTCACCCCTCTTGCCACTCCCAGTGTCACTCCCAGTGTCACATGCAGATATTTAAAAATAAATACTGTCAGAGGCCAAGCTGGCCACTGCACTTTTACTTGGACTGCAGGTTTGAGTTTCAAGACCCAAGCCTCAAGTACCTGCTGTGCTACAGCCTCCTCCCAGCCTGGCTGACAGCATTTTCTCCCCATCCTGTCAATCAATAGCACCTTCGACTTCCCTTCGGTTTTCAGTACGGTAGAGTCTTCACAAGCCTGGCCTTATCTTTAAATCTTTAATTCTTCGACCAGGGATGGGATTAGCAGCGGAAGCATTGACATCTGTCTGCGCAGGCCCATGGTGGTAGAGCCGTGCTGATGGAGATCCGGTCTTCCCTGGGAGCCCAGTCCTGTCAGTCTTGTGGAGGCTATCCTTCAGCTGGAGGTGTTTGATGCTTTGACCGTTCAGGTGTATTGTCATACCACTTTCCCAAGCACTTGACGGGGTTACACTATTATTACCTAACCCCGTTAGGTATTACCTCCCTTTGGATTGTCAGGGTGAACCTGTCTGTCAACCTGCCTTTCCTTATCACCAGACTTCTCAGTTTGCGAGGTGTGAATGCCACCCTGGCCCATCCTGCTGTCTCTTCCAGTGCAGGGAATATGCACCAAGATTTCACGTAGCTGGTGGTAGTGATGGTGAGGTCATCAATAAAGCCATCTGTTGGATGGTTGTTAGATTCCTCCTTTCACCAGGGGACTTCTTGTGAGCTTTGATGATCAGGTTTATGCCCATCATGAAAAATATTACAGAGATGGTACAACATGTCACTATCCCCCTTTCCAGGGCTTGCTATTATGTGGTGCTGTTTTTTGTTGTTGCTGTGAACGTGAGCTTGATGTTGCTATAGTAGCTCATAACACGTGTTTGGATGTGCTCAGGAATGTGATAGTGCTACAGGGCAAACTGCTGTTTTTGCATTATAACTATTGTTTATATACTGTAAATAATAATACTTCAGTATTGTGAAAATCAGCACTACCTGAATTGTTAAATAGTCCACAAAGAATAATTTATAATGCTTCACTGTAAACAACAAAATGAAATGATTAAATTAAAGTGGGGTTCTCTCGTAAATATAGCACAAATAAATGTTAATCTTGCATTTCACATATTCAAGTGCAATGATTTTGTAATAGCAGAATAAAACATACAGTATATATATATATATATGTATGATATTTAAAATATATATTACATACACACTATCACATATTTCATTAAAAATAGAAGTACAATTCATTCACTTTCTCTCAATCTATATTATATCATCACAGTTTTTTAAAAACTGAAAATTCTAGTTAAAAATAGATTGCCTGGCCTCCCGGGTGGTCTAGCAGTTACAACGTTCGATGCTGGCCACTGCAACCGGGGTTCAATTCCACTAGCCGCACCAGTATCGGCTCTGGCCGACAGTGCTAGTAGGGGGCAGCAATTGGCTGTCCACCCCAGGGAGGGGGAAGGAAAGCCAATATGAGTTTGCTGTGTAGAGGAGTAGCTCTGTGTACCGGAGTTACAGTCGACAGCTTGGCGAATGCCAGCTCAGAGGAGGCGGTACATGGCCTTTGTCACTGCCGGTCTCAGGGCTACGACAGCAAACTCACAATATGAGGGGGGATAAACATGAAAAAAGAGAGGGTGTAATTGGCTACTATATTGGCAGAAAATTGGAAAAATCTGAAACAAAACTAAAAAAATTAAAAAATACATCTGCCACAAACACCTGGTGTAATAGTGATGGTAAGTGGGCCACTGCATTTTAAAAATAGACAGTTGGAAAGGCAGCTGATAGCTAGAGTGTTTTTGGTGTGATTCATGCAGCTGAACACAGGCTCATATTCTTTGGTTGATGTTTCTATTGTTCTGACTGCTTTTATCAGCAAATCAAAGGCACCAGGGATATGCACACATTTGCAGTCTTCTATTCACATAATTCCCTAATGCTAGCCATTGCATATTTTTTTTTTTTTTTTAATCTAGCAAAGGGGTCTTATCTCCAAGTCCAATTACCCAGTAGGCCAGGCATCAGGGTAGAGCACTGTTTTTTAAAACGATGTATTTACGTTAGGTCTTTGAAAGAGCTTCCTTTGTACTGATATCTAAAGCTGGTGGTGTACCTTCTGTATTTCCTTGTTTTATAGGCAGTATGGAATACTCTGCTCATTGTTTCTAGCTAAACGTTACACACTGATACTATCTGTTTCTCTTTTCATGATTTACAATTTACATTAGTCATTTTGCAAATCCACGACTTACATGATGTCCACATGTCCACATTTTCTCCCAATCTAGTAGCCAATTAGACCCGCTATTTTATTTCAATCCCCCCCCCTAGTAATATGAGTTTGCTGCCATAGTCCTGCTGTTAAGGTCTAACACAGAGCACTCACATCATTAAGTGCAGGTTTGTTCATAGAGAGCTTCAGCCCTTATGCTGTATGAGGACCTGTCACATGCTGTGCGACACAATCAGGGAGAGAACAGAACAGGAGGACGCAGGTATTTTTATTCCTCCCGCAGAGAGAGGGAGGGAGCAAGAAAGAACATACAGATCTTAAGCCATCCCCCACACAGGTTCCGGCCCAAAAAACCAAACAAAAATAATTGAATAAATAAAAAGCGCCTTTCGGCAAAACACTATACATTCACACATCGACGTTTGCGACTTTTCACTTGCTTTGGCATCTTTCTCTCTCTCTCCATCTCCACTTTAGCAACATGTTCCACATACATTAATATGCAGCAACATCAGTGTGACCATCTATACTTTGTAAGACTTTAACACCACCAGTGTTCAACCACGCTACCATTTTGTGTCGACATCAACAGAATTATGCCACTTACATACAGTCATATAAATTAATGCTTAATTATGTCAGGAATTATATTTATGTTTAATTACAGTCCAGAATTTTTTGATAATTGAGCCATCTGAACAGTGTTCAGAAGCCCACCGGCAACTCGTCTGTAACCAACGCAGTGGGGTAAGATGCACATTGTCTTGAGTAACCACATGCATCACAGCACCTAGAACTGGGGTGGGCAAGGAGGGCCATATCCGTTTCTGGATTTCATGCCAACTTCTGCTCTTAATTATTTAATTAGCCCAATCATTTACGTGATGTGACATTTTAGCTAAATGTCTTGATAAGCCCATGAATGACAGCTGAAGACTGTTCTTGTGTTCCCATATGAAACATGTTACCATGGTCTAATCTACAAGTGAACCAGCACAGGCGTATCCAACTGCCCTGAGCCAGGGTAATTGATAGAAACAAAAACCTGCAAACACACTGGTCCTCCAGGACCGGAATTGCTCACCCCTGACCTAGAAGAACAGAAGATAGTCACTGGTGATGCTTGTGGTGGATAAGATGTGGCTGGGGAGCATAGAGTTATACAACTCTTAGAGGGCACACAAAAGGAACCTGACCACTGTTTATTGTCAAACACAAAGCAATCGTGTGTGCATTATATGCTTGGAAACAAATAACTTTCATGATGTTCTTGTTTGCAAAGGTCCATATCCACTGTGGATGGTAATCCCATAAGCCCTACTCTATGGGACTTCTTTACTTGCAAGTCGTGCCCGTCAATCTTCTCCTTCAGGACCATCGACTCTCTGGCCATCTTCCACAAGAGATTCAAAACCCACCTCTTCAGACTCCATTACCACTAATTGTCATCACCACTGCTTTCATGTTCAATACTGCATTTTGTAATATGTATCTATGTTGATGACTGTCCCCCCCCCCCCCAAAAAACACTTAACTTTTCCCTCCTTGTGTTACAGGTACGGCTTGCAGCTGCCAACAATTATGTCTATTACTGTATCACGACACTGATCTCTGGCGTGGACTATGATTAATCTTACCATGTATTAATGCACATTTTGTAAGTCGCTCTGGATAGGAGCGTCTGCTAAATGCCTAAAAATGTACATGTAAATGTGAATGTAAATGTCATCATTCAACTCCTCATTGAAAAACTTCCTATATCCATTTGTTCTGGATACTATACTATCATGTGTTTAGTGTGATATGGGGATGTGTGATATGTTTGTTGTTCTAGCAGTGTAAACTAAATGAACTAACTGAATTGATAAATACATATTTTATTAAAAATCGATTAGATTAGATTACATCAGCAATAAATAATTTTGTTGTCAGATATGAATTATAGTTTTAAATTACACCAATAAAAGATATAACATTAATTATTTAAACTTTTGTATAACATTATGAACCACAACACTATTTTTAATGGTTTTGGAAATATGTCAGAGGTATAGATATAGTCATTTGTTTTACACTCTGCTTTGCTCATTAGTCAGCACAACCAAAAATATTTTTTTATTTTTTTGCATGATTATGTTTGAAATAGAATTTCAATCATAGTCAGTGCATTTGAAATACAATGACTAAAATGTCATTACAATTTTTTTAAATTTACATTTACGTAAGAAGGAAAATATAATATTTCCCATTTTACCTCAGAAATGTAACTTCCTATTCTGGTGAGAATTTTGATTGATTCTTTGCTCGGTACTTCTCAGAAATAAGCAATGACATTCACTCATCAGGGGAATGTAAGCTTGGACTTGGTCTTGCTCTAATAGAGATGATGTATGTCTGGCAAATTGCTGTCTTTAATCTGCTGCAGTTTTGAAATACCTTTTGCTCAGACCCTCTGATCTTCATGGACTTGACACAACCAGTCTGTCCAGTCGTGACACGTGGGCAGGGCTGGGCATAGAGCATAGAACATAGACAATGCACATAGGAATGCATGCACAAAACCCCTGCTCAAGATAGAACAGAGCTGAAAATCACCTAAAAACCTTGCATGATAAAGGCAATTGACAGAAAGGAAGGAAAATCAACACTGCCTTATGCTTTTCCCATTTCAAATAAAATTTGTTTCAAGTTAAATTTGTGAATTGTAGGCCAGTTGTGCAAAATCTCTCTGAAATTCAGTTAGTGAAAATTAAGTACGTAGGCTATATGGCAAAAAGTGAAAGTTGGTTTTTATCTTTCGAAAAAGGAAAAAAGTATATTCTTGTCCAACCTATTCATGAGGTATCACTTCACGAGGTGACACATATCAGGACCTTTTTTAGCCTGCATTTAATTTCCCTGGAGTCTGTAAACTCCTTTCACAGGAGTTTAAACTTTAAAAGTAGGAATACATTCAATTCTCAAAGAGCTGTACTAATTATGAGAGGACCAATCTGCCTTTTTCTGTTGGAAAAAATACATACCAATATTGCAGAGTGAAGGTGATAGATTATCCGTTTTCATACTGTTGTCACTCTCGTCATCTTTTTTTTCTTCCAGTTGATTTATTTGACTGCCTCTACTTTTTCCATGGAGCTGGCCCGCTGCCAAATCAAAACTTTCTTTCTCATTAGGAAAAAGCCCCCCAAAAAATTAAAATCCAGTTAATTAACATGCTTCAATACTACTGATAGCAGATAGCGCTTTAGGATTCCCTTTGCTGTTTCACCATTTCAATTACATAACTGAGTGCACCTCTCCCCATAATGGCATTTATTTCCTCCCTACTGCCGATGTGCCCTAGTTTATCTGTAGCATCCAGGAAGTCATTCGATTGGTATTCATGATAAGCAATTGAACAAATGATACAACTGAAAATGTGATTATAGATATTGAATTCTGCATGTGAGACCAGCTTATATTTCTAAAGGTTTTGGTAAATCAATTACATACAGTACCTTGTACCTTGTATGTTAATGTCCATCGCTAGTGGACCCTAGAGTCTTTGGACAAGCATACATTTATCAATGGATGCATTTATTATGACATTGAATCGCTGGACTGCTTCCATAAAACAACCACCAGGGGGAGATTTGAGTTAGTGTATTATGAATTTCTAGCAAAAAAAATAAATACAGGCTGGTAAATTAGTGGCGTACATTTTTCCATAAATGTCAGCAGGGGGCAGTTCTGCAGGCATGCGCTAATCATGATGTAAATGAAAGCGTAGAGTGGCGGAAAACACATGATTTAAAAGCCTTTTTTGTTGTTGAGGACCACCACTCCTTTCAGTATGAAGGACACGTTGCATAAAGGATGCTGTCACCAAACATACGATTTATTTTTTCTAAATGGATCAACAGAATGAATAAATAACTGCAAATTCAAAACAAATGTGAGGTTAAGGATGGAGCCATGGTCCTCTTAAGACCTTAAACTCTACCTTCAGATGACACAAAGCATAAAAACAATTACAATATATCAGTCTCTCAGGCAAGTACATTAAATGGTCGAAATAGAAATAATGCAGATCTTCTGTTTAAATTGAATAGATATCCGTAGATCGTATTTGTCCATATGTATGCAAGTAAATGTTGTGTCTGTTAATTGAATTTTGTGCATGTGAATAATAGGCATACAAAGTAGACATTAACATTATTAATGAATGGTGCATGCTATCTTTTAGAGGTTTGTCTAATCCCAGATAATCCCTGCCTGATGAATCCAGAAAGAGAAAATACACTGGCCAAAGAGAGGGATTAGTGATGATGGGAAATGGGGATGCATGCGATGTCAGGGAAGGAGCAGACACATACACACACGTACAAACATGCATGCGCAGCTTTCATTCATGAAACTGTAGCACAAAAAAAAACAAGATTAACTGCAAGATATCCACAGCCTTCAATGCTGTATGAGATCTCCCTTGAGTGATAAACATCCAACTGTATTGTTGGTGGATGCATGTAGGGATTATGCCGCTGAGAAGCTCATGACGGAAATTGAGAGAGAACAGGAAATAATCGGGCACAGTTTTTGCGAGCACCTCAATAGTGATATCACATTGGTCAACACTGGTTACATAATTCCCTCCAGAGAAGATGATCTGATGAAAAATGTGAGTAGTTCTTGACACCAGGAAGAGGTGAAGGGTAATTCTCCCCTCCTCGGATCACCCAAAAAGAATTACGGATTTGCAGTGAGAGGGTTTGTAGGGCTAGATCTAATCAATCCAAGATTGCCATTGTTTGCTCATTTTCTGACCACTAATATTAGTGTTTTTTGGTGTCCAGCATACCTGTGTCCCCTCTCCCACAGGATTGAAAAGACCAATAAATCAAACAGACCTTGCGAGTGTTTAAAGCGCATTTCAGATTTCAATTTTTCAGCGGAATCTAATTTCTGACAAGCTAGTTTTATTAATTATACTGCCCTCCTGTTGTTGGTACATTTCCAGATGCTAAACAAACAAGAGATAGGAGTAAGAATATGTTGAAATAAGATACCTCTTATGGATAGTCATGGTGAGGATGTCTCTTTTTTCTGACGGACAAAGCACCCGCATTTTATCAATTCCAGGTCAGCAGTAGATTAAATCTCCTCTCTGAACACAAAATACTTCACAATAATGAATCTTGATAAAAGAAAGTGCCCTCTTACTACATTGAATGAGCGTACTATATGCCAGGCCATGTTACTTCAGTCTGGAAGTGGTAAACACATTACATTAAGCTTCCTGCAGGACATTAAGTCTGAAATATTAAATGTATACTGTCTAAATATAGAATATTAAACGACAAAGGTCGGGATTATGGTTTCTGTACAAAAAAAGTTTTAGAAAATCTGATGCACAGCTATCACAAGTTGTTTAATTTCTATTGCAACTGTACAATCTAAGGACAATTACACTGTATTGTCTACTCTAGTGTTTCTGCCTTTTTAAAGTGAAAATAAAATATATAACTTGGAAATGTTCTCGGTGTCAGTGAGGTAATATCTTCTCAAATGGTAACTCGATAGCGAATGTGAATACACTGAGAAAGGATGCACCCTGTACTTTTTCTCTGCTGTTATCATTCTGATTGTACAAACATTCGTATTTCCACTAATTCTCTGGAAGCTTTCACAGGCTTCACAATCATTGAGGCATACATTACAGAAATAATTACAAATGGCAAATACCTAGCACATGTAATGTGCCTTTTATCGCAACAAGGTACACTGGGTCTTGTTACATTTTATATAGACAGATGTGATTGGTTGAATCAATATTTTCACCCACCTAATCACAACCATAAGCCTTGCACCAATAGTGCTGTAGTACAATTTCAGTAGTCAAATTGGCAAATTGACAGTGATGTGCAGGAATTTACTGGTGTCTAAAGAGTATTTCAAATAAAGTAATAAAATGGTCTGAGGAGACCAAGATTGAACTTTTTGGCATCAACGTGGTGCACTAACATTGCGCATCATCATGATGGCAAGAGCCTAATGGTATGGGGATGCTTCTCTGCTTCGGGGACTGGAAAACTTGTCAAAATATAGGGCAAAATGATTTGCACAAGATAGAGATACATCTTGGAGGAAAACCTGCTGCAGTCTGCAAGAGATCTTGGACTTGGAAGAAGATTTATATTCCAGCAGGACAATGGCCCAAATCATACAGCAGAAGCCACATTGGAGTGGTTTAAACATTTAAAGAAATCATGTCCTGGAGTTGCCCAGTCAAAGCCCAGACCTCAGTCCCATTGAGAATCTTTGGAAATATTTGAAAATGACTATTCACCACTGGTCCCCATCCAACCTGATGGAGCTCAAGCATGGGCAAAAATTGCAATGTCCACATGTGCAAAGCTAGTACAGACTTACTCAAACAGACTCACAGCTATAATTGCAGTTAAAGGTAGGCTACTTCAAGGGTGTGAATACTTATGTAATCAATTATTGTCCATTTTTTATTTGTAATTAATTAACAAAATTCCAAAGGGGGTGAATACTTTTTATACCCACTGTAACTACAGTATGGTGTCGTAGCGAGATAATTTACCTAACCTTAGATTTGTCAAGTTATCTAACTTGCCAGCTAGCCATCCGAGTTGGTTTGACTCGTACCGTAGCTGAAAAGGTTGGGAGTCGTGCTAGCTAGCAAACCTTAATAGCACTTGCTACAATGTATTTGACCTTACTAACGTGTCTGGCTAGTAGTATACAAAACATCTGCCTAGCTAGCTAGCTAACTAATATGACTAGCCATTGCTAGCTAAAAACGGTTGCTATGATGTCAAACTACAGTATTTCATGGTTTTTCAAGTTAGGGATATCACACAACCCAAGTTGGTGGGGGGTTTAGTGTAAATTCGATGAAACAGGCAGAAGTCATAGAAACTGGCTAGCTAACTAGCAAGATATATTTCGGGGTCAGTTAAATTAGAAATAAAATTCCACTAACTTACGTTATTGCAATCTTTAGATCTAAGGGAACGAGTCCTGTTGCTTTTGCAAACTAACGCTACAAAAGCTTTCTGATCAATGGTCTGGACATTCATTTCCGTAACTTGACAGATCTGCAGATGAGCTGTCCTGTCCGTTTTAATCCTGGTTTTACAAATGAGAAGTTCCGGCGGTGAAGTAATGTTGATCCTTGTTTTTGCAGCGTGTGTTTAGGCAAATTAATAGGGAACTTGTTTTTGAAGTGAGAAGGATTATTATTATTATTTTACGTGCATATAGTGCATATATAATTGAGAAAATCTAGGAAATCTAATTTGTGCTGTGAAAATGGTACTGGTCCTGCAAAATAAGCAATCCAGGGTGCACGTGTCCCTCGTTTCTTCCGTAACATCTAATGTAAACCATGGCATCTAATGTATTTTAATTAACATACCTTGTTTGATTGCACCGGATTCATTAACCACAGCTAATTACATTTGTATGTGGTTAAACTGAGTGGCAAAATAAATAAAACAAAGTACAAAGCAAAGCTTTTCAGATTTTGTTCATAACTGAAGCCCATAAATTGCTTTGCAATCCAATCCGTTTTGTTTACTCCTGGCTGCATGGTACAATGTGTATGGAAATGGCACAGTTCTGCAATGCCACTTAAAAAGTAATTTGGATGACTTTTACATTTATATGAGCCGCTGCCATACACTGTTCCCTGTCAAAAAGTAATGAACACTGTATGAGTTGGAAAACAATACTATCTAAAGACTGATAAGGAAAATTGTTGCAGTTGTTCATGTCGCTGTGAACAGCCAGCAGTTGAGCCTATGAGTCTTTGTCCATATACAAAATACAGCTGAGAGTTGTCCCATCATGCCTTGTAGCAACAGAGACTCTTCATTCAATGAATCCCTATGAATGAGTCAAGCCCTCCAACTCCTACTGCAGTATTCTTGTACGGTACCTACGGTCTTTCACTTTTCATGCCTGGCTCTCTACTGCCATGCACTTAGTTGAATAGATTGGCACTTTTACCCACCTCATCGATCTGCCCATTCTCCTTTTTCTTTCAAAGCAATCCTCTGTTCAATTGTGCCGAGATCTTTAATCCAGCCTCAGACCCCTTTAATACAGGGCCTCCTAATAGGATTAGTAGTGCTAACCCCTCGGACAATACCGCCAGCTGTCACAGGCCCCCTATTGGCGAGGCAGCTAAACTGAGGGTGGCCTGTTGTGGGTGGGGCAAGGGAGATGCCTGGAAAGTGTGATGATCTCCTTAGTCCAGTTCAGATAGAGAGAGCTGCTCGGTTCAAAAGCCAAAAGTGCTTTACATAGAGGGAATTTCAGATTTCCTTTACGCGTGTCGGACTGCACTTTGTACTCTCTGTACTTGTTCCTTTTCTCTCTCTCTTTCTCCTCCTTCTATTTGGAGTCTCGTCTATATATGGGGTATTGATTTTGTCCAGACTGGGGTTTTGTGATGGCTGTGGCACTGGATGCGGTGTGGGTCCGGGTGAAGAACGTGTGCAAGCAGAACGGGCTCCTGATTCTCTCTGTGCTCGCTGTCGTCATAGGGTGCCTGCTGGGCTTTTTCCTGCGGACGCGGCGCCTCTCCGAGCAGGTCAGTCAGTCCAGCGTTGCCAATCAGGTCCTCCTCTCCCACACACTTCCTCCATTTCCAAAGCTTCCTTCTTCTCTCCTCCTCCTCCGTCCCTCGCCTTGTTGAGTGGCATTTATTTATCTTTCCATTACACCCTCCGGTGCTTCAAACACCATATTTTTTTATGTTACTACAATTAGACATTAGTTAATTTGGGAGTCAGCATTGACTAAACATTTTTA
The DNA here is from genome assembly GCA_029706075.1 of Aldrovandia affinis. Lineage (NCBI taxonomy): Eukaryota > Metazoa > Chordata > Actinopteri > Notacanthiformes > Halosauridae > Aldrovandia > Aldrovandia affinis. The sequence goes on along the minus strand of JAINUG010000145.1, from coordinate 411,861 downwards.
AGGAATGCAATTATGGGGTTTTTCTACTCAATGAACTGCAGATTATTTACAGCTTCTCTTATCAGGCATTTGCTAATTGGTAATGACAGAGCTGTGTTTTTGCCCTTTATGTTTGGAAGCAGATCATATGCACGGGGGAGTTGATGGTCTTCGACACAATATGTGCTTTAATGACTACAGTAAAAGCATGGTGCGATGTGCCCATAAATGCTGAATTATAATATTTGCAGTGATTGGCATACATTGGCATACAGTGAGACTCTTTTAGTGCAACTTTCAATGGAGTAGTGGAGGAGTGTGCATTGTATTTCCCAGATCCATTCGCTTTCTGCAAGGATCATCTTGACAAAGGATGGCCTTTGTTTTTAAATAAAGCAAACCTCTGTCATGTTCCAGAATATTTCTAAAAATAAAGAGCATCCCTTCACTCTGACTGCCAGGGATTACCATTCAATCACACAAATGCTCTTAGCAATTGTACATAAACCAAGAGTGGTGCTTAGCCCTACGCATTTAAAATACATTGAAAATAGAAGGCCTATGTTTTTAAATAAATTGAAATGACCATTTTTTTAATCAATGCTTTTGGCGGGGTGGGGTTGTGGCGGGGGGTGGAGAGGGAGAGGATATAGAGAAACCATGCAAAGGGTGAAGGATTTTGTGGGCATGTTGATTGGAAAGGTCACCCACAGACGAATGGCGTCTTCACCTGGCAATCCAGTACTTAATTCATTAATGTACCCTTTTTATGTCATTCTAATCATTCATAATTGGCATCATCAGTCTTTCATAGCAGCTGATTTTTTATCATCCACTGTAAGGGCATTATTATTGTTAATATGACAGTCCTGGGCCTCAGTTCGTAACATTTTCTGCGTAATTACAATATGGCACTGACTGTGATTACTATGCCTATGAAAGCCACATTAATTCTTTATTTTATTTAGGAATTTTAATTTATTCATTAATAATGGAAAAAAGACATATGCTATAGAAACTTTAAGTGCAAAATGACAGTTGGTTTGATGATTATGGTAAATGTTGCCTCTGTGAGCCTCTTGGTAAAGAGCAAAAAGCCCTTTGATTGCAACGTGTCTACAAAAGCTAGACACACATGTAACCAACACAATATAAAGATTGAGATTACTCAGTTCATGATAATGTGTCTGCATATACAATATGTGCAATGTACAGTAAGAACAACTATTTTTTTGCATTCAAGTAACAGAGAACATACCACAACCTTGAGGTTTGTAGATTATATTGTGGTTCTGTATGGTTCAGTAGGTAGAGCATGGTGCTGACAATGCATAGGTTATGGGTTCACAACCCCAACAATGCCCACTGGGACCACATATACTGAAAAATGTATGCATTCACTACTCTAAGTTGCTTTGAATAAAAGCGTCTGCTAAATGGCATATGTTATATGACTGATGAAATGATAAGGCCTGGTACAGGCCATAGTTAATTTAATGCTTCACTCAGTGGTGTTTTCTGTTTTTGGGGGAAGCCGTTCATTCTGGAGATGGTTAGGACTTAAGAGCAAGAGAGTTCATGTCCATACATTAACTGAAATATATTTTGTCACTGTCCTAATAGAGACTAAAACCAGAATCCATGAATGACTCAATCCTTGCCTCCTCTTAGTCCTGCAGAACTGTAGTGTTTGCAGTCTTTAATTTTGTCAAAGCATAAAAAAACACCTCATTCTCTTTACTGAACCGATTGAAATGTCGTTCCTGGTTTGGGGAACAATAGTAGTAGTAGAAAGAGCACTTGAAAGTCTGTTGGACTGAAGGCCTCCAGGACTGTTATTGGGCAGCTCTCCCTTACACCATCTTCACTTCATCAATGCATGCCTTGAATCACTGATATATTAAAGGCATGAGAGAAAACCCCCAGAGAAACACAATTAGAGGTCCAAGCATTGAAGGTACTGAATCCTTATTATTGTTATTATTATGTATTTATTACTTGGGGATCATGAATATAAAGGCCATACATCCTACTAAATGTTGAGGCTTATTCCACAATACCATCCCAGAAATATAGCACTTCCTGGTGTTATAACATTTAATGTAATTTTTATTCTTTAAAATCACTGGCATATTACAGAGGTCTCAAATTAGCTGCAGAGATTATTTCCATTCCAATACCCTTGCTCAGCGATATAGTGTTGATCACTTTGTGGCACTGTTACAGTGAATTGACTTTCCATTTTAAGAATTCTATGAAAAATCAGTTGTGTATCACAGAGGCCTTGAACATGATATGGAGGTTCTTCTCCATACAAGGAACAGTTTTGCCTCAAGCACCTATAAGGCCTCTCCTGGTGGCCATTTTGTGGTTGGCTTGCTGTTTACAGCTATATGTACACTACCGGTCAAAAGTTTTAGAACACCCCCATTTTCCAGTTTTGACTGAAATTTAAGCAGTTCAAGTCCAGTGAATAACCTGAAATGGTACAAAGGTAAGCGGTAAACTGCCAGAGGTAAAAAATAAAAAAAAGTTATAAAAAAGGCCCTTTTCAGGTAACAATAAATGGGTTAACGTGGGTTAACAGTCACTCTGTGCAAGTCGCCGACTCTGGATCCAGCAAAAGAGCCCCAGACATCACACTTCCTCCTCCATGTTTGACAGTTTGTGTCACACACTGAGGAACCATCCTTTTGCCTACTCGATGGCCTACAAAAACCTTTCAAAATTTCAAGATTTCAAATTTTGATTCATCGGTCCATAAGACCTTCTTCCAGTCTTCAGTAGTCCACTGGTGGTGCTTCATGGCCCAGGCAAGGCACTTTTTCTTATTTTGCCATCTTAGCAATAGCTTTCTTACTGCCACTCCATCTGTCAAACCTGCAGCTCGAAGTCTTCTCTTCACAGTTGAAACTGAGACTTCCTTACTTCGACCAGTGTTAAGCTGTGTTTGAGGCTGTTGTCCTGTGAGCCACCTATCATGCGAGCTGTTGACTCTCAGACTCTTCTGATTTTGTCTGATTTACTCACTGCCAAAAAATGTACATTCTTTTCATTTTTTGGTAACCTAAACCTTTTTTTTAACCTCTTGCAGTTTACCGCTTACCTTTGTACCATTACAGGTTATTCACTGGACTTGAACTGCTTAAATTTCAGTAAAAACTGGAAAAATGGGGGTGTTCTAAAACTTTTGACCAGTAGTATATACAGTATATATATATTTATTTTTTAAATACATCAGTTATTCATCAGAATGAGTTGCAAATTGTGTTAGATGTAATGTACCATCAACACCAGACTAGATTGAACCAGTAGAAATGTATGGTTGTGGAGTCAAAGTCATTTGATTTGCTTCAGCTCACTCAGTCCTTAATTGCACACAACAACTCTCTCAGACAATCAACACTGTATTGGCCCTCACAATCCATGCAAGACCTGAACCAGCATTTTGACTCTGTTTTCTCTTGGCTGAGAACTGCCAGCCTTACCTTTAGGATGAGGATACATGTTGATTATTTGGACACGAGACAAATAGACAGCAGATTTGGTGCAGTCAACTCTAGTCTGTCTCAATTAAAGCTGAGAAGACACCTCTTCTATCCTCATATTGTAAATGTGGTCTACTGTACCTGGCTTGGTATCCATGCAAAGAGGAATCCCCTCCACAGTCTCAGCAACCAAAGCTCAGCTTGACACTATTACACTGAACTACTGCGTTGCATAGGGTAACAGAAAAATAAAGTCTTGTTCTTTGCTCTTTCGGGCAGCAAAGACGAGTTGTAGGCAGGGAACTCCATCACTGTTAGTACATACGAGACAAACACTTAACCTGAAATGCTTTCTGGAAAACATATCACCTGTAGGGCTTGAAATGAAAACAATGAACATAATAATATAATTATGATCATGTTTAGTTATTTTAAATGTAACACTCACTCAAATGTATTATTTATAGACAATTATAAAGTGCATTGAGGGTATATTGAATATGGGGTATGCTCCGCCATACTGTAACCTTAACCAATCTGAGCCATGATGCGTGAATGGAAACAATGTGGTCTAAGCAGGTGTTCTTTTCAGAAGAGACATTAAACTAACATTTTGATTATCTAATCATGAACGATGATTACATGGTATTTCAAAAAGAACATGATTTAACAACTAAGTATTCTCAATCTGACCACATATTCATTCCCTAAAGCAGATCTTTCCAGGTATTTTCCAAATATATTTCCAGGTATAATTTGTGTATTTAAAATCCTTTTCTGACAAACGTTGAAGTATTCAATGTGAATTATATTCATATGCCTTGCTCAAAGTACTCCAGCTCTGAATCCATCATTTTCTACCTGAAATAGTACTTGAAAGAAAATACTTTCACATACTGTATTGTGGAAATGTATTCCCAACAACACAAGTAGTATTTAAAGGTCTACATATTGTTTTTTAAACAAGTTTCATTGGGTAACTTGAATAATGATGTATGGCTCAGTTGTCCAAGAGAGTTACACAAGCCATATGCTTTGAAATGATACATATTTCCTGATGGTTGATATTAATGAAACCTAAATCACAATTAAATATGACCAAAAAAGAGGCAATGCATTGGTCACCAGTGTAATTACTCCACTAGGTGGCAGAGTCCAGGCATCACTATTTGTGGTCATATAAAGGGGAGGGGAAAACTTTGGAGGAAGTTGTTCTCTTCAGCTTATTTCAAGAAAATTATCATTGGCACAGGGCATGGGTACATTGTAAACAAGCTGCAGTCATGTGATTTTGATCCAGATGAAATTGAAAAACTCTGGGTACTGAGAGAATGTTTCAGTTGCTGTGTATTAAATGGTCTCACTGTTTCTCTTTCAAGGAGAGCTTCTGATAAAAAATATAAAAAATGTTGGACTCGGAGCTATAGTATAAATCATTGTGTTAAAGCAGTCTGGGAATGTACTCGCCTTTCTGAGGAGCAGACTCATATGAGCCAAATAACAGAATAACCACTGACTCCATTATTTCCCATTGTTCTTATGTGCAAACTAGTAAGGTTTTCTAGTTGATACATCTGATACAGTAATATTCATCTCATCCTCGGTTGTAGGTGCATATATTATGTAGCTAAATCCATAAACCTTCAATTAGATTAATATTGAATTGCACCAATAAAAACATTCCATTGCACTTGGAAAGCACGTGGCTGGTATCTCTAGAAAACCTGACATTCACTAACCAACAATGAATCCAGTATCCCACAACTTATTGTGCAAATATATAATTGATAGGTGCATACCATACATTTACATAGCTCCATAATTTAATGCACTAGCCAAAAATGTAGCTTTTGTCAAGAACATAATACATTGAAATGTTGAATCAGTTCATAATTGCATATTTCTATTGCATTTTATTCAACTGAATTCACAGAAAAAGAACATTCAAAATATAATATATTGGATTTATCCTGCTCCATCCTGCTTTGATTTGCATTACTTTTGTTATTTTGTGATGTAATTGTCATCATACAGTACATGATAGGCCTCTCATTGACTTGCCCACAAAATGTACACAAAAAACACAAAGGCATCACAACGTAGGTCAACGCAGCAATTAAACCAGCTTTGAGGCCTTGTAGCAGAAGGAAAACATCTTTTGATGTGCAATATCCGTAGCATTTAGAGAAAAACAACGTTCATCACCGTGCTAATCAATCAAGTGCAACTGAGGAAAAAAACAGGGCAGATGTTAAGGGTCATGTAAAGTTTATCAATGTCTCCTCAGCAAAATACAACGCAGCAGCGGGGTTTTTTTTTTGTAGCTGTACTTTCCTCCCGCGTTGAGGCTATGTGAGGCAGAGATCGGTCCCGTGTTCCTAACCTGCCGTGAGTTTGTGTTGGAATGGAGGTACAGATGTTGTTGGGAGTGAAAGGAGGACAGGGGGTTACTTCGCATTGAAGTGGAGTAGAGCAGAGACAGCTGGATTACAACAGCGTCACGTTGGCAACAGCGGGCGGAGGCTTAGCCAGAGCGCCGCTCAGAACAACAAACTCGACCTCCACTGCATCTGCTCATCAACTCGCCGACTGAAGTGTCTGCACTGCTTCCTTTGTGAAGCGTAACGCGATGTAAACTGTAAGAAGCACTTCACTTTCAAGGAACCCACTTTTGAATCAAGCCATCCTGGTGATGGTTTACTCTATCACTTTGTTCTGTTGATTGGCCTTGTCATTGACCTTAGTTTCCTGGCTCCATTCATATTCCTAATGATGTTTATGCCGTTTTAATAAAGGGGCCTTGAAAGCCAACTTATTGTGTATGATGTGAATAAACTGATAACTCCGAAAGCCAGTTCAATATACGAAATATTGTTTGGAAACAAACTTGGACACACACTGGGGAAACACTGATCAAGCTCTCTGTGGCTTTGGCTAACAACACGAGATATGTATATTTTGTAACTTTCAATAGTAATAAATCTGCATTCTATGCAACAGCTGTAATAATAAAGAACAAGTTTATCTGCCATACATGTCCCTGTCTTCCGTCTTTGGAGGCTTCTTCGATTTTTTACTTCCCAAGTTCCACAACTACAACCTATCGCTCAGGGACTTTTCAGGGTTGCACATAGATTCTATGTCTGAGGCTTCTTGACCTCACTTAATCTGATATCCAGCTATAAAATGTAGGAACTTTTTTTTTTGTCTGCTTGTAATGTATTTTGTGTAGCATACTACCTGTGTGATGATTTCAGTTGTATTCTATATGGTACCTGAAAAATTCTGAAAATTGTTTCAGTTAAAGTTATTCTATCGTGTACCATACCACTATCAAGTAGTCCATTATCCGCCTCTACATTTCTGCACGTGCAACTTATAAAATACATACACGACCTGTCTAACATGTTATTAGTATACCAGTGTAGCTTTGACTATGCATATATAAAATACAGCATAGTCGAAGCTACACTGGTACACTAACAACATGGTAGACAGGTCAATTCTTATTGGGAACATATTGTACTACTGAATGTTGATTCACTCCAGTATTGCTCTAATTTACTGTTTCCAACAGTGTTTTTGTTACAACTGTGATTAGCTTTTATGCATTCATTTTAGGAATTAGCAAGCATTAATTAAGTAACACAAATATATAGCATATGCTTGCTAACAAATGCAGTTCCTTGTGACAATAAATGCACTCAATTTAGTAACAAATAGTGTCAATTCATGTACCAGATTCCATAGCCTTCCTTGAATATATACATTTCCATAAATTGAACTGAAAAACATTTCAAATAATTTATTAAGAATGACTGTATTATTAATGAAAATTAGTTTTAAAATGTATGTATAATATAAAATAATAAACTCATATGGCGCAAGCGTAGGACGATACCATGGTATATATTATTTTATTTATTTGTTTATTTTAGCAGGAATGCAGGACCATAAACAAAAGTACTCTTATCAGATAATTCTGGTAGCGCATTTCAGATGCAGACTAATAAAACATTACATTTTTTAAACTGCTAAAACACAGCCCAATTCACATTTAAGTAGCTTTACAGCATTCCAAATATGATACTACACAGTTATTTATTTACAGTTTTTTGAGCCCCAAACAACCAAGCCTAATGGGGAAAAACAGCAGGTTGGAGTGCTGCAAATTTGGGTAATAAAATATCAAAAATACAGAAAAATGTTCAAAGGTGCTCTTTGGTCAAACAGAAAAAGATTCCAAGACATGATTCTATATTTTATATTGTATATTATAATTGTAATTGCCAATACTTACTCTAATACCCATGTGTGACAGAACAAGAAGCCTCGAGAGAACTGGACGAGTCTTACTTTAAGTAATATTCACACTATCATCATCATTAAAATCCAGAGAGGCTTGTGATCCAAATAGGTTTTCATCAGGCCAATATGTTCTCAGCCCGGTAAAATGCCAGCCCAGAAAATTGGAAAGACATGGAGTCCAGCCCTCAGAGGAACCAACTCTCTTCAAGCTTTAATGCTCAATTTTTATATTACCTTGCAGTACTTTCTGCACCAACCCTCTATTCCATTCAACCAATCACCAGCTTAGGCCCATGTCATTTCAGTTTGAGGCATGTTTGAGTTTTGCTCTTTTGCAAACATTTTCTGCCTTCAAACATTTTTGCCAACATACATCTCAAATACAAATATGGGGCTGTTAGTCTCTGTTCTGGTGTACTTATGTATAGCACAAGAACATAGTTATGATTTACACCTTTTCCTCTTCCCCTTTCCTCTCTCTTACCCCCCTCTAGTCTCTCTCTCTCTGGAGCTCTCTTCAGGGTTAAGCTTTTGCAGATTTTTCCAAGCAGTAACCTCATGTAATTAATCATTGCGTTTGCAAGCAGGATCACATTCTGATCAGTGGTGAATACACAAGCCATGAGAACGTTAACCATCCACTTCCATTTTCCAAACTGTGGGATGCAAGATTCTCTGGTGGGTTGCAGAAGGGTTGGCACAAAAGTGATTTTTCCCCCCCAATTTGTGAATATGACTCAAGGTAGTACGTAGGTAGTTTCAAGGTAGGTAGTTTCTTGAAAACTGAAATATAACTACTTAGCTAATGTTAGTTAGCTATGCAAAAACACACTGGATATGTTTTTAATGGGAAAGGAAAGGAAAACAGGGCAGAGGAAACCACCTCATAACTGAAAACAAGAATATATGATGCTTTACCACGCCCAAACAGCTTTTTACAGCTATTTAGTAAATAGTCAAGATCATGTTTTTTGTCCTCAGGAAAACATCTTAAAAACTTGTTAGTAACCTGACAAAATCACATGGGCACAATTGTTTCACAACTTTCCATAACATAAAAAAGAACATTTTAAAAACATTGTTTGGATAGATGGAAAACGAGCTAACACAAAACATTTTTTTCAATAGTTGTTGGTTGGGGGTGTTTTTCACAGCATTTATTTATTTCATAATCCATGCAGTGGGTGGGTAGGTAAAGTAAGTAAATGGAAGTTACCGCTAGACAATTGAAGCACTGGCAATTGGGGTCCAAGAATCTTAAGGTCCAATGAGATGAAAATAGGTAGGAAGAGGTAGATGCTTAAGAATCACAGATTTGAAGGTTTATGTTCACAATCTTTCTTAAAGTTGTATACACCAGAGAGGTTCAATTGTAGTCAAGGTCCCCTTTCAAACAAAAACACCTAGGGGAATTTCAGCCAGAATGAAAATAATATAATATAAGAATATACAATCTAAGAGAGGTTGCCTTCATTGCCATGGGAAAAAAATACATGCGAACTCTCCAAACCTATTGTATTCTGCTGAAATAAAGGGTGCTTAGCCCACGCTGTCTGGCTTTTGTTGTGTCGACAAAATGCAGAGGCTGAGATATTCAAGCTTTCCTGTGAAAGGTTTGTGACATCTCTTGCATTGGGCTTATGCCTGTTCCATTCAACCAGTCAGTGAAAACATTTTGTGGCAGGCACCACAGTGTGACGGGTTAGAGGTCTAACACGTCTCACATACACACACACACACACACGCGCGCGCAAACACAATGTTGTATTTTCTTTTGGGCATGTGTTGCGACGTGATGACGCAACACACAGGTGCTTCCGTGAGAGTGTAAAGGTGTGACCTCACCTGGAGTCGGTGTGGAGAGTTGAGGTATTCAGATCAGGAGTTTGTCAAAAGAGAAATGAGAATGATGGCCTTGCGGCCTTGTCTTGGCTTTGGTTAGGCTTCCTTTTGTTTGTGTTCTTGCTGGAGAGTGGAACCCCGGTTTAAGCCTCGAAGATACTGTGCGTGTGTTTTGTGCTTTATTTTACGTTTTATTTGTGTATATAAAGAAATACAAATTGGGGGGGGCGGAAGAACAGCGCCAGGCCCTATGTGGGCTGGCGTGAGCAGAACAGTTTCCTATGGATGGAGTGAGTCCACCCTATCCCCTCTCTTGAAGCTGCCTTGCCCTTGTTTTGTTTCTTTTTCATTACACACTCACTATACATACACACACATCATTGTTAGACCTGTTCATGTCAACCAGGGTATTGCAAAGAAATCCTGTTTTCAAGGCGGGGTAGGCAGGCAAGGCAGGAAAATAGCTCCATCTTACTTTCGGTGAAATCTAAAAGTCCAAAAATATGACAGATCAATGATAACATGGGAATCCTGATCACTGTAAGGGTCTATTGAACAAAAGTAGTGAACTTGTATGGGCCTCAGGTAACGTAACAGTCTAAGCATTTGCTTGGGAATGCAAATCGCTTACTGCAGCGGCGGTTCAAAGCCCAACTGTGCCAGACTGGCCTTGATCGGGGGCAGCGATTGGCTGTCCGCCCCAGTGGGAGAGAGCAGGGTGAGCTAGTATGAGTTCACCGAGAACCACAAAGGGTGTCTCTAGAAAGTAGGTGGGCGAGTTCCAACTCAAAGGAGGTGGATCATCACTGGCCTCGGGGAATTAGCTTGCCCTGTAGTGATGGGCAGCAAGTTTATGGGGGAGGGCAAATCAAAAGAAATAGAGGGTATGATTGGCTACCAAAAAAATCTGAAACAATTTTTTTTTTAAATGTAGTGAACTTGTAAAATTGAGAGAGTTCCACTGTTTGCTTTGCGCTTTGTATTGCCAACCACAAAGGTGTCATTCTCCTGGGTCCATGAGATATGTGAGTATATTTCACATAGGAAAGTGTTGTATCGTTTTGATGGTGAATCTTTGCTACAAAATAAGCCCACTCCTGTCATTCTCCAATAGATATAGGCAAAACAGCTCCTCTGAATATCCAACCAGCGCCACCAGCAATATGATCATGTGGCATGATCCAGTGGCATAATCGATATTACTTCCCTCCACGTATGCTGAAATTGATTGAACCCCGGTAGCCGTGGCCAGCGTCGGACGTTGAAACCGATAGACCACATGGGAGGACCTATTTATAGGGATATTCTAAGCCAGTTTTCAGGCACCTGTTTTGTTTTGTAGAGTCAATTGTCAATGAAGGCACAATCATCAGGTGATAATATTGTAGCGAGCGTGCGCAAGGTGATGTATCAAGAAATACACAGAGTCCTGCTGCATTGCAAAAATGCCTACGTGAATAGACAATTCATTAGAAGGCGATAAATATCCGTGTTCCATACACTGCACAACTACGGATAATATCTGGCGAACTTTTGCTGGTACAGATGTGTCCTGATAAGGACACGCCAGACCATTAAACTTCTTCCCTAGTCAGCACAACAACCAGGAATGTTCTTTTATTGGTTTTTAAAAATTCTTTACAATATTTAAAAACTTTTCAAAACAAAGTTGGCATACCAACTAGAGGGGGAAAACAAAAAAAAACTATATTTGGTAACAATAGGATTTCAAAGACAGGGGAACAACTTAACAGACTAGACCAGGGGTCGGAAGAATTATTTTCGCGTTGCACCCCCCGGTCCGCGAAATAAATGAACTGGTCGCAGCTTTTTTTTCGCTGCGACCAATTCATTTGCACCCCGTCGACAGAAAATGGTGCGGCTCCCAGTGTTTTCTTTTCCGTGGAAACCGGGTCCAAATGGCTCTTTGAGTGTTATGGGTTGCCGACCCCTGGACTAGACTATACAACAGACAGGACTGGAAGTACATATAATCTTAAATCAAAACAGAACAAGAAACAAAAAACAAAAAACAAAGGTTTGTGCTTGGGCTTGAGTGCCCAGAGCACACCTCCTCTGGGAGGGGAGGGTGAGCTATATAATGAGTTCTTTCCAGTGGCTCACCCCCCATTTCCTCCTTGCCCCTCTCTCGTCCTTCAAAAAGTCCACCAGGAAGTAAACTCAGTCAAAGAAACACTTGCTCGATGACGAACACTTTTGCCCTGAATTACATGGAACCACACTAAACAGTATAGGCACACTGGTCGCGGTGGCCTCAACATTCAGCGCACCGCGACCAGCCAGCTAACACACAAAAACTATAATAACAACACATGCAACACAGTAAATAACACAATAACATAATTAACACAGGGGGAACGCAAAAACACACAAATACGACCCCCATAATGCCCCGCGCACACATTTCAGTGAGTGACCCGCTGGATCGCAACAATATGATTGGGTCGAATGCAATAAATATTCACCAGTACACAGGTACGCTACTGTAATTCTAAAAATAACATATTTTCCATCAGTGAATATCAGTTATTGTTGTCAATATCAGATCTGTATCCATCAGATCATATGCAACTATAGTTCCATTTCCACCCAAGTTCCCTTGTTAGTATTTCTAAAAAATAGATGTGTTTTTTTTTTAACTTGCATCAATTATTTAACACACTGTGAAACATGCTTTGCAAGTGTGTTTAAGCAAATAAAATGGATTATAACAAGATATTCAACTCTCAAATAACATACCTATGTCACATTGTGTGTCTTCGTCGATTCCCCAAAGCTGGGCGTACATCTCTTGTTGTAGCTCTGACCAGAGCACAGAAAGCCAGGGAGAGGTGTCAGAGTTTGCTTATGTTTTTCATCACTGCAACCTGCTCTGTAAATGTATGAGAGTTTATGCTGAATGCACATGCTTGTTGTTTCAATGGGATTCTTATTGTCCATGGTAGTTCCTGAACTCGCAGGGAATTAAAACACAGGAAGGCATCAAGTGGTTGTAAAAGTGTATAGAAGTATCAAGTTCAATTCTTGCACTTGGAGTATATGTTAATTAGATTGCGACAACAGTTTGGATGGAAAGTCACTGCTTGCAATTAGTTTGCAATTAGGTCTGCAAATCTACAAAGGGATTCCAAGCCTGTGCCTGTGTTTGTTTGTGTGGGACCATAAATCCCTTAGCACCAAGGCCATTGGGCAAAGGGAAAACAGGGGGCAATCTCATCTCATGTTTGTCAACCTGCCGTCTTCCTCTCTATTTCACACCCCCTGTACCTGACTGTTACTGTGGAAACACCCCAAATCCTGACTGGGGAGCCTTGCATGTGGCTCCCAGGTGCCAGTGCTGCATGTATGTTTGTCTGTATATACGTATGTTTTGTTTAATTTTTGTTGTTCATACTATGCGTTATTCGTTGTTATTTGTTTGACAATTTTTTGCTTGGTGCATGGCACCAAAATGTAATCCTTACCCCACTGCTCACTTGAGAGGCATCACTTGCTTGTTTCAAATGCATGCCCAATGTTTGGGTGCCCTTTTGACCTTGGCCCTTTTTCATTGGCTGTGGCCACATCACCATGCCATCTGTAGCCGCCACTCGAGTTATATGCTCTTCCTCTCACACACCCGCCAGCCGTTTGCTATTTGTGATCCCACTCTTAAACTGCTGTCTAAGCTGTCCCTCCCTAATGCAGCACAGAAAAGCTCTTTAGCTGTCATTATCATATTTCTCTCTTTCTCATTCTCTCTCTCTCTCTCTCTCTCTCTCTCTCTCTCTGTTTTCTCTTTCTCTCCTGCTTCTCTCTGTTTGTTTCTTTAAGTCAACATCATCACAAGGGAGATTCAGACTGAAGCTCTATGAGACATAGGAAGACCTGGTGGCTTTTCAGCCTGGCTTCAGTCCAGCCACAATATCAAGATGATTGTGTCTACAGTGAAGGACTCTGAGGATGACACACAAAAGGGAGACCACCCGAGGGAAATTATTTTAGATCCGAGCTGTGCAAACACAATGAATCATGTTAGGTTACAGTAAGGACTTCATGAAAAGAAAGATAGAACACCCATCATGTCGCTGTAAATACCTGCCAGTTTTGTGTAGTTTTTTTCGCATGATGATAGTTCCTAAATCCTCTCCAATGAAAACAGCCATTTAATCAGCTATCTGAGCACAAAAAAACTGCAAAAGAACAATTTAACGATGCAAATTTCCTACTTTGTCAGCAGCTTCAATTGCAATTTGTGCAGGCAAATGGATTATGTTTTACCAAACAGTTCAAATTAAGTTTAAAGATGTATGCCAAGGCTGTGTGCAGCAATCCCTGCTGTTTGGCAGGCTAAAGATTTCACTTTATTACAATCAGGCTAAACATGTTTTCATTTTGAAACATGCCAATATCTTGAACAAGAGTTTACATGATTTGAGCATAAAGTAAATAGCATGATGACAATAAACATGAATCAAACACAATTAATAATTGCTATGGAAACTATTATATCTAAGTATTCATATAAATGTAAGGTTTTGAATCCAATTAATCATTTTCAGTGGCATTAAACTGAATGTTTAATGTTTAATTAGACTGATGAAAAAAATAAAAACATTCATTCAACTGTGCAAAAACACCTTTAAGCATTCTCATTGTGGGATTTACACAGATGGGCCTTGGGTATCATTGTGCTTATCATTCTAGACAAATGTACAGACAAGAAATGTCTGCAGTACTTAGGAGCCTAGGATGAATTACAGCCAACTGACTCCAGTGGCAGATTCCTCCTACACTTCTGCAAACAGCTTAAAGAGATCAGGGGTTGGGGTGTGGGGGTGGTAAGTTCTGGATAGGTGCCAGTTTCAGGTCATGGACAAAGCAATGGGGGTTTATGGAGACCCAGCACTGCAAGGCTGACTGATCTTCAATCCCATGATGACTTTAATCTGCAGAGCGACCTTAGATGTTATGTTATAAGTTATAAAAAACACATTTTGCCTCTTCTTTTTTTGGGGGTTATGCATTTTGATGACATTCACAGAGATAACAAGAAAGATAACATAAGAAACAAGTAATAATAATCTGCTGTTGGTCACAGTATCAGTAAAAATCAGGAACAAGTGCTCTACAACTGCAACTGATAAGAATGTTTCCTGCATCTCAAGTGCATGGACTCTCTCTCTCTCTCTCTCTCTTTTCCCTCACTCTCTCTCTCTCTTTCTCTCTCTCTCTCTCTCTCTCTCTCTCTCTGTCATGTCGCTGTAAATACCTGCCAGTTTTGTGTAGTTTTTTTCGCATGATGATAGTTCCTAAATCCTCTCCAATGAAAACAGCCATTTAATCAGCTATCTGAGCACAAAAAAAACTGCAAAAGAACAATTTAACGATGCAAATTTCCTACTTTGTCAGCAGCTTCAATTGCAATTTGTGCAGGCAAATGGATTATGTTTTACCAAACAGTTCAAATTAAGTTTAAAGATGTATGCCAAGGCTGTGTGCAGCAATCCCTGCTGTTTGGCAGGCTAAAGATTTCACTTTATTACAATCAGGCTAAACATGTTTTCATTTTGAAACATGCCAATATCTTGAACAAGAGTTTACATGATTTGAGCATAAAGTAAATAGCATGATGACAATAAACATGAATCAAACACAATTAATAATTGCTATGGAAACTATTATATCTAAGTATTCATATAAATGTAAGGTTTTGAATCCAATTAATCATTTTCAGTGGCATTAAACTGAATGTTTAATGTTTAATTAGACTGATGAAAAAATAAAAACATTCATTCAACTGTGCAAAAACACCTTTAAGCATTCTCATTGTGGGATTTACACAGATGGGCCTTGGGTATCATTGTGCTTATCATTCTAGACAAATGTACAGACAAGAAATGTCTGCAGTACTTAGGAGCCTAGGATGAATTACAGCCAACTGACTCCAGTGGCAGATTCCTCCTACACTTCTGCAAACAGCTTAAAGAGATCAGGGGTTGGGGTGTGGGGGTGGTAAGTTCTGGATAGGTGCCAGTTTCAGGTCATGGACAAAGCAATGGGGGTTTATGGAGACCCAGCACTGCAAGGCTGACTGATCTTCAATCCCATGATGACTTTAATCTGCAGAGCGACCTTAGATGTTATGTTATAAGTTATAAAAAACACATTTTGCCTCTTCTTTTTTGGGGGTTATGCATTTTGATGACATTCACAGAGATAACAAGAAAGATAACATAAGAAACAAGTAATAATAATCTGCTGTTGGTCACAGTATCAGTAAAAATCAGGAACAAGTGCTCTACAACTGCAACTGATAAGAATGTTTCCTGCATCTCAAGTGCATGGACTCTCTCTCTCTCTCTCTCTCTTTCCCTCACTCTCTCTCTCTCTTTCTCTCACTCTTTCCCTCTCTCTCCTTTTTCTGTCCGCAGGTGTGTTTACTCTGGCCTGAGTCCTCAGTAAAGAAACAGGCCAAGGTTTCCACTCTCTGCAAAGTGTTGTGTACCAGGATATTTCCATTTCTTCGGCCAGAATTAATTATCTCAATATTTCTCCACTCTCTGTAAATGGGGTATTAGAGGGAATGGGGTCATTTGTATGGGGGGAGGCACTGGTATTGCAAAACCTCAAGCAGCACCATTTTTTCCTGTTGTCCATGTTAAAGATCTCATAATGTAAAAATCTACAATTAGGAGATGATTTGTCGGAACACAGTACTATACTGTACTATTCCCCATATATTTGTCGGAATACAGTACTATAAACTATATTCATTTGTACTGTACCCAAATTAATATTTGGAATTTTATTCTATACATTTTGGCTAAGGACTAAGGACAAATGTTCCAAGGGGATCTCTATCTACTGCCTAATGAATAATTTATTTTTGTTATGTCACTTTTTAGTGACTGTACCTTGTTGAACATTACCTCTATTACTTGATATGTACATTTTTAAGTTTTTGTAAGTTTTATTTTTCTCATGGTTCCCTCGCTACTTGTGCCTGGTATCCATTTCTTGTGATCTGGATGTGCAAACGTGCCATTTTGTTTCAGAGCGTTTAATT
Source organism: Aldrovandia affinis (assembly GCA_029706075.1). Taxonomy (NCBI): domain Eukaryota; kingdom Metazoa; phylum Chordata; class Actinopteri; order Notacanthiformes; family Halosauridae; genus Aldrovandia; species Aldrovandia affinis. The sequence continues at coordinate 395,175 of JAINUG010000145.1, read as the reverse complement.
TCTTTGATTGCTTAATTAAAACCTGTCTTAATAAATTGGTTGTTAATGTGTCGGTATCTGTGACTGCAAAATAGCCATAACATAGCCTGTCGTTGCACGGCGACGATTACCTTCGTAAATCTGGCCCTCAGTCTTTAAAATGGCATATTTTGTTACTGTTGTCAATTTAGTCACACATCTAATGTCTTCATTTGTTTGTTTTCCCCTCTTCTGTAGGAGGTGAAATATTTCCAGTTCCCAGGAGAGCTGCTAATGAGGATGTTGAAGATGCTTATTCTACCTCTTGTTGTGTCCAGGTAATTCACACTCTTGCTTGTGCTACTTAAATCTCTTCTTTTGAATGATTCTTTGAACCTTACTGCCTACAAACTCCATATTCTCCAACTGAAATATAGTACAGTATGCCATATATATTATGTATATTTTTATTTTCTACATCCATTTTTCAATCCCATATTTGGATTGCTAAACTGTAAATGTAGCCCCATTGCATGAATGCGATTCCCTCCGTATATTTATGAGAGTGCCGACTAGCATACGCATTCTCCAAATAAACCTCTGCATGGCCTCTTTCTTTCACTCTGTAGTCCACCAGCCGAGCTGTGCAGCCTGCACAGTATTCGCAGCTACACATTGTAGGTGGACTGCAGACACCCGACTGACCACAGGAGTCTCTTATTGTGCAATGTGGCAATAAGGGAAACCCTCCCTCCCCGGGTGACAATATGGCTAATTTTGCATCACTCTTGCCCACAGTTGATATTGGCACAATCAGGATTTAATCCAGACCACGGATATGATTGGTATATGATTGGTATCGTATTGTTGGTTTTTTCTATTCCCCCCGTGTTATCCTTGTAAATAATCCCATCACTTTATATATGGCACCAGAAATAAATATTTACATGTACTCACAGTTCCTTTCTGGAAAGTGTTTTGTCTACTGCTGGCCCAGCAACAAAGGCCAGTGTGGCAGTATTAGACATATATTTATTGAAATATACTGTAAATTTGATTTCATAATCAAAATCTATTGCAATTGAACAAAATGGAAGTATCTTGTTTGAGAGGAGAGATCAAATAGAATAGGGGCCTTTATTCTTAGCATGGATATTGATGATTTCTCTTCACATGTCAAGAGTGAGCTGTGCTATTGGATGAAAGTGCACGGTCCTTTGATAAACCTTGATGTAGGCTGTAGTGTTGCATAATTATTATATATGGAGTTTAGACACTGAGTGCTGAGCAGTGGTTTTACATACCTGATGAAGGAAAGTGTGGGTACAGTGAGTTCACTGACTGATAGGAGAGCAGGTGTAATGTAAGCAGCAGGAGAGAGTCGCAGGTCTATGCTGTCACATACACAGTAGATCAGATTGCAGATGGACCAATCATGATGCTTTTCACAATTCCATTAATGGAGTGGCATCACACATACTTATATTACTATTATATTCCCTGCCATTCTCACTCGCTACTCTCACATATGACAAGTGTTTCTGCTCATGAATTGCTGAGTACAGACAAAGGTTGATAATTGATGTTTTATTGAAAATGTACGCTGGATATAATTTATGCTGTTACACAGTGAAGTGTGTACTAATGTACACCCAAAAGAACACCCAAATGCATTTTGGAGTGCCTTTGATTCAAGAAAGCTCTTATCCCATGGGCAAATGCAGGCCTTCATAAATTGAGGGCTGTGTTTTAGTGTTCCACCCAAACTTCCACCCAACGTCAAAGGCTTGTTAAGCATTTCAATCATTCGCTCAAATACACAATGCAGCACTGACAGCTGGCAATTGAACGTTTGTTGTCTTGAAGTCCCTTTATCTGTGGAGCTTTATAGCGGAGCTCAGAAGGGGTGAGTTAAAGTTGAGTGCATGAGCATCCGTGGCAAAGTGTGACGTGGATAAGAGTATGACTAGTTCCCAGAGTTAGGGACTTGTGTCTTTAGCTCAGCGGGCTAATCGTCACTCTTGTCACGTCAAGATCCTCGGTTTTAAACTCGCTGCAGGCAGAACCAACTCCATTACATTTGCATGTTCTGTTTGGAATCATATATTTACCAGTATGCCTTTTATCTATTTACGTAGTCTAAACTACGTCTTTGTCTTTTCGTTTTTTTTTTTTTTTTCTCCCAATTTGGTTGCCAATTAAACCCTCTATTTATTTCAATTACCCACCCTCACGAGTCGCCCGTCCTCCGGGAGCGAGACACACATTCCTCTCCGAGTGTTCCCGCCTCTTTCGAGACGGGAATTCTTCCACGGACTCCTTAACCTTCTCCTTGATGGACTCGTGCCGGCTCTCCCTCCCCCCTCCCCCAGAAGCGGACAGCCAAATGCCACCTCCGATCGGTCTGACGACCAGGGCCGGTCTGGTAGAGATGCGGGTTTCGATCCGCGTCCCTGACGGGCAGCGCACACCACTCCGAATCGTGGTGCGTTAGACCGCTACGCCATCCGCCAGGCCCTGTCTTTGTCTTTTCTTACAAAAAATAGTCCTACATTGAACCTTCTGCTCCCTCTAGCCTTGCTCACAAACATTTCTTTTTCAACATGCTATCCATTTTTTCTTTTTTCTTACACCATCGCCAAACAAAATAGTCTTGCTACAATCTCTCCATTAAGACGTGTGCTCACGATCTTATCCCTGTAAAAGGTATAGGATGCATGAATGCATTTCTGCTGTCTGAATAGTGCATATGTCATTCAGCCCTATAGACTAATGTGATATAAAATATGTACTCTAATGAGGACATGCCGTGAGCACAAATGAACCTTGCCATGGACAGGTGTGTCCCTCTGTGTATAATTTGGTGCCCACTGCTGCAGATCATGGGCAGAGCTTGCTGATGAGTAGAGGGATCTTCTGGTAAATAATGAAAGCAGTTCTCTGCTGCAAAACAACTAAACATAAGAAATGTGAATGCCATTACTGTTGTAAGGGCAGGCAACCATTGGGCACTGATACTTTACCTGGAAAATTGTATCCTTTCTATCACTGGATAGCTCAGAGAACAAAGTGAATTCCTTGCAGTACAGAACAGTTGGATTTTTCCATTTAGGGACAATGTAATAGCATACATTTACATGTCAAATTATACATTTATGTAATAACATAAATGTACGTGTCAAATTGTACATTTTGATCGTCATCATTATTTTAAACATTGTGTTGTACATTACAACTTCTGTTCAATTTGTTTTCTTGGGGAGCACACAACCGGCCCCAGTTATTGCGCCCCAGGGGGGGCATGCAAAATGTAAAAAATGCTTTATAGATGAATGGGACTAAATCTGGGTTCTTTATGATGATTGTTTACTGGACAATTAAACCTAAGAAGCGTCCTCCTAAATGTATCATTACTGCTATCCAGTGGAACATTACTTAAAGACGTTTCTCTCTCATTTAGAGCTATTTACTCTGTTGTGACGCAGATGAAAAAATGTACAAATGGTCTTGTCCATGCACAGACCTAAAACTCTCTTTGGAATGTTCTTGAAGGCAAAATCAGTTAAATCTTAAACTTTGACTGTAAAGCAGTACTTTTTGGCATCACAGGCCAGATTTCCTAGGAAAAAATATATTTTTACTCCTGGGTAAAAAACACATGCACGTACTCTGATCCTTCTCATACAAACCAAACATAAACATGATTTTATTAGAAAATACGATCTTGGCCCCTGTGTGTCATAACAGTAAAGGCACTCACCCGGAGTGCAAGTTGCCCACTGTGGCAGGAGGAGGGAGGAGGGAAGCCGGCAGGAGCTCACTGCATGCAGTGGCCCTGTGTGTATCGGAGTTACAGTTGACAGCTTGGCGAGTTCCGTCTCAGCGGTTCGGCGGCTTTGTCACTGCCCGTCCCAGGGTTGCAGCAGCGAGCTCATAGTACATTTACATTTGACATTTTAAGCATTTAGCAGACGCTCTTATCCAGAGCGACTTACAAGATGTGCATTAATACAAGGTAAGAACAATCATAGTACGAGGGAAGGGATAGTTGAATTAGAAATAGGATACAATTGGCTACCAAACAATTAGTTTAAAAATCTGAAATATTTAAAACAAAACAATCTTAACAGTCTATTTGAGTGAATTTCCCTTGGTCCCCTTTGCAACTTCTTCCTCTCTCTATTCTTTCTTGGTTGTATAGCATGTTACAAAAAATTATAGTATGTTATTTCATGTTATTTAATTCTCGCTTCTCCCATTTTTTACTTTCATTTGTCCACCTTCTCATATTCCATATGTTATTTATTTTCTCTCCTTATTCTCTCTCTTCTTTTCTCTTTTAGTGGATATAAAAACTATTCACCCCTTTTTCACATTTTATTTTGTTTCTTCATGGAATCAAAATGGATTTAATTGGGATTTCTTGCCACTGAACAAAACGAAATACTGTATAATGTCTCATAAAAAAACATTTCTTAATTAATTACAAATAAAAGAACAGACAATAAACAAACAATTAATTCCATTAGTATTCACCCCCCTGGACTTAATACTTGGTAGAAGCACCTTTAGCTGCAATTACAGCTGTGAGTCTATTTGGGTAAATGTACCAGCTTTGTGCATCTGCACACTGCGATTTTCATCCATTCTTCTTTACGAAATTGCTTGAGCCCCAACATACTTTTTATGAATACTTGTTATACCCACTGTATATTGGACCTTTAATATTCATGGCATGTATAGCTATTTGTGAAATAAGTCTTACGAGGGTAAAATCATCCTTCAACAGACATTAAAAGTGTCTAATTAAGAACAATTAACTGCTTGTTACGATTCAGAGGTTGCAATTATGGATACCAAAAACCAGCATACACAGTAGGTCCCCAGGACCAAGTTTGAGAATCCCTGCTCTACACCCTGAAGGCAATGTGATGGATATTTTATGAAGGTGTTTACATTCATAGAACGCATTAAGATTAGAGTACAGTAACCCCATGGGTGGTAACCTAAAAATATACATTTAAAGATTTTCATCTCTTGTGTTTGTCACAGGATTGAATTTTGCTCTGCGAGCAGGATTGTGTGACAGTAGGACAGTCTGTGAACTTGTTAAGCCAGAAAGCAGTGATTTATCTTAAATTGATTTCATTTGAGCTCTTTTGACCATCATTTTGATCCCCTTACCCATCAGCACAAACATCTAAAGTCAGGTTTTTTGCTTGCATGGTGGTTCCATTTTATGACCTTGAGAGAGGCTTAGCGCAGGAGGAAATGCGTCAAACTCACCTATGTGGTTAAATATATTAAAGCCATTCATTTACAGAATAATGTATTACTTTTACAAAATGCAGTGCAAAATGTGGCTTTATATGACATTATATGAGGATGAATCACATTGTCACTGTTGTTGAAATATTCTCCAATTGCCCATAAATAACAGTTTCCAGGAAATGGAGTCAATAAAAAAATGGGTCTGGCTGCTGCATTGCTATTTGGCAATATATTTCCCTCATCCTCGTGAGGTATTTTGATGGACAGCTGGAAAAAGAAAGAATATAAAACTTCAGCAAAGCGAGAGTAGAATATAAATACCGCTTCTCAACATACCTCCAAAATACATTTTAACCCTTTAATGGCCTGCTCAACCATTATGGTGGAGCACATTGTGACTTTTGTCATTGCTTTTTTCTAGGTGAGACTATTAAAGGGTTACTGCTGAATCAAAAACGAATCAAAAGATTCTAAATGATAAAAGTTAGAGAGCCATAACTGGGAAGCTGATTTTTCTGTTTTAACATAAACCCCTGATAAAATATTGTCACAGTGAAAAATAAAGCAATCCTTCGAGCTTGAGAGGAGATGCCCATTCACGTTAAATGTTTACCATGTTCGTTGACAGATTGTGCGGATTTGTATTCGAGCTGGCACACACAGGAGTGACACATTATATAAAAACATATCTGTTTGCCTGGAAACAAATTCTGTTCCAAGAATGACCTCAGTCCTGGGAGGCATTTTTAAAAGGGTATCCATTTCCCTGCAGGATCTCTCAATTGGCCATTTGCTGTGTTACATGCAACAGGTTAGTAGTCATGATGCTGGGAGGACAGGAGAGTTCAGTCCATGGTACATTAAACCCATTAAACCCAACGGCTTACAGCAAGATACCTGCCCTGTACTGTGTATGTGCTCTTGATGTCTCTGCGCATTGTCCCTTTGTAATGTGGCTACATGCTCATGTTGTAGTTACAGTGGATGTGTGACTGCTTTGAGTCATCTTTCTGGCTATAATATAGGACAATATTTTTCTTTTAAATGTGGCAATTTCTGTATCATGAGTGAATTTGTTGATTGGTAGAATTTCAACTGGTTGCAATTAGTTTGCGATTTAGAGATTGGCCCTCGAATATCCTTTGTACTGTTACTCAGAGGCATACATTTTCAATATATTTTAGTTTCTATTTCCAATATCTACAGCTGCAGAAATTCACCAATTCATCCTGTAGCCAACATGCAATCACTGCGCTGCACATTGCCATGGTTCAGAACTGGCCACGTACATTGACCCCTTAAAAAAACATTTAGTCTTACTGAATGAACGTTTCCAAATTCTTACAGATTTCGAAACTTACTACATTCATTTTGTTTTTCTCAGATTATCTTGTAATTGCAGGTGCCAAAAAGGAACAGCCTTTGAGTTTGAGTTTTAGTTACATATTTTATTTTTTGTGTTGGGGGATTTTATGTTTGTTAAAAAGTATTACAAAACCTGTACAGTAAAATCATGTTTTTAATTCCCATGCTAAGTAGGTGGTATGTGAAGAGATGACTAATATATATGTATTTTGACTCCATATTTCCAATGCTATAAAGTATCTTTAAAAATAAAATAAAATATTTCAATTCAGTCCCGACCACGAAATGGAGCACAGATCCAACCACTATTCTGCTGATGTTCACCTTAACTTAGAGTATGGGTGCAAATCCAAAAGAAACAAACACATTCATGGCTTGTAAAGTGGCTAAATTATCCCAATGCTTGTTATGAACTGTTAGCTTCTTCCGAAGAGACGACCAGGAGACTCATCAGTCTGACTTGAAATGCAAGTTTATTACACACAGCGGTCCACAGCGAGTTGGTACAGAGTCTAAAGTAAAATGAGTATCTCACCTGAATATATACATAGGGACAGATGAGTCCAAGCTTTGTGTTGCTAATAAGGCCCCAGCAAGGAAGTCAGGAAGTAACACACCCCCATTCAGTGAGTCTCTCACCTGAATATATGCATAGCTTTTGTGTTGCTAACAAAGCACCAGCAAGGAAGTCAGGAAGCTCATTGAATAGAAGAGACACTGTTTGCTGACAAAGCATTGGTGATCAAAGACAGGAACTTACTGTCTAATCCTATACAGATGACAGATGACCTCGTCAAAATGGCACAGTTACAGACAGAATACACAATTCCTTCAGAACTCAAATAGACATTAAACCTCCTCCACAGCACTACAGATTTGAAGGCTATATGTTTATATGGGATTTTATCTGATATCAAACGTAATACTTTTGAATCACTTCTAAATTATTTAATTCATGGATATTTCTATCTCGATCTTACAGTGGGTTCGGAAAGTATTCAGACCCCCTTCAATTTTTCACTCTTTGTCATATTGCAGCCATTTGCTAAAATCAATTAATTTCATTTTTTTCCTCGTTCATGCACACACAGCACCCAATATTGTCAGAAAAACACAGACTTGTAGAAATTTTTGCAGATTTATTACAAAATAAACACTGAAATATCACATGGCCATAAGTATTCAGACCCTTTGCTGTGACACTTGTATATTTAACTCAGGTGCTGTCCAATTCTTCTGATCATCCTTGAGATGGGCCTACACCTTCATTGGAGTCCAGCTGTGCTTAATTATATTGATTGGACTTGATTTGGAAAGGCACACACCTGTCTATGTAAGGTCCCACAGTTGACAGTGCATGTCAGAGTAAAAACCAAGCCATGAAGTCCTAGGAACTCTCCATAGACCTCCGAGATAGAATTGTGTTGAGGCATAGATCTGGGGAAGGGTATAAAAACATTGTTAAAGCATTGAAAGCACCCAGGAGAACAGTGGGCTCCATCATTGTGAAATGGAATAAGTTTGAAACCACCACAACTCTTCTTAGAGCTGGCCGTCTGGCCAAACTAAGTAACCGGGCAAGAAGGTACATGGTCAGGGAGGTGACCAAGAACCCAATGGCCACTCTAAGAGAGCTTCAGAGTTCCTCTGCAGCGATGGGAGAACCTGGTAGAAGGACAAACATCTCTGCAGCACTCCATCAATCAGACCTTTATGGTAGCACTTGGCATTCAGGCCAAAAATTTCAATTTGTGTCTCATCAGACCGGATAATATTTTTCCTGATGCTCTTAGAGTCCTTTAAGTATCATTTGGCAAACTCCAGGTGGGCTGTCATATGCCTTTCACTCAGAAGTAGCTTCCGTCTAGCCATTACCATAAAGGTCTGATTGATGGGAGTGCTGCAGAGATGTTTGTTATTATTATAACAAAAGGCATGTGCAATAAAACACACACATTTAGTATTACAAATTAATCAAATAAACTATCAAGCAAGTGTCCATTAAACAATTTAAATACCCAAGAATAAGCTGTTGATTATTCATCATCAGGCATAATGGGACTGACAAGAGGTAATGTGATTCCCTCAAATACAGTAGTTTACAAGGTTATATAACCCCTCTTCAAGGTCGTAAATTAACTTGCAATATATTATGTGTTAATGAGGTCCCTCAAGACAAACCTGTTAATCACAGCAGAATTCTGACCTTCAACTAAGTCGCGAGCAAACTACATGTAATACTAGGGGAATCCTAGTATTAAAACTATGCTCTGAAACCTCTCAATATACTGAAAGTGCTCCAGAAATCCAATCCAGGGTCTTTTCCCTTAGCCTGATCAAATATAACAATTACTTATGGGTAATACAAACTGATCCAATATGATATTTATGGGAGCTTTCTACGGTAGCCTATTTGATCACTCCTGGAGACATACAGTAGCGATCAAACCTCCGGAGGCAGGAAGATCTAACAGCTAACAGCTAACAGCTAGCTCCACGACCAGGTATTTTTAGACCAGATAGTGTAAATGGTAAAAATGCCACCTAAGACCCCAGCTAGCACAATACATTATTGCAACATTTTACAATGTTGCAGTAAGATTGAGGTGAATAAAAAATGTTTTGGAACTTTTTTTACAACAACATTTATTTTACCATCCCCCAGGTTTTGATTCTGACTGTGCCAATATTTCTTCAATAGCTCAATGTCATTTAATCCTCCATGGACATGATTGGTAGGGTTACTACTAGTAACAGTACACAGCAGGCTACCTTAAGATGCAATGTTCCCAGACAGAATTTTCTATTTCTTTTTCATTTTAAGGATGGTGTAAAGAGTCAATTCTCAATCAATTCGGATTCATGTTATTCATGTTCTGCCTGACTTTGAAACGTTCCAAGGTTTATAAAATATTAAATCAACAATTCACTTTCATCCTTTGCCTGACACATTGAAATATTGAAACAAACTAATCAAATTGCTCTTTCAATATGAAATCGAGAGAATCCCCTGTGCTAATGAAGAGCAGCTGTCACCAAATGTGCTTCAGCCTCCAGAAATCTGATTATTCATATATCTCTGAGCAACAAGCCAACAATTTCATACTAATTTGCAATTTACAGTGATCTACGAAGTTTTGCCTGTAGAATATCAACTCCTGCTTTTAATGTTTAAATTCAACGATGATATTGAATCTAAAAAATTATGAAGAGTTATGTTATATCCAGCAAAGATATTAAACCATGAATGCCCGTGCAATAGTGTAGTGCTGTAGTATTTGATAATAGGCATAATTAACCTGCATTGATAAGCTGTATAATATGTTAAATCAAGCAGATGCAAATGGAATAATTAATCATTCATTTTTCAAACATTTTTCAACAGTCTAGAGAAGTATAGTATATTTACTATTGGATAGTTTAACGTGAGATTTGGGATATTAAAAACACAAGTTGTAACCATGACTTCCTTCTCAATAACATATTTACAAATATTTACTAATCTTGGACTGAACATCAATAAAATATTTTTAATTCAGCCTGGTGTATTCAACTTAAACACAGGCGCTCGATGCAGGATGGACCGGAATCGAATCCTGACTGTGCCAGTGCTACCAGTGGCTGGTTGCTCCACATGTTGGTTCACAGTTGACCATAGAATCACAAGCACAGGCTTTCAATGAAATATAATGCAGTAATTAAAGCTTTATTAAGTATAATAGTAACTGCACTGTATTCTAAAGCATTCATAATAAAATAATAACATTGTTGCATTCATCTTTCAGTTATGAAATTAACGTGGAAGATGGAAAAGACTACATTTGACTGCAGAGAGTCTAATCTGTTTTGTGACCTGTTTCACAAGATTTTCAATGTGGGCATATTGGTCTATTGAAGGAAAAGCACTTTTTTTGAGAGAATTCAATATTCAATATTAATTCAATATTAATTTGAGTAGTTTGGCACCTGTGAAATATATGTTTTGATATGCGTACACTACCCTTTCTTTACTGTTTGTTGCTCTACAACAGCTTTGACTGACGTGTTTTGGACACGTGATTTGAGAGTGCAACTGTGTCTGAAGGGTAATTTTCTTTTTCTGAGCATGATTGCACAAATGCATTCTGATGTCACACACTTTCAAAGAAGAGGGGTATTTCAGTATTTCCAGCAAGCAATTTGAGATAATCTATGCATGGTTTCCATTAAAAACATGCTTTGTACATGGCTCTCACATGGCTCTCATGATGAAAGGAATTTCATAAGAATTTTTCGCAGGATGAAACTTATTACTCCTCCCCTGCATGAGCACTTGGCTATATGCTATATTTTCCCCAAAATGGTTATTGATATTTGATATTGCTGATAACTTTGTGATTTGGAACAGGCTATCATCTTTCTTTGTCTTCGCTTCAGAGCATTTCATTACTGCTGAATTTAGCTGGCAGCATATATTAATACATTTTTTGTTATAAAAGTTGCCCTCCAAAATGAGTATATTGTATAACCTCACACACTGGAGATTATTTCAGATTTACTATGGAGATCATGTTGTTATTTTGTGATTTTTTCTTGGTTTTTCTTTGTTTTTTATATTTGTGTTTTTAAAAATGTACTGCCATTTGTGCATAGTAGTATGGTCAAACAGATACCCATTAAAGGAGTGCTCCAATAGTTTAAAATTCAGCTGATTTATCTTGTGAATCATTTCCCTAGCACAGCCAAAGATCGGGTCTATGCAATGCCTACCAAAGATTGTTTAGGTTGAGTTCAGTTAGTTAGGAACAAGGGGACACAACTGGATATGAGTTAAACATAAATTCCACACTGGTAACAGGAGTGTTTTTTATACTGAAAGATGTAAATGTGTGGATCAGCTTATCAGATCACATAGTGGAGTGCAGAGGCACCAGCACAATGGATTTGAAATGAAACAATCAGGATGTGCTTTAAGCGTAGACTTTAAGCTTTAATTTAAGGGTTTTGTCAAAAATATATGAACCGTGTAGGAATTACAACCATCTTTATACATAGACCTAGATATACATAGATTTTATACATACATAGATTTTAAGGGCTCAAAAGTAATTGGACAAACTAACATAATCATAAATTAAATTATTAATTTTTAATTTTTAATACTTGGTTGCAAGTCCTTTGCAGTCAATGACTGCCTGAAGTCTGGAACCCATAGACATCACCAGACGCTGGGTTTTTTCCCTGGTGATGCTCTGTCAGGCCTTTACTGCCGCTGTCTTCAGTTCCTGCTTGTTCTTGGAGTGTTTTGCCTTCAGTTTTGCCTTCAGAAAGTGAAATGCATGCTCAATTGGATTCAGGTCAGGTGATTGACTTGGCCATTGCAGAGCATTCCACTTCTTTGCCTTAAAAAAGTATTGGGTTGCTTTCGCAGTATGCTTCAGATCATTGTCCATCTGCACTGTGAAGCGCCGTCCAATGAGTTTTGAAGCAGTTGGCTGAATCTGAGCAGATAATATAACCCTATACACTTTGGAATTCATCCTGCTGCTTTTGTCAGCAGTCACATCATCAATAAATACAAGGGAACCAGTTCCATTGGCAGCCATGCCCATGCCATAACAATACCTCCACCATGCTTCACAGATGAGGTGGTATGCTTCGGATCATGAGCAGTTCCTTCCCTTCTCCATACTCTTCTCTTCCCATCATTCTGGTACAAGTTGATCTTTGTCTCATCTGACCATAGGATGTTGTTCCAGAACTGTACAGGCTTTCTTAGATGTTTTTTGGCAAGCCCTAATCTGGTCTTCCTGTTTTTGAGGCTTACCAATGGTTTACATCTTGTGGTAAACCCTCTGTATTTACTCTGCTGAGGTATTTTCCTGATTGTTGACTTTGACACAGATACGCCTACCTCCTGGAGGGTGTTCTTGATCTGGCAAATTGTTGTGAAGGGGCTGTCATCCACCACAGTTGTTTTCGGTGGTCTTCCACGCCTTTTGGTGTTCCTGAGCTCACCAGTGCATTCTTTCTTTTAAGAATGTACCAAATAGTTGATTTAGCCACACCTAATGTTTTTGCTATCTCTCTGATGGGTTTGTTTGGATTTTTCAGCCTAATGATGGCTTGCTTCACTGGCAGTGACAGCTCTTTGGACTTCATATTGAGAGTTAACAGCAACAGATTCCAAATGCAAATGCCACACCTGAAATCAACTCTAATTAACTCTAGACCTTTTATCTTCTTACTTGTAAATGAAATAATGAGGGAATAACACACACCTGGCCATGGAACAGCTGAGCAGCCAATTGTCCAATTACCTTTGGTCCCTTAAAAAGGGGGAGACCACATATAAAAAGTGCTGTAATGTCCATTATTTAATTTAATATGATGTGGTAGACAGCTAAAACAATAACTAACTAACTAACAGCTAACTAACAATAACTTTGTCAATGTCCAAATATTTATGGACCTGACTGTACCTCATATTGGTGGTAGCAGGGAAGAAATTAAGATGGTGGTGGTGGTGCTGGATTGTTGTCTTGTCTGTCCCAAAATATCTCCGTCTCCCTTTTTATGTCTTTAGCGACTGAAGCGCTACTGGGGAAAAAAAGTTTGTGTCTGGAGCCCTGCTATGATGGCAGAGCAAATATATACAAATGTCTGAACACAATCATTTAAAAGATGATTACTCGTTACTACTATTGTGCTGTGCCGTGGCAAATTTTTGGTGCGACCAAGTCATGTGCTGGTGCCACCAACTGGTGCTAAATGTGGGAAATCATAGTCTGGAGGAAAATGCTAGTAATGAAAATGTTGGTGTTAGTCTAGAGCCGTGATGGTAGCAGGGTGTGGCTGTGCACTTTTAGGATTGGAGGGAATATTCAATATGTTGACAAATGTTCATCAGATGTTCATCAAATGCTCATTGGCCTGTTAAAATAATCCTAGTTGTGACGCCATGAGTCAGAGAAAAAAACCACCTATTTAGGAAGTCTATTGAGCAGGACGTCCTGATATCGAAAAAAATTCAAAATTCATGTTGGTTTCATCAGGTTTGATATAAAAAACTCTTTCAGGATCTTTATGTTGGTCTTGTTTTCCAGTTATCACCAGACAGGCAACACTGCTTTTTTGTCCATGTAAGCCAGTTTGTTTATTAATAGTAAGCATGTGGGTTCAAAAATTCTTTTATTTTATAGACATTTGAGCTGTAGTGTAGGCTATTCTAGTCACTGCAACATTGCAATCTTGAAAACCTGTTCGTTCTTGCTCAAGGACAAGGAATTAACAAGGAATAGCTCCAACGAAGGCAATGTTGAGGTGAATTTATGCATAGACAAGCATATAAGCACAGAAACATTTTGTTATACGGAACTTTTTTGATTAGTTTATTAATGTTAAGTTAATATTTATTTGTATAACATGGTATTCAAGCAAATTTAGCATTTTCATCTTCAGTGAATTTTGTTTAAATTATAATAAGAGTACTGGAAATACCAGTAAGTTATTCTAATGATGTCCTTCCAAAGTCTTGATGCATAGGCATGTACTTTAATCTGACAAATGTGTGTGTTCTCTTCGAAGGCTATGTGCTGTGAGAGGTCTGCAATAATAATAGGCTAGCAATTGATTGGAAAATAGATTGGCAGATAAATGTTGATGTTATCTGGAAGATTTTGCATTGACATTTACTTTGACAATGGCTACTTTGACTGAATGTGTAATGCAATCATCAATATACCTTCAAATACAATACAATGCCATAATAGAAATGGAACATTTGTGTTGTAACATGGTATTCAAGCAAATTTAGCATTTTCATCTTCAGTGAATTTTGTTTAAATTATAATCAGAGTACTGGAAATACCAGTAAGTTATTCTAATGATGTCCTTCCAAAGTCTTGATGCATAGGCATGTACTTTAATCTGACAAATGTGTGTGTTCTCTTCGAAGGCTATGTGCTGTGAGAGGTCTGCAATAATAATAGGCTAGCAATTGATTGGAAAATAGATTGGCAGATAAATGTTGATGTTATCTGGAAGATTTTGCATTGACATTTACTTTGACAATGGCTACTTTGACTGAATGTGTAATGCAATCATCAATATACCTTCAAATACAATACAATGCCATAATAGAAATGGAACATTTGTGTTGTTTCAATGTATAGCATAAATAGTCGATATTTTCCTATGGCCCATCAAATTTAAAAGCACAAACATTGCTATTACTGAAAGGCGCAAAAGGCCATAATTGAATTGCAACTGAACTTGCAACTCATCAAAGCAATAGCATTTTTCATTATGAAAGCTGGAAACGTGTTGATTCTCCCAAGTGTAAGACACACTGCAGTGTCCTGAAGGGTTTAGAAATATGTGCTGGATATTAGAAATCAATCATGCTCTGAAACTGCGGAGAGGATTAATATTGCAGGAAGTGTTTTGAAAATGTAAAGAAGCAGAGGCAAGGCCATAGGGATTCTCACTTCCTCCCCTCCCCCTCATGTTCAGTCCAGGATTAGTACATATTTTTCAGAGTCAATTGTGATAATTATAATAAAGCGCATTTTCTTCAGTATCCATTTGTCCTATTCCATTTGTGGCTCTGGTCTGAAAATGTCAGCATGGCACTATTGTTTGTAATTGTCACACTAACTGTAATACAAAGACAATGCAAAGACAAGGCCATTTTCTCAGCAGAATGTTTTTGACAAACTCAGCACAGGTTTTGTAGGGATGTAAGTTCTCCTCTTGGGATAACATGACACAACACAGCGTCTGTCTCTCCCAGGGCCTAATGGTCAGTGGCATGACATCTGCTGCTTGTGTGTGTGTGTGTGTGTGTGTGTGTGTGTGTGTGTGTGTGTGTGTGTGTGTGTGTGTGTGTGTGTGTGTGTGTGTGTGTGTGTGTGTGTGTGTGTGTGTGCATGCATGTTGGGTCATGCATGACCATGTGTGTTTGTATCTGCGTGTGTGTGTGTGTGTGTGTGTTTGTATGTGAAGAGCAGACTATAATCCCTCAGATCTGCCATAGCCAGTATGTTCATCCAGGAGCAATAGGATGGCTGTGAAAGAACGCTCCCTTGGAACAGAGCTGCAGCCAATGGGGGCTGAAAAGCCTCTCTGGATCTGAGCCATTGCCATGGATGCACATCATGTGATCCACCATGTTTCCTTGAGATAAATCAAGTGAATGTGCTCTGCATATTGTCAAAAAAAACCTTGCTTACGGAGACAATGAGACAGGTTAGGGTCTATCTGCGCGAACATAGCTGAAGCAAGGGCAGTCATTCAGTTCTCGCAGGGAAGGTTGCCTATACTGCATATGTTGCTACTCTGAGTTGAAGTGAAACTCTGAAATGTTCTGTATATACACTATGGTGACACAAGAGCATACAATTCTATAATCTCTAAAAACAGCTCCCTAATTTAACAGTTCCTACAAATAAGTACTGCCCAGAAATAAATGTCACAGATGACCTCCAACAGACAGGTTATGAATGTATGATCTAAGTATTGTCGCATTTCAACACAGTTTCTGACATATATCGCTTGTGAAATTCACATTGTCGCTTCCTCTTACCTGTATGCGTGCGTGAAATTGGGCAGAAATTGCTCCCGTTCAACGTTGGAGGTTAGGGGTCGATTCTATCAATGTGCAGATCTCAATGCAAAGTGCTGCATGTCTCACATTAGCCTCGGTCTGCATAACTCCTTAATTCTGTCTGAGTGGCCTTTCTACAGAATTGCACAGGTTACCATAGCCAGAATGGATCACAACTGTGAACCATTCAAGACGGAGCGCTGAACCGTGGCAGGTGATGTGACACGGAACTTCAAGACAGCTTTAGAACTGTCAATCATCCACTGTCAGTGGCACAATGTGAACATTGGACATTCTGTCTTTCAGAAGTCTGGACAGTTTGGGTGGAATACTAACATTACAACCCTCACTTTAAGAATAACTGGATGTGCCAGTGAGGGGAAAATATTGAATTGAAAAGGACATTGAATTAAAGCACACGAGTGTACAATTTACATAATAATAATAATAATAATCAAAACAAAAATAATAATAATAATGAAAACTATTGTTCTTCTTCTTCTTCTTCTTCTTCTTCTTCTTCTTCTTCTTCTTCTTCTTCTTATTATTATTATTATTATTATTATTAAGCAGTCATATCACTATATAACATTATAAATTACATTCAGCATACATATAATAAATTCAACATGAACAACCTTTATCTGTAATTCTTTGGTGGAAACATTCATTTTGTATCCTGCCAAAAGTATGATGAACAAGCTAGTGAGGGTAGGAGCAAGAATGCAAGACAAAGAATGCAAGACAAGGATACTTGATGCAACCGTTAAAGGCAATATGGAAAGGATCCTGATTGGCCAGTGTACGGTCACACCTTCATCACATCTTCAACTCATTACAAACTGAAACGCAGCCTTCAAGCGCCATGTGCCCATGTGTGCTGCCTGCCTGTGTCCTTAAAATACCGAAAATGATTTGGATGCACCTCTTTTTGATCTGCGCCAGTGCTTGGCCTAGCGTTTGCCGACTGCTTTTGCCTCCTCATAACAGAGTCCTTTGTCCCTGTGTTTGGCTTTCCAGACTTCTACAGAAACCTTTCCCAAGCCTCATCCCTTTATTGTATTTCATGGCATATTGCAGGATCTTGCTTATCTTTGAGTGAAATACATCTTCCATTTGCAGTGTTACTTAGAGATGCCACGTATTTTCTCTCTGCTGCTCAGTGCATTAGAACCGTGAAGACCATACCTGAGTGTGCTGGAGGGAGAATTATTTGAGTCACTGTGAACCAGTTAGGGCTTTGGCTTAATGACAGGTTATGAAAGATGGCTATGAAAGGAGATGGCCATATGCTGATTTAAGACAGGAGGCATGAGCCTCCTCTCCGAGATGTTATCCTGGGAGTATTTCAGTTTGGGCGAAAGGCAGATTAAACAGAGAGCTGGCATTTTCTTAATGAATCCTACCACTTGTGACAAATCCCAATGCTGCATCCGAACTGGCAGTGAAGGATTACCCACATGGCTTCCTGTGTCTGAGCTGCTGCACATGTGGCTAACTGGAGGCTTAGCCTTCAGAGGTGTTATATGCCTCCTCCTAATTAATTTATTTTGTCTTTTGTCTAATCACATTCCTCTTTTTAAATGAACACACATCAGGCCATGACAAAATGTGTTTTTAGTTATTCTTGTGGCTCTGACTGCTCTGACTGACATTTGTAGACTCACCTCACAAATAATTGAAAGGATTTCACAGCCATATATGTGGGAGCCCAATCTCACAGTACCCAGATGTCTCCCAGCAGTATTAGCCTTTCAGATAACATTTTTGTTTCGTTTTTGTGAAGCTTTTTTAGGTTTCTAATGCAGCATTGTGGCCCTGAAATTCACAGGGCGATTGTTGAGTTTGGTGTTAGTTTGTTATTTCATATGTATTATTATTTTGCATCTATCTTAACTTGGTTTCAACCAAATTGCCCCTTGAGGAAAATAAAGATCTATTGTATTGTATTGTATTGTACAAATTACAATTGTTCAGGGTTAATGATTTGTCACACCCAGCTGAATGAAGAATCTCTACAAAACCCAACTTATCACAGTAAACTACATCACCATATTTTTGTGTTGTTCAGATGTAGGATGCACACTAATTACTGCAGTGTAGAGTTGTGAAAGAGGACAGTCTAACTGCCACGTCTTGGCACTGTTTCATACCGTTGCCTGACCGGAGTCCCGCGTTGTCTCACCCAGTCTGATGTCAGGACTGGCAGCTCTAGACGCCAAGTGCTCGAGTCGGCTGGGACTCATCACCATCTCCTACTACCTGTGGACGACCTTCGTGGCCGTGGTGGTGGGAATCATCATGGTGTCCATCATCCATCCTGGGGGCGCAGCACAGAAGGAGGACTCAGAGGACAGCGGCAAGGCTATCATGAGCTCCGCCGATGCACTGCTTGACCTGATCCGGTAAGACACGGTCGAAATACTCACAGCCTGCACATGGCAATTATCAGCCTTGGGCAGGCTGTGTTAACCAAATGGGTTGTGAAGATCTTTGCTTTGTCATTTCATTTGGGATTTGACAAGGCTCAAAAGACGCGCTCTGACGTGAACACCAAGCACATGCTTGGTGCATGAAAACAGCAGGTCTTTTGGCTGTGGAGTGGATTGTGTAAAACGGACTGTAGTACACTGTACCTGGATGCAGCACTCAGAAGGAATTGCAAATTTTACATTAAAATATAGATTATTTTTAAAAAACTAAACAAATAGAACATTCAAATGTAGACCACTTAAAATAAGAGAGAGATACCCGGGGGCTATATTAATCATAAAATTTGACAGCTTTGTATGTGACCTTTGACCCTAACATGTCAAAACTTTCACATCAGGACAGAAAACAGACAAATCTCACTTTTGTTATATTCCATTATATCGTTTGTTCCATTAGGGGCCTAAGGGGCGGGCGGGACAACCCCCCCCCCCCCACCTGTCACATACAAAGCTGTCAATTTTACGATTAATATAGCTCTCGGGTATCTTTCTCTAAAATATATTCAATCTACTCTGTTGAAGTAGATTAACAAGATATTGGTTATATTATTAAATCTGTTGGCTCTTGTCATACTGCACATATTTACAGTAGCAAAGAAGATGCAATCTTCATGGGTTTGTTTTGACCAACAACATGGAGTGATGTAAGTTATACCAAAAACATATGAAGCTCTGCATTTAATGTACTTACCATTACATCTGTGAGCAGCAGAATGAATAGATCCATTTGGCAGCTACTGTATGGCAGTCCCTAGCTGCAGCAGTGCTGGCTGAAGGAGAGAGCACGCATGGAAATTGGCAGGAATATACAGTAAATTGCACAATATGTTCATGTCAGCTGTGTCTTAAATAATCAACCTCAGATAAGCCCTGCATTTGTTGTTAAACAAGATATTTTCTGTTGGACTCTTTAAAGCAAATACACCTGTGTTTGGATTATTAACTGAGCTGCAGATGGCTCTGGAATTGGCTTCCAAAGACAGTGAAAGTCCTGATGCAGTATGTTTCTTACATGTGGCAAGTGGGAGGAAGGGGGTGAGCAATGAATGAAATGCATTCCTTTTGTTGTGGTCTTTCCTTGAATTAACACAAATCACTCCTAGCTGCAAAATACAACCTTGATCGCTTTTCCATGCTAAATGTTATGTGTTTGCAGCATGGTTCACATTTGGTGGTTATTGTTGCATGGAATACCTTTAATTTGGCTCTTTCATTTGATATGATTTTTGTATAAATATCACCTTTCTTATATGCCAGTATGGACCCCCCAAAAGCTAGAAATGGTCTTGTTAGTAGTAATCATTTCTATATGTTGAATTAGATACCAGATTGTAAAGAAAAATACACTCTTTTATATGATACACATTTTGTTGGCATCCAACCTATCCCAGATGCAAATATGGACCCCCAAACATGACACACATTTTTTATTTTTCCTGATTTCTGATCAGCAGGCTAATGTTAGTCAGCCTTGGTAGTTTGAAAGGAATTCCCAGACTGGATGTTGTATCTTACTGAATTTAGAGAAAAAGAAGCTCTTTCATATGGTATGTTTTACATAGATATAGCAGCTATCCCACATGTCAATATAGACCCCCAAATAGAACACAAAATTATCATTTTTCCAGATTGTAAATAGAACATCAAATGTCAAATAAACATATTATCATTTTTCCAGATTTTTAGGTAAATTGTAAAAGAACAAATGATCTATTCACGTTATATAAACACATATAAACACATATATATATATAAATTTGATCAAAACAATGAGTCTTCTGATTTTTATAAGCAAAGTTGGTGGTGGACAAAGGTTTTTTGTATACATTCAATCACATTATTTAAGACCACTTCAATAAAAATGTCAGTGCTGAAAATGTAATGGGTTAACACCAGTTATTACTAAAAAGTTATTACAGTTCAAAAATAGCTGTAAATTTCACCTACTTGAAAATGTGTCAAAATTGGAGGTACCCCACCCCATGTGTTCAGATGGACACAAGTCAGAAAATTTTTGGACTCTGGGCTTAATATATTGCATGGCTTCATTCTGGTTGCACACTGCACACAAAAAATCAAGAAAATCAGGTGGGAACGTTTGTATTCTGCAGAAGTTCAAACCCATATAGGTTCGGCTCTTAATCCAAAATAGGCAGGGCATTATGCAATCCAGTATTATGTAAAGAGAGGCAGTGGCATCAGAATTATACATAAAACACACTACGTTTAGAACATTATGCAGTAACTACGTGGCAGACACGTGATCTAAACGTTTTACTTTATCTTATAAACAATTCCATACTGTTTCTGTTGAACCCATAATATGTCAAAACCCACAAGAAAATCAGCTGTGCTGCAGGCTCTGTCTCTGTGGTACATTTGGCTCTGTGTTTTGCTATTTTTTGCCAAGTTACATAACAGGGTCGATAGCTTATAGTGTCCTTTTTTGTTTGTTTCATTCACTGTTGCTAAGGGAGGACTCCGAGCCAAAAAAAAGCTTTGCCAATGACTAAATCTTTCCCTGCCTCGTGAATGTTTCAGTGGACGTTGTTCTCTGTGCTGCTTTTCTGGTGCACAAACTGGTCAACACAAATGACTAGAAAAGGTGCTATATAAAATACATTTGAATCATTGTCTGAATTGCAGTGTGAGTTTAGGTACAGCGTCATATTGATAATGTATTGTGCTTCTGTTCTGTTTTCAGTGCTTATTTTGACATTTTCTGCATAATGTTTTGAAGTATTCATAATCAGTATTTGCCAGCCTCATTTTGTTATATTACCTGCAGATGTGTATGGTCCATGTCATGTGCATCAATACCTGAATTAGCAAATGACAGCATTTTAGAATGCATTTATAACAGATTTGAGCAGCTGTTTATACAATAAAATGTAAAATTAGTGTTTGCTTATTTCATCAAGAATTGTCTGGATTTTTCTTCATTTTGGTATTCAATGCAGCAAAATAGCCAGTGTACAAAGTTTTTGAACCTATTTTCTTAACAACCAACTAATACTGGGGTAATCTATTGCTCACTGAGTGCAGACATGAATTATATGGATTCAAATATGGCTGTTGCTATGCAAAGCTTGCGTAATACTGCTTTGAGATGCTGGTATCTGTGTAAGTGAACGCGCACAGATTTAAATTGCCATCACTACAATGGGAAAGTAATGTGGCTAATGTAATAAGTAATTGTAGGTTATATAAGACAAAAATAGAAAAATGTCTCAAATGGGAGTGTGAAACCCACAGTAACAGCTCCAAGGCACTCGTCTAGAATGAGGTATGCATTTTAAAATAATTGTAATAGCCTATCCATACTGAAAGAAGAAACCATTTAAAACCAGAAACAATAGAATATGGGGTCTTATGCAGGGCTGGACTGGGACAAAAAATAGGCCCTGCCATTTGGCTCAGACCGGCCCATCCAGTGGCCCCATTTTCTGTCGACGGGGTGCTACGCGAAAAAAAAAAAAAGACCAGTTCGTTCATTTCGCGGACCGTGGGTAATATATATAAAAAATAATAAAATAATTCTACCGGCCCTACCGGCCCAAAACTAGACCGGCCCACCGGGCATCTACCCGGTAGACTACATAGCCAGTCCAGCCCTGGTCTTATGTGAGCATACCAAGAAGTGGGCTGCTGCACACATGTAGCAGCAACCAGCCTTCTTCTGTGTTATGCTACATAATAGATAATAAATGGCTTCAATCATGTAAGCCACATGACTCTGGAGATGTTTTTTTCATACATGCACAACTATTGTGTTCTTTTGCACACAAGGGAACAAATGGCACTAGGAGAGGATGGTGTGATCTCGTCCTTGTCCACCCATAGCTATCAAATGATATACAATTCAGCTCACACAAAACATTCATTTAGCTGTGAATTGGAAACCAGTCATATACAAAGTCATTATTCAACAGAAGAGAGCTGACACAAGAGAAACTTGTGTGCTTGGTGTTGTATGTACCGTTGTTTATTTCAGAACACGGCCCTGTAAATCTTTCCTCCTTCCACTGTGCATTTGATATCCCATTAAGGTTTATTGGACAATGTGCATTCAATTGCAAGTATGGGAGTGGATGACACTCAAGGGTCAAGTGAGGGTTGGGGGCGGCATTACGTTTTGAGCAGACGCTTTTCAGTTGATCAGAATCAGCAAAAAGAACACCTGCAGGTCTATTTTTCTCTTTCAGTGAGGACTGTTTGGGTAAAATCCAAGATCATTGCCTTGTTTTGCTTCATTACATGTTGCCATTGAAATGAAACACCAGGAAGGAGACCCTTTTTTTTCATCCCAAGGAGCAGGCCCTCTGTGTGGGCTTTTTCTTCATTTCTTTCTATATAGGGGGAAAAAAACTAAGGTCAACAAAGATAAGATTATAAAAATGAACTGACAATGAGCTGCTGGGTGGCTCATCCTGTTAAGGCACTGTGCTAGTGTGTGGATGCACCCCAAGGTCTAGTATCAAATCCAGAACATGCCAGTGCTGACTGTGGCCATCAGCGACACATAATTTGCAGTAGTGTTGCCAGGGAGGGAGGGATTCAGTCAGTGTGGACTATGACTCACTGCACAACATCGACCCCTGCTGGTAAATCAGGTGCCGCCTTCTTTTGACCCCTGTCTGCATAAGCTTCACTTGTGAACTGTGGTGTGAAAAGAAACAGCGGCTGACATCACGTGTTTCTGAGAAACACTTGCTTGTCTGCGCTCTCCCGAATTGACAGCGGTGGTTGCAGTGAGCGCGGCTTAAAAAATGTGATTCCGGGGAAAAAGCATATGATAATTTAATTTGTGATCAAGATCTCTGTTTGGAGCTTGTTTAGATAAGAGCGAGACCATTGACACCTGGAGAGACAGTGTGGCGATTTCCATCTAAATGGCAGAATATTTTTTACAGGTGTGCTAGTTTCTGTGTGAAGAATAGTGTTATCTTTTTCTTCTACCTTGCCTCTCACAGAATCTCTAACAATTGCAGAATCAGAAGGGTTTCAATATCCATTATTTTCAGCCACAGCTGAGGAGCTGTTAGTGGTTCCAATGTAAGATTTGAGAGTGATCAAATCTTTTAAAAATAAATGTGTAAATTAATCTTTCAATCAGAGAACAAATAACTATTTAGTGCATTTTTATAACACACTGCGCATTTAATATTACATTCACACACATTTCCTTTTTTTTTGTGGGCTAATCTATCTTTCCGGTGCATTTCATACCATTTTGATTTGAAATATATTTGTTTTTAAAATCCCTTTGCTTGTCTAATATGAAGGGCAATCAACAGGAATGTGTATGTTTGTTATTACTTGAATCAAAGATTGTGTAGATGGTGGGAAGACATGACATTTGAGACATTTGTGCTCTGTAATTTCTTATGACAAGACATGTTGTTGTCATGGACATGATGTCCCGATTGAACAGCAGAGGAGGTGAGTGTGTGGGATGCACACAAGGTTGCAGCTAGGTTCCAGTCTCCATCTGTGGTATACCTTGGTGGTCTATGACAAGTGATTTAATTTTTTATGAGTCCATCACAGCAAATGAGGCCAATGAGTCAACAACTGTGCATGAGATATATCCAGCTAGCAGATGTACAGTGGGGAAAATAAGTATTTAGTCAGCCACCAATTGTGCAAGTTCTCCCACTTAAAAAGATGAGAGAGGCCTGTAATTTTCATCATAGGTATACCTCAACTATGAGAGACAAAATGAGGAAAAAAAATCCAGAAAATCACATTGTCTGATTTTTAAAGAATTTATTTGCAAATTATGGTGGAAAATAAGTATTTGGTCACCTACAAACAAGCACGATTTCTGGCTCTCACAGACCTGTAACTTCTTCTTTAAGAGGCTCCTCTGTCCTCCACTCGTTACCGGTATTAATGGAACCTGTTTGAACTCGTTATCAGTATAAAAGACACCTGTCCACAACCTCAAACAGTCACACTCCAAACTCCACTATGGCCAAGACCAAAGAGCTGTCAAAGGACACCAGAAACAAAATTGTAGACCTGCACCGGGCTGGGAAGACTGAATCTGCAATAGGTAAGCAGCTTGTTGTGAAGAAATCAACTGTGGGAGCAATTATTAGAAAATGGAAGACATACAAGACCACTGGTAATCTCCCCTCGATCTGGGGCTCCACGCAAGATCTCACCCCGTGCGGTCAAAATGATCACAAGAACGGTGAGCAAAAATCCCAGAACCACACGGGGGGACCTAGTGAATGACCTGCAGAGAGCTGAGACCAAAGTAACAAAGGCTACCATCAGTAACACACTACGCCGCCAGGGACTCAAATCCTGCAGTGCCAGACGTGTCCCCCTGCTTAAGCCAGTACATGTCCAGGCCCGTCTGAGGTTTGCTAGAGAGCATTTGGATGATCCAGAAGAGGATTGGGAGAATGTCATGTGGTCAGATGAAACCAAAATATAACTTTTGGTAGAAACTCAACTTCTCGTGTTTGGAGGAGAAAGAATGCTGAGTTGCATCCAAAGAACACCATACCTACTGTGAAGCATGGGGGTGGAAACATCATGCTTTGGGGCTGTTTTTCCGCAAAGGGACCAGGACGACTGATCCGTGTAAAGGAAAGAATGAATGGGGCCATGTATCGTGAGATTTTGAGTGAAAACCTCCTTCCATCAGCAAGGGCATTGAAGATGAAACGTGGCTGGGTCTTTCAGCATGACAATGATCCCAAACACACCGCCCGGGCAACGAAGGAGTGGCTTCGTAAGAAGCATTTCAAGGTCCTGGAGTGGCCTAGCCAGTCTCCAGATCTCAACCCCATAGAAAATCTTTGGAGGAGTTGAAAGTCTGTGTTGCCCAGCGACAGCCCCAAAACATCACTGCTCTAGAGGAGATCTGCATGGAGGAATGGGCCAACATACCAGCAACAGTGTGTGGAAACCTTGTGAAGACTTACAGAAAACGTTTGACCTCTGTCATTGCCAACAAAAGGGTATATAACAAAGTATTGAGATGAACTTTTGTTATTGACCAAATACTTATTTTCCACCATAATTTGCAAATAAATTCTTTAAAAATCAGACAATGTGATTTTCTGGATTTTTTTTTCTCATTTTGTCTCTCATAGTTGAGGTATACCTATGATGAAAATTACAGGCCTGTGTGTGTGTGTGTGTGTGTGTGTGTGTGTGTGTGTCTGAGGAAGTCTCAGGTCTGGAAAAAGCACAGGGGCATTTGTAAATAACAAAAAGGAAGACTATTCAACAATACAGAGAATTATTCATTTATATATATATATATATAATATATATATATAAATGCCATTTAGCAGACGCTTTTGTCCAAAGCGACTTACACTAGTGGATGCATACATTTTTCAGTATATGTAATCCCAGTGAGAATTTAACCCACAACCTAAGCATTGCCAATGCCATGCTCTACCTACTGAGCCACATAGAACCACATAGTACAGGTTCTCAATTAGATGTACTTTCAAAAGGTTTGTGGGGGGTACTGTGGGTTTGAGGTAAATGATCATGGATACTAATGAAACTGAAGGCTTTGAGCATCATAAAGGAATATTTAAGGTAAATTATCAGGATGAAAGGGTTGCAGTTCCAGTGCAAGGTTGAAAAACTGATCTATGGAATTAACTGAAATATGTAATGGATTTAAATCTTTGAGATACTTGAAAAAATCCTGGGTGAACTGTGTGTGGTTCAGTGCTTACTATACAAAAGGTATGACTTCAGCCATAGTGATGAAACCACTGCCATTGCAGCTGGGATTTGACACCACCCTGGGCGCCAAGCCTGACAATAAAACATTTAGAAACCTGACCAAAATCAGATTTTTTCCTTTCCTGCAGCAATATGATTAACAGGAAAAACAATGACATAGTGAAAATAGTTTTTAGGAAAGTAAAAAGTTAATAATAATTTTTATTATAATAATTATTATTATACTTTGGAAAGATTAGTTGAAGGCTTATTAGTCTTATAGGTCAGGAAATGGGTTTCCAACCATTTCTGCCTGTTAGATTGTGTCTTTAGGTGGCTTTGAATGAGAAAATCTGTTGTATTTTGACTTGACATGCTTGACAAATAACACATTCCCATGGTTTAATTTTGAATCAGATATAGTGGGTGTAAAAAGTACAATTTTTCACAATTAATTTTCTTACCTCATGGAATCAAATTTCGATTTAATTGGGATTTCTTGCCACTGACCAACACAAATATATATATAATGTCAAATAAAAAAACAACTCTAAAGCTTTTTAGTTATTAATTACAAATGAAAAATAGACAATAATTGATTCCATATGTTTTTGCCCCTTTTGCTAAGACACGCCTAAATAAACTCTGGTGCAATCAATTGTCTTCAGAGGTCACATAATTATGTGATTCCCTAACATAAGGCCATCTCAATCTGATACTGTTGAAGGATGAGAGATAGATCAATAATCTTGTCTTCTCAGTGTGGTGGTGAGTTCCATAGAAACATATGTTTATCCAAGTATGAGCCATAATAAATCTCTGGCTAGTTTACATGATGTTTCATGCATGGAATCTAGAGTATAAAATCAGCTGAAAATGATTTTATACAGGATGCCTGAAAAGCATTATGGGAGAGGTAAAAGTTCCGGCAACAGGCGGATAGTTTTGCAATAATGAGTATTTGAGTAATCAGGCTAAGTCAAATGTGAAGGTTAAGAAAAGCCACTATCAGTGGTTAATATTTCAGGTTTGATCTTTATTTAAAAATGTGGATTATTCATGAAAAAACTGTAAGAAATTAATATTTGTAAATGAGTATTTATGAATATAAATCATTGGTATATAAAAGTTGTGAAAACACCATCGTTTTCTGCCTATGTGTGATATTAAATACATCCATGGCTACCGTCTCCTTAAAATAACAATTTTTGGTTTCGCCATCTGTCTGTTCAAAGCCATGTTATCAGCATTTCAGTAAACTTAACCAATGTATCCAACTATTACCTTTAAATTGTTTTGTGGTTACTGTTAGCATTATTTCCGTTTTTTCCCCTCAAAATAACCTGACTGTTCTAATGAATAACTATGTTTCTTTTTGTCCTCTCCAGCAACATGTTTCCATCAAACCTGGTTCAAGCTACTTTCCAACAGGTTAGTAAATGTGGTTGTAGGTGTTAAGTGACCAGATGATTGGATTAATTGTAATATATAATCAGCAGGACCCAGCTGAAAATATATTAGATTAGATTAGATTAGATTCAACTTTATTGTCATTGCACAAAGTACAAGTACTGAGACAACGAAATGCAGTTAGCATCTAACCAGAAGTGCAAATAGCAGTAAAGTGCAAAAAGAGTATATACAATGTGGAGATAAATATGAAATAAACAGTATAAATATGAAATAAACAGTATAGTATAAACAGTGTAAACAGTATAAACAGTATGAACAGTGAGAAGTGAATATGCTACATATGTACAGTGTAAACAGTATTAAATATATATGAAATGTATAGACAAGTATCTATCGCCTTGGTGCAGAGTTCATGCTTTTCCAGAAGCCATATCTCACAATACGGTCCCCTGTTTCCTTTTTGTCCCACTCAGTATCGGACAAAGAGCATACCTATCATGAAGACACCTAAGACCACCGTGAGTCAGAGCCTTACAGAGACCACGACCCGACGGGCTCTCATCTACGGCATTCAGGACGACAATGGATCCGACATACAGAACTTCTCTTTGGACCTGACGCCGCCCCCTGATGTCATATTCCGCACACTGCCGGGCACCAGCGAGGGAATGAACGTCCTTGGAATCGTAATCTTCTCTTCTACAATGGGTAAACATAGTGCAAATATAGGGCCCCGAAGTAATGCTTTTTGCAGGCCATCATTTTTCAAGGTTGCACTCTCTGCCAAATGGACTCGCTGATGATTCATTGCCTATTGAACACATTCACGCTTCTTTGTTTCTGCTTTCATCTGAGGAACATTTCCCCTTTTGCGGAAAAAAACGCGTTTAATCGTTTGACGGTGAATCTCTGAATTGTATGTGACTGTGCTTTTTGATCGTTTTTGTTGCCCCCACTCCATGAAATGATCCTATGTATGGGTCCTCAAACTGCTATAGAAGTCAAGCTCTTGCATGTGTCCGTTCACAGGAATAATGCTTGGCAGAATGGGACCCAACGGCAGCGCTTTGGTCAATTTCTGTCAGAGCCTGAATGAAGCAGTCCTGAAGATTGTTGCCATTGTCATCTGGTATGTGTTGCTCCTCCTTTGCTAGATTTCATAATCCTCAGATACCTTATACTGGTCACATGCTCCTAAGCAAAGCCATGGCTCCCTCATGGTCTGGTTATTAAATCTTAACTGGGGTGACATCTGCTTCCTGCTCTCTCAAACCCAGGTATTTCCCCTTTGGCATCGTATTCCTGGTTGCCGGGAAGATCCTGGAGATGAGTGATCCTTCAGCCATGGGGAAAAAGCTGGGCTTCTATGCCGTCACCGTGGTGATGGGGTTGGTGCTGCATGGCCTTTTCATCCTGCCCAGCATGTACTTCTTTATCACCAAGAAGAGCCCCATCGTCTACATCCGTGGCATCTTGCAGGCCCTCCTCATCGCGCTCGCCACTTCCTCCAGGTACGGGCCCCTCTGCCCACCATACCCACCAACACCCCTGCGTCCGAGTCAGTACATTGCAGTACATCCATTTACCAGTAAACTGTTATCCAGAGCGACTTGCAAAAACAAAGTACATAAGGGTATTCAGTAGGATTATACATGCAGCAGTCAAATACAATTAACACTCTTAGAGCCAGTAAAAGTGTGACGAGAAGTCATTGTTCATGCTGTTCGTATAATTGACTATTCTGACCACAGTCACGGTTACCAGTAAATAAACTAAAAGCCTGCATTGTCTATTCTGGTTAGGACCACTCTCTATAATGTTCCTGAAAATTGGCACAGTATTGTAGGCACCACGGCTTGTGCTGAAGCAATATGTGGTTTCATTAAGTTCAAAATAGAAAGTGAACAGGCTTTGTTTTTGAAAACAACGTCAGATGGAAAAAATAGATGAATCTGCCGTGACTAGGAGAGATGTGCTATTATTTGTACTGTTGACTCCTATGTATTTTATGCTGCAAGCTGCACCTGTGTTATTTTACCATATTATTGCATGAGGTGCAGGACCAAGTATCCTGTAGTAGTTATTTTTATAGTGCTTGATTATCTAAATAAATATGTGTAATCATTTCTGAAGGTCTGACCTGCAAATTGTTCATTGTTTTTACAATGAACCAGTTCAGCAACACCACTGGTGGCGCTTGATGTTTTTGTTTTCAATTTTATTTTTTATTTTTTTTAAGAGATGCCTTCCCACAGAAGTATCATATCACAGCACATGATCAAGTCCAGAAAAAAAAAACAATGCGCTCTATTCACTTTTTTCTGAAATGTACCAAACATTTTTTGGGGTCATTAATCTACGCTGGGCTCCATTTGCCTGTGAAAATATTCTGTTCTTTTTCTGCTGCAGCAGACTGTTTAATGTCTTTTCGACCACCCTGAATTGTTAGATGGCACATTTAACTTTTTTTTTGTTGGAACAATTCTGTGAGACAGTGGAGGAGGTGAGGAGATCAGGCAACATCTGTTTTCTGTTAGAGGAAATAGGAGGTTGGGAAAAATACGCAGCTCCAGCGACTGCCCTTCTTTGTGCCAGGACCTTGACCTCTCATATCTGGCCAGTTGGTTGGGGCTGAAATTCTGAGATAGTTCAGGGGACAAATGCAACTGCAGTACCCTGCAAACTCTCTGTATTTGTAACAGATGCTGTACTGCATGTTGAATCTGAACAGTATTATATTACAGCATTCCTTTTTAATGTTTAAGATATATTTAATTAATTGTGCATTCCAAAATGCATCAGTATATCGTGAATAATTACCATTTAGAGATGAAGTCAACACATCTGAAAAAATGTGTGATTTATTTATATTTATATAAATATATAATTTCTAGATCAGGACTGAATGACTTGGGATGTAGACGTCCTAAAAAAGGCTTTGGATGCAAGTAATATTGTCTATAGCTATAGCACCTCATATGTGCTCACTGTCAAATGTGGTCATATATACTCAAAGGAAATTCATACCATCATAGGATCCATGGGAGTCATTAATAAAACAACTTTTTGGAGCATCTAATAAGTGTGCGAGTCTCATTCTTTCAAGTATTACATGCCACTTCAACTCGGCACCTTATGCTAAGACCTTTTGGAATGCGTGTGTCTATCGTGTTACAGTCGTTGTGGATCACCCTCAGGGACTGTTGGCTTTTGGTTACAACTGGTTTTAAAATTGAATCAACAGATCATGCAAAAAGTTCTACGCACAGGTCCACCACACAGAAGAAGGTTCCCTGTGTGAGCCCTGCTTGTGATTGTGCCCTTTCTCTCACAGCTCTGCCACATTGCCTATCACCTTCAAGTGCCTCCTGGAGAACAACCACATCGACCGCCGCATCATCCGCTTTGTGTTGCCCGTCGGGGCCACAATCAACATGGACGGCACGGCATTGTACGAAGCGGTGGCCGCCATCTTCATCGCCCAGGTCAACAACTACGAGCTGGACTTTGGGCAGATCATCACTATCAGGTACTATATGGGCAGTGAGACTTTTTGGAGAAGTGGGGAGGGCATAATAGTGGCACCGCTTCAAATATTTAAGCTAAGTGTGACTTAGAGAATCATGTCTCCGGTTCCAGATTTAAGTTTCTGAATAAAATGATAATTATGATAATTAATAGACTGAAATGTATTTGATATAGTATTCTGCACTGTCCAACTACATGTTTTAAAAAAAATCACAACTACAACTGTTACAGTATAGAGTTCAAATGCTCATTCAGAAGCTTTTGAAGGAAAGAAGCTGCCACCAGCTAGGCCAGTCTTGCGACATGCGACCCCATTTTCCATCATCTTGCACTTAGTCTGTGTTAAAACTGCCTGCGCACGTTAGCATCCAATATCAAACATGTTTCATTTCGTTCACGTACCTGGTTGAAAAAGATCTGATTAGCAGAGACCGCTTGTGCTCTTCACTATATTCAGTCAATCAGGCAAAATGCACAGATGTGGAATTTCACATGTCATGTTGGCTGTCCTTATCAGCAAGCAAAATGCAGGGCAGTTCAGAGTACGCAATATGCAGTCACTGTCATTTTGTAAGGTGACCCTGTATTATGCAGGGCACTGGCATTAATAGCAGACTCATTCCGAGTCCAAGGGATTGCAAAAATGAAAATGCAACCATATGATTCAAATCATTCTGAGTGCTGAACCACATCCGACAGAATGACTCCAATGAAAATATTTGAACAGATGACCATTTTCAGGAGATGCAGATTCTGAAAAGCATTTGACTGCAAAGCACCAGCTCAAACAAGGCCCTTTAACTTTTGACATACCCGTTATCTAAAATTCACCAGCTTTGACATATTTACAGTCATAATAACATTAAGCACAGCATCCGCACAGACTGAAGCCACCGTGTAATCCCTCTGTCAAAAGATCCATGTGACCTGAATAAATCATCTCTCCTAGTCACGGCAGATTCATCTATTTTTTCCCTCTGACACTGTTTTCAGTGCTGCTCCATCTGTGTATCTGTCCGCTCGGACCATGACAGTAAGAGTGCCACGGAGCACTGAAATGGCCACTGTCAAGAGAGGCCATTGGATTTCAACTGTCTTGTTTGTTTTGGATGCCAGAGCTGATTAGTTCTTAGCAATCTTTAAAATCTAGATCAGTGATCTTTGTCACACACGTCGCATTCATCTCACACATAGTTTGTAGAAGGGAAACGAGCCAACAGTAATCATGTGCAACCATGACATACATACCATACAAACATACCTACCATCTTTTTTAATACTGCTTTCAGGTATGTTAATTGCTTGCTAGCTGACATCTATATAATTGTGACTTTACAGGAAGAGGAACCGGTTTGTAAAGAATGAATGGTGCTGATTTCTTGTCCACAGGAGCTAATTATTATTTTTCATTATCATTCCCAGTATCACAGCCACTGCAGCCAGCATCGGCGCTGCAGGGATTCCACAGGCTGGATTGGTTACTATGGTGATTGTGTTAACATCTGTCGGATTACCAACTGATGACATCACGCTCATCATTGCGGTGGATTGGGCGCTGTAAGTAAATCCTCAGAGTGGTTCATCACACACGCTCATCTCATTGGTCGGATACCACTGTAACAGTCAACGGAACCTCTGTTTGATCTTCTTTAGTCTTTAGAGGATTTTTAATTTAAAATGTGGGTCTGGGTTGCTTACAGTTTTTATATTGGGGTATGACAAGAGTAAATGTAACCTAACACAAATGAAAATACACCATAAACAATGTGGCCTTGGGCCCAGACCCACAACAGCAGTAGAACATCTTGCTGCAGGCACTCAGACCTGCATCTGGTGAGTGCTGAGGCTTCCTTGGGGCCTCCCGCGTGGTCTAGTGGTTTCAACGTCCGACGCTGGCCACGGCGACCGAGGTTCGATTCCCCATCGCGCCAGAGTCGGCTCTGGCTGGGAGTGCCATCGGGGCGGCAATTGGCTGTCTGCCCCAGGGAGGGGGGAGGGAAGTCGACACACACAGTTCACTGCACACAGGAGTGGTTCTGGGGTACTGGAATTACAGTCGATGGCACGACGAGTGCTGTCTCGGAGGAGGCAGCGCTTCACCGTTGTCACTGCCGGTCACAGGACTATGGCAGCGAACTATGAGGGAAGGGGATTGAACTAAGCACAGCGGGTATTTGGCTATCAAATTGGGAGAAGAATGGGGTAAAATCGAAAAAAAAGAAAGAAAAAAAAACAAAACAAAAAACCTGGAAATTAACACCAGAACTGAGCAACAATACTGTCAGTGGACATCCTGACACCCTGCTCCTCCACGTGTGTTCCAGAGATAGATTCAGGACCATGGTCAATGTGATGGGGGATGCGCTGGCCACGGGTATCATGGCACATATCTGCAGAAAGGACTTCATCAAGGAAGGAGAAGGGGTGAGCAGCAGCGGAAACAATTCTCCTGTACCAAACTGATGAAAAACATTTTGTCCATCAGCCTCAAATATGTAATTAGTGTAGTCCCTTGCATTGGTTAAATGTCAGCGTTGTGACTCACAGCTATGGCACATGAATTGGCTGATGAAATAGTTAGTCTGAAGTTTTTTTAATAATTGGATGGAGTCTTTAATTATAAACAACAAAAAGGACATTTAAAAATACCCAATAGATTTTGTCCAAGTTACATAATATGAAATAACAATTATGGGACAGACAGGACAGAACAGATACAATTTTGCCAAAAATGTTTGGATTTGCGATGTGCATTTTTCTTGCTGAATGCAGACGATCTGGATCATTGGGACTGGGCCCCCGTGCCTGGAAAGCATTGTTCAGTGTTTCTGTGTGTGCGTCTGTGCCCTTTGCTCTCCCCCCCAGGTGCCCCTGATCTGTGAGACCAAGCCCATGATCAATATCCAGCAGCTCATGGCCTACCAGAACAATGGTGGCTTCCAGCCCCCCCCCAACACCAAGATGGAGCACATCCCCCCCGACGTGGCACGGCTGATGCAGCTCGAGGAAGGCATGAGGCCAGCAGAGAAGAAGAAGCCCCCAGTATCACACAAGCGTGCCGACAAGGACAAGCACAAGGAGCACTGTTCCATCGACATGAACGGCCTGGAGACTAATGTGTAGACTTCCCAAGAAGGGCTGCTGGACTACAGCTCATCACACCAGAGTTAAGAACCCAACCCAAGGGAAAGGATTGGTCAGGTCAAGAAGGATGTGTCATTTCAGTTATTTTTAACAGGGAAGGTTTGTATACAAATGTGCGAAAAGTGAATTGTGAGTGTGCATCGTCTTGTGCTTACACGCGCACAGACGGTATGTTTGGGAAAATGTCAGGAGAGAGCATACAGGAAAGGGTGGGTAATCACCATGAGACTGATGTGCGTGTCAGATTACTTCCTGCTTGGATATAGTGGGCAGGTATCCCGAAAAATGGATTTCCTGTCTGTGTAGAATATGTGGCCTTAGAGAGGCGCAAAGAAAGGATATTCATTCCACTGCAGCCACAGCTGGATGCCATCACTTACTTTCTCCAGATGCTGCCATGTCGTAGGGTCACTGGAACAAATGACCTCCAATGGCATTGTGGGAGATGTTCCATTTGTGTGCACCAATGATAATCATGTGAGTACAGGAGCACATATAGAGTGTATATATATATATTTCTCTATACTCTATAGATTCTTTGGGAAAAACTCACATAAACAGCCACCTGTGGACTATGGAAAACAGGGAAGTTCTACTTAAAAAAACAAAAAAACAATGATGTAATCAAGTGGAGTACATGCATTGTTGTTGTTTTTTACTTTTGCTTATTTCATTTGATACATTGGGACTTTTGTATGCTTCTTTATTTCAAATGTTACTCTTTTAAAAAAGCTATCCATGCAATATAAAGCAAAATTCTTCGCAAGTCTGTTACTCATTGTCAAGGAATGACAAGATCATTCTTTGCCTCTATATTTCATTCCAGCTTTTCATCCAGATTATTTGTTCTCTCCTCGTTTCAGTATATGGAGTCATTCGTCAGACTTCCATCTATGTCTGTACAGAGACATTTCATTATGTATGTTAGAAGCAATCATCTGATTAGAAATGAATCCATCAGCATACAGCAAAGATTCAAGGTCCATGCCAAGACATAGCATTCTCCAGTCAACGTCTTTGTGAAAATAGGCCACCCATTGATGCTACAACCCTCACACTGTTATTATTATTCTCTGAGTCTACAGCCAGTCTGTCTTGGAGAGGGGTGGTAGCAGGGTATGTGAGTTACCCTTGGGTCAGGTTTAAATGTCTTACCCTTTGGCCGTTTGGAGACCGGAACACCCCTTATTCATTCTCTGCCTTAAATATGAAAAGGGAGGTCAGTGGGGTGACAAGGGAACCCCCCTGGCAGCAGGGTACCCCAGAAGTGCAGAACAGGAACATCGACCCACAACAAAGTGAGCCTGGTCGTGCCATGCCCACTCTGTACAATAAGCTGTGTGCACTATACATACATTTACATGAAGTAAAAGCACTTAGTTGCTCACAGTTCTGTGTAAATTATAGTTTGCAGCATTTTTACTTTTGTCTACTAAAAATGTTTTTTTTCCAGTGAAATGTCAAAATATGCACCTGTTGACATAAAACTACCTATAATACAAACAAACTGTGTATGGAACTGTGGTGTATGATTTTTTACGTGTATTGATGGCCTGGTTGGTGTGCCGATTAATGTTGCTATAGATCATTTTGAAGAAAGTAAATATGTAAACTTCTCTTTCAGAATTGTATTTGACCTGTTGAGTAATTGGATATAGATATGCAATAATCTAGGAGTTGTAACACTACCATGGCATTAATGGGTTACAATACAATGATAATTTGACTGTTCTCTGCACCACAGTATTCATTTATTACTGCCATTTTCATGCCAGCTGTTATTTTAGGTAAGCAAGCACTATCCTGTGCCATACAATAAAGAGACTGTTCTGTTTTATTACTGACCCCTGTTGTGTTATATATATACTCAGTGGCCACTTTATTAGGTACACCTTTGTAGTACTGGGTAGGACCCCCCTTTGCCCCCAGAACAGCCTGAATTCTTCGTGGCATGGATTCAACAACGTGCTGAAAACATTCCCCAGAGATTCTGGTCCATGTTGACATGATAGCATCACGCAGTTGCTACAGATTTGACGGCTTGCACATTCATGTTGCGAATTTCCCGTTCCACCATATTCCAAAGGTGCTGTATTGAACTGAGATCTGGTGGCTGTGGAGACCATTGGAGTACAATGAACTCATTGTTATGTTTGTGGAACCAGCTTGAGATGACGTGTCCTTTGTGACATGGCGCATTATCCTGCTGGAAGTAGCCATTAGAAGATGGGTAGACTGTGGCCAAAAAGGGATGCACATGGTCAGCAACAAGACTCAGGTAGGCTGTGGCATTTAAACAATGCTCAATTGGTATTAAGGGGCCTAATGTGTGCCAAGAAAATATTCCCCACACCATTACACCACCACCACCAGCCTGAACCGTTAACACAAGGCAGGATGGATGCATGGATTCATGTTGTTTACGACAAATTCTGACCCTACCATCTGCATGTCACAGCAGAAATGGAGATTCGTCAGACCAGGCAACATTTTTCCAATCTTCAACTGTCCGGTTTTGGTGAGCCTGTGCCCACTGTAGCCTCACTTTCCTGTTCTTAGCTGACAGGAGTGCAGCCTGGTGTGGTCTTCTGCTGTTGTAGCCCATCCACTTCAAGGTTCGACATGTTGTGTGTTCAGAGATACTCTTCTGCATACCACTGTTGTAACGCAGGGTTATTTGAGTTACTGTCACCTTCCTGTCAGCTTGAACCAGTCTGGCCATTCTCCTCTAACCTCTCTCATGAACAAAGCGAATTCGCCCACAGAACTGCCGCTCATTGGATGTTTTTAGTTTTTTCCACCATTCTCTCTAAACTCACACCACCCCGTCTGGCACCAACGATCATTCCACGGTTAAAGTCACTTAGATCACATTTCTTCATCACATTCCCCATTTTTGTTTTGGTCTGAACAACAACTGAACCTCTTGACCATGTCTGCCTGCTTTTATGCATTGAGTTGCTACCACATCATTGGCTGATTGCATTAACAAGCAGTAACAAGCAGGTGTACAGGTGTACCTAATAAAGTGACCACTGAATGTATATATAAGTTGAAATTTGTGGTCAACTGATCAGCAAACTTTTGCCCATAGTTTGCTGAGTTCCATAATCACATATATTATATCATTACATTACCTTAGACACCATTGCTTGTGAAACATCGGCATGTTGAGCTGTCTTGGTCAGTGAAGCTCCTGCCAAATGCACCCCAGCAATCATCCCTCTTGATTGTTGTCACTGAGGTCTCCTCTTGCAGCCATGCTAGCCATAATTATGGGCAACCAAGTGAGCCTATGCATGTCGGGATGCTATTTGCTTAATTATGGGTAATTAGCCTCTGTTTAATAGCCTCCGCTTTGCATATACTTGTTGTTGCTCATTTACCCAGGTGTTTTCATTTTTTTGTTCACTACCTGTACATAATCCATATGTCCCTTCATAGACTGTGTGCATTTTTTGAAAAATTTCAAGGCTTTCACATTATACTACATTGAGCAATTCCATCATACAAGTACTGATTCAGCCAGAGTAGGCTTCACTTACTCTCAACCCTTCAACACTCTAGCCTAGCTTTCAACGAGTGGAGATAACAGTAAAAATATTACTCTAAACTGAAATAAAGCTGGTGTGAATGGCATCTCCTGAAATCAATATATTCCTGCAAGCAAATAAATGCAGGGAAAGAGGGTTTTTTTTTTTTTTTTTACATTGTCCTGTAAGAAAAGTCAAAATGACAAATTATTGGGAAAGATAGGGCTTGGGAGACTTTCTAGGTAGAGGATTAGTGTCGTGATGACTTAGTGAGGTCAACATTGAATGAAATTCAAAATGAATCTGCTTAATACATGGTAAATGCTTCAGAATCAAAAGGATTGAACAAATTAAAGTCCAAAATGATTCAGTAATACTTCTAAAAATAAAGCTGCAAAAAATGTGCACAAAGAGATTTCCAAATTCATCCATCTTTCTGACAGTTGAAAGACTGCAATTATCCTGTGTAATTTTGAATGTTGAACTACTCCACTCTAAAAAATGTGAACAAAGTCCCCCCTCAAGACTTACTGTGAAAGGATAGGAATGTGTCTAACTATGTTTATTATCAGAGACAATGCTTTGTGCTTGACTCACCACAGTTCCTACCTTTTAAACTTTATTTCTTTATTTCTTGGCTATGTTTTTCTTTTTGTTAACACCCCCTGGATCTCCAGTTTTCTGTTTATAATAAAATATGTATTTTATATTTATAATGACTGTTTTATCAACATTTTCACAATAAAACAATGAAGGTGTAAGAGAATCACCTTCTAAATCATGTTCTTTGAATGGGAACTCAAGAGACACCTGGCCAGATTGATCTTCCAAATACTCATTGCTGTGTAACAGATTTTACTAGTAATGGTGTGATACACAAAAATACATTTTTATGGTGCATTATGGTGAATTTAGTAGCATGATTATTTTCAGATACCAGTAAAATACACATAAACTCTATTTTGGTTTGTAAAAAATTAGACTGAACTGAATATGAAATTTAATTAGACTTGCAACATAGAAGAAGCTCCTGAGTAGGTTAAAAAAGGAGTTTGTTGCCTCGCAAGCTGTCTGTCTGCCAAGCAGACTCTGAAGCCAAAGTGAGAAAGCAGACTGTAGTAAGGTGTTGTTCATTCAACACAGGTTCTGTTGTTGAGTAGCATGTAGAGAGAATGAGATATGATGAGATGAATGAGACCCAATAGATCACTGTTCTCAGCTGTTACATTGCCTTCAGAGACTCCCTCATCGTCCCCATTGTCCAATCGTAAATTTGAGGGTGTGGAGTGGGATCCCAGGGGTCAGACGACTCTTCGTTGATTCTGCACATCACACATAGGAGAGCACATTTTTCTGTCCCATGTCATGTCCTGGTTCTGAACTTTGATGAGCTCCAGGGTCCCAAAAGTCATTTATGTGTCTGTGTTCTACTGTGTTCTGCTATGGAACCCAACATCCAGTAGATGCTTTTGAGCTGACTTGTGGAAACACGCAGTACAACATACAAAAGACATGTAATAGCAGCTGTAAGCCAAAAAAACACTTATCTGGTATCCTGCACCAAAAATAATTCTGGCTTTCACTTTCCAAATGCTTTTGCCTGTGTGTTTCCATTTTTCATTTCATTCTGCCTTTGGAGAAAAGACAAAAAAAACCTACATTCTTTTACAGTTCAAAATGTCATCATATTCCCATGTTAATTTGATAATATACTTTGCAAAAATCTCAAATTTCTGCACATGTAAACGGACTAAACAGACAGGGTTAGGGTTTTAAATATCAGTTTTTGTTGTTTTTTGTTTCAAAAATGTTCACGGAGTTAGGGTGGGTGTGTCTTGTAGGTGGGGGGTTGCAACACATTGTATGGCTGCAGGTCACTTTAGTAGCTCTGGTTCTTTTGAAGTCTTACTGAAGGTCTTCTTCTTCTACTTCCAATTCCTCCTCTTCCTCCTCCTCCTCCTCCTCCACGTCATCTCCATGGGCGGGGCTATTGGAAGTTGGGCCGACGTCCAGCACTTGCAGTTTCGTTAAGTGAGAGAAGGCACTCTCC
Organism: Aldrovandia affinis; assembly: GCA_029706075.1. NCBI lineage: Eukaryota > Metazoa > Chordata > Actinopteri > Notacanthiformes > Halosauridae > Aldrovandia > Aldrovandia affinis. The sequence continues at coordinate 355,131 of JAINUG010000145.1, read as the reverse complement.
TTCACTGAATTCACAGACAGCCGGTTGAACCTGTCCAAGGAAAGAGAGCATGATCAGGTCATCTGAATATAGTCGTGATGAGGTGACACTGTCCCCAGCGTCCACTGCTGCCCAGCACAGCATCTACCATAGCACAAACCAGTGTCATTATATAAGAGGGAGTTTTAATCTGCTGCACCCACACAAAATCACCTGGGTTGGCCTTTTCGATAAAATTAAATGCGATTTTCTCAAACATAGCAAACATGTTGTGAAAATTAAATGAAATGTACCCCAGGATGGCCTTTTTCATTGCCTAATAGCCTGAAATTGTGATCTTCTTTGTGTTTTCGTTTTTGCAAATTCACTGCCCCTGCTATAATCAGCTCTCAGACTGGCCCTGTTCAGACACTTTCCACAGAGAAACAACATCTGTAAACTGATGTGGCAGCTGGGAAGGCTTGAACAGGACCACAGATTTGATCATACCGGGATCATAAGCCCCTCTGACTCAGGGCTCCCCCTTTGCCAAGAGGATAGGCTCATTCCTACAAAAGGACCAAAATAGCCTCTGGGCAGCAGAGTTAAAATTTTAACTAGGCAGTAGTGAGAAATTGTGGTGCACTATATACATTTCGCAGATAACAACTCAGCTGTATAAAAGAACCCATAATAAGAAAAACATTTGCACTGATTTACGATGTATGCACTGTAAGTTAATCCAAACAAAGGCATCGAATGAAGGCATAAACAAAACCATAATAATTGTATTGGTAATCATAAGAAAAGAATATGAATGCTAGCAACCATATAATTCAATACTCCCCTGAAGATATTTACAACTCAAAAAAGGAAAAGTTTGTAATACAGTATACAAAACCGGCAACATCCAAATGCAGTCATTAATATTAAAGCTGTCTCCTGCTGAAGTAGTCAACAAAAGACTTGTTAAATCAAGATCTTGTTCATAGACAACATTGTGGTTTTCCTAAAAGTAATACGACAAGCATACGACGAGTTCAGGAGCTACAATGTATCATGGTTTGAAAAACCTTGTCTGTGACTGACCTGAGAAAGATACCCTTGATGTTGGGCGTACTCTCAAACGCACTTGCCGAGACACTGCTGATTCGGTTACTCTGCAGGTAGAGGTACTCCAGGTTCTCAGGCAGGTCAACAGGCACGTGAGACAGTTGGTTCCCTGACAGATCTAACACCTGTATGAACAAACATCTCTTACTGCTTTAGCATCGAGGAACATATTTGATTCTACAGACATATCTTTGATATATAACTTTGTGTCTGAGAAGTAAAGAAGTGAAGACATCAGAGGAACTGAATGTGAACATGCAGTATGTTACATCACTAAAAATGTTATTATGATATGACTTTTATTTTTGTGATTCACCTCTTACCCTGCACCAGTGCTGCCCTTTGAATATGTGTATTATATGCCTTGATACGATTAAATATTCCAAAAATAAGGGGGAATTTCTCAGCCTCCCCCAGTCCCACTTACAGTGAGGGCACTCAGCTCCTGCCAGGCACCCTGGTAGATGGAGCTGAGTTTCAGCTGGTTGTTGCTGAGGTTGATCTCGCGCAACTTCTTCATGTCCGTCAGTGCGCCGTCAGGGATGGAGCTCAACTGGTTGTCCTTCACCTTCAACACCTGCAGGCTTTTGGGCAGGCCCACAGGCAGGTTGTGCAGGCCGTTCCCGGACAGATCCAGGGACTCCAGCAGGCGGAGCTTACGGAAGGCCTCCTTGTGCAGGCGGGGGCTGGTGATCTTGTTGTAGCTGAGGTTGAGCTCGGTCAGGGTGTAGAGCATGGCCAGGTCGTTGCGGTTGATCTCAAAGATGAGGTTGTGCAGTAGCATGAGGGTCTTGGCGCGACGAGGCAGCCCCGTGGCACTCGCTCCAGCTGGTTGTTGTACATGTGCACAGTGTGCAGTTTCTTCAGGCCCTGGAAGGCCATTGGGTGGATGTTGCGCGAGCGTAGTTTGTTGTTGTGCAGCAGCAGGTACTCCAGGTTTCGGATGGGGGTGAGGACGTCTCCTGGAATGCTGTGGATGGAGTTCTTCTCGAGGTGGAGCAGCACCAGGCTGCGGGGGAGGCCCTTGGGCACCACACTGAGGTTGTTGTTGGACAAGTCCAGGTACTCCAGGCTACTCAGCTGGCTAAGAGGACATAGAGAGCGGAGGCATCACCCCAGGATTCAAAGAGCACAAGAGGATCAATCAGTCAACCAATCTGTGTGTAGTCCTTGTCATCACTCATTCCTACTCTCTTTAATGTGTCTATGACTTGCTAAGCCAGTTTTCACTTTCTAAAATTGAGTACCGTATTTAGCGTCATAAGATTTTAAGCTATGGTAGATCTTTGTCCTATTCATTGTCACTCCCTTTGCTATTGAATCATTGGAACTGACTGACTGTACCCATTAAATATCCAATGCCACTTTTCACAAAGAGCAGGGGGTTCCCTGGTGTTCTGCCATAATTTCCAACCTGACCCTTTCAACCTGACCACATAATCATCCCTCAGTTTAATTGGCTCAATAATTCCTTCCCTTTCATTCTCAGCTGATGTGTGGAGAGCATTCTGGTACAAAATGGTTGCCATGCATCAACCAGGTGAGTACTACACATTGGTGGTGGTTAAGGTGAGTTTACCCCCTTCACTATAAAGCGTTGTGAGATCATGAGATGAAATTATAATAAAACAAATGTTTCTCTCCCTTCATATTACAGGTTTTGCAGCATGTGTTTTGACTGTGGCAATGATTGGACTGTAGCTTAGTGACCTATAGCTCTAGTGATGATTCCCCAGCTATTTTAATGCACTTCTGTCTGAAAAATGACTCAATTGTAAAATGGTAAATATCAAGGAACTATCTAAATGCAAGCCATTATTATTATTCTTTCTATTATTATTTGTAATTTAAAATATGAAAACCTCCATGATGTTGATTATGGTTGTGATGACATAATCAAGAAAACAAAACACAAAGAGCATCGTGTCACATGAGCTGGACGGTTTATGACGAGTCCTACCTGAAGGTTTCATTGTCCATACCAGCGTTGCTCAGGAGATTGTTCTGCAGGTACAGTTCTCGCAGGTGGGACAGTGTTTCAAAAGCTCCAGGGGGGATCTTCTCCAGTTTGTTATTCTGCCCACAAGAAGACACTATCAGCAGAGGATGTCAAAAACCCTTGGGTGGCTTAGTTTCACATTTTCCTAGAATTATTCCTACTACATTTTATAAAATTTCCTTATTTCTTCTTTTTTTTTTTTTTTTTTTTAAAAGAAACCACACTCACTAAAAAGAAACACATGCACTACAAACACTGATGACAGACCAAGTTCCAAAACACATTTGTTTGTCTGTGAATACATCCAAATTTCCTTCTAAACGCATTCCTTGAAACCTTTGTGGTTCTAGGATTTGGAAGGATATTTTTTTTAGTACTGGCACCCAAATCAGACAACCTTTAGTAATTTAGGATTGAGTAAGTTCTCCCCTTTAGTACATATTTCTTTGAACATTTTCCCTCTTTCTTTTCTTTTCTCCCCAAATTTGGAATCACTAATTGTGCCTCTCAAGTCTGCCAACTTTTGACCACACTCAAGCAATACATGAGGGAGCCATTATAGGAGAGGCATATCCCTCAGTGCCTGACATGCAGTTGAGAGGAACTAATATACTCAAGGAACTCTGGCTAACTTTAACCCACCTACCCCTGGTGGAGCAAAGCCAATTGTGTCCTGCTGCTGTGGACCGCTCTTTGCCAGAGGCTGAGGCTTAAACCTGCTTCTATAGGGCCCAGCCTACACCATTGATGAGCGTATGTACTTACTGAGCCACTTAGGAGCCCATAAAATGGCCATATTTCCATATCTTTTTTTGGGGTTCCCCATAATCTCCTATCTCTATAATGTGTGTATGATTTAAATAAGCTTTGTAATGCCAGCAGTATATTTCTCTTCAAAATACTGTTTTGGTCAAACATCGCTTAAAGAATAAATACCTTCAAATGGAGTCGGTAGAGAGCAGTGGGAAGGTTCTTGGGCACGTATCGGAGGAAGTTGCTGGACATGATCAGGACCTCCAGGGTGTCAGAGCCATTGAACATGTGTTCAGGAAGCCCAGCATCAGTCAATTTGTTGTTATGAAGATACACTGACCTGAGTTGGAGGTAAGAGATGGAGGCGAGCATGCAAAGTCACTGGCAGAGGGAGGGAGGGAGGGGGCTCCTTTAAATCTTTTTAAAGAGGAAAACAGTATCCTTACTTCAGCCCTGGCTTCTGGCCAAAAGTATTGGGGTAGATCTTAGTGAGCTGATTGGCTGCAAAGTCTGCGCTGACCAAAGAAGCGGGCAGGAGCCTCGGAGCTGCAGTGAGCTGGGGGCACAAAAGGAAACGAGAATTCTGGGTACTGTTTTTAAGAATTCTCCTGTGGAACATTATTAAGAGCATAAGAACATATAAGAAAAAATGATAATGAGAGCATGCTATTCAGCCCTTCAGGGCTTATTTCCTATGGTGTAAAGTTTATTATTGACAAGGGCATTTCAAGCGGAGTAATCTACCAGTGTTCAATATGAGCTTATTGTTCTGTGTGACTCAGTAGGTAGAGCATGGTGTTGGCAATGCTTAGGTTATGGGTTCAATTCCCGCTGGGACCACATTTACTGAAAAATGTATGCATTCAGTACTGTAAGTCGCTTTGGATGAAAGCATCTGCTAAATTATATACATTATATTATATATTACCAAGAACACCCCTGAAGGGGTTCAGGCCCTACCATTCAATTCAGATGAATTTATCAGAGACAATTAATTATAAATTCTCCAGAAGAGCTGCAGCTCCAACCCCCACACACACACACACACACACACACACTCCAATATCCCTGCTGGCAGTTGGCTGCTCACAATAGTCTAAAACTAAGGGAATCGGCACAAGAGATCTCAGAGCTGGCAAGAGTCAAGGAAAAATGGTCATTACTAAAAACACAAAACAAAATCTAAAGCTCTAAATTCCATTTTTTTATCATTGGTAAAAATGTTTTTTTTAGGAAGGATAATATAATGTGTTGGGCCACATAAGGGGTTTCCAGTCTGTATTCCTGGAGCATGTTACTCTGGCTCTGTTGTGATATATATGCATTTTTGGACTTTATTAAGTGAATATAAAAGGACAGAATTTTGACCTCTTAATTTCAGTCTCTTAAAATATGCTCAAATAGAAACAGAGCCAGCTGCAAAAAAAACATTTCAATATTTTGGGCCATAGAGATTTATTATCATTTGGGGTTTTTTAACTACAGGTTTTAATTTGTATGTGTTAAAATGTCAACTGCAGTGAAAATAATAGAGTATTGTTGACTGTCTGGCTCTGGGGAGAAAAGTTTATTTTAGTTTCAATTTAGTCTTCATGTACAATGTCCATGCCATCTGTAAAGGGAAATTTGTGATGGAAGGACTCACCTTGTTGTTTGCCAAGTACAAGTAACTCAGCCGATCTAACATTTCAAATCCTTCATCCTCCAGGCCTGTTAAAAAAATGTGTGGTTATTCATTTTTGCAATTCATCCATTACTTCCTGTTCCTGTTCCTTGTTTGAACGCCAATGCCAACAAGTACTAGTTCTGACACCAAGTTTAACATGACATAACATAGCATAAAATAAAGTGTCGGCTTAATTTAGAATTGGCACAGATAATAGTTGAGCTTCAGGACCGTGTCCACCCACTTCACCAGATTCAGGAGGGGGAGAGTTACATAGAGTCATTTTTTCAAGCACAGGACGCATTGAGGAATTTAGATAATCCAGATATTAGTGCTATTCCCCTGGGAAAGCCTTCACGGCAAGGCGGTTTTGGCACGGTTCAAAGGGGGCTTTGTCCTGTCCCTAGGAGGTCATACAGCAAACTCACATTTTGAATCGTTGCTCCCTACCTACTGAGAAACTGTGGGGAACAGCACCTATCTTACACAATTACATAGGTGTACAGATAGTCTCTCTCTCTCTCTCTCATTCAAGTGCATTGAACCACTCCTTACAAGTGCAAAGCTCAAATACTTTTAACTGCTTTGTTGAATACGGATTGTATTTCAATTATTTGTTTATTGAACAATTTGCCTGTTCATATGTATCCAATAATAATGTCACCAAACTAGCACATAATGCCCTGAGTTTGAGTTAAGAGGTGGACTGGATGGACAAAAATGCAAACAAGTTATTACACACAAACCTTGCACATCGCCTAATGTTTTCTTATTGACACACCTTCTATTGCGCTGCTCAACCCCAATGCCTTTATTGCCGACCACAAAACTACCAAACTGGGTAGAGACAAGAAATATTCAATTTGCGAACTAGCAAGTACAGTACCATCCAGGTGCATTTTCGTTACCATCCTCCCCAAACAACAAGTTACCCTCCTAACCATAGTTGTAATGATATGTAGCTTTGATGCAATGACATAACATTTTGCCTGTGCTAGGTCCAACCATGTTAAATATTGTAAATAGAGGCATCTGACAAAATAAAGGAAACACTTGAGTAAATGAGTACGTTCTGGCGGCTCTGTCATGGTGTTGGGTGCATTTTCCATGTTAGGGATTTGAACATTTACATTTTAGGCATTTATCAGATGCTCTTATCTAGAGCAACTTACACAGTTTACATTTCTTTACATACAACCCATTTATACAGCTGGATATTTTACTGAAGCAATTAAGGTTAAGTACCTTGCTCAAGAGTACAACAGCAGTGCTCCACCTGGGAATTGAAGTCCAGTTTCCTAAACATTACATTACACCGCCACCCTATACTACACACAAACACAGACTACATTTTAAAATCTAGATTAAAAACCTTTTCAGGTTGGCCAACTGCCAAATATAGTGGAGAGTCTGCCGGAGTGAGAGTCTGCCCTTGAGTCTTCTTCTCCTAGTAGTTATGCTGCTAAGGAATACATCTGTCAGAGCTAAATGCCAGTATATTTCATATGCTTGTGCCCTGCCCTCACACACTCCTACGAAATAGCACTGCTTTTTTATGATTGCATTATTCTTCTTGCTGACTTGGGGGCACCTGTCCCAAGCCCCAAATCCTGCTAGAAGTGTGAGCTGCTGTTGTAAACACCGTTCAATCCCCGTCCATTAACCTGCCAGCACCATATTGAGTCCTCCCCACCCCAACTGCCAAACTTGGAGGAACAAAGTCAGCCACCCCAGTGCCACCCAAGCCTCTCCATCAGGGTGATTCTAATACGGGTTTAATACACTTCTGAACACACCCTGTGCCAGCTCACCAGAGGAGGATAGGCTCCCCCCTTTCATTTGGTTCTTTCCAAGGTTTCTTCCTATACTCTCAACCAAAGGAGTATTTCTTTGCCACTGTCGCCTTAAGATTGATTTTGGAGGGGTTTAGGCCTGGGTTCTCTTTTTGTTAAGCTTTCTGTGACAATGTATTTGTAAAAAGCGCCATACAGATCAAATTGATTCGATTTGAAAACAAAAACTTAAGAGGTACAAAAACGATGGCAGGATGTACCCTGACAGCTTGCTGTGACCCTTGTCAGCCAAGAAAGCTATTTTCCAAGAGTGTACAGGGAGTACTATGGAACTGAATACTAATAACGTCCCGCTACTTACACACTTCATACTCCCTGTTTTTACTCCCTTTAAGTCTTAGTTCCTTTGCAGTCTGTCTGTCAGTCTGTATTTCTCTCCCTCTGTAGTTCACCTTGTGAAGTTAGACGGTTGTTCTGTAGGTTGAGTGTCTCCAGCTGTTGGAGTTGGGAAAGCTGCTCTATGGTCACTTCTTTGATTTGGTTATTCTGAAACACAAGGACAGAGGAAAGAGACCCACAAAAACAGTCAACAAAACTCAATTAAGTGTACAAGAGAAAGATCTCATTTTCAATTTCCAGGCTGCTGAGAAAAAGAGAAAAGAGCCACCTATTTTGCACACTTGGAACTCGGGCAAGTGTATGGAACACATTAAGTCCATGTTATGTGTTTCGAGCTTAAAATCATCATTTTACCACGAAGGCCTACACCATGTACCTGCAGGTAGAGCCGCTGGGTACTCTCGGTCAGATCACTCGGGAACTCGGTGAGGTCCACCCCAGCGCAGTCCACCTCGTCTTCTGCTTTACAGCTGCAGTCCTGTGGACAATGAATCGTGTATGGCACCTCCGTGGGGGGTTCTGTCTCCTCCACCAAATCCAGCCCATCTTCTTCCACCTCCTCCTCCATTTCCACTTGGCAGTTTACCAACGTCCAGCTCAGCATCAGCACACAGAGGGCCTGCAGGAGCCCCCTGAGTCTTGTCATACTGAGTGAAGGTTCAGCTGTCCACAGCCTTCCTGACTTAGAGGCCTTGTCCCCTGTGGTCTGACTGGAATCCTTGAGTGGGCCCCTCTACACCTGCAGCGGCGTGATGAACAAGCATGACAACAAAAACAAAACATGCAATCAAAGGTTACATCAACTGCAATCTGTTTCGTGATTTACTTGGATGTGTACAGTGAAGGGTTCCACACATTCTTGTTTGGCCTACAAAATTGCAGTACACTTTACATAAAACGATTTGGTTCATCAACAAAATGTCATGTGAATGCAGTTTATCTAGCTAATTAGCTACATTTGCCTCAAGCTAAAGATGTTCTAGCCACTTTTCTTTATGCTGTTCAAGTTGTGTTCACTTTGGTCTTTGTGCAATGGACTGAAATGGTTAATTAGCTAGCCAGATTAAAACATACAAATGAGCTAACTAACTAGTTTGAAAGCTTGCTAACCAGCCACCTAGCTAACTCTTCTGTCTGTTAGTATCCAACATTATCTTGAGAATTGAATTGTGACCTCATATTTATGTAGCTTATAAACAAAAGCTACCTTTGCATTGTAACCACAACATTTATCTGATAATACAATTCCAATAAATAAATCAATTCCTTAGGCATTCATATACTTGAGTTTCTGTCAACGCTGCTGTAACTTTCTTTACACTTTTCTAAAAGACTAACTGTGTTAAACCCTCAGGAAGCAATTACAAGCGAGCTGCTGCCCCCCGTCTTAATGCAATGTGTCACACATACTTAAGGGTTTGACTTAATAAAGTCAGTAGGTCATCACCCGAGCCTTGTTATAGGGTAAACTCCTGGAATTAGCCTGCATGAATTTCATTTCAACAAATTCTGAATTTATTTAGCAGTAAACAAAGAATTATGCTGTTCCCTTTACTTGACTTATGGTCAACAGTTGACCTATATTTAATTGGCTTGCATTTAATCAATCTAATAGTTTAATTTGTATACAGACCAGTTTGCTTAAGAACATTTTATATTGAAGGCAAACACGTGTGATATTTGGTGTTGCATTTGTAGTACAGTTTGGCGGCATGTCAGGCAAGAACAATTTGGATTCATCAATATAAGCATGTGGGTAAGAATGAAATTGACTGATGCCCACATTTTATGAATCCGACGGTACTTTTGCATATTTGAATAAATATAAGTTCTGATACTGTAATTTAAAACAGACAGCTGTATAAAATAATTAATTGTGGAAATATTCAACAATAATCTTAATCATACAATAATACCTTAATCTAAGGTACTTAAACAGCTTAAATGTTCTAAATTCAGCAACTGTCAAAAGGATTACTTTTTGTAGATCACTGCTGTTTTTATACTTGCAACAATTTTTTCCCAGTGAAATACTTTTTGTTTAATACGTTTTTAGGCCACGTTAACATAGACTGGGGTGCAAGCTTGTTAAAATAGCCATTCATGCTACTGTGACATTATCAAATAGTAGACTAATGTGAGAAACGTTATGTTATTGTTGTTTGTCTGCTCCTGTCTTACAAATAAAGACCGTTAAGTTTAACTAACTGTGCTAGTGTACTGGCACAAATGATGAATGAATATGATAGATACCGTATCATATCTATTAGTTAGCTTTGATATGGTGAATCAATGATTGTTGATTATTTCCATCTGCTGATCATTGTAGGCATTGTCGTAACTAATATACATCAAAAAAGCATGTAACAGATACCAGAGAAATAGCATTTTTAAAAATCACATCTAACCGATTAATTGACCATTAATTCAACTAATGCCAAAGAATTTATCAAATCATATTTAACAGCCCTTATATACAGGTAACTTCCAAAATAAAAGAAGGACTTTATTAAGGGTTCTGGTGGCTCGATTATCGTGTAGGGTGCATTTTCCTGGCATGGTTTTATGGTTTCCATTAACACCTTAGATGGCAAGGTAAATTCCAATAAATACAAAGCCATTCTGAGTGATCACCTTCATCCTATATTGAAGCATTTTATCCTGATGGGAGTGGTCACTGAATGGTTTGATGAGCATGAAAATGATTTGAACCATATGCCATGTCTGTCTCAGTCACCAGATCTCAACTGAATTGAACACTCATGGGAGATTCTGGAGTGGCGCCTGTGACATTTCCACCACCATCAACAAAATAATGAAATTTCTCATGGAATAATGGTGTTGCATCCCTCCAATAGAGTTCCAGACACTTGTAGAATCTATGCCAAGGCGCATTGAAGCGGTTCTAGCGGCACATGGTGGACCAATGCTCTATTAAGACACTTTATGTTGGTGTTTTCTTTATTTTGGCAGTTAACTGTACATATATACTTATATGTGCTGAAAGCATTGCTATGTACTCACATAAAGGCTAAATGCATAATCACAGTTTGAAATCACCATGTGAAAACATTTCAAAATTAAACAAAACACATTAGTTCTACGACTGGAGTGTAGCATTCATTTATATCTGTGACGGGTTATTGTTCACAAACCAGCATTTGTAGATTAATGTAGCCAATGTGACACGAATACTTCCATCAACAAAAAGCAAGAGACTCGAACACAAATGTGTGCAACACAAGCAATCAATTAGCAATTGTATCACTAGCTAGCCAATATGTAAAATATCTGTTTAGAATCTTAAGTCTATTGCTAGCTATCTAGTTAGCTACCAGAAGGACCTTTTTGGCATACATCTATATATCATCAATTTATTTTTGTATTTATGGTGATTAAAAGTTTGTTAAAAGACACATTTTGCATTTATTTATTTATTTATTTATTTACTTTTCCCATAAACATCAGCCAAAGCTGCGTTCCCCAACTCCTTAGAAAAGTGTTGCACAGCTGCCTGACAACATGGGCTAAGTGCTTGTGACAGCCTCACAAATAACATCCATTATGTTCAATGGTCCACAGTGGCACACACCACACACACACCTACACACATGCACACAAACACACACACACACACACACATTGACTCAGCACAGCCCTCTGACATGCACTGAATGCCTAAAGCACACGCTCAGTCACTGCAGCCCTCTTTTGACCTACATCACAACTGCATAACTGCTGTCACATACCACCAACCTACAGATCCAATAGAAAACAATTAAAGCACAAGATTACCTCAGATTACTTTTTCACCCACTGTTCAAGCATGTGTGTGTGTGTTTGTGTGTGTGTGTGTGTGTGTGTGTGTGTGTGTATCTTTTTCCAAAAAGCATGAGATCAATTGGATACAATCTTTGTTTCTCATGTTGTGTGACTTGGAACATAATAAGAGCAAAGATAGTATTAAGTAGTTATATTGTATCATTATTATATGCAGTCCATGTCTTGTACAGTATTAAGTGAGCCACATGATTTCCACAGGGGGTGAAGTGCAGTTGAGAAGCAGAAAGTGTCAAAACTCTGCAAATAGCTGCAAAGTTAAATACAAATCGAATCTTGTATATAAAAAAGTGTTTTTTTTACCTTCTCTGAGTGTGGTTAGTGCAGATAAAAGAGATAAAGCCTGACTTCCAATCTCACAAAAACAATCCCATTACAGGAGAAGAATAAGCGCTGAACTGCCACCACGACTGCAAGAGACCTTCCAGATGTGAGAGTGGGTGGAAGAGCTGGAGAGTTCAGAGAGAGGGAGAAAAAAGAGAGAGAGAAAGTAGTGCTCCGAGAGGGAAAGACACGGTCAGTTTTCCCAGCCAAATTTCCAGTTTTTTCTCCCTTTTTTCCTGCAACAGGTCTTTTCCAATCCCCATATGGAAATATATTCATTTCACAAAGCTTAGATTAATTTGTGCTTTTAAAGATTTTTTGGAAACTGTCCTGTTTCCCTTCCAGGATTCACATGGATTGGATTGAGGGCAGGTGTGGTTATGACCTACAAGGTATGTTTTTACAACGCTTCAGTCATCTATATAGACACACATTTTAAGCCACTCCTGTCTGTCCTAAACTAGCGTTGTACTCGCTTCATGCCCTTAATGCTTCAGCTGCTAGTATTACGAACAAGCAGGGTAAAAATAGTCCAGAGTAAAGTGGATTATTTATAATTGCACAAAAGCAGCGTCAGTCTTTCACACATTGTGATTTTTCTGTATTATACTGAAGCTTGCTAGCATTGTCTATAGTTAAGACAAACCATAACTTACAGCTGTCAATGTATAGACACAAGAGTCCAAACATTACTCAGAGTCTATCCCCAACATGTGGCTGTCGGTTATGCTTTTTATACTATCTGGCAAAGGTTTATGAAAGATTAATATACCACAGACCATAAATTTACATGTTACCACTTTATGAACTAATTTCAGAATTATAGTTCAATACATTGATCAAATGATTACATATGGTAAAATGGCCATAGTTTATAAAGAATGTTTTTTGGACTTGCCTTATTCAAGGTCCTGAAAATCATTTGTTTATGCTCAATGGTGAGTTCACTATTTATTCATAGTCTTTATTCATTCAAGTCACATTTATTAGCTTTAGGATTTGTTGTATCACATACTAATTTCCCCTGTGGAAATAAAAATGTCTTATCTTATCTGATCTTATCTTATTAGAACTAAAGAATTTCTCATCAGTGAAAATAATCAGGACAGAGATTTAACCATGCTAGAGGTATCAAATATTGATTGGTGGTTGCTGGGAATATTTTCCATTTGCCATATTTTCCATGTTTTGAGAACCATGAAGCTAGACAGACAACATTAATATTTTCTCTAAGCTGACAAAATAAAGCTTAGGCAAAGGCAAAAATAATGCCCCTTTTGCACCCCACACTGATAGGTTAATTTTGTTAGAAATTGTTTGATGAAATAGAATAAATCTTTTGTACTATAGCTTGTACTCCACTAGAAAGAGGTGTTTATGTTATTTACTGCAATGTATATGTGCTCTGGAAGGTGAGGCCAGTAATGTGCACATTTTACCACCAATACTAGATTGTAATACTTTGGTAGAAGGCCAAGTGTTAAATCTTGAAAGGTAAGAACCCCATCAGGGAATTACAAGTAAAATAAGTACATGGTGCAATATGTATTTATTGCGATTGACTGCCTTCCTGTGGAAACGGCATGTGAGGTGGGTGGGGCAATATACACATCTGGACAGAATGCCACAGCAAAAGGATAAGCTCTAATTCTATTTTATGTTATGCGGCTCTGTACTTGGATTAAAGGGTAATTGAATTAACAATGACAATCAGCACGGTTTATAAAAGAAACAGGCTTTTGAAACAGGCTGCTCATTTAGGCCAGTTTCAGTGGCAAATCGAGGGCTTAGCCCAATTGGAATTCAGTGCAGGTTAGTGCTGCATTAAGACCTGATGAACCAACTACTTTGATTCGGAACCAACGACATACTATATGTTACACACGTATTTGTGCAGTGTTGCAGTGTACTGAGCATGTCCTCAGGCAATTAACTGTCATACCCTTTATGGTTTTTTTTTGTTCAATAAACAATATTTTGTGTCTAGTCACTTTTTCAAAAGCGAACAAATATCCAACACACAACCTGAGAGACTACTGTTAAGTTGATTAAAATACAGCAGCATCTTTGATTCCATTCCGACCAGTGTCAAGAAGAATTGTGGGACATTGTATCAGCACATGTGGAAAGTCATATGGCCTCCCTGGCTGTTGAAATCAAAGTGCTCTGGAGATGGCCTGGATTCACTAAAGCAGGACAGAAACTCCCACTCGTACAAATAAATATATTAAACAATAAGAAGTGAACAGTTGGTGAGTTCCATGCAGTAAATTCACATCGCTGCTCTACTGCCTACTCCAAGAAAGATTCCTATGAGGGCCTTCGGTGTTGTTGTTGTTTTTTGTCCAGGAAGACAGCTGGTTGGGGTTGTATTTACTCATATTGGTGCCAATAACATTTCCCACTAGAAGGCTATATAAAGTAAATAAAATGATATACCTCCTCTCTTCCAAAACCCAGCCATTTACTCTTTGTCTTCCCAGGTGGGCAAATGGGACTCTGGAGTATAATACGAAGTAAGAGAGGAAGAAGAGAAAGAAGAATATATTATATGACATTATATTATATTATACAAATGGATTGCTTTTATATAGTGCATTTTATTCGTCTTGCATGGAGACATGCCACGTTTACATGTGACGTAAATTGATTCTTTTTTGTTTTATTTTATTTAAATGATACAAACAGACAAACTAGATGCTCCAGAGGTGGGAAAATACACTGCAACTCATATGTGTTTTTCCAATGCAATCATCTCACAGCTGTGTAGAGGTTCAAACCTGGGGCAGAGCAAATTTTAATTGATATTAAGATCCTCCCTTCCTTTTGCTAGAGCTGAATATTTCATCTGTTTAAGAATCTTACGTCATGTCTCTCAGTATGTTATCATATATGCAGTGGAATAATCCAGTAGTAAAAGGCAGGTTGTCAGAGGCTTTAAACCAGCAAGCTGTGTTGTGGTTAGGAGGGTGGTATTAAAATGGAGTTGAGGTATTAATAAGTCATAATTTACTAATCTATGGGGATGGTTTAGTAAAATGTATAATCACAATTAAACTAGTGAGTCCACCAAAGCTGGTGATATTCACAGGGGACCTATACATTAAATCTTGTTCACGGCTGTGTCTTTTTTCCTTAGGATGCATGTATAATCTTGGCAAAAATAAATACAATAGTTAAATTTAAAAAACTGTGTGGCATACAACCCTGGTGTGTTCCAGATGGGACACAATACTTTTGATGAAGTGGCTTTACTCTCAACACTCAGGCAAGCTGTGCGGAAGACCTCTGGACTGTAAACTTTATGACTCATGATTTACTGCTCAGAAAGTTTCCTGCTTGGAATATTATCAACAATGCATAATATCTGGTCCAAAATGGAAAAAAAAAACTAAAGACATGGGCTTTGTGATTGGTCTTTGCCTCTAATCAACATCCACACTAGACTCTGTGATGTGACAAGTCTCGCCTATGCACATCCGCCTGTGTACCTTCTTGGCTGCTCCTTTGTGCTGAATGTAGTGCTCAAAAAATGTTATTAAGGCACATGTGCCACAGCACACACAGAGGTTTACTCGCTCTTAAAACCAAAACAGTTCATTTCAAAGAGTTATAAATGGACACCAGGGATCACTGGGATCATTTGCTTTGTAAATTGTAACATTATGTCAATTAAATAACCCTGAATGATATTCTAAACAAGTGAAACAATCTTTCAGTAACATTGCAAACAAAACACAAGTATTTTATACAGCTAGATCCACCGTGTTTTCACAGAGTGAACACAGCCTCATTTTCAATGCACATGTAGCGTTGGGGCATGTTTCACAGAGGTCTTGCAGGAAAATAAATACTTGTAATAATTTCATCTTATGTATTTTTAGTCCATCTGTACAAAACAATTTTATGTGATGGACATTTTTATTATGATGACTGTGTTAAAATTCTACATTCATAATAATGGAATCCATAAAATTAAAGGCTCTGCATTGTCAAAACAATAACTGAAGTGTGTTTTTATCTTGAAATCACAACTATATCTCACAACTATTTATCACGCAGCAGTGAGATAATAGCAGCACAACAAACTAGTAAGGAAGGCTGGTAGTGTAGTGTAATGGTTAGGTTGCTGGGCTTGTAACTCACAGATTGCAGGTTCAATTCCCAGGCGGGGCACTGCTGTTGTACCCTTGAGGAAGGTACGTGAATTGCTTCAGTAAAATATCCAGCTGTATAAATGGATTGTATGTAAAGAAATGTAAACTGTGTAAGTCGCTCTGGATAAGAGCGTCTGCTAAATGCCTAAAATGTCAATGTAATGTGGATGCATTGAATATAATCTATTAACAAATGTTGGGTATGAATACTGGCCATCCGAAAACAACATGCTCAAAAGCAACGTTCATTATTCATGAGCTTAATTTGACAGGATTATTAAAAGTACACCAATCTCATACATTCTTAGCCAAGTCATTCATTTTTCAGGTTTTTACTGAACTATATCAAGTTAAAGAACATAGCCTACTGGTACTGATATGGCCTAGAGCTCCAGGTTTCATCTTATGATACCTAACTTGTACCAATAAAATGCTTACATATTACTGCACAGCACGGTGGAAGTCAGATAATTATAACTGTTATAAAATATTGAAATCTCCAACAAAGGTTTCAAATGTAAAGCTACAGAATAGCTACAGAAAAGCACTACAGACTAGTGTAGGAATTAATGTAATTTCAGTCTTACAAAATAATTGTACTTCAAATGATCTCAAACAGTCCTCCCATAAAATGCCAATGCATATCATGACCATAATTCATTAAATACTAAGAAAATACAGTTCTGGAGAAATCAGTTTGACTGAAAATGCAGTTTGTCTCTACAAGGCAGGGACAAGTTTATGTTTGAGATGTGTTTAAAAAGAGGCCTTGCTGTGGCTATTGTAAATACAACTGAAGGGGCTGCAGTGCAATCTGTGTTGTATCTCGTTAGCAGATGTGCTTGCACCTTCTAGTTATATTTTCATAAGGAAAACAAAAGTGTGGGAACTGGGGGAACCATCTCTGGGGTTTTCTCAAAGTAAAACAGAGGTTTCCTGTTCTTGGGCCTTTAAAATGACACTTACCACCTGCCCCGCACTTCAAGGCATCACTTTTCTTCAAAAAATGAAACCCTTTTTTGAGCACCACATATTCACAATTGACAAGTGTGCAGGATTTTTGTTCACAGCTCATGTTTGTGCAGTAAGAATATCCTGCACAGAGCTTGATAGACTTCACATTTCACACAACAGGCTGAGGTCAGTCTGGGCATACATATATATATATAATCACAATGGGGACCTCGCATTCCAAAGGACCGATAATACCCTGCAGACAGACAGGAGGAAGCACAGGAGACATATCGCCGAACGAGCTGTATGCTGCAAGAAATTACTCCGCCAAGATCAAGTAATGCATTAATGCGACCATTGTTGAAGGGACATCCAATGCTATTACACCCTTGACTGAATCAAGTGTTGTCTGTGTGAGGCCTGTCTGGGAATATGTTCAAGAATAAAAGTCTAAAGGATAAAAAGCTTATTTAAAAAAAAGTTATTAGAGAGTTTCAAAGGTGCAGCTCCAGCATTGACGTTCACATCAGTGTAGAGGCAGCAATTTGTTCAGCCAGTATTTGTTCTTTGAAGAATTTATTTAGCATCATCAATTTAGCTGCAATCAAACTGAACTGATGTTACATTCAGAGGGACAGTCCCAAGGCGACGAGCAGAAAGCTCAATGACAGTTACAGGCTTGGATTCATGAAGGATAACCACATTCATGAGTATACCCATTAAGTGCAACTTACCATCACCCATCATTGCTCTGTAAAACAGACAATCACTGTTTCCACAGTTCAGACTAACAAAGGAGTAATGGTCAAGTGAGGTCCATCCAATCTGAGATTTGCAACTCACACAACAAGATTCACATGGCCAGAATTGAAAGAGTTTATCAGGTAAAAACATATCATGGTCACATCACTGTGCAAAGAGGTCTTGGCATCAAGAACTGTGTGACACAACATAGGCTTGGTGCAAACATATAGTGATCTTGATTCTCTCGCTATGTGAGAATAAAAGTGGAATTAAACTGTGCATCAGCACATCCTGCTACCACATCTCGTGCACAGACTCAGTTGATAATCAAGGCTTCCCTTCTGTGGCAGTGCATTTTCCCTAGATGCCAAAAGGAAGAGGACAGCAAGGACTTTTTCTCCAAAGCCCGGATAAGCCCAGCTGCAGCTGCAGGCTGTGGAGTTTCATGGCCACACCTGTGTTTCCTATGATCTTCAGTTTGCCTTGGAAAAAGGCCTGGAGAGAGACAGCACAAACACAGAAAAGGGTAGTTGCCACACAAGAACAGCACAAAGCTTTTATTAAAACAATAAAGGTTTTAGGGGTGCTGGGTCGCTCATTCAGTTAAGCCACTGTTCTTAGTGTGTGGAAGAGACCCACGGTTTGGAATAAAAATCCAGATTGTGCCAATGCTACATAATTGCTCAAGGAGGGAGAGATTCAGTCCACAGGGATGACTGTGTCTCGTCTCACACCAGCAACCCCCAGTGGCCAAACGAGCAGCTACGGTCTGCTTGTATAAAGTTGCATATGCATATGAAGTTGCATTGTGAATTGTGATCTGCTGAGAAGCAGCGGCTGATATCACACGTTTTGGAGGAGAGAGCGTGCTTGTCTGTGCTCTTCCGAATTGACAGTGAGCCTGAGAAAAATATGAAAAGCAAATATTTTTAAAAAATTTATTAATTAATTAAATGGTCTTTTCCTGCCTGATTTTTCATCAACACAAAGTAGCCTTTTGGGCTTTGTACATTTGATTATAAGCTAAAGCATTTTCAAAAAGCCTTTTACTGGGCCTTTTGACAATGGCAGTTTGCTTCTGTCAGCACAATGAATCACTCCAAATTAATTCCATGTCATAAGAAAATGAATTCAAAGGAGAATAACAGTATCACACACCAGGTGACAATTCCTGGACTGGAACAGAGCAGCCGATGGTAATAACTGGCAGAGGAGTGGGGTTTTTCCGGTCTACGAACTGGATCTTTATTTTTTTCTGTCTCTCCCCCCAGACACGGGAGAGAGACAGTGGGAGAGCAGGTTAAAATAAAACAAACACTCACTCTTCACTCTTCACTCTTCACTCTTCACTCTTCACTCTTCACTCTTCACTCTTCACTCTTCACTCTTCACTCTTCACTCTTCACTCTTCACTCTTCACCCTTCACCCTTCACCCTTCACCCTTCACCCTTCACCCTTCACCCTTCACCCTTCACCCTTCACTCTTCACTCTTCACTCTTCAAAGATACACACACAAATGACAAGACTAACTGATTCCCCACTCGCCCCACCTGCTCTTAAATAGGCCTACTTCCTGCCGGGCTCAGGTGGGACTCGTGAGGCAATCACCAGTCTAACATTCACACACCTAATCACAAAACACCAAACAATTGACAGACCACACCCACTCACATTCTCACACACAAACAGGTAAGTGAATAATCACTTACCAATTAACATCAATTAAATAATAATTAAATAAATTATGGCTTTGGAGCAACCTTCCGGGCACCAGTTCACCCTCTCACACCCTGAGAGTGCCAAACCTGCCCCCGGAAAGTCCCACTGCTCCAAAGGCCTCCATAACATGGAAAAACAAAGGCACCCCTGCCACTCCCATGTTGCCGAGACCGACGCCCTCCACAAACAAGCCTTGTTATTCTCCGCAAGAAGAGCACTATATAAGAGCTTTTTGTATTGTATTGTATTGTATTGTTCATTTTGCGCTATCACACAGCTTCACAGAAACAGCTCTATAGTAATGAGATCTTCAAAATCCCTATGGTTCCTCATTTACAATACATGAAATTCACAAATTCTATGAAAAATGGTTCAGTATATTATTAGCATTCATTTAAGAGAAAATTTAAAACTCATTAATTTACCTTTTTTTTAACCTATATACCCATTTTATGACCAAGTATTATACAGAGCTTGAATACATAGTATTTGCATAAAATAATAGTAAAAGATTATATAGGCAATGGGCAAATACTTGTTTAGGTCTATGAATTGTGACTGTTGAGTTTGAGTCTTCAGTTGACTGGGCAGAATTCAACTTCTGTTGAACAGAATGGGAAGGAAATAAGCTTGGTTGGAAAAAAGTTAAATGGAAAAATTGCAATTTTATATTCCAGCACATATACCAGGTCTAAAGGGTTAAGGTTACCAGTTGGCAGATTAAAGTGGACTGGAAACTGGGACACCATCAGCTACATCAGCTTATGAGAAAGCAATAGGCCTCCTACAGCACAGCAGCAGTAGCATTTGAAGGTTATCTGTGCACAAATGCTAGCAAGGTGAAAAAGATTAAGTGAACAGACTACAAATGCATGAATGCATGCTTCAATGCAAAAAAAAAAGTATAACTCTGATTGGCCTTGCCTGTCCTTTGCCTATACGTCCAAGTTCTAGCAAACCTTTGTATGAAGACACAATGCAATGCTGCTTGCTTTCAGTGGCATAAAATTCCCAGATTGTGACAGCCTTGTTGAGTTGTTTTTTGAAGTCATACCAGGCCTCAATATAAACTTTCAATGTAGGCTATTCATTATAAACTGCACACAGAAAATAGTCATAAACATTAGATCTATTCGGGCTGACAAACAGGTCATCAAGAGGAAAACCAAATCAATCTTATTTCAAGCAAAAGATCTGTCTGAGTAAGCCTCTTCAGACAAAATAAGGATTTTAAAATACTGTTAAAAATAAAAATTTTCAGAGAGATGGAGTAAAATACAAACTCTTAAAAATTCAAGGAGCCAACATTTGTGTCGTGTCTCCAGAGTCCATAAAGAATTGACTGTATTGAGAGACCAGAAACCCAATTTTGTGATGGAACCACAAAAGCACAAAAGGGCCACGGATCCAAGATAAAGCCTCCCCCCTCAAATCCCCGTAAAAGCCCTGCCCTGCTAAAGGAAGCAAGTAGGTTAATGGGATATTTTGGGGGGGGGTTAGCTGCGGGATGGTAAGTAGCAAAGGCTGGGCCCCAAATAAGAAGTTCTGTAATAATGTTAGCCAGTGCAGCTCATTACCTCCCACACTGGGGCAGATTTTACAATGTCCCTTTTTCAGGGAGAGTATATTTGTACTTTCTTTAAAAAGTGTTAGAAGCTTCGAAGATGAGGAATGTGAACCTGTACTAATTATTTCCATCACAACAAGCACCCAAAATGATGTGCATCTTAGCTAGAGCTAAAGAAGTGGAGCAACAACAGCTGATTTGATCATGGAATCTGCATGGCATATCCTGGACCCTACTCAGTCATATCAGTGACATTTGTTTTTATTCATTTTCATTTTATATAACAACATTCCCACATTTAAAGATCCATTGTAATGGAAGTGAAGCTCATTTTCTTTTCCTCAAATTAACAGGGAGTTGGGGTGGAATTTTATAGTATGTTTTCAGATTCATAAAAAAGGAAGAAGTGGAAGTGTTTCTGCATGATTGACAAGCTACCGTAACATTTCCATTACATGTAAAGTCTTCAATAATCTCCAGTCTCTTATAATAGCCAAGTATTGCTTTATATTTTAAGAAATAAACTCCAGTCTCTTATAAATGATGGGTCTAAATGGTGGCGAGGAGCATCTTAGCCACTGCTTTAAGGAGGCCGAGCCCAGCTCATTGTGGAGATAGTTGCAGTACCAGGCCAGACAGCAAAGCCTTAAGTTGAAAACTGCTCACTAGACAAAGAGTTATAAGTCATCACAAATCCATAATGTATAAAATCATATCCTACAAACCTGCTGCAATTTTGCACTCACAGCCTTCACTCAACTAGCCTACAGTTAAAACCACCATTTTGAGCCCGATCAGCTCTTCCTGTAACTGAGGACAATAATAAACGTACCCCAGCTTTCAATACACCCTATAAACATTCCAAATAAGTACATTTTTGTTTCAGGGGAACTTTAAGGGGAAAAATCTATACCATCATACCAGTGGACTCATTTTCCCATCATCACAGTGATGACTTTAGTGTCTAACATGGCAATGGTGCAGTCAGCTTTTTTTCTGTGGGAAAAAATTAAGGAGAAAGAAACAGTGAAGAGAAATATTTCTTGGCAAAGCCTGTTGCCACTGTCGATGTATGCGTTTCAAACCACTGAAATCTAATAAGCCATTTGAGTCATGTGGCAGTGAGTCATGTCCAGCAAAACTTCCACATCAGTTTCCATGATCATTGCAAAGACATCCCACACATGCTTTTTGGAAAACTTAGCACAACATAGCACAGCAGAGATCTGCATATATATAAAACACTCCTATAATTAGGATCAAGGGAGATGGCATGGGGAGTGAGCCTGGGGGTTCTATCCTTGTAACAATGAGCAACGAGTGTCACAATCATCATCTGAAAATCACATCCGAGCACATTTTGTTCCTCATCAGACAAGAAAGACACCAAGACAAAGGACAAAGGTTGAACATCATTTCTCCAACCCATCATTTTACTACAGCACATATCTGCGTTGCTGTTAATGGACCCTTGCCATTCTTCATGTCCACTCCCCATGTGGCCTCATCCCTTCCAAGCCTATCTTTCATCTTGAAATCAATTATTTTTCTTCATGAATTTCTCAGGGCACAGGGATCAACCCATTCAACTGATGCAGCCTTGCCTCAATACACAGTACACAATACGAAAAAAACTGTTAGTAAAGTAATTCCTATTTTGTGATAACTCCAATTCTGCATTTCTTTTTTTTATCCAATGGCAGAAATGAATATTTTCAGTCTCTTTGTTGTTTTGTTGGCTGTCTATTGCTACAGATACCCTTGATTTTTAATGTGTGTACATTTTGAATTAATGGACATATAAGATCATTGTGCAGTCCCCTTCTTCATATGTGATCCCTTTTTGTATGGTCAACTGACTCATGTCAGCTGCAGCTGCAGAGGAAATGTCTGCATCTTTAATCAAGGAAAAAAAACACAAAGATAAAACACTTGTTTTGTCCAAAGTCTAGATGAGTTGGAATATCCTCATAATCCCAGGATAAACAGATACATTGCATTGGAATAACACAATAACAAATTGAGAACTCTTAATAGAAAACAGATAACACAGTTATGCTGCCAGTATCAACATCATTATGCAAAAGTACATAACCACTAAACCCACTACATTGCAGGTCAGGTCCAGAATTATTGGCACCCTTGATGAAAATTAGCACAATTTTTTAAACTGTAGAAAATAAACAACACAGATAATGAGCTATATTGTATGCTCAAACATATGGGAAAACTATATATTTTTATTCTAATACAATTGATTTTCTTTTTATTGAGTAATACTATTTTTCTGAAAAACATACAGTCAGGTCCATAAATATTTGGACATTGACAAAGTTATTGTTGTTTTAGCTGTCTACCACAGCATATTGGAGTTGAAATTAAATAATGAATATGACCTCAAAGTGCAGACTTTCCGCTTTAATTTGAGGGTATTTACATCCAAATCAGGTGAACGGTGTAGGAATTACAGCACTTTTTATATGTGGACTCCCCCTTTTTAAGGGACCAAAAGTAATTGGACAATTGGCTGCTCAGCTGTTCCATGGCCAGGTGTGTGTTATTCCCTCATTATTCCATTTACAAGTAAGAAGATAAAAGGTCTAGAGTTGATTAGAGTTGATTTCAAGTATGGCATTTGCATTTGGAATCTGTTGCTGTTAACTTTCAATATGAAGACCAAAGAGCTGTCACTGCCAGTGAAGCAAGCCATCATTAGGCTGAAAAATCTAAACAAACCCATCAGAGAGATAGCAAAAACATTAGGTGTGGCCAAATCAACTATTTGGTATATTTTTTAAAAGAAAGAACGCACTGGTGAGCTCAGGAACACCAAAAGGCCTGAAAGACCACGGAAAACAACTGTGGTGGATGACAGAATAATTTTTCCTTTCCCTGGTGAAGAAAAACCCCTTCACAACAGTTGGCCAGATCAAGAACACCCTCCAGGAGGTAGGTGTATCTGTGTCAAAGTCAACAATCAAGAGAAGACTTCACCAGAGTAAATACAGAGGGTGCTAGCAAGGAAAGGCTATTCTGCTTCCCATGCCTACTTTTTTCAACTAGTGACAGCGTGTGGATGAAAGCAGGGTACTGCGACCTCAACAACCTGCCGGCTGCTTTGTCTAAGCATGAAAAATCAGTACACATACAGAGTCAGATCACCCTGAAAACCTTCGCTAAGTCTCGGATCGACCTTGCACTAGATGAACAAAGAAGGCTGAACATCACCCACCACAACAAAAAGGTTAAAAAATAAGTATTAAAAGATCTTATAAACGCCACGTTTCCTTGCCAAACAGGAGCTATCATTCCATGGCAATGGTGAAAGCACTAGCTCTTGTAATCGGGGTAATTATTTTGAGCTGCTGGATGCCATGGCAGAGAAAGATAAGACTGGTTAGACATTTACATACGTCAACTGTATTTTCTGGTACATCAAACAGGATACAGACTGATCTGATAGACTCGGTGATGGATGTGGTCCTAAATTATATTAGGAGTGAGCTCAATGCAGCAGTACCTTTGCGTAGGCCACAGATGGACTAACTGATGTTTTCTTGTAATACAGTAAGCACATAAAGAAATCGATACGGCAGAGTACTGAAGCTTTTCTTTCATGTTACTTTAACAACATTTTGTGTTGGGCTAAATTGCCATGTGATATCACTATGGGTTGTGATTGTGTGTGTGTGTGATATCAGTATGTGTGTGTGTGTGTGTGTGTGTGTGTGTGTGTGTGTGTGTGTGTGTGTGTGTGTGTGTGTGTGTGTGTGTGTGTGTGTGTGTGTGTGTGTGTGTGTGTCTCATGTCCTCGTGTGATGTGCTGGTCAATATTAATTCTCGTCCGAAATGTGTTATTATGTTATTAAAGTTTATTATGAGTAAATCTGGCTTTCATAAAAGCCAGTGTCCTATCCAGCCACTGACCTCATAGCACGTCACTGAGATCAATGGCATAATGAAATCCCCAGAAGTACCAGGACATTTGTTCTGAAAGCCTGGTTGCCTCTGCCAACTTCCTCTGTAGAATCTTAATATACAGACAGAAATGTCTTATGGGTTAAATGTTTCTGCTCATGGTCTTCTAAATAGTCATTCAACACGTATGAAGCCTCAGCCTGTCCATGTCAAACAACATTGCAATTCAATAATTTCCCTTATATCAAATATTCACATCAAGCTGTATTTAGTGTCAAGGTCTCAAATTCAAGGCTGCCATAATAGATATTGAATTTTAAAATCTGTTCATGGACAAAACATAAACATTGATTTTCAACAAAGACCAATGAATAACTTGACCCCGTGTAATATCTAGCTTGAGGGGGAAAACATCACAACCAAGATTGAAAATATATAGTTATGTATATGTACCACAAGCTTATCATGCTACCAGTATCCTTTGCAATTAAAGTAGTACTTGCTCAAATAAATAATCTATCATAAGAGATGGATCTGTTTATAATTATGTCAACATGTGAAACTAAAGATGAAGGCCACTGAAAAGTAAGCAGCTGGCTAGTAACTTGTAAGGTCATTGGTAAGCAGAGTGTGTGATTTGTTCCAAGAGGCAGCCACAGTCATTGGTGGACTTATTACCTTTATTGAACGGGAACAGGGCAGGGTTGTCCCCTAACCTTCATTAACCTTACAATTGTTATGAAGCCATTGAGACAATCAGCTCAGGCCCGGTGCATTACTGTACTGCATTAAATCATCATTGTATGCCAATGATGTTCTGCTGTTTCCAAAATATGTTGTTCCTTTTGTCATTGGACTGAAATAACTGAAATAACAACTCAGCACCTTTTTCTATCAAATATATTTGAGTCAAACAATGACAATGAGGTTTGGGAGTTATTACTTTATTACCTTTCTAACTGACCCCTGTGGGGTTAAAATATCTAAAAATTTTGGTATCATACACATTGTCAGATCGGGTTAGATTAATCTAGTCAAAATCCACCGCTATATGGAATTACAGCTGACCTACATACAAGGTCATTTTAACCAGCCTCTACACTGGGGCATATTGCAGTTACAAAAATGAATATCATTTCCACATGATTTTATTCCAAACAATGCTATCCAACTATGTCCCAATTTCATGTTTCAAAACCCTTGATGGCTTATCATGAACAATGAACACTACAGCCTTAAACTTGTTCAACTTTAACTCCTTGTCTGCAAATGGGGCTTGTTCTTGCTGAAATGTAATTTTAATTAGTACATTTAGAATTAAACCACACAATAGACACACAATTCTCCAAGAAGATTATATACAACGCAGAATATACGTAACTTCTTTTAAAATATTTTTGATTGTGCAAATGTGAAATCCTTACTGAAACTCAAACCCGGGTTTCATATACCTTAGACCTGTTTTTTTATTCCTGCAAACTATAAATTAATTGTTAATTCCATTCTTTTGCACAAAAGACCTGGGGGTGTAAGGAAAGTGAGAGCTGACACCCATTAAAAATATATATCAAGTCATGCATAAGATGCATTTTTTTATTCTGGCGATGGAAAATGAAACAGTAGCAGATTATCATGGCACAATACCCCAGGGTGGAGCTTGATTAGGATACGTGGAAGAAAATACTTTCAGCCTCTTAGAAAGAAAATCGGACAATATTAAGCTCATGTGATGATAGAACGATGAATGTCACCATAGGTGTCAGAAACAAATATGATCCTTCAGTATATATTCATCCACACGTCCCAAATATAAATTCAAAATATATCCGAGAGTTATAACATTCATGAAACAGCACCCCAGAACAAAATGCACACAGAAAATTCCTTACAACCGGCAATATTATAGACTTGACTGTATCATTTAGTATGCTTTATGGTTTAAAAATATTCTTAAACTGAAAAAGGGACAACATGACAAAGCCAATTTCCAATTACATGAAATACAGACAGTAAAATAAAGACTATATTTTGTTCAGTGTCAAGACAACCTTATTCTGGCAATGTTGTTTTCCTGGGTGAGAGGTTCTGTGGAACTAAGATTACTTCCTTCAATTTATTCTAGGACTCTTGATGTTTGCCTTGAATTGCTTAAAACAGGGTTATTCAGCTGGTGGCCCGGGGGCCAAATGTGGCCCACCATAGACATACTATTGGCCCTTTGATCACTGTGAGAAGAAAAAAAAGTATTAGTCAAATGTATCAGATTGTGACAGTATCTGCACTGTGTCAGCATACCTCCCACATAGCCTAATAGCTATGCACATTTTAGGAAGGCATTTACTTTGCATACATATACAGTACAGTTTGCTATTACGGATCTTGATTAGCCGTGTTGTTCTTAATTTTGAGTCATCGTTACTTTGATTGCAGCGAATTGTAAAGACTAATCCGTGCAATTACCACGTTATTGTGTCCACCTGTCTGTGATCTCTTTTTACCTCTGTCAGAGCGACGCTTGCGCTCGCCCCTCACAGAATGTGCCCGCACCCCATAACAGTCTGCTCTCTCCCATTCAGTACGCGCTTCCAGCGTCGCACCCTCCGCGACAACGGAACCCTCCAACCTCTCCTACCCCCTGACCCTTTGTGACAGCTTCACAATCTCAGGGGGCTATGGAACTGTCGGTCGGCCACACAGAAGGCTGACTTCATCTCTGCCTATGCCTCCCTCCTGTCCCTCCAGTTTCTCGCCCTCTCCGAGACCTGGATCAGCCCTGACAACTCCGCTACTCCTGCTGCCCTCTCGTCCGCCTACTCCTTCTCCCACACCCCCGCCATCCGGCCGTGGTGGTGGTACAGGTTTGCTTATCTCCCCGCTTGGAAGTTCTCAGTCATTCCCCTCTCCAACCTGTCTATATCCTCCTTTGAATGCCACCCGTCTCCATCACCTATCCTACTAAACTCTTTATTGTTGTTGTTTATCGTCCACCAGGGCCCCTGGGATGCTTCCTCGACGAGCTTGACACCCTGCTCAGCTCCTTCCCTGAGGACGGCACCCCTGATCCTCCTCCTGGGAGACTTCAACATCCACTTAGAGGCCCCCCAGTCTGCTGCCTTCCTACCACTACTCCACTCCTTCCGACCTCTCCCTGCAAAACTCCCCTACCCACAAGGCGGGCAACCTCCTAGACCTGATCTTCCTGAGGAACTGCCCTGCTCCAACCTCACGGTTACCCCCTTGCATACATCTGATCACCATTTCATTTCCTTCTCCCTCCCTTGTCCCCCATCCTCCCTCCCCTCTTCCAACACCCACCATCACTGCCCGTCGTAACCTTCGCCTCCTCCCTCTCACCTCCTCCCTCGCTCCCCTTGTCACTGCTTCCTCCCCCTTAAAGCATTCTCTAGACTCCCCACTGACACTGCTTCCTCCACCTTAATCTCATCCCTGTCCTCTGCACTTGACTCTCTCTGTCCTCTTCTCCCTAGACCTGCACGCCATCCCCTCCTAGTCCCTGGATGTCCGACACCCTGCGCACCTCCCGGGTCAGCCTCCGTGCTGCTGAGAGGAAGTGGGCCAAATCCAGGCACTCGTCCGACCTTTCATCCTATCAGTCTTTACTGTCTGTGTTTTCTTCTGCTGTCACTGCCGCTAAGGCAATCTTCTACCAAACTAAAATTCAAAATTCTATATCGAAACCTCGTCAACTGTTCTCTATTTTCTCCTCTCTCCTCAGCACACCTCCCCCCCACCCCAGTCCCCCTTCACCGCAGATGACTTTGCTGCTTTCTTCGAGGAGAAAATTGCAGACATCCGCAGCTCCTTTGTGCCCTCCACTCCCGCTGTGCCCTCCACTCCCGCTGTGCCCTCCACTCCCGCTGTGCCCTCCACTCCCGCTGTGCCCTCCACTCCCGCTGTGCCCTCCACTCCCTCTGTGCCTTCCACTCCCTCTGTGCCTTCCACTCCCTCTGTGCCTTCCACTCCCTCTGTGCCTTCCACTCCCTCTGTGCCCTCCACTCCCGCTGTGCCTTCCACTCCCTCTGTGCCCCCCCCTGCTTCCCCTCTTTTCTCCCCTCTCAGACTCTGATATTTCCCACCTCCTCCTCTCCCACCGCCCTACCACTTGTGCCCTCGACCCTATCCCTTCATCCCTCCTCCAGGCGATCACACCTGACATCCTCCCGTTTGTCACCTCCCTTGTGAACTCCTCCCTGTCCTCTGGTTGTTTCCCCTCTCGCCCTTCAAAAGGGCCCATATCACCCCTCTGCTGAAAAAACCCACTCTAGACCCCCAGTTATCCAGAATTATCGCCCAGTATCCCTCCTCCCCTTCCTGTCTAAAACCCTCGAAAGAGCGGTATCTCACCAACTCTCTGCTTTCCTTACAGAAAATAACCTGCTGGACTCCTACCAGTCCGGCTTCAGACCCGGCCACTCAACAGAAACCGCTCTCCTCTCGGTCAATGAAGCTCTTCACACCGCACGAGCCGCCTCCCTCTCCTCCATCCTGATCCTGCTTGATCTCTCAGCTGCCTTCGACACTGTGGAGCACTCCATCCTCCTGTCCTCCCTGGCAGCAACAGGGATCTGCGGTACAGCCCTCGCCTGGATCGAGTCCTACCTCTCCGGTCGCTCCTTCCAGGTTGCCTGGGCTGGTAAAGTATCACCACCTTGCTCCTCCCCCACCGGGGTTCCACAGGGCTCAGTCCTCGGTCCCCTTCTCTTCTCCCTGTACACCCGCTCCCTTGGCTCTGTAATCTCTGCCCACGGCTTATCTTACCATTGTTATGCTGATGACACTCAACTCTTTCTCTCCTTCTCCCCATCAGACACTCAGGTCTCTACCCGCATCGCTGCGTGCCTGGGGGACATTCAGAGCTGGATGGACAGTCACCACCTAAAGCTCAACCCAGGTAAAACAGAGCTAATCTTCATTCCTGCCCTAAACTCTCCCCACCTTGATTTCTCCATTTCTCTAGGTGACACCCTGGTGACATCATCACCCTGCGCGAAGAATCTCGGTGTGGTGATGGACAACAGGCTGTCCCTATCAATGAACATTGCAGCGGTAAGCCGGGCGTGCAGATTCTTCCTGTATAACATCAGGAGGATCCGTCCCTTCCTTACCACGTACTCTACCCAGCTCCTGGTCCAAGCAATGGTACTGTCCCGCTTGGACTACTGCAACTCGCTCCTGGCTGGCCTTCCCGCATCTGCCATCAGACCCCTGCAACTCATCCAGAACGCTGCGGCCCGTCTGATCTACAACCTTCCTCGACACTCCCATGTCACCCCCTGCTCACTACCCTCCACTGGCTGCCTGTTATAGCTCGCATCAAATTCAAGACATTGGTCCTAGCATACCAGGCAGTCAAGGGATCAGCCCCAACATACCTCACCAAGATCTTCAAACCCTACACACCTGCCAGACCTCTCCGTTCTGCTACCTCAGGACGCCTAGCACCTCCCCCCCTCCGCACCTGCGCTTCCCGGTCACGTCTCCTGTCGGTTCTGGCTCCACGATGGTGGAATGACCTTCCGGTGGAAGTCAGAACAGCTGAGACCCTGGCCACCTTCAAGCGTCGACTGAAGACTCACCTCTTCAGGGTGCACCTCTCCCCGTAGTCCGGTTCTGTTAATTTAGGGACATAGTCACTTAGTTTACACGTCTACTTGTTTATGTATTGTATTAGGCTTAGGCATTATTTCCTGCATTGAGTGCTTTACTGCTACCTCTGAATTGTGGCTACAGATTTACCTACAGGGTCCTAGTTTAACTATGTGGTTGCTCCTAGCACCCAGGAATTGTACTTCCCACTAGGGTGGCTTTCAGCTAAACTGTTCTTGACTACGGTTAACACTTTGTTGTACGTCGCTCTGGATAAGAGCGTCTGCCAAATGCCTATAATGTAATGTAATGTATGCAATACACTTCAATCATACGTTGTTTAACAAAATGTACGTGGAATATGTTGGCCCTGAATGCGTCATTTTGAAAAAGAATCTGGCCCCCATGAAGAAAATAGTTGAAGATCCCAGACTTAAAAGTATGACTACACTGGTCTATAATGTCTGGATAGGATAAGACTTAAGAACAAAGGCAGAAAGAGACGGTTCAAAAACGCAATGCAGTCTATACATTCAATATCTCTGAAAGAACTACACAGATGTAGTATTGGAAAGTTTGCATAAACATACTATATCAAGAGACTGAAAGCATAAAACCGTGCAAGTTAGAAGGAAATTACACCTTTGGATGTAATTTTTTGCTCCATGAACTTTGCGTGTCCCCTTGTCATAAAACATTTGATTAAAAAAATGTCTGATCCAGGGCTGCCAACATTAGAATTGAACATTTTTAAATGCAATACCGGTATTTGCTTGGGCTCACATTAATTAGTTTGTAGAAGAGACACAGCCATCTCTGCTTGCTGACATATGGTGCATAAGAAAGGTTAATGATGTGAGCCCTCTTACGAAAAGGGCAAAATATGCTGTTGGTTACAACTACTTAAATGAGTCATTCTTCCACCAGAGGTTGGAAATAACAGAGTATCGTAGTTCTGCTGCTCGTAGTTTTTTATTTTTTTAAGAAGGCTGCACATTTGGTGAAAGTTTCCATAATGACATAACTTTGCATGGATGCATGACAAACTGAGAAAAAGTCTGTGTGCCCTGTTATAGTAAAGACTAACTGTCAATAACGAAGAGTAATTCGGGTAACAGTGTAACATAAACTTCAGTTCCTGGTAAATTTATTTTTGCTTCAATTTAATAGATTCAGTCAGTGAAAATGGACAATTACATCTCTGTTCCTGACCAAATCAACAGAACAGCATATAAAAGATCAACTCAATGTTATGTCTTTCTTTGTGGACTGTAAGGACGGTTTTCAACCCTGGTCTGATGACTGTGTGCAGTATTTCTGAGAAGTCTCTATTCTAATGTAGAAACAATCAGCATATGGAATAGCCACAGTTCAGACAACAGATCACTGTACCTTCCAGGCAGTCAAATGCAGTTGAATACTGATGTGATAATGTAGACAAATATAGATTCTTAGAGGTCCACTGGTTAATTTGAATTTAGACACTGCCAACCATTTTAGATTCCTGCCAGTCAAACTGGAGTCATTCACTTCTCAGACACTACAGTGAGGGCATGAATCTGAGGGTGTGAATCTGAGGGACCATCTCAAACAGCCAACCAGAAACTACCATTAGGCACATGGCAAACAGCTGAGAGAACAGAAATAATGAAACTCTTCGCTTGTGTTGTCTTTCAGGATGTGGTTTGTTATCCAATGGGGTAACGATCAGCTCCAAGAGAAAGGGCCAATGGGCAGCTAGACACCAATACAATGGAAAACGTACATGGATTTTTAACAGGATGGCACAAAAACACACAAACAGTGTGGAAATCACACAAGTCAGACAGCCAAATTAGTATTTCTGTTTCTCCCCCCATGGGCATATTAATGGGCATATTAATGGTTTGAATTGGATTCTAGAAAACCTGTGCCACTTTAGACCTATACCTCACTGTTTTACCTGTATGTTACACATGTTTACACACACACACACACACACACGCACATATAGGTCACATTCTTGCCACATCAGTATAAGGAAACTCATATTTTAGGAAGGTTAAAAATGAAGTTTGAGACAGTCCTGTGAAACTAGTCTACATGTGCAGCAAGCACATCTGCTCCATAACTCTGTGACAGCTGTCTGTTTAAATACTTCCACATATTTGCAAGCACTAAAAAACCAACAGCCATGTAATCACAGGGGTCTATGGTACCTCAACAGAAGAATGAACTTTGACCCAAACGGTGTAGAAAGACTGTCATAGTCATGGCTTCTGACCCAGTAAAATATCTGCACAACTATATTATGTGTGACATAAGTGCATGTCAGGGCAGATACTGTATCAATCAAACTATTTGTAGATAGTTGTAGTTTAATTTGTGTTGCTGTTATAAAATGTGTTAAGTATGGAGGGCTATATTATCAGGGGTATAAAAGTGAAGAACAACAAATGGTCAGAGTTAATTACTTCCAGCTTTGAGAAACAAGGAGAAACTGGGAGAAATATGAAGCAATGCCTGAGACAGATGCTGCAGCTCCAGTTTATGCCTTCATTGTTTAAAACAAAACCTCTAGGGTTCATTTCAGTGTTTGTAACTTTGTACCTCCAGTGATTATTTTGGTAGTAGCAGCCAAAATATGAAATACAAATGACCAGAGAATAGCTAGAAACAGATTTTAAGACAACTGAATAAAACAATCATCCAAGATTCACAAAATGCCACATGAAAGACAAAACAAATCGTTTCCATTAGATAGCAACATCTTATGTTTGATGTTTGACCAAATTAAATCTGGAATCTGGACAATTAGTGCATTCCCAGCCAATAGTTTACAGATTTTAAAAGATGGGTGAAGGCTCATTCTACCCAATTACAATTTAATTTTACTGTCGCAGATTAACAAGATATTTATACAGGACCAAGCTGGTTATTCCAGACATAAACAGCTTGTCACTATGAAAACAAAATATCACCACTTGTAGCCGGCCGACTGAATCCCTCTCTCACTGTTTAAATAGATATTCAAAAGATATTTAGCTGGAAAGTTCAGTTTGGGATTTGGAAGTTTTGGCCATATGTTTCTAATCAAAAGCTCCTGGAAAGAAGCTTTTTCCGCCTTTGATACAGTTTGTCAGTTGAACCTTGATGATCACACAATGACATGAGCTGGGTCAAAATGCATTTGTTAAAAAATATTATTATTGTTCCTGCCTTGCTTCATCTGCACGGAGAGAAAAATACACTTCTGAAGCAGGTGAGAGGGAGAAGGGGAGTGATACGGGAACACAGGGTGATACAGAGTGTAGACTCTACACTGTAGAGTCTTAAAACACACATCACACACACACACACACACACACACACACACACACACACACACACACACACACACACAGTGAAAGAGAGAGACTGCTTTAATGCAAAGAACTGGACTAGGAGCAAACATTAGAGAATCTCATCAGTCTAATGGAGGGAGTGAACTGTCACCTTCTTATCTCCCTGGCTGTATTTCCGGGACTGTGTAGCCATGCTGGAGAGTGTGTGTGGGGTGGGGGTTGGTTAGGAGGGTTTAAGGCAAGCGTCATACTCGGTCTGGCAGGATTACTCTCTACCAGCAAAATTAATATCTCTACAGAATGTCCAGCCTAGGAAGGTTGCCTCTGTCACACTGCTGTGACAGCCTGCCTGACTTTTTCAGTGGTATTGGGGCATACGGCATACCAAATCTCCCTTCGACCGGTGTGCTGCTGCCCCCTGTTGGTCATATTAAGATATGTGCATATTCCACTGAGCTCATCACCATGTTACTTGTTGGCAGGGCATACTCCATATAATATACATTTTACATGGTTTAGCTCTTATTTTGGCAAGCTGAAAACTAATCATGTTAACTCATTCCACTATGGTCACTGATGGTGGTCAGAGCTGGCAAGATACTTCAGGTAACTTAGAGAACAAAAATGGAAACACCAATGTAAAGTCACTTATTAAGAGTGTTGGTCTACCACGTGTCGTCAGTACAGCCTGTATATGCCATGGCATAGAGTCAACCAACATCTAGAATTTTTCAGGAGGAATTAGACATCTTTTCCATGAGAAAGTCAATCAATTCATGCTTACTTAATGGAAGTGGAAAAAAGCTGTCTCAGGTATCATTCCAGAATATCCCATAAATAATTTATTGGGTTCAGATCTGGTGACTGTGACACTGGAAGAGGTGCAGGGAGGAGTAGAGAGGGCTGTGCCCTTTTGGCTGCTGTCAAGTGCTCGTGTTGCCTCCCACAGCCTGGACAGGACTGCAGAACCTTGAACAGCAGCGGCCTCACTTGCAAGCAGGCTCACCTGAAGCTAATGAGCAATCAACTCAGCTGTGAGTTATTGCCTTCGTTAGGCCATAGCCTGCCATGCCTGAGGGGAGTTTTGGGCATGCCTGCATGGCAGGCAGAATTCAGACTTTGAGGATTTTGGGGATTTTTTTAAATGTGTGTTTTGGCAATGTGAGCGCTCCCCTTGAGAGAGGGGGGCAGTGTAACAGGGATTGGGTTTGTGTTGTGTCGTGCTGCTGTGCTCATGCTCTAATTGGTCCTTGTCTGTTCTCCCTGCCCCTTGTATGCAGATTTAGGTGATGGACCAATGCCCTATTAAGACATTTTATGTTGGGGTTTCCTTTATTTTGGCAGTTACCTGTGTATATATACTTACATTTTCCTCTTTATAAAACATTTTCTTTCTCTTTTTTATGACTTAATAGAAATATACATATTCTTCCCTTCCCTTTTTTATTTTACATGTTATTTTGATATGTTAACAATAAGGGCCCCTGGGTTTGTCCTCTCATCCTACCAACATTCAGACTACTAATTTCACAAATTAATTTATTCCCACCCTCCACCCATGCCTACGTGTGCTATCAGAAATAAAATGTAGGGGGGTAAAATACAAGAGAATAAGATGATTGATAGTAGATGTAGTCAATCAGTACATCTCTAGTGGCTCAGTAGGTAGAGCATGGCGTTGGCAACGGTTGTGAGCTCAATTCCCACTGGGACCACATGTACTGAAAAATGTATGCATTCACTACGGTAAGTCGCTTTGGATAAAAGCGTCTGCTAAATGGCATATATTATTATATTATTATTATTATATTAAAAAGAATAGAGAAAGGAAAAGGGAGAGAGGGAAGGGGAATTAATTTGAATTAATTGAAAAGTGGGAAGACTATTAATATATAGTATTTTAATCGAGAGATGAAAGAGCATCAATGAAGAGTATAATTTCAATGTGTCTAATTTATTTCTCGAAGAGTATAGTTTTTTCGGCAGTAGAGATAGCACCTTCTTATCAACACTAAAAGAACACATCAACTATCAGAATATTTTCTTAACCGCCTACGTATTACTAATAAGTTATTTTATAATTAATGTGTTAGAATATAGCTCACCTCACGTGTTACAAGGTTGGGGGAAAATCTATTGATTCCCATTCAAAACAGAATACTACTTCCTTTGCATAATGTTGTAGTTCTTCCTCTATGCTGCTATTTTTTACATTACGTCATACCCACGCCCAGTTCCATTAAGTTTTTCCTGATTTTCTTGATTTGGTTGCAACTTATAGTATATTATCGTTATTTTTATTTTTTGTGTAATTATGCGCACAGCTAGTAAATGTTTACATTCGCGTGTAGTAGCACGAACCTCTTCCTGTGTAGCTAGCCGGGCCAGGTTCTTCCTGCTTCCTTTTTTATGAATTCATTCACTGGCCAATCGGTGATTGGGGATGGAGTCAGCAGGGATCGACGCTGTGTGTGCAGAAAATACTATTAGTACAATCAATTAGAGTACCTGGTTAGGATTTCCCTGCATGTTAGCTAGCTTTAATGCAATTGCAAAGGACAGAAGTTAACTCGGAAGCTAGTTTGATACTTGTCCTTTGTTTCTTGAACAAGTTATTTGTTCCGCTTATTGAACGGACCCTTTGCCATTTTCAGTCCGTCATATCGATCGCTACCGTGAGCTATCTTGTCGCTAGAAAATAGTAGAAATATAGCTAGCTATCGACCGCCATGGCATATTTTCTTTCTGTGCGGTTTAGGTCGGAGCTTAGAAAATCTAAGAATCTGATACCTCTAAGTAGTATTGTCACATCTCCGGGACTGTCAAGCAATAGACGGACCTACATCAAAGATGGGTCTGGATCTGAATATTTCCACAAGAGTATCGTACCAACAATGCACTATCAGAAGAGTTTACCACGGTGAGCAGATAAATCATATTTTGCTAACAATAATAATATCCAGTTCGCTAGATACTGTGATAATTGCCCCGTCAAGCAAGGCAGCAAACAATCTATAACGTTAGCGACTATATATGCATTTTAACTTGGTTATTTAACGTTCACTGTTCATCATTGTAAGACGATTACTTAAAGTTATGTCGATAGACTTGATTGTCTTGTATACACCGAGTCTACATAGCTACTAAGCTAGCTAGCTATCACTGTTACTACATTCTTTCGAATGTAGGTGAAAGTGCATAGTCGTAGTCAATGAGAACTTGGGGCGTTCAACGGTGTTGCATGTAAATGAGTCCCACTTCTCAGTTGAACTTAACATGGTTCTCCATTAGACAGCTGGTAAGATGGAAAAATATCAGACATACAATTTAACTTATCGTTTTTTATTTGAAGCTTGTAATTAAACCTTTTCCTTTTAAACAGACTGCCTGTTCCAAAATTGGAAGACACAGTTAAGCGTTATTTGGCTGCCCAGAGGCCCCTCTTGAACGATGAACAGTACAGGTAGGAGTTGAAAATACAGTATTTTCTTTAACTGCATGGCTTATGGGGAGTTTGCCCCAAATGTATAGCAAATTTGTTTCTGCAGAACTACAGAGAAACTGGCTCACAACTTCCAGAGTGGGGCGGGGAAAGAGCTGCATGAGGAGTTGGTGGCCGAGGACAAGAAGAACAAACACACAAGCTACATCTCAGGTGAGTCATCTAACATTAGTCCTAGTCCACCTAGCCACAACGTGTAAGGTATCACCTGTTTCGTCTTGGACGTGACCATCATGCAGATTTTGTTAGTGGTCATCTGAAATGTTTGTTTTGTTTGTTTTATACATCTTTTAGCCCCATGGTTCGACATGTACCTCTCTGCTCGGGATTCAGTGGTGTTGAACTTCAATCCTTTCATGTCTTTCAACCCTGATCCGAAGCCGGAATACAATGACCAGCTACTGCGTGCCACCAACATGGTGGGCTCGGCTGTGCGCTTCATGAAGACACTTCGTAGTGGATTCCTAGAGCCTGAGGTTTTCCACCTGAACCCTTCCAAAAGTGATACAGAGGGCTTCAAAAAGCTTATCCGCTGGGTACCACCAACACTCTCCTGGTATGGGGCTTACATGGTGAACGCCTACCCTTTGGATATGTCCCAGTACTTCCGGCTCTTCAACTCCACCCGCATCCCCAAGCCTGGCCGGGATGAGCTCTTCACTGACCAGAAGGGCCGGCACCTGCTGGTAATGAGGAAGGGTAACCTGTACGTGTTTGACGTGGTGGACCGCGACGGAAATCTAGTGAAACCTGCCGAGATCCAGTCCCACTTACAATTCATCCTGTCTGATCCGACTCCAGCCCCAGCTTTCCCACTTGGCTTCCTGACCAGCGAGAACCGCGACGTGTGGGCAGGCCTGCGGGAGAAGCTGCTGGGGGCAGGGAATGGGGAGGTGCTAAGTACAGTCGACGGTGCGCTCTTCTGCCTGTGCCTGGATGATGAGGTCATGCGTGATCATATCCATACATCCCACAACATGTTGCACGGGGATGGGTGCAACCGCTGGTATGACAAGTCTTTCAGCATCATCTTGGCTAAGGATGGGCAGGCTGCTATTAACTTTGAGCACTCCTGGGGAGATGGTGTTGCGGTCCTCCGCTTTCAGAACGAGATCTTCAAGGACACCACAGAACGTCCCCTTGTCAACCCAGGCTCCCCAGCAGCTGCCGTCGATTCAGCCTCCATGGTACGCAGGCTTGAATTTAAGTTGGACAGCGAGCTGGAAAATGGCATCAGCAAAGCCAAAGAGAACTTCCAGGCAGCTATCTCCAGGCTAACTATTGATGCGTTGGAGTTCAAGAGCGGAGGAAAGGACAAGCTGAAGAAGAAAAAGCTCAGCCCAGATGCTGTGGTACAGCTGGCCTTCCAGATGGGTTTCCTGCGGCAATACGGACAGACAGTGGCTACTTACGAGTCCTGCAGCACTGCTGCCTTCCGCCACGGTCGCACCGAGACAATCCGCCCAGCCAGTGTCCACACACAGCGTTGTGCCAACGCCTTTGTTTGCCAGCCAAACCAGTACTCTGTGGACCAACTACAAGGCATGCTGTATGACTGCTCCAAATATCACGGGCAGCTCACCAAGGAGGCTGCTATGGGTGAGTGCTGCTGTTGCTGGTTTCAAATTTTAACTTGATTGCATTTGGTCAGCATGCGAATTATTCTTTGCTGAATGGTTGACATGTAAATACAGTTTTTTCCTTGTTCATTTAATTTAATAAAGTTTCTTTATGTCACCAGGCCAGGGGTTTGATCGTCATCTATTCTCCATGCGGTACCTGGCAAATTCCAAGGGCATGGCTCTGCCTAGTCTGTACCAGGACCCGGCTTATTCGGCCATCAACCACAACATCCTCTCCACGAGCACCCTCTCCAGCCCTGCTGTCAGCCTGGGGGGGTTTGCCCCAGTAGTGCCTGATGGATTTGGAGTGGGCTATGGGGTCCATGATGAATGGATCGGGTGCAATGTGTCTAGTTACCCAGCCCGCAACGTCCATGAATTCCTGCAGTGTGTTCACAAGTCCCTGGAAGACATATTCGGCATCTTGGAAGGCCGGCCCCTCAGCTAGGGACTGGACAAGCATTTTAATAGTAGCCACCACCACTGCAGGGAAGTAAATGAAAACTGTGCTCAGTATCAAATCACACTGGCTCTTCTCTACAAGTTTTAAGGTAGTACCAGACATGCTTATTTAAAAATTGGAAATGGCTCTCTGATTCAACTGCTAAAGTCTGATCATGTTGTGAGGCCTAGGCATTTCACTGTGCCAGTTAGGCTACACCTTTTTGAAGATGGCCACATTCGTAGCACATAACCAAGATTCACATTAGGAGTTTGATTAGAATGACATCTCAGGTAAAAGCTGGGCATGTGTCTAAATATGAATGTGTAAAGGTTATAATTAATGTTGGAATTTAAAAGTATTCAAATTGTCGCACTGTCTCTTTTTTTTATTTTAAAGCAATTGACAGCTCAAAGGTTATTTATTTTCATAATGTAGAATTTGAAATTAAGGGCTCAGATTTTATGTCCTCCCTTGTGAATAGATCCAGTAGTAAGTAGTTTAAATGTGAGAATGAGATGAGTATGTATTCATTTATCATTTTAAGGTGAATGCAAATATTTTAAGATAACACCCCTTTGTATCTTTGCTGTTACTTTTAAATGGGCCTGTTTTCCAGCTGTGCCTTAAAGTAAGTTTATAAGCCTCCTTGCTTAACGAAATTGTTCATCAGTAGTTGATTTTGTTATGAAAACATAAATGAGGACTCCATGTGCTTCATGTCACCTAAATACTAATAAATCCATTATTAATAATTTGCTTAATGTTATTTTATTTACAATATAACATTTCTACAAATCATAAAAGTCCACCATTATGTATGGAGAAAACACATTGCTTTTTAACAAAAATAAATTTGTCTCACTGGGTATTTCCTCTTAAATTTTGTTTCAGATTTTGTGCTGTTTTTCTCCCATTTTAGTAGACTATTATACCCTCTATTTGTTTCAATTCACCCTCCCCCACAAACTCACCACCCGTCCTCCAGGTCAAGTCAACAGGTTGTTTACAGTCACGTGACTGTGCTGACTGTACAGTGTGCTCCCTCAGATGGTAGTCAGGAAGTGAAATCATGGAAGGAGGCAACGAGCAGTACTCTGTTTATGTAAACAGTTTAGAAGCTAATGTTCAAGAGGGATATAAACTAAAGATCGAAAAATGTGATGGAAGAGATCCATATTGTATGAAAAGGAATGATTTCTCACAATAAATGAAAGATTTGCCTGCTGTCGAGTCTGTGGATATAGCTAACTATTTGTTCTACAGACATTGTTTTTCTCGATCCATCACCAAATATCAAAGCACCATTTCAGTTTTTTTGGCTTATTGTGTTTGTTATGTATTGATTACAGTTACAATGCAAACCCTAAAGTGGCCATACATGGAAGCCTTGCCGTGACAGTTGAGAACTGGGATTTGTGAAATTAAGGTAACATTGATTGAAGTTAAATACAAATTGTGAGCAGTTATATTATGTAGACCACATATACTATATGTTCAGTTGATAAATTCCCATTAATGTTCTAGCGACATAGAAAGCAATGCTAACATATGAAATGTGAGTATCACAGGCTAATCATATGAAATGACCCCCAAAAAAACAAGTCTGAGCTGACCAAAAGCAAATGAAACCACATATTGCTTACATAGAAAGAAAAATAACAAATCTTATCAAGGGAGTAAATGAAAACGCATTTAGCCATAGGGATCACAAAACGCTTTGTGAGATTAGTAAAATATCAACATCTTTGAGCATAACAACTAGCTAACATAGCAACTAGCAACTAATGTTAGCAACAACAACATAACACATCACCGCCGTTTCATACTGTTGTTCAGTTCCAGGGAAACAAAGCTACAACAAAAAACTGCTAATGTTGCAGAATAAAGGAAAGTTTAATACACGTTTAATACTTTCCAGAGGAAAGGCGCAGGTTTGCCAGCCATATCTCCCAGCATTTCTT
Organism: Aldrovandia affinis; assembly: GCA_029706075.1. Taxonomy (NCBI): domain Eukaryota; kingdom Metazoa; phylum Chordata; class Actinopteri; order Notacanthiformes; family Halosauridae; genus Aldrovandia; species Aldrovandia affinis. The sequence goes on along the minus strand of JAINUG010000145.1, from coordinate 313,765 downwards.
TGTGGTTTCCTTTTACATTTTTCCCCTTTGTGAAGAACAACTTTTGGTACTCGACAAAAACTTGTTTCTTTCTCATTGATTCAAACAATGCAAGCATACAGCATTTTTGTGTGACTGCCTCGACTCTACTACTCTTGTGTTTACTTGACCACCATATGGAGTTTGCGTCACTGCAGTGAAAAGGTGTGACGTCATCTGTAAACTACCTATTCCCCAGGGCCAGAGATTATTCTCTGTCCGCCCCAGGTTTACCCTCCCCCTGGGGCGGACAGCCAAATGCCGCCCCCGATCAGGACCGTTCTGGCACGGTCGGGTTTCAAACCACGACCACAATAGGTAGCTCACACTCGCAAAGTACCAGTCAATGCAAGTGCGTTAGACCACTATGCTATCCGAGGCCCCCCCTCACTGGGTATTTCCATTACAATTTTATGTGACTTTAGAATGTGTATTCACAATTGTATGTGACCTATTAAACAGGCATTGTGGGCCTAAAAATGAAATCCTACTTCCTTCTACTAAGTTAGCAGTTTGGGGAAAACCCCCTATTGCATGCATAAACATAAGTTGTTTATGCATGCGTTGGGGCAAATGGAAATCGCTGCATACAATATAAAACTTACAAAAATTCACCATTCTGGAATGAAAGTATAGCTACCGATTTAATTCAACTCTTAAATTCTGGCAGTTTAGAAACATGTTTGCACTGTCTTGATATATCCCCTCCCTCCTTTTAGTGCCACAACCGTGAGCATCACACAATTTAAAGTCACTGTCCCTGCAAATTCCAAGTTTAGTGATTTTTTTCAAATCAAAATAAACCACAATGACATGTTGCTATTCGGCAATGGCAAGAATGCCATTCGGTTGGTTTACTGCTCTGTGGCCACACTAAATTGATTTAATGTCCAGGTATACCCCATATGCATATGCAATATCTGCCATCTCTCCACATAAAAAGATTAACTAGAGTATTTTATTCTGTCAGATTTCCATGTAAAAATGTTGTTTTAAAAAAGTAAAAAAATACAGAATGTAATGTTAGATTCCAAACAAACTGAGTTACTTATCAAGCCAGCAACCGCAACTTGATATTCCATAGGCATGATAGAGGGCAAGTTCTGCTCAGAAAATAAAGTAAGAAATGTAACTTATTTAGTAACTTTTAATCCTTTGGGTAAAATGTATACCAATTCTGAAGCAACAAGGACACAAGAATTCAAATGTACCCCCAATTATTTATTTCAAATAAAAAAAGAACAGATTAATCAAAAGCAATGCAAACATGTAATCACAGTAATAGCCATCATTCCATCCTAGATGGGTTTGATTTTGAAGTGTAAGCCAATGAGACTGAAGACCAGACATTTCAGATCTTGGACCAGGTAGTAGAAAACTCGGAGGCCTTCTGGGTCTCTGAAAGAGAAAAATATTTGCTAGAAGGACAGCACGCTTCCTATAGTGGATAGTCAGTTTCAACAGTGTTAAATTGACAATTTTATTTTTTTATGGAAAAATGTATCCAATCGTAATCCACATATCCACCACCCTGTAATCATAACACACCTGGAGGGACTGCACTTACTTGGACTGGTTGACATCAATCAAGGACCCAATCTTGGAGGTTGTGAATGAGATGTGCTCATCTCCTATGACAATCTCCAGCTCCTAAAATAGATTTTTAAACACAGATTAAACAAAAAACATTTAGACATTTATCCATGATATATACTAATGTGTATGCACCATATTTGATGCACACCAGAATTAAACATACATAGTGAATACACTGTTCTTATTAAACAGAGTGTGTTTTCTGTCTAACTAATTTTTACTGTTTTCCAATAGTAATACTTAGACGGTGATGGAAAATCACTGGGCTTGTGTATGTTAAAATGTTTTGACTGTGCAGAAGATATATTCATATCAAGTCATATTCACAGGGTGCCTTGACATAACCACATCATTTCTGCTTCTCAGCAACCCCCCCTGGCATTGGGGATGCAACCTTGCCAGCAGAATGCCCAGACTTAGCTGCCCTCCCCATTAGTGCCTCTCAGGAGAAGGTTATGGGTACCAGGACAAAGTTTGTGCTCTATCATAAGATTAGGGTTGCTCTGGACTGCTCTGCTCAGAATAAAACTTTTTATCAACCACATCTCGACTACTGTCTGGTTGTTTGGAACCTAACATACTGTTTAGAAGCTTAAACCTTTTTTATTTGAACCCAACAACAGTAATATCAAATATGACATTCTGTCATCTCTGGCCTCAGCGAAGTGGTAGTGTTCCGTGACATTACTATGCTACCGGAAACCGATACATTGCACGGTTAATTTGACACTGTCAAGAGCTTTTCTCCGGTGAAGCGACTAGGATTAGATTATTTTTGAGCTAGCTATGGCTAGTATCCCGTTGCGGCAATAAAGAAAACGTACAGCAGTATAGAAAAATGGAATTTGAGAGGCAACGTCCGCTAATTTAGCGAGCAGCCCGTTGTACATGGGCACGCGAACCTTTGTATTGTAGCTTTTGTCTTGAAAATGTCACTGCAGAAACATGCCAATCTTGAGTGAGTAGAGGGGCACAAACCTATAATCTGAAATATTCACACTTGACACACACACAAGCCTAATTTCTTAATAAAGTATTGTAAATCGTTAAGGGGAGGTATTGTGAGGACTTTGTACTGTGATTAGATCACAACGCTTGTCTTAAATTCAATCTGAATCTGAAACAGGCATGCCATGGGTAGAAGGCATATTATGGTTTAACTATTTTATAGACACATTGTAGCTATGAAAGGGCGAGCATTTTACAAACACGGGCGATCTAAAATCGACAAACCTGTCTGCCCACTCTGTCTGGGGGTGGCCACAGTGCATCGTCTTCTTTTGTGATCTCACTGTCGTCGATTATCCTCTTCAGCTCCTCCATCACACTCTTGTGTACGTATGCCTATGAGAAGTGTAGCCCGATGCCAATCATACATTTTTTCATCCAGCGAACTACTACATTACAATTACTGCTTTACACCATTACAAATAATCAAAATGATTCCGAACAACTTTTTACGCCCCAAATATGATAGTGTTTAAACTAATGACGTTAACAAGATGCACGTAATCCGTTCTGCACGGAGAGCACAATGTCGCATGAAACACACTTACCTCTTTTCTGATCATAACATCATTCTTGTAGTTGCTGTTGTTTGCATATCTCAACTTCCCTGTGAATAAAGCAGATGTTTTTCTATCAATACTTTTCTCGAGATAGATTAATCAAAACAATACAACGCAAACTCGGTAAGTTACGTCTTTTCTTCGTTTAGCCATTTCCACGCCAAAGCGAACTAGCTAGCTAGCTACAGAGCTACAATGGCTAAACGTACATTGATGTTCTTTATAAAGTAAGTTAACTAATGGCCAACTTCGCGAATCAGCGTAACGTTACGCACTTTGACGTTTTTCTTCTACAAGCTTAACTATAAGGTAACTACCCAAATGATTTAGTTAGCTCATCAACTAAACAAATTGCAAACGACCATTTCCTGTGAGCTTAATTAGCAAGGGAGCTAACGTTAGCATGCCTACTGAATTGTAATGCAATTCTTAGGTAAACAAATCATATGTAAACAAAATAAGATTTGCGGTCTTCCCACTATTACCTGCAAACCCACAGTGTATAAATGACGAAGCTGTCGTTTCAGTTAGCTAATTAGGCTAGTTTGGTCTTGGCAGTGCGAGTGTGAATGAGGCCCAATCTAACGTACCAACAGCTATTATTGCTAACTAGCTAACGTTAGCTACAGATATCCATGGTTTATTAACAAATGTCGTCTTACCATCCGGTCGAAATTCAAATTCTAGAAATTCGTGACCAAATTTTCCTTTATGGCCCACGTAGTATCTCAAATAAAAGTCGCTGGTAGACATTTTTCAGTGAAAACTGCAAATCGTTCACCCTCGATCTCAAACACACCGCTTTATCTCGCTCAAACGCCTGCGCTTTGGCGCGCTACATGATGACGCTAAACCACCTGGTCGCGTTATAATGACGTTCTGGGATTGTCGAACTTCCGCTTTTTAATTTACTGTACTTAAAGGTAAAATGCTGTTCCCTACATTAGGAATATAAAATTTTTATGGGAAATCAAACAACTAAATAACATCATGGAAGATGGACTACAGAATCAAACTGGCTTGCAAATAACTTGTTAAGTATGTTTATGTCTAAATAACAATCTTTAAAACTTAAAGATGTTAAGGCTTCTAATGAGATTCATAGATCTATAAATGACTTAAAATGAATTAAAAAGAGCAACAACTTGTTTTTATTAAATTAATAACTTTATAATTACACCTCATGTTTAGAACGTTAAAAACAAATGCGTTAGGCCATAATCAAACTATGTATGACCACAAAGATTCTCACTTATTCTCCGTTGTATAGGCACAGCGTGTATGGAATAGGGCGGAGGTCTTAGGTTTTTCGATCTTCTTTGGAATAAAAACACAATTGACATTATACACCCATATTTTTCATTAAAACCCTATAAATAAGGTGACAAATAGTATAATTAAACATGAAAAATGTTGGCCCTATAAGGATTTCCTCAAGAAATTACTATTAAATTCGCAAGTTGGTAGTTTTGCATCTAAACACAATTCTAATTGTGAGTGCAACTCCTAGTTATTTGGGTGTCTCAAAATAGTTTTTACTATAATTAATATATTCAAACTGGTATGACTGAGCATCACACATATGTGGTATGTATGTTTTATCTGACTGTTTTTTCATGTAAAAATGGTGTAACCTGCTCAATATCGCCCATATATCAAAACATTAAAGATGGTCCCTGACGAATACATACAGAAATGTTAGTTAGTAGTTAACTTAACCACTAGGTGTCAGTAATGTGCTGATTACTGAACATTCGTAGACAATTGTAATACAAATAGATAAATAACATTGTTTCAGCGACTTTCAACCAATTTGATAGTCACCGAGGGGCGGACGGAGTGAGCTTTTTCGACGCGTAATCAGGGTTCACAAACAAACATTGTCCAATGCAATCCTTATCTTTGGACGCTGTGTTCCATTTATTCCCATCAAATACAGGCTGATTCATGCTCACCTTAGCATAAGTTCATAACAACAGTTAGGTCCATAGTTAGTATGTTTCCATTCATACATTCAAATTAAGCACGCCAGTCGCGCTACATTTCATTGAACCTAGATATGCGTTTCATTGAACCTTGATATGCGCTTCATTGAACCTTGATATGCGGTCAAAAACTGTATGGCTTCCTCCATTCACGCACCTATGGTTCATTAGTCTGGAGCTAATTAAATAACCAAATGCTCCACCTAATGTTCAATGGGGGAACTGCATGTACAAATAATATTTTAGGCAAGCTTAAATAAGGATAAAATAAAACAAACAAAAATGACATAATGGCTCCAACAAACATTAACGGGAATCGTTGGGTTTAGTATTTATCAATGGTCTGTATGTGAAATATTTCATTCTATTTGATTTAGCTCATTTGATCTATAGAATTTATCTGATTACTCTTTTATTATTATATGCCATTTAACTTATATGTGGTCCCAACAGGAAACATACCCACAACCTAAGCGCTGCCAACGCCATGCTCTACCTACTGAGCCACAGAGAACCAGCAATTACCAATTTTTTGGTAATCTATTTTTCATCAGTCATCTTTCCAGTTGATTGATTACCCGTTGGGGTTAGGGGAAAACCACATTGAAACAAATCGTATAGTATAAAATCTTTATTAATTGTTTGATTGTTGCTGCTTGATTACACAACCTGTTACATGTGCTCTCCATTTACATTATGATACATTTTTAAAGGGTGAAAACTAATGTTGCAGTATGAAGATGGAAATAAAAATCAAACATTATTAGAAAGAAAAAGGAATCATTTTCCTGTAAACACTCATATCAGCCAAATCTTCATAAGGAAATACATTTAAAGCAAGCATAAAATGCCATTGATGGTTTATATCATTGAGTGGTATTTGCACTAGACAAAATGTATTTCATTTAATTATTTTATTCCAATAATTTACTACTGTAATTACCAAGGGTGTTTCATGTATTCATGTGTTATTGCATGATCAACCCTTTCACTGTAGTATACCTATAGCAACCAAGCAAAATGGTGTTTTATTTTCCACTTCACTTCAGGTCTTATAAATGTTTACACACACATATCATATTACAGAATCCAGTTTTTGGTTTGAGTATACAAACAGCGGCTAGTGCAGGATGGCTGTTGTTATCACTTAACAACGAATGCATGCCATTGATTGCACATATTATGTAACTTTCCCTCTCAACTAGATCAATCTTCTTTCATGCCAATGTCATAAAATCAATAACTTTGAAAGACCACGAAAAACTGATATTAATTTCAAAAATCACTGCTGAAAACATTTAAATGTACACATAATCACATAATGTGAGTAGTTATATTCACCATGTTTATATACTCTTTTCAAACAGAATTAATTATGACAACGATAACTATCCACAACTCTGGACCAAAAGACTCAAGACATTTCATGTTATGGGAATACTCATATCTTGTTTGGCTTATGCCTATCTAGACCTGGCAACCATTACTTTCCCCGTTATAAAATGTGAAAAAATAAAATCTAACAAAATACATGGCTCAGCTAAGCATTGTATGTTCAATAGAAGAAAACAAAATACAGGTAAACCCTTCATAAGGCAAAATACATCTTATCCAAAAGGTGGTGTTTGAATCAGCACTGCAAATCAAAACTGTGTTTTGGAACTCTCCTCTCCACTGATAGAAGAGGACTTGCAGCCATTCAGATTTAGCAACTCATTTACAATGTTACTCTGAGTAAGACCCTTTTTTTCAATGTATCCTTCTCCAAGTGTTCAACTGTTCACCAGTGGAACAATATGTACAAGCACAGTACGTACATATAAAATAATGGTAGGCTTAATATTGTATGCATATACCAGTCCGTAACACATTATATATAGTACATTATAATCTTGTCCATCACCTGATAAATTAACTTTTTATCTTTTTCCCTTATAGTAGAATCATTTGACAGTAAAATGATCAATGGGTAATTACTGAAACTGGGGTGTAATGGAGGAATAAAAAAATAAAAATAAGGAGTATGCCGGGACTAAATACAAATACATGGGCACCATTTCAGTGACAACTATAGATAAACCGGTGCAAAGAATGGTACTGCTTGCATAAGTCTTTCAAAAATATTTAAGAGGTAGGCACCATTAGCTAAGGAACAATGTCTTACTTAATTGTTTTTGGTGACAGCCAAATCATTATTTTGTATTATATAAAGTAATTGTTCCCACTCTTAGAGCGTGAGGCACTCCACATATGCGGCAGACACAGCACCTATAACTGATAAGAGGCCACAGTGCGGAACATCTTCCTGTCATATCCCATTGCACGGGCAAGTGTGTGTTACAGCAGCAGCACAAGCAGAACCATGAAAGACATAACCCACAGGGCAGATGCCAATACAACTAATAAGTAACAGTTACATAGACCTGCTGATGACAATAGTTACAATACTGACAGGAGGAAACAATGAAAAATGTAACATACAGCAAACAGGGACTACAAAGACAAGAACCCAGTTCCAGAGCTGAATATTCCTTAACACTATTGGGATCCAGGTTTATTGACAATCTCCAGTCCCCGTCCCCGTCCCCGTCCCCAATACACACACACAAACATACTGTTAAACGTACATTGTTTTGGCTGAAACTCGAACAACTTCATTGGCAAAATGATACTGCGCATACTTAATATTCTGTAATACAGCAAACAAGTTTTTTCTTTTTATTTAATAAACTACCCTGTTACCTATCAGTAGTGCTTCTTCTGTTTTACCAAGTGTACTTCAAACACCGGGGGAGACAAAATGGTGGGTATACTAATAAAAACGTATTTTAATAGATTGAATGACAGTGCAGATGTGCCGGAGGACATCACTGCACAGAGGAGCCTTTAAACGCACAAGGATGATGACACTGGAGAGCAGTAAGTTAATGCCCATTCCCACAGCCTTTACTGGGTATATTACAGTGTTTATTGGGACTCCGGAGCCAGTGATTACGCTTTGCCCTACGCAGAATGTTAGATGCATTCTGTGTGTCCTCAGATATGGCGCATGCTGTCAACTGCATACATGTAAATGCAACTGGGAATTAAAAAGCTGATCTAATTCTTAATGGAATGGACCAGTGTTTTTCGGAAGTGACTGGTTAACTTAACTGGCCCGGTTTATCAAGAGATGGTGCACTGTTTAAGAGGGGTGATGCACTGTACATACGAAACATTCAATGTCCATCTTATTAGACAGACATGTAGGTCTGGGGGGTAATTACTGCAAAGGAAAGATTTTTAAGGGCTTGAGGCAAATCAAGACTCAACTTTATTAGAATGAAATTATCAAGCGACAAGACAAATACACACGCTTTTGTCATTTATTAAGATACAGTTTTACGCTTTGAGACTTAAAAGTCACTCGTAGTATTTTGTTGCACTCAGAGAATATGACAATTGCATCGTGAGATTGCGCTGCTAAGGCAGAAAATGTGCATCGGAATGCAGATAACCTGAATTATCCCCGAAAATACCTCAATGAAAAACAGGGCAACGGTCCTCGCGTTAACTGGGCTCCCCTATCAGTCTTTAGAGAGTTCGACTAACCTTGCTTTGTCTTTACACAAAGCCGTCCTTCCAATTCGGGTGTGGCATAGAGGCAAACTGTTCAGGGCCCTGAAAGAGGACGATGTCAGGATGAGCCCAGGTGTCAGGGCCAATTTATTCTCTCCTCTTGCGCATTATCTGATGCAGACCTGGCAGAGCATTTGAGGTCATAACCAAGAGAGAGTCAGACACTGCTGACCAGAGAGTTGTGAAGAGAGTGTGGCCCGATTGAAAAATAATAAATAAAAAGTAAGATTGCTTTTTCAGGTCTTGTCAGTCACCATCAATAACGCCATCGTGGGTGGGTAAATTAGATGCGTCTGTGCACTTCTGATTCTGTCCCAACTATGTCCGAGTGAGTGTCAGAACCTGTCACTTGTGTCCCTCTCCAACCACACCCTCCCTCACCCCCAAAAACAAAGACGACACCACTGACCAAAAATTAAGAGCGCTGGAAATTCTGAACAAGCAGCTGGGGTTCAAGCACCACCAGCAGTCCTCCTCCTTTATTCATATCTGCAAGCACAGCAAGAGGGGGCAGAAGCTCATAATAATAAAAAAATAAAACTTAAAAAAACCAAAAAAAACTCAAATAAATAAATCACAAAACAGCGACTTTGCCTCTGACCTGCAGTTGTTCCAGCACTGGGAACTAAATATCTTTTACCTTCCAAAACATTTCATCCAGTCCAAAAATAATATTTATGAAGGCCTTGTAGTTCCTGTATATTACGTCTTGATTTTAAATACAGTGTGGCTGACTGGCGGTATATACAGATAACCCTCCCCTCCTCCATCAATCGCTCTCATTTGTGGGGAGAGGGGAAGTGAGGTCAGTGCGGCCGGCTGCTGGACTCAGAGGTCTTCCTCTTCCGAGGCGTGCTGTAGCCATTCACGCAGCCGTTCTGACGTTTCGTTAGTCCGCCATTCAGAATGTCTTGGATGTGCTGCACGATCAAGTTTATGGCAACTACAGAGACAGAGAACAAAAAAGGGTTAAGCATCTTGGACACACACAGCGAGTGCACGTAAACACCCGTTTCTATTGCCGTGCTTTATCCACAGTTACAAGAGTTAGTGTAGTCAGAATTCACCATAATAACGGGTCCTGGTGATGAGGTTAATGAGCCGTTGGGTCATGGCATTCATCCGCTCTAAGACACTCAACATTAAACTCCATCTTATATTGCGTTCCTGGCACCAGTGAAAGCATCCATCTTTGCTGACTGTACTTTGGAACCTCCACTGATTATGTAAAATGCTTTCTCGTCATGTGGTCTGGAGTCATAGAGATTACGATCGGTGTGAAAAATGACACCTTTTGTTTTTCACTATCCAGTTATTTACATTTCTGTAAAAGGCCCAAACTTACTACACTCCACAGTATGGTATACTAGCATCTCCATAGAGTGTTTTCCTCGACTCAAAGATATGTTCTCACGCCACCTTCCTGTGAAGTCCTAACCTCATCTGGCTGTTTTTGAAATTCTTTATCACAATTTTGTCCCCTCAAAAAGCACAATACCATAGCACAGCACTCCCTGTCCCTTCACTGGCATAATAACCAAATTAATATGGCTGCCTAAAACAGCAGCAACGCCAACATACTGCTGGCTCACTAGACCGCGGTTTATGAGCAAGAATTTATGCGGTCTGTGTTGCAGTTAAAAAATACATTTGTAAGTAACTACTTGCTTTTCAGTGAGGGTGCAAGGGGGATGTGCTGAGGACTGGAAGGGGAATCATGGAGTCTGGTTTATGGAAGGCTTGCTTGGCCGGATAAGGTTGCTATGGTTAGTGGAGACAAAACAGCCGTACCAAGGTTATCTGCTCCACGAGGAATGATCACATCGGCATACTTCTTAGTCTGGGGAAGAAAACAAAAACAGGGGTTTGGAGAAATTCTACATGAAGGATTGATACATCCAGTCGAAGAGGAGAGGGGGAGGAAAAAAAAAGAAAATTATTTCTTGCATGCCACAAAATTTGCCAACTTCCTCATGCTTCCTGTGCTTCTCCTGAGAGCTCGGAAAAGAGGGAGAAGGCAGAAAGTAGGCCCGACTAAGAAATGGGATAGAGGCAAGGAGAAGCATCTTGCTTGCTTTCCACCTGAACCACTGTGTGCGGCGAACAGACTCACCTACGCCATCTTTGGACCAGACATTGGGAAGCCCTGCCTGCCCTGGTGTAAAAGTGGTCTTATACACGGAATCCACCTGAATCAATACACAATCACCTATATCAACAGTGGCCTTTCCACTAACTGGAAACCCCAAGAACGGCCATACGTTGTTAAATGTTAATGTTAAATCTTACCGAATATTTTGATTAAAGATTAAATGTACGCTTACTACTGAATTTATTTCTATGAATGGAATAATGCGTTTTCCTGCTAGTCTGTCATGTATATGCACGAGAGATTAACTTGTTTTTCTTTCATTTTCTACCAAAATAAAATGTATTTTTTCCTTTAAGAACTATCAAACTATCTTTTTATTTTTCTTAATGATCCAGGTAGTCAAGAGTGTGCATGGAATAATATATGAAATATATTGTTAATATAATGACTTGTAAAGTTGCCTCCCGATCCAGGCTGATATATAGATCTGCGCAGACAAAAGGAGTCTCTGTTTTGGAGAGAGAAGATAAGAAGTCAGACCTCTTTATCTTTTGTTTTTGTAGACACCAAGTTTTTGAAGTACTTTGTTTAGACCGAAAGAATAACTTTATCATTGCTTTTCTTTTTCACTTCATATATTTAAAATGATTTGCTGTTCTAGAATTGTATAAACATTTTCTTTTATACTAAACACTTTAAAGTGTTTTATTTAGCAATTTTTATAAATAGGTAGAATAGATTTCATTCAAACATTTTAAAAGTTATCACCTTGATTTGTAAGTATATTTTCTCTTAAAACCAGTATTACATTTTGACAATATTTTAAAGTGTAACCTTGCATGCATTTACACACAACATATTGTTAATGTATTAAAAGAGTGTTACATTTTGTCAATCTTTTAAAAGTGTAACCCTTTTATGCATTTGTATTTATATTTTCTCTTAATATGTTAGAAAAGTGTTCCCGTTACTGGTAGAAAAAATAATGTAAGTGTTCAGGTATTGATGGCAACATTAAGGTTTTGATTAAAATAAAGTTTACTGCACACCTAAACATTTATTGCCAAACATTTATTGCAACGGTGTCAATGATCTCCTGGTAGGAGTTAACAAGTTATTCTCTAGGACCGCATACCCTTTAACATTGAGCACTTAAAAAGCAATTTCCGCCTGTTTTTCCCTAGTCTTCAATAAAGCCTTGTAACTTTCCAATAAAACACTGCAGAGATATGGTTGGTGGCAGGATTTGAAGGGCACAAGCTATTAAATATGTGAGCATATATTCAAGGTATACACTGAATACATTAAAATGTTTTTAAAAATCATAAATTGTTTCATACTGTACTTACTGTACTATTTATTATGGCAAAACAAAAAAGTAGGCGTATGACGTTGCATTTCACAGAATTAAGACTCATGTAAGTACCTGAATTGACATGCAATTGGACCTATCGTGGTCCAGGGGACAAAACACAAACCTTCCTTCCTGGATCTGCGTAACGTAGTTGGTACACAATGCTCCAAGGAAAGCTACCAGATTGGCTGTCAGCCAAAAACCCATTCAAACTACACTGGTTTTGAAAGCTTCCTTTTACAACAATTTAATGTGGATAATAATCATATTTCTAAACACAAAAACTACATGACGCTTGGTTGTTTGGACTTACCAGGAGCGCAAACAATTGAAATAAAGTGTTGTAAAATATTTTATTGGACGCTGAAGCATTTGAACATGCTGTCCTGAAAGCTGAAGGCTATCGGATTTGTGGACACAAAATTGAATAGAATGCAGTGACTATAAATGGGGGGGAAAAAAATAAAACTTTTATGATGTGTTACGGGGTGTAATAGGGGGCATGGCACTGTGGAGGGGTCAAATATTTTATTGCCCTGAGCTTGTGGAGGATCTGATCGGGCTCAAAACAGTTTCTTTCGCTGCCGAAAAGTGCATTGCAGGTTTTGACGTAACAATGTGGCTCATAGACCACTCTATGAATGTATGCATTACGGATTTGTGCTGAATCATAGTTGTATGACCAGTTCTCAAAACGCTAGAGGGCATCCAGGAAAAGGTTTAAAGCACCTTGAAAATTCTTGCCCTAACCTGGGGGTGAGTTACTGTGCGTTTGGTTAAACCAAGAGTCTCATAAGGGTCGTAGTTGCTTCTGATAGCTGGTGAAACATTTCTCAACGTCACAATGTAACATTTGTTCTTAACCTTTAAATACAATCCGCAGATTCATCCTTGTAACATCAATCTTAATTAAATCAACATCATCAACACACAAAATAAAATATTCCATATGAAATTGTTCAACAGTAACTGTAACAGCTGCGAATGTTAGGTGCTCGTCAAGTGCCGCAATCAACTGCATGCGGATGTTACTACCCTTTCCATTGCTACCCTGCTTAAAATTTTAATTCAACTTCTAAAAACAATCTTCAGAAAACAGTGATGCTACTTAAATGGATTGATTCAAGGTTCTGAATAAAATCAACAAGTTTTCAGACTAAAACCTAAAAATGAAATACTTTATTAGGCTTTATTAAAAGCCTAATAAAGCATTTATTTTTATTTCAGATTTTTTCCCCATTTTAGTGGCTAATTATACCCTGCATTTATTTCAATTTACCCTCCCCCACGAACTCTCCGCACCCCCGCCCCAGGACAAGCAAATATCTCGAGGCCTGCTTCGAGACTGGACTCGCCCAACTATGTTTACCAGGTCGTCTTACCGCTCCTCGACATTACATTTACATTTTAAGCATTTAGCAGACACTCTTATCCAGAGCGACTTAAGGCCTCTACATGCTTCTGCGTATCTTGTGTGACTTCTTCACGGTTCGCGCAATGCAACAATGTTGCAAGCAAGCAAGCAATTTATACCTCTGCAAAGGCTATGCGCAGCCTATGCAACATGGTGTCCTTACACTTCTGTACACTAGCAGGCGTCAATGTATTGAACAAGGTCGGTAGAGTTTTCATGAAAGCAGGGAAACTCCTGTACCTTCTAACTTCTTCAGCCAATCTTTCCTGAAGCTGGTTCATTTTATACCGTGTCAAACAAATGATGCTAGCTATCTATATCGTTAGCTACTAGCTCGATGAACTAGGATTAAGACAGCTCCGCCTCCATTCGCTAACCAACCAATCAATGATGCGCAACATCTACATGAACAGTTGCGCTGCGGTCGCGAGTTTGATCTTTGTGCTAGGTCCGCGACACCCTCTGCAACCCCCTCTGCGTAGGTCGCAAAGGTTGCTTGGATGTTGCAGAGCCCTGGTTGTGTTGCTGTTGCGTTGTTGTCGTTCGAGCATGTAGAGGCCTTTGCTCGGCGAGCTCGTGCTGGCTCTCCCTCCCCCTTCCCTCTGGGGCGGACAGCCAATTGCCGCCCCCTAGCGGCACCCCCGGTCAGGGCCGGGCTGACGTAGCCGGATTTCAAACCGCAGCTGCGGTGGGCAACTCTTACCATCCGGGAGGCCCAAGCATTTCATTTTTAGGCAGCCAATGAAGGTTTCACATTTTAAAAAAAGCCAAGAAAGCTCACTTTCATCAGTGGATCCATCTACAGTACGTGCAGGAGTCATGAAAGGCACTAGCTAACACTTTAAAAAAACAGCTGGGTAGACAGTGACAGGTGGTGGGGTTGAGGTGAGGTTAAGAATGCTCGTACTCACTGGCAGACAGAACTCCTCAAAGGCAGGCTTGACAAAGGTGATGTACTGTGTCAGCACCTGCTCCAGGTCACGGCCTCGCTCACTGATGTCCCGCAGCACTGAGATACAGGAAGTGGGTGACAGTCAGAGACCGGACTTGTGCAAGAAATGCTTTTTACTCATTCACTCAGTTATGCTCTTATCCAGAGCGCCTTCCATAACCATCATGGCAAGAACATGCATATATCAGTGAAAATTGAAAAGAATCAATTTCAGTCAGTGCAGCATAATCTTAAATTCTTTTTTAATCAAGGCTCATGTATTTACTGACTCTTCTGGGGATTGAGGACCGTGTAGTGGACTGGAATCCAAATTCACAGCCAGCAAACACTGGTATATTTTACAAGAACGACTCTCTACCGAGGGCAAAAGTCCATGTACCGTACCTCTGCGGGAGAGTCGAGTGTCGGCGTCAGTGTCCACAAACAGCTTCATCTGAAACATGTCCCTGATCTCCAGAGAGTAGAACATCAGGATCCCTTCGAATAGCACCACGTCAGCAGGGTACACTGTTACACTCTCCTCCTTTCTGCAGTGCATACCCACCCACCACCACCGCCGCCGCCGCCAACCAACAGGGCAAGAAAGACAAATGGAACACAAATGGAAACACCACAACGGCAGCCCTAAGCAAACAAAACCCTTTGAACAGCTTGTTTGCAGAACAAAATGACATCTTGAAAAGAAGTAATGTGATCATTGAGTTGCCTCTCCAGTTTCCTGTTATGAAACCTGTCCAATGTAGTGCAGCCTAAAGGTCTTCAATTCAAATGAATTGGCATCAGCGGTACTGTATTTACAGAGCGCTGAAAGTCATCTTTGTGGAAGATGTGAACCGTATAAATCGGGGCTCTTCAACCCTGGTCCTGGAGGGCCAAAGGGTGTGCTACTTCAGCATTGAGGGAAGGCCTTCTAATGACTTAATACATTACATCACATTCTCCACAGCAGCGATAAAGAAGTTACCCCCCTTTACCCAAACATATCAAGATGAAAGGCCACAGACCTTTATGAATATGTAATGGTGCATTTCCTATAAATGTGACGCTGACCTGGAATGGGTGACAAAGTCATACACTGGGATCTGGACCGCTTTGCCCTCCATGATGTCCCACAGTGTCTTCATGATGAGCTCATTGTCGAATGCATCTGCGCAAAGCAGGGAGAGAGAGAAACACGCACATTTGACATTTTGGACATTTAGCGGACGCTCTTAACACAGAGCGATTTACACAGTTTCTTTACAGAAATTGCATTTACACAGCTGCGTATTTTACCGAAGCCGTTCAGGTTAAGTACCTTGCTCAAGGGTACAACGGCAGTGCCCTACTTGGGAATCGAACCTACAACCTCTGAGTTACAAGCCCGGTTCCCTAACCACTATGCTACCCCGCCAGCACTGGGACAGGGATAGGATCATGGCTCTGGAGTTTCAGTGTGTACGAGGCTCACAGGCTGTACTCCCAAGAGAACGAACGCACAGGGTACTGAGGAAGTGCTGGACCCAAGAGGGCTCAAAAACACTGGCCACTCAGACCCGCAGCCGCTGACAGGGAGACAGACTGCAATGACAGCAGGAGATTCTGGTGCAGTCATCCGTAGAAGGGGGGGAGGACACTTTAAATTTAACACTTTAAATACATTAGTGCGTCTAGCAATAGTATTCTTTCTTGTCCCAGTGCTTTTCACAGTAAACAAAAGGGCACAGAGAAAGCCATGGAAAGTTCCTCTTTCTGAATGGAAATCTTCTGATTTCATGGTAAACTAGGTATATTCCATAGTTCTACGCCATACAAATAACACATAACCAACACAGGATTCAGTGGGTCCCTGAAGTCTATGGAATTTTTCCATTGACCCGTAACACAATACAAAGTGTCGCTCCCTTTGAAATGTTTTGGAGGATTTCAAAGTCACAGCAGGAGCTGCTTGATGCCAGTGTCCCAAGGTTCATAAGAAATGTGTCGAACGATTGGGTGAAATGAGGGCCAGCCTTTAATAACTCATTACATAAAAGGGGGGCAATTAATAGGTCATCAGGATTTAGCCAGTGCCTGATTTCATTATAATGAAAATATCAAAAACTCAAACACGCAAGATTTATCAAATCATATTAAAAATGAAAACTGATGTTTATGTTCACTCGGAAAACATCTGAATCATCAATTACGCAAGTTGGAGGCAAGCATCCCTACACGGACTCCTCAACTGATCCATTACTCTTCATTTGGTCATCTCCCTTTACACTAGTAGAGCCAGAGGATGAGGAGACACCCGAAGCACGCTCGAGTGTGCCCGTGTCAGAATCAGAGCGGAAATGAAGGCCCGTGGGCCTCGCCTACCTGGGTGGTCGAAGTTGAATTGGCCCTTCAGCGCCTTGGCCTTCTGCTCTGGAGTTAGCACTCGGTAGAAGCTGTCCTGGCTGAGAATGGCCACCTGCCGCTGGTGATGGTCTATCTTGTTCTGTCCCAGCAGCTCCATAATCTTCCCGCAAACCGAGGACTACCCCACAGAGGAACGATAAAACAAAGGACTCATTACCCTCTAATGAGAATAGCTGACGAACCTGGCTCAGAATCACTCTTTTTAAAGCTTCTGTGAAGCCTCAAGAACCATCTGTTTGCACTGGATGGCAAACGTTACGCACACTGCTGAGAAACTTTCTTCTTTCTTTGAGATCAGAGAATCTGCATAACCGTGTAATTGAGATATGAAGAATTCCCTACTGACAGTAAAAACCGGTACTCTAGTCGGTTTTCATTTTGAATATAAGCCACCAACTGTAAAGTTAAACATGCCAATACAAAGTCAATAATGAAATGGCAGAGATAGACAATGATTATAAACCACCCAGACTTCCAGAAGAATACATGTCCCACTCAGATCCCACTCAGCCCGCCTGGGCCCTGCCCTCTGATCTTGCGGACTATGCATCCTTTCTTGAAGTCACTGTTGGTAGTCACGCCCGTGTTCCCAGAGGAACAAATACACGGCTCATTCGCTACTGCGTCACACCTACAGTGCGCCCCCCATTCAGGTCTGCGGCAGAATATTATCACCTTCAAACAATCCATCTGCTTCCTCCACATTTTAGCACACAAAGTGATAGAATTCTTGAAGAAGTCACCCAAATCATGTGTGGAGGGGATGCCTGGAACAGGACGGCACCACGGCATTTGCATCAATATTTCAGCTGTCGTGCCTTTCTCCCAGGTGTATTAGTGTTACGATATACACCCATTAGATATATGAATTAACTCACTCATTAAAGCTGGAAGCAGGAAGGAAACAAGGAAGTGCAAAGCCCCAGTGAGGAAAAAAATACCAGGCCTGCCAACAGTGGGAAATTATTTTGAATGGGGCGTGGGGAGGTGGTGAGCATTCCTTTCGTTCGTTGAAAACCTTCAACATTTCCTGTGAAAGTCACCTCACTTCCATTGAAATGTGTAAGAAATGCTGGTTCACGCGAAGTAACCTTTCCTGGCTCAGGTCTAAATACAACAAGTTGAGCGTCATAAGTACGTTCTAACTGAAGCCGCATATTCTGACGTGATGCCTGCATGCCTCAGAATGCGTAGGACGTACGTTGGCGGGTCTGAAATGGGTATCTACAAAATTTGCATATAATATTGTACATAATGACAGAAACTCATGGGGCACTTCTGATGCAAAGGCAGTGACTGAACTGCAGTGACTAAGCACACAGATTTTGATCAAGCTTTACAGGCTGGGTCAGGAAACCACAAGCAAGCACACAACAGATAAAAGGCACTTTCTCAAAAAAGGGGACGTTCCTCTTCAGGAACGTCAATGTCATTGACGCCTTATGTCAATACGAGTGTGGCCATTACCTGCGCTTGCTGTACCGAGCTGCTCCTCTCGTTTAATCCGAACAGCATGCATGTTGCTTAAAGAACCTCCCCCAGCTGCAATGGCAGTTGTCAGGGGCCCTCGCAATCCATTTAACTAATTATCCACAGGGTTGCTCAAGCCATCCGAGGGCCCAAACAAATCACAAGCGCAGCCCTAAATGCCAGGTCAACTTCCCCCTGCCCCTTTTCCAGAACGGTCATGTTGACTAGACAAAATGTGCCCTTGCCATTCTGATAGACGTGAGAATACTCTCCGATAACAGAAACAGACATTCAAAGGGATTCATGTACTGGGAATTCAAAAGGAAATCGCACAGACGCTCATCAGAATCAGAAAATGAATCGTAGTGCTACAAACTACCTGTCCACCTAGCACCAATGCAAGACCATTCCAGCCGACAGTTCCAGGTGAAAGGCAGTAACAGAGATATAAAAATCCCCTCTTGTCCAGCAGAATAGATAAAAGACACTTGTGTGAGGAAGATGCCAAAGCCAGACCCAAGTGCAGGGAGAGGCTTCTGTCTGTGTCAAAACTGTATCTGCATCTACCCCTGCAGTGCAGTGCAGTGCCAGGCCACTCTGCACCAATCATTACCAAAAGAAGGCCCTAGCCTAATCTAGCATGGGCACACACAAAGAAGAAGAAAAAAAAAATCTGCCTCTTGCCAATGCTGACTAAACATTCTTCAGCCCATGTCCATAGTTCCCTAAACATTCTTCAGCCCGTCTGAATTTCTTTTGTCTTTGTTCTTTTGCAGTTTGCCTGATGATCATATATAGCCCTAGGAGACTTCCTTCTACCATATAATGTATGAGGTAATGATGAATATGAATATAGATTGAACAACAACATCCTGCAATGAACAACACTGCTACTGACTGCATTAAAAACCTACAAAGAGGGACGGAAAACAACCAAACTTGATTGATGTATGAAGCTTTTTTAAAGAAAATGTGTGCTTTTGTGGTCTTGCTGGACCTTGATCTTTGTCTCCAGGGTGTGATTATACACTGCCTTCCATACTCACAAAGGCAAATTCATTTGACAAATGTCTGTGTATTTGATTAGTCAAGTTCATTTATTTTTTTATTTTTTTCCAATACGGTCCTTTTGTGTTTAACTCATACCAGGAAAGATGGATTGGTTCGCTATGGTCGGTTTGAGGACTTCGAGGCAATAACACCGCTTCATAGCTAGAATGTTTTTCTTTTGCATTTTCCACAACTCGTGTCATTACATTATCAAAGCAACACACACAGTGTGTCCAATACAGTCACACGGAGGAGCAGAATAAGCTTTTATCAAAGATGAATCCTATGATTGTCTGATCCAAATGTAATGTTTGTTTACTTAATCATATTTTCACATTTCAAGTCAATGCATTTTATTTGAATATGTTTCTTTGAAAATAAATCCTGAAATCCTAAAATCAACGGTGTTATGAAGAATAAGACAGCTGAACAAGCGTCACCAGATGAGTCATTTGCAATCTATTATAATCATCAAAAACACAACTCATCTCATCAAGCTGTTCGACAAGCTCTGCTCGGAGAGGAGAAAACCCAGGAGGATGAACGACACAACAATCTGGAAGGCAGAACGATTATGTCGCCGGTTAAACTCCAATGTGATTACACAGCTTACAGGAGTGCGGTTGCAAGGCCGGATGCTCATTTATTCTCTCCCTCCTCTACAGGAATTAAGACATGGAGCAATGGGGGCAGCTGTGAAAGAGCAGCAAACCTGAGCCTATCTGGGTCAAAGAGAGAAAACAGGGAGCACTCAGGGTCCTGCAGCAATCTTATTAGGTCTGTTCAAACAGAAATGCATGTACAGTACCACACTCAACAGACTGAATGAATTGACTATCCTTTGTTCGACAAGATCCCGTTTAAACAAAAAACTAATAGGCTTCTATCAAATGTGTAACCCTCACGTGTTCCACCCTCTGCATAACTGGGCGTACTGGAGTATGGAATCTCAACTCTTTGCACAATTTATATTTTGTGAACAATTTCTGTATTCAAGAATATACTTTCCAGTCAATTAGGTGGTCCCTTCCCTTTCCTCTTGTGATTGTCCAATACATGTTCAAAATATGTCATTTTACAGGTCAAACAAACAAAAAAGGACATATGGTTCTAAATAACATCCCAAATCTTTATCGAAGACATGGAAAACATCCTAGTAGACACCACTTCAAGGACTAAGAACACTTCTTTTGTTTCTTGAACAAAATGCTGGGCAGTTTTGGGCAACTTCGTAAATAATACAATAATCACAAATCAAATTATTATATATATATAAAAAGTTATTATTATACGTTTTTATCATAATTATAATGTCATGTTTTAGCTCAATCAAGTACCTGCACTGTAGTGAGAGCCATGCCATCACTGAAATTCTCAATCACCTTACTTTTATGGCAATACCTCCCCTTGTACGATTGAGCTCAAACCTATATTTGTTCATTGAGTTCTCTTTCTGAATTATGACTATTTATTAAAGGCAACAGAGCACGGACACCTCTTACAGAAAAAGGTTAACACCTGTCAAATGTGATCGTGATATGCCCACTACCTTACATAGAGAAGCATTTGAGCAGAATTCTGAAAGCATGACAGCATTCTGGCCCCACATAACCTGGACACTACATAAGTAAGATGTAAGCCACACAAAAAATAGGCATATCAAGTTATGAAATCAGGCCCAGACTACAAACATCTCAAACCAATGACTTGCTTCATCTTCATTTTATATGCCTACAGTTTACACCACTACTAAAACAGTAAACGTGCACGGGACAATAATTACCACTATATTGGTGGTATGTGCTATATTCTACAGCACTTTGGAATAATTACAAGATTGGTCAAAGGCATTCATAAGACCTCACTCAAGCATGCATGCACACATGGGAGAGATCAAAAAATAAATGCTATCCATGTCTTTTCTCACAACAGTTTTGGTCATCTAACCAGTCATTGGTAATATGACTGCTATATAAAGAACAAAGACTGTCAAAGCAGCTTCCCATCAAATGTCTCTCATAAAAGACTATAAACTATAGACTGTGCACCTAATTCACATTGCAGAATATTATATTAAAGGCCCTGAATAGTCAAAATCATGTTTTTCATCAAATGATGTTTGGGTGAAACCAGATTAAAGTGGGATGTTCAAACCTTGAAAACTAACCGTTGTGCCGGTACACTCATAAAGCTGGTTTAAGCTCCTCCTTTGTGTAAAATAAATTCTGGTATTCCAATCCTATTGGTGTACACGGGAGTATTTGCAACATCAGAAAACCCAGTTCATTTTAATACAACAATGAGAGCTTACCAAAAATCACCGGCTGTGTCACCACTTTGTAGAGGAGGCGCATTCGCATGGTTTACTAGCCAGCAAATATAGCCAGCTACAAAACTTAAAATTTGACGGCGAGTGATAGGGGTTAGCTAACTTGGTAAAACCTCACTGTGCCCTGCCTGGCTGCCTGCCTATGTCCTTACAGATTTTACCGAAAAATGAAGAGCGAGAGAAATGGCTGCAGTTTATTGAGGTTTGGCACACTCTCACGTCTTCCATCTCAAAAACACAGGACTCGTTGCTGATTGGTTGCAATAGGCATGTCAAGGTGTTAATTCGTTAATTAGTTCATTCGTGAATATCAGCTCCCCGTCCGCTCAGCCTGACTTACAGCCTTGCTCATTGTCAGAGATGAGAGATAAGGCATACAGGTTACTGGCAAAATAAAGGGAGACTCTGGAGCAGCACCTGAGGCAGCGTTTTCCACCACCATCAACAAAACACAAAATGATGGAATTTCTTGATGTTTTTGGTGATGGAAGAATGGTGTTGCATCCCTCCACTAGAGTTCCAGACACTTCTAGAATGCCAAGCCATACTAAAACTGTTTGGGCAGCTTGTGATGACCCAATGTCCTATTAAGACACCAAGTTGGTGTTTCCTTTATTTTGGCAGTTAGTGTGCATTTCTAATTCTGACCATTTCAAAATATTAATAAATTATTATTACAGGAATTTAGCAGATGCTCTTATCCAGAGCGACTTAGTTTTACATTTCTTTACAATCCATTTATACAGCTGAATTTATATTAACTGAAAGCAATTCAGGTTAAGTACCTTGCTCAAGGGTACAATGGCAGTGTCCCACCTGGGGATTGAACCTGTAACCTTAACGTTACAAGCCCAGTTCCCTAACCATTATACCACACTCCCATTTTAATTGGGAAAATGTATAAAGGATGATTATTTTGGCACACTCAAAGGTAATTTACATGTGAAATACAAAGACTGTGTAGGACTTTTAACAATACATTTCCATATTGGAAATAAAAAGACCACATAAGTACAATAATGTGGTAGAATAACATTTTAAAGATCACTGTATTACATTAGTCACATTTTTAAATGGAAATTCAATTAAACAAGTCGATAGCTAGCAAGTAGATGGCTATCAAACATTACAGTCCAACCGGTAGAGTAGGTGTAGGAATGAAAGCTCTGGGCAGATAGTAATTCCACGTGGGTCTAGATGGGTAAATCCCTACAGCACTGACCCTGAATCATTTTAAGCATTTTTCCTAACGGAAGAGGGATAGGATTAGGGTGAGATAAACTGATCCTGGATCGGCTGGGCCCGGAAAGTACCCGGCGCTTCGACGTGCGGAGTAGGCCGTGGACGCCTCCGCGCAAGTCAAATCGTGAGGTAACCAGTGATACGCTGAGCTAGAGTCTCGCTACCCCCTGCTGTAATGCTGACCCCATTACTGTATGATGATGGCTGCTGACCTGTACTTTCGAGCTGCTTCCAGCAGTCCTTCTGTCGCATAAGAATGGCCTCTGCCACATCACATTTAATTATTATTGGATATCTGGAGCTGTTTTTTGTCATTTCCGTTTTCGCTTTTTTGCCTACGTCGTCGTCTCGGGGGAATAACCATCTGGTTGAATACAATACCATGATATTAGAAACGGCAACAAACAATTTCCCCTTACCCAACTGTTAGCTGCCTCCCTCACAACACGCGTTTATCTATGCGCTAAATACGGATATCATTTCATTTTTTGGCTCCGTTGTCAAAATGTAACCAATTTATCTAACGTCAGTCTTTCATCCAAGGAGAAAGAAACAATGAATCAAATTAATTATCTCTGTAATGTACATCATACGGCAAGCATAATAGCACTGCCTCGTCTACACTAGTCAGCCTGTATATCATTTTAGCTAGCAAACTAGCCGCATAACAAAAGATGGTGTAACGTTGGACATTGTTTTCACTTTGCATACGTGTTCCTCCAATCATGAAACTTCACTTTCGGTAATATGATGATATAGCTCATCATTACAAGAATTGCAGGGAGGTGGAGATAATTCTATCTAGATAACGAGAACGCAAATAGAGGTTTCGCTTAGATGGCTGACGTTAGCTACCTAGCTGGCACGCTATAGCTCACTATCTAACGTTAGATATCCCCATTTTGAGTGCCCTCACTCTGTCCTGTATAGCCAGCTATAGATTGATACATGTAGCAACTAGCTATACATCCTTTCGGTGTGTATTTTGAATAATCTCATATTGCTAGCAATCATTTAAATGACCTATTTAAATTAGAATCAAGAAAGCTATCACTAGCTAGCCAACTGGTACGCAGAACAGCTTCCGTTTGTCTACCCACACAATGGCACGACACATAAATGATCGAATAGCCTACCTAACGTACAATTATATTAGAGTTATCTTTTTGAATCACCATACATAAAGAAAAACACAATGAAGCAGTGTGACATATACTAGCTTGCCGTGTCTGACATGAGCCACGCGGTCGGTGTGCTCATCTTTCAGAAACAAACGTTTTATTTATTTATTTATTTTCTTCAACGAAAATACTTCTTAAAATTGTAACATTTTAAGTACGTCAAAGATTGCCAACCTTGCCGCTGGCAGTGCCTCCGGCAACCCCGATGAGGAAAGGCTGCCGGTTTGCGTTTTCGTGTTCGGCTCTGTTCTCCAGCCGTGTCTCGCTGTCGCCTGCCATGCTTATACTAAACGTGTTAGGTCGCTTGGAGTGGGTTTAACTTGCCCGTGCTCCTCCTCCCTTCCCATTATACGTGCGTTATGCCTACTGCTGTGTGCATGAGATTCGTTCTCAGTCTCAGTTCCTGGCACACCAAAAATGGCAGAATATGTAGGCTTCCGAGCAATGATTCACCTCCACCACCCAAACTGAAAGATGCATACAAATTAAAAACATAGGCTAGATATACTGCACTGCATCATTTCATTAAACATCACAGCAACGTTAAACCACAATCCTCTTTGTGACCCCTGGAACTAATTTCCCACTAGTGTCATCATCAATTCGTTAAGAGAGATTCAGTTATAGAGGTGAATAACCCCGTACTGCGTAAATATTGTGTAAAAGTGTAATCATTTTTACAGCAATGCAGAGATATCCAGCTGTGCAGAAACTATCTAGTAACAGCTGTTTCCAGGATGCATTCTTAGACAAAACATCCAACAGAGTTTCAGGTTCGGTCTAAAGTACAATTTTAAGCTCATAAGTGTTCATAAATAAAATGTATAGGCTAATAATGTCATGATATGTATTATATTGATGCATATTCATAGCATGACTTCTAAGCCCATTCTGTCTAATACTTTATATTGTAATTATGTAAAAATGCATGGTGATTGTTTAAAAGGTCCAAGCTTCAACAGATTTGTTTAAAAATCCTGGAGAGGGTCTGAGGAACTGTGTTTAAGAATCCTAAATGTAGGAATTGCACTTTGTAAAGAAGAATCCATTTTAAGTATGTTTTTGAATTCTTACAAACTATGTGTTCTGTGAGAATGTAATATTTATTATATATAAGAAATATAACCTTTGGTCTTAGAACACACAGATAATGTAAATAATTGTTTTTTGTGCTGACTAAGGCACATTAAGATGGGTCTATTCTGGTAGTTTTTTGATGAGAGATGGTAGTGTACTTTTGTAAAATATGCTGGTTTAAGAGGGTGAGGGTTTGGTTTGTCAAATACCTAGTTTTTAGAATATGGTATACAAGAAACGGACAATATGTTAATATTAGGTTATTGGCTCAGGGTCCTACAATATTTAATTGTAACCCAGTAACCTGTTCTCTCTAGGCTAAATGTCCAACTGGTGTCTGTCCTCTCTCTCTCCCCTCCCCAAACATCAAAGGGAACAATATATATAAAAAAGGTGGGCTGTTCCGGTGTTACCACTGACAGGTTTTATTACACCAGAGCAATTAGGATTGGGCTAGCAATGCCAGGATGAGATGAGATGAATGAGAGAATGGGCAATTTGTCCATTTGAAGTTCCCTAAAGTTAAATGCCATAAAGTTCCCTGTTGTTGAATTTTGAATCTGTGATGTTCAATTGACAATATCAATACAATACAATCATTTAGTAGACGCTATTATCCAAAGCGACTTACAAAAAGTGTATTCAGCTCAAGTAAATGAACAACAACTTGGTGCTATAATGTCTAAGCACATCATTCATCAAGTATGCCACAAAAACAACATAAGTGGTAGGACAGAGCAGAGTCTTGACCGGGATGAGCAGCCATTGATCACTCGGCATGAGGGAGTAACGAATCGCCTAGAGGCAGCAGAGAGCAGTGGTTGGGCTGGGGTTTGACCATGGCCAAGAGGTAGGGAGGGACTGTTTCATTCACAGCCTGGTATACCAGTGCCAGTGTCTTAAATCTGATGTGAGTGGCCACAAGGAGCCAGTGAAGGGTGCTGAGGAGTGGGCT
Source organism: Aldrovandia affinis (assembly GCA_029706075.1). Lineage (NCBI taxonomy): Eukaryota > Metazoa > Chordata > Actinopteri > Notacanthiformes > Halosauridae > Aldrovandia > Aldrovandia affinis. The sequence goes on along the minus strand of JAINUG010000145.1, from coordinate 287,482 downwards.
GGTGTGGGAAAACTTGGGGAGGTTAAATATCAGATGGGCTGCAGCATTCTGGATGAGTTGCAGGGATCTGATGGCACATGCGGGAACTCCAGCCAGGTGGGAATTTCAATAGTCCAGCCGTGAGATGACGAGGGCCTGGACCAGCACCTGCGCTGCTTCCCTTGTGAGGAAGGGGCAAACTCTTCTGATGTTGTAGAGCATGAATCTACAGGAGCGAGTCATCGCCACTCCTGTTGAAGTGAAGCCAAGTGGAGCCAACTTCGTCCCAAATAAATAATAGTTGGCCTTGTCACATGGTAGTGATATTCTTTACTTGAAAATGTCAATTCTACTACTGGTTGGACTTACAATAAGCAACAAGCATTTATAAGCAACAATTATTACTTACAAACATCATCTCTATTTTAAAGCTTTCAGTTAGGGATATTTAATAACTAAGCAGAATTACCTCATAATTTATTCACGTAGGGTCTCCTTCAAAAGGGCTTTAAACGGTTAATATTTTGATAATAATATTATGGTGCTTAGCCCTGCTTTCAATAATCTAGAGGCATCTTTTCTAAAAGCACCTTTAAGACCAGTCTTTTTTTGCCACACATGAACCCGACGCCTTCAGTGCTCTAACTTCATCCAATCAGAGTTAGCATGTTTCACACTGTGGAGGCAGTTATGTGACAGGAGACCAGAGCTAAAGTTCAGTTGAGTTGGAACGGGGATCAAGTTTGGTTTGAGTGGGGACAAGAGAAGAGTTTTCTTTTTTTGTTTTGTGGTGGTTCCTTGGTTGTGCATGTCCCATCTTTTATTTTCTCTTGTTTGTTCCTTGTGCTGAAGTTGGGATTTGGTTATTCTTTGGTAAGGTTTCTCCTGGTCAATTTTAATGATAATTTATTGTTATTTTTAGTGAATTATAAGTAGTTAGCCTACACTCACAATTTATATTTTTGTTGATTTTGTAATGTCTTGCGTGTAATCTATTTAATAAACATATTTGATCTTTAATCCGATTTGGAGTTAGTTTTAACTTGAAGGTTGATTCTTCCAGTTACTGTTTGATTAACCTATCAACGTAACCTATTGGAGGTTTGAATTCAAATTATTATCTTTAATAATAATGAATAATTTATACATTTACAGCATTTATGAGTCTTCTGTTTCTTGTTCCTTGGGAGTATCTTTCAGAAGGGAAATCTGTTTTATGGGGATAATTAATAGTAGACATTGGCTGGATTCAGAGCTGTCACACTCTAAATTTGAGAAATACTTATATTTGCCTGATAGGTTCATTATGGACATTTGGTTCATTATGGTAGCTTTGTTTAGTGTAATATTTCTGCATGATACGCCACGGGTGTGGTGAGGGTTTGGTTCAGTATGGCCAATCAGATCATTAGCTTTTCCTCTTTAATACCTTCAATATTAGCATAGTGAACTGGCAATTTTGTCATGTCTGATGAAAAACACTTGGGCTATTCAAGTCCAGGCTAGATGTAGTACTAGATACTCTTTAGATTAGGACATGATGAGCCTAGATGGGCCAAACCACCTGTTCTCGTCATTATGTATTCTTATGTTCTTATGTTATGTTCTTAAGTAGGATATTATATTTAGGATATTATATAATTATATATTACATATATAATATCTCAGGCTATAATAATGCTGTAATATCTATTACTGTGGTGGGTTAACTGAAGTTGGACTTAACATACTGTGATTGCATAGCCATAGGGCATACAATTCTAAATGCAAGTCCTGATTGAATTGATTCACAATAAAGTGGTCACTGCCAGCTACTCAGTGCTACAATACACATATCACTTTCATCTGACTTGTGTTTTACGACATACTTACATTTTCTTACATTTATTTGATTCCCTATTGGGAACACAATATAAAAACAGAGGCAGTGACCTATCCAGCTCAGCTTTCTTTCCCCGTAGCCGTATTGTTTACTCTATATTCTTCTTCATCGCTTAGGTATAGTGTAAATTCTATCAACCCAAGCATGTATGAGGATTCGGAGTGGTTCCTTTTCGTTGAAAGGGTGAGCACTTCAACCAGAACGCAACTCCTATGTTGGACACATTCGGAGGACTCGACGCGCCATATACTATCCCATAATTCCCCCTATCTGAAAGAGCGAAACCATCGAATGGTATGCGCTGACTAATCAGGTACACGGCGTGTCGCTTGGCTGCGATTGACGTGCCGTGACAGATTCCAAACATTCTGTTAGTTTACTTTTTAATGGTTAAATCGATATTATTTTAATATACATCCTAAATATGAGTACCATGTTCGCCGATACTATCCTGATTGTGTTCATATCGGTTTGTACAGCTCTTTTAGCTGAAGGTAAGGTTCAATCTTTCCGGTCGTAAGTTCTAAGAGCATGCCAATTTAGCGCTAGCTATAATGCTCACTGGCAAACATTATGTTCGGTTTTATTGTCATTAACGTTAGCTTATTAACTAACGAACGATACAAGGAATGCTACCAGAAGTATCAAGGCGGTTATAACGAGTAACTGGCTTAGCATGTGTAACATGAGTAATCAGGTAGTTATTCATCTTGGTAATTCAAGCTAATGCATCTGACTTGCTAGCTAACGTTAGTGACTTGAATACCATCGGCATCGTCAGTAGCTAGCAACAGGAAGTGGTTCCAATGCCATACCATCGCTTTGAAACTACCAATTTGTTGAGTTGAGCTAGCTACGTAACCATTTGAACGGAGTAAAGTCAGTTGGCTACTATCATCTAGCTAACCATTTATATTTCCGGGGGTTATTGTAACTACTACGATTGCATCATTTGTTCTACCCTGGCGACCGCTTTAAAAAAAAAATGAATTGGCTAGCAAGAATCAAGCCCTATTTTTGTAGCATTAAAGTAGCCGCCTACGTTCGCGAACTAGCTACTTGATTCCCTTATACGATTAAATGAATGAAATTGCATTAAGCGTTACAATAATGTACATTTTTTGCAGTGATGGCTAGATCATATATTGATTTTGTTCATTTTTTTCAGTTGATGTACAGCATGGAATTATAATGATCAAAATGTTTTTCTACAGTAACAGTTGTGTAGTTTGTGCTTGATTTGTCCCATAGCGCGCAGTATTGTCATTACTTATGTGTCAACGTGTGATATAACTGCTTTTCCCCTAAATCCTCAGGGATCACATGGGTGCTGGTCTATCGCACAGACAAATACAAGAGGTTAAAGGCAGAGGTGGAAAAGCAGAGTAAAAAGTGTAAGTGCTGTGCAAAGGCTTATTAATGGTTCCATACGTTTTTATCGAAATGTGAGTTGAGAAATATGCACTCAAATCCAATTTACAGTGAACTGGGGGTGAAATACCTAAACCACCTCCAATGGAAAAGCCACCTCACTGTTTCATGGCTGCCATTTTTGTGCCAGGTCATTCACTATACATTAGCTGAGGTATAGAGATAGGAATGCATTTTGCGAATTAAACTTGCGGATTATTAAATGGCCTGATTTGTAATGGTCACGGTGAGTCAGGACCTCTGTTTAACATCTCATCCAAACAATGCTGTTTCCTACAGTACAGTGAGTGTCTCCTCTGATGCTCAGTGTACTACAGGACAGCTCACCAAGCCCAGAGTTCTCAGGCAGGAGAAAGCTTAAGGGGGCTGTGGCTGCTGGCAGTAGACCTGTGATTAATATAGTTGTACACGTAGATCTTCTTCATGTACAAGACATAAGACTTGATCAGTTTGCTTGTAATTGAGTAGTAGTACAAATTACATGTAGGCACACTTTGCACTTGAAACAACTCCCTTTAAATATTGGTATCGGCAGACACTGACTATCAGACATCAGGAACAGCCTAGAAATTCTCTGTCGGTGCACCCCTTGTGCTTTCAAATAATGTTTTAAAAAATATATATATAAATATTTTAATATTAAAACAAATATTTGCTTTAGTTGAACATATATTTGCTCACATTTTATATTATATATTTAACACATTTTTGGTCCAGGTCTGGCTGTCTGATATCAATGCCTTGGAGCTTTGGAGCCCTATACCGTGGTACCTGTTTCTGAGTGTTGTACCAACATAATAAATGTATTACTTTCTATTTCACTATTCCAGTAGAGAAGAAGAAAGAAACCATTACAGAGTCTGCAGGGCGCCAACAGAAGAAGAAAATAGGTACATCTCACCCTTGTTCTTTTTGACGAGGCATTCTTTTAATATTCATTTGCACAGTTTTAGAAGTAAAAAGGAAGCGGTGTCAGGTATAGCGTCTTTCCCACGTGGTCCAGTGGTTACAATGTTTGACACTGGCCACGGCGACAGGGGTTCGATTCCCCGTCGTGCCAGAGTTGGCTCTGGCCGGGAGTGCCACCGGGGGCGGCAATTGGCTGTCCACCCCAGGGAGTGGGGAGGGAAGCAAACAGGACATTCACTGCGCACAGGAGTGGCCTTGTAGTACCGGGTTACGGTGGACGGCCTGGCAAGTGCCGCCTCGGAGGAGACGATGCTTCGCCTTCGTGGCTACTGCTCGCAGGACTACGGCAGCGAACTCACATTACTAGGGGGGGATTGACATAAAATAGCGGGGTGTAATTGGCTACTAAATTGGGAGAAAATCAGAAACAAAAATCTTAAAAAAGAAAAGGTATAGGGTCTGTCTTACATTGATGTGCAGCAAAGCATCCAATTAGATGGAGGTAGTCACGGTGCATGCTCTTATTTTTATCCGTTCATTTTAGTTTCGCTCAAACATTGTTTGTTCGCTTGTACCAAAGATGCTCTGTTCTACTCATTCCGTCTGTGTTTCATACACAGAGAGACAAGAGGAGAAACTGAAGAACAACAACAGGGATCTGTCTATGGTAAGATTCGTTTTTACTCTACAATGCATCTGGATGTGTATGGATGATTTGTTTTGAATGAATACGATGCATAACGTTGATCACTGGACAATCTTCCTTACTGGCCTTCTCTTCACTTCCTAACAGCCTTATGATGTGTCTTTTCAACTCCTTGTCTTGGATTGCAGGTGCGAATGAAGTCCATGTTTGCCATCGGCTTCTGCTTTACAGCCTTGATGGGAATGTTCAACTCCATGTGAGTGCGCTGGTTTGAAGATTACTGCAGTTTTATGACGGCTCAGATCTTTGCCCCAGTATATGAGTTGTGCTTTACTTTGATAATATGACATGTCTGTGTTTGGCATCATTCTTCTTTACCATTGTGAATGTGTTTTTCATACCCATGCTCTCAAAAATGGTGTTATTGTGACTGATTTTTCTTTTTCTTTTTTAAATGGTGAGCAGACAGGTAGTTTCAAAAACTTGCATGCTTCAATATTGTAATATGTAATAGTTGACTGTGAGGAATATATTTTGAACAGTTATCGTCTACACAGTATCTAGGTGCCTGTAACTCCTTTTTTTATTTCCTTGCCTTTTTCAGCTTTGATGGGCGAGTTGTGGCCAAGCTGCCCTTTGTTCCCTTGTCCTACATCCAGGGCCTGTCTCACCGAAATCTGCTTGGAGAAGACTACACTGACTGCTCCTTCATATTCCTCTACATCCTATGCACCATGTCCATCAGACAGGTATGTCCAGCACCACTAATGTGGTGACTTGACTGGTCATTCTAATGAATGGCTGTGGAAAAAGTCAAATCTATGGCCCAAAACACTCAATTAATATTGTGATGTGGTCTTGTATGTATGCATGTAACTTTGCATTGATGTTATTTGCTTGCAGGCATAGTCTTACTCCCACAGACATACACAGTCAGATGTTTGTCATCTTTAAATGTTTTTTCAAGTGAAATGAATTTGAATATTTCTTGAATATGATTTTTTTCAGGTGACTTGAAATCGAATATTCAAAAGTTAAATGTAATAATCATTCAATTCAATTACAAAACAATTAGTTTCAACTTCATATTGCGAAATACAGATTCAGTTTGTGCATACAGTTATTCAATTCATGCTATACCAATCCCCCAAAATTACATTGGTATTTGGTGAATGAACCGGAAAATAGGGGATTCATTTAACATTACATTTAAATAGTCACACAACTATTTAATTTTACAGTAGCATACAGAGCTCAAATTGCTACACCAAAATTTAGGGTAGTAAGGTCTGTATAGTGAAGTACTTTATTGCTTGTGGTTTCAGTTTTTAATGCATTTTCTTTATTTTTTAATAGAATATCCAGAAGATGCTGGGTCTTGCCCCTTCTCGGGCTGCTACGAAGCAAGCAGGAGGCTTTTTGGGCCCCCCCCCTCAGGCAGCCAAATTCTCCTAATCTCTGTTCATAACTTAAGCCTCGCCTGTGTACTGTTCTGGCAGACTAGAGGAAATGTAGGACACCTTACTGCATCAAGGTCTAATGGCTCTCTGTGAACATTTGAGCACATTCTTCCAAAATTAACCTCTGGACATGCAACAGAATGTAAGCTACCTGACTGTGTTTATATTTTAAATTGGTTTGTTTAATCTTTAGTTATTTAAAGGTGACAAGTTTATTCCCTAATGGAGCTGTCACTCCCCTGGTGACGTATACGGCGTCAGTATAATTTGTTGTGTGTTTGGAATATTTCTGTGCTGTATGCATTTTGATGTAGTATGTACACTTTGTATTGCATTCTGAGAAATCAGGTGATTGAAATAGGAATATAGAGAAGGTACAGTGTCTCCACACATTCTGAATTATTGGACAATTCATCTTCTCTTCAAAAAGTTATTAGTTATGCAGAAAGATTAAACTGGTGTACTTAGCAGATTGATTTTTTGAATCTGATGGTTTTACTTTCCCATCTTAATTTTAATGTATTCCAACCAGATACAGTACTGTGTGTTGTTGTTACTTTAGTCATTAAGTGTTAATAAAACAGTAAAACCCATGGTACGTTTGTGTTCCCCTGTGCTGAGATGTATATATTATTTATCTTTTGACTTTCTTATTAAGTCAAAATGTTGTTTGTGAGCAAAGTGTGACACAGGACTACGATCCAGGCCTACAGGCCCCAGAAGCCTCTGGGGAGGCCCATTCCAGTGAAACTCCCAGGGGTTATGGGACCCTCATAGTGTGTGGAGGAGGGCAGGACAGTCTTATTGCTGTTCTACAGAGACTACATTAAATTAAATCACTAACATGCTGGTTAAACAGCAAAAATATTTCCACCTTGCCACAGAGAGAAATTACTGTCTGTTGGAAATATCCAACAGTTCCAATCAGTGTCATAGAGAGTAAAACAGACAGTGCCAAACATCAGCTGTAGTATCTTGAGCAGGACACCAGAGGTCAGGCTCTTTCTAATAGAATCCGCTTTCATATAGCAAATGATGAAATGCATTAAATTAAAGCGTTAGTTGATGTGACTGATTAAACGTTTTGTGATGTGAGTGTGGGACTTATATTCTTCATGACCTGCATAGTTGTTTTTGACATAATGTGTGCTTAAGAGGGTGAATCATCCCTCAGTGGATATTAAGTGTCTAAAGAACAAATAACTTGTTACAATTCAGGAGTTGCAACTGTGATTGTAATGAAAACCAACTTATGTGATCAGGCGTCCCCCAGGGTCAAGTTTGAGATCCCCTGCAGTAGATAAAGAGGATGAGGCGATTGACGTGAACATAAAATTGCCATTTTGGATATGTTTGGTTGGAGGCTTAGCAATCAGCACATCATTTTTACATCACATTGGTTTTGAAATCAGCCTGAAAACCCTGTTGGACACCACACCTCTGTCAAGCTTTACACCTTAGTGGATTATGACCATTTGACATATGTATGCTCTAACAATGTTTTTATATAGGGTACAATTTTATAGTGTTTCATATCATCCTCTTAGATATGCATGGTTATTCTTTACTATCCGTAGGCTATTCAGGCCGTACAATATTATGGTGGATGTATTGGGGGAGTAACTAGAGATGGCATAGACCACCTGTGTGGGATTTATATTATAGATGGTTGAGGAACTTGCTACATGCCATATGAATTACTGATTCGAGGAGTGTTGGTTTATTTTGTGGTAATTGATGTATTGGAGTGTGGACATGCTGTGGTAAAGATGTGTATTGTGCACTGGTGTAGTTTTCCTGCCAGGATTGTGGTTGGTCCCTGACCCCACATAGGTTTAGGAGATGCTAATTGCCCTTATATCTATAAACAAATGTAGGCTGTTCTGGTGTCCTAGAGTTACTTTTTAATAAAACTGTAACTAGACCTTAGATAAGCTGGTCCTTGCTATAAATTAACCCCTTCAGTACCCTAACTCAGCATCACCCAATTAGATTGTGTCTGTCTTCCATCCCTACTAGGTGAAGAGGTTATATGAGAGGAGTGGAGGGCTTTTGTTAGTGGTGGTTGATTTTGGCTTGAGTTGAGCATGGAGAAAATTCGAGTTTTCTTTTGTTTTGTGGTCATTCCTTAGTTGTGCATTGTTCTATTTTTTTTCCCTCCTTTCTTTTGGTCCTTTGCGCTGAAGCTGTAAGTCGGGGAATTCTGTTCCTTGTTCTGTTCCTTGTTCCCTTGGGGTCACTTTCAGAAGGGTAACCTGTTATAAGGGGATAAGTAATAGGAGACCTCAGCTGGATTCAGAACTGCTAGACTATAAATGTGAGGGAAATCCTACTTGTCCTGGTGTTTCTGTGCTTGGATGGGGCTAGATAGTGTTACATTGGATTGGTAATGGGTTGTGACCATCTGTTGGACTTTGTTATCAAGCACCCGACAGCACTCTTGTCCCTGAGCCAACTGGGAGAACAAAGGTGGTGGCTGCACCCACTATCCTGAAATACAGTAATCTTTGCAAGAACAGCAGTTAGAGATGTGGTGATTGTAAAAATGCACCACCGCTTTATTCCCTCTATTTTCCAAACAGTTAGGTAAGCCTAACGGGCAACACCTTGTGTGATTTAGAAATAACATGTTGAAGCTCCATAGCTAACACTATCTAGCATTGTGCATCAGTGATTGAACAGTAAAATATAATTTGTGAAATGGTTGATAGTTGACAGCTACATATGAAGTGTATTTGGCTCGCTTCTGTGTTTTCTTGACTGCAGTGGTTACTGTATCTGTACTACTGGTGCATTTTACTGTCATGGTTTCCAAAATGTTATGAAAAATCTAATGGATGGTATGACACCATGCTTCAACTGTATAGTTTTGCTGCAGGAATTGCCCAGATACTATGCCTTGCCTTTGCCTCGCAAGTTATGCATATAATAGGTCATGGGATGGTAGATGCAGACAAGGCAATCTTGGCGTGGACTCCTCTCTTTTGATATAAAGTATTAGCAGCCTACAGCCTAGGTCAATGCAATGAGAGCCCTCTTCCATATTGAATAGCATATTGCTACAATGTACATTTGTAGTGTAGACTATTAAACCATTCAAATGACATCTCTGCACTGCTAAAGTAAGGTTACTCTCATCCTCTGTCATACAGAATTTACAGAAACGTCAAACCAGATAATTTACTCAGATTAATTCACTGTAATAAAACAGGGTAGAATTTCACATTTGAGAGAAACAACAGTACAGAAATCCTACTTTTGACAAAAAATGTAGGATCTATTGTGACGTGATGTGAGTATCCAGGAAAACAGTTCACAAGAGGGGCTGGTCCGTATAGCATGTAGGGACGAAGAGAAATGGCACGATAACTGCGAAACGTGTAATAAAACATGTGTCGCCTATATTTTTGTAGCAAATATTTTAGCAGCACCAATATTTACAATTTCTTAAAATAATTTGTCTCTGTCTTAATTACGTGAAACTTACTAGTTACGCTCTTCTGTTTCAACAATGTTCGTAATAAAGAATATCGGTACTTGCATATGCGTTTACGCTTACTAGAAAGGATTAGTTTTTTCTACAAACCCTGTGATTTGTGTGGGAGCAAAGTTCGAACTGGAGACAGTAAAAAGGATCAGGCCATAATTTTCACTCGGACTGCAAGGACGTTGCATGCGAGTCAGACATTCTGCAAACTGTCTAGGTAGTGTTACTACGTAATTTACTAAGCTAACATTACTTATCTTCAGCAGAAGAAAGTAGCCAATCAAGATGGCTGGAGCGCTTCGTGTTCTGTTGTTGGGGGGGAAATATTAAAAATATATTTTATTACTATTATATTCTCATTAATGCATTGCTGTTCTGATAGTATAATGCTCAATGCCACAATTTAATAATGTTATGTGCGCGTTATTCTATAAGAACTGAAATGTGCTAGCTATTAGTTACCGTTTGCTAACCTTAGTTCTGTTAAGAATCTGAGCTGCAGCAGTAACGTTAGTTGAGGTCGTAGTTAACGACGTTGGTTCGCTGTCCGTTATACGTGTGGCTAGCTAACGTTATCCAAGATTCTTTTATTTTGTCAGTGATACTTTGTAGCGTCTATCGAGCTAACCTAGGCCTGGCGCTAGTTTATACAGACAGCATGGTTATCTAAAAACTCAGCAGTTCGATCAAATGGAAGATAAGCCATAGTTTAACCATTGCTAACTGTATTAGCTTGTTATGTATTGTGCAGTAACGTTTCGTTTTTGTTGCAACGTTCTAGCTAGACCAGATAAATAAATAAAAACGAAAACCGGGGTGGAAAAAAAATCCATACTGTGTTTCTCAACAGGTGACTTGTTTTGGACAGGGACTTTTAAACTATATTAAATACGGACTTTCGCTTCAGCATTTTAACGAGTTGTCTGACAGTGACGGATATGATTTTGTCAGACGTAAATGTAAATACAGACGGTCCTCGGTCAGTGCACATGCTCAAGGTGTACATACATTGTGCTCCAGTGAACTGGTCTCAAGCTTGATCTTCGACCATTTGCTGAGTGGAGAATGTCAGCACAGCCGTGCAGAATGCGCGTACAGTATTACTCCGCCTGGTTACTCTAGTTCCAGCTAACGTTAGATGGCCAACGTTAATTTGGCTAGGTAGCTAGTTTGTTATTGTTTGTGTTTTTCTGAAAGTGAGGTAACTGCAAATTATGTTCCAGTTGTAAATGACCAAGCTAACTTGTTTTTTAATTATTGTTATTATTTAGGTGTTTCACGCGTACTTTAACTTTTGCGAAAATGGCCGAACTACTCCGAACTCCCCTCGTTCCTGCTGCTGTGATCCGAAGTGCTTCAACCGGGACACTGGAAGTGAAGGAACCTCTGAATTTCTGGTGCGGAGCCAAAGTGAAGCCCAAGGATGTGAAAAACGCCGAAACTGTTTATGAACCTGCTACAGGTATGAACGGATGCAACGAAATATGAACGGTGGTGTGTGACTGCGTATCTCCGTTGTTTTTGAAAATAATAATAATAATAATAATAAACTTTATTTGTATAGCACCTTTCATACATGATATCCAGCTCAAAGTGCTTCACAATTGTAAATAGAATTAAAAAGCAGAGATAAAATAAGATGATAAAAAATCTATAGGTAGAGGCATTCAAGGTAGACAAAAATAAATAAATAAGTAAATAAAAACAAATAAGTAAAAATTGTTAATAAAAAAAATACATGGCTGCATAAAATACAAAGACCATGGAATAACACTGTATTAACCAGTATTTAATTTAAAAGCCTGTTCGAACAGGTAGGTTTTGAGCAGTTTAAAAAAAATGTTTAGTAGTGGCTTTCACTACTGCTGTTTTGAAGGCATTAGGAAAGATACCGATTTCTAACGAAGTGTTGATTATCTTTAGGATGGAAGGAGACAGACTACTATAGATGTTCTTGATGAATTTATTGGGGATTGGGTCAAGAGCACAGGTGGAGGAGTTTGTTTGAGTTATGATCTTGCAGAGTTCAGTTTGCATAATATTTTTCAAGCATCTAAGAGTCGGTGGATTATGATGAGGTGTGTCAGGCTTATTAGTTGTAATGACAATGCCTGTCCTAATTGAGGTAACTTTATCTTTGAAAAAGCTTGCAAATTCTTGACATTTCAGAACAGAGGTTAGACTGATTGGGTCAAAGGGGGTTGGATTTAGTAGTCTATCAATGGTAGAGAATAGAACCCTAGAATTTCCGCTATTTTCAGTAATGACTTTAGAAAAATAGATCTGTCTCTCAGTGCGAACAGCTTTGTTGTAGGTGACAATGCTATCTTTCAGAATGCTACGGTGGACCTCAAGCTAGGTTTTTCTCCCATGTTCTTTCAGCTTTTCTGGACAATTGCTTTAGGTCAAAGGTAGTTCTGTTCATCCAAGGTGTCGCCTTTTTTTGTTTTTTAAGGGAGCTACTTTGTCAAGCATGACACTCAAGTTTACTGTTGAAAGCATCTACCAGTTCATTTAAGGGATAGTTAAAGATCTAAGATGAGCTCAGCAAACTGCAGTTGTTGTGTCTAGATGGCATTTTTTAATTGTGGTTTCAGAATTATTCCTTATTGTATCTAGTAGGACATTGAAAAATACAGAGTAATGATCAGACACATCGATATCAGATACCAGTATATCGGTGACAGTAATCCCTTTTGAGATAACTAAATCAAGAGTGTTACAGAGGAAATGGTGCCAGGAGAGATTACGTCCATAGTAGGTTAGGATCACAAGTGCCTCTTGTTGCGTAAGACACATTTTTAAAGATCTGTTTGCACATGCACTCCTATATTCAGTTTGACTTAAGGCCATAATAGCAATATAACAAATGCATACCAGCAAAAAGAAGTACTTGACTACCGTTTGCTTCAGAATAAGGTTCAGAGAGCTGCTGAACATAAGCACAGTGTCTGCCTTGGGCAAACCAACCGCTAAGAATACAAATCAAATTGCTTTTCAGTGATAACATACACTAAGGAAAATAAGAAGCATAAATTAAGAGTAGAATTACAAGGAATTAATGCCAATGGAAAATATTCTAAAAGCAGGATGGTGGGAGTCTGTTCCCATAATATAGTTGGGTAGAAGGCCATACTTCCCCAAACTTTGGTGTTAAATATTGCTAGTACACCTAGCACACAAGAGTTTATATTGCTATTGCCACTTACCAAATACCACTTGCTAATAATTTTAAGAGATCTCTTGTGGAATGTGGACTTCTTGTCACTTGATTGTGTAATTGTCAGTTGTTTGACATGCCGATATTTACATGTGGAATAGTAACTATTCTTCTTTCTCCTTGCCTGAATTCAAGTTATATTGTTGAGGTAAAGCTCCATTAATCTGTTCTGTGCATCATAAGAAAGCACTAATAATTTGTGAAATGAAGCTGTTCAATAGTGCATTTTGTCAAATGAACATTGAAATATCCTGGGAAAATATACATTAATATATTTCTCCTTCTCTCATGCTATGAAAACCAACTGTTGATGTGAAACAAGTGTTAATTTATTTTATTTTAAAGAGCAGTTATCATAGCTTGACACGTGTACTTGGACACAACAAAAATTTTGCAAACTTATAATGGCTACTAATGCTGAATCTAAGTGGAAATTGTGTGTACTAGGCTTTAATTAGTACCTACTGTACCTGCAGGGCGTGTTCTGTGTCAAATGGTGCCATGTGGGGCTGAGGAGGTGGACCAGGCCATACAAAGTGCCCATTCTGCCTTCCTAAAGTGGAGCAAGATGGCAGGTATGGAGAGAGCCCGTGTAATGCTGGAAGCTGCCCGCATAATCAGGGTAAGGAATCAGCTCTGTAAAACTTCTATTTAAAGTGACAGGGGTGGGGGGGTCACATTGACTACATTTTTTAAATTCATCTCCTCTAGAGCTGTTTTATATCTTTGTCCATTGATTAGGTCCACTTTTCAGTATGTTGCCTCATCTAGGCCTTCCAACAGTGAATCTAAAAGTATTTTATGGGGGCGACGGATAGCGTAGCAGTCTAATGCACCGTATTTTGTCCGCCCCAGGGAGAGGTGGGAGGGTGAGGGTGAGCTGGGTCGAGTTCGCCGTGGAGCACGTAAGGGTGTCTCCAGAACGTGGGTGGGACTCGAAGGAAGTGGAGTTAGGAAAATTAGCTTGCCTCGTAGGGACCAGTGACTCGTGTGGGGAGGGTAAATTGAAACAAATAGAGGGTGTAATTGGCTACTAAATTGGGAGAAAAACAGAAAAAAATCTGAAACAAATAAAAAATGTAAAAAAATATCATATGTTTTATGTCATATATTCATATTTTTGGGAATTTATTGTTCATAAAATTTTGCTCCAGTGGCGGGCAGAATTGGATTGCTGACCAGACCACCATATTTCGTAATGACTTTTTTTGTTGTTGTTGATTTTGTTTTTATTTATAATTTGTCATAAAACTACAATTAGCAAATGTTGTAGCCGATGGTGTACTTGATTAAAAGCCTTTTCAGAAGAAAATTGTGGATTTGGGTATTGATCTCATATCCTACAATCATGAATTAGATTTCAACCCAATAATTTTCTGGAGTAATATTAATCATCACTATGGCCTAATTTCTAGAGAGACAATTCCTTACCTCTTATTAATACAGTCCTGCTTAAGACGAATAATCTTACTACAATACCAATGTTAAAACAATGCGATGTGAGTGTAATGTGTATTTTATATTAAAGCCTTAAAAATATTTTATTTACATTTGTTGAAAGGTTTATGGATGTTTTGATCATGCAGTGGTCAAAGGTATTGGCCGTAAACAATATGCAGAATCTGCAAAGTATTTTTGTTATACAATAGGATTTGTGATATTTGAGGGTAGACACACCAGCATTGGCTGGAAATTACCCTTAGTGTTACTCTATATCAGGGTTGTCAAACTCGGTCCATCGAGGGCCGAGTGTATGCAGATTTTTGTTGCAACCAATGACCACGCTACACCAGGTGATTTCAATTAGTTCCCCTCCTTGGTTGAAGAAGTGAGGTAATTAGTGAAGCCACCTGGTGTAGTGCATTGGTTGCAACAACAAAAAAACCTGCATACACTCAGCCCTCGGTGGAATGAGTTTGACACCTGCGCTCTATGTAGTGCCCCCTGTGTGAAAAAGGTATAGCCAATGATGCATTGCAATTCTTTTGAAGTGGCAGTGTTGGGGCATCTTTGAAATATGGTTCATTCCTAAGCCCTGCGTGTTTATATAGTCAGAGAGAACAACATGGAAATATTAGCCTAGCTGCCTGAGATGGATTGAAACCCATTGTTCCTACTAGAATTTTCTAAATTGTATAATAAAATGCATTGTTACATCAACCCACTCCAGTAACTCCAATAACATGAGCGGTAGTGGATACAATGGGTTTCATTCTATCTTCGGTGGCCACGTTATTCTCCCTGGCAATATAAACCAATTCAGGATCTCAGCTATTTTTTTAATGTGCTGAACTGTCCCTTTTTAAGGTCTGTAAATATTGAAGCATATGGTAAGGCATTGTTTAACATCACCTTGTCCCATTTCCGTAAACAGGAACGGAGAGATGATATTGCAACGGTAGAGGTTATCAACAATGGGAAGTCCATCACAGAAGCACGTGTGGACATAGATGTGGCTTGGCAGTGCATTGAGTATTACGCTGGTATGGCTGGAACGCTGGCAGGTAGGTACTGAGAAAGGACTGGTCTGTGTAGGAAATAATGTTCTCTTGATTAAATATTAAATATGACTCTGCCCTTCTGAGTTATGTACCACCAGAAGTGAATCAAGGGCTTCATCCAATCACGGGGCACCCGCTGATACAGTCCTTTTCTTTGTAAGGGGAAAATTGAGATTAGAATGTTCAAACTTTAGCCCCTTCCCACATGGAATCCGCAACATTGCCAGGTTCAATTATCCGGGTACGGTAGTGTTTTTCATCGTTCCCATATAGGTCTCCTATACGGAAAAAGTCTGTGTAGTCTGTTCCCACATGAAATGATCATTCCAGATAGATTAGTCAACGCAGGATGTATTTATTTGAAGATGTATTTATTCAGACTTTTCAGTTTGCTAATGATCTGGGCCTTCTGTGTCATTATACCTTGTTTGTGTAGGATGTCTGTTATTTTGTTGTAGACCACGGCATCTCTGATGGTGCCACAGAGCTGTCAGTTAATTTTGTGGTCTGCATGGATAGAAAAAAGTTATCTGGTCTCGGAGTCGATCCAATTTCCAGAAATGTTGAGTAGCTAAAACAAAGACTGCTAACTACTGTTAGGATTCAATGGATTTTGATGCTGAGAACACTGAACCCCCCTGGCCATATATTTAACACATTTAATGACTGTTCAAGAGTCAACTGACAAAGGGTACACATTTCTTAACTATGCACATAGAAGACAATACTGCTTCCAATGTTAAATACTACCCAGCTATCAATTGGCTAGCTAGCTAATGTTCACTATTTGGCAATGTGGTTAGTTAATACAATGCTCCTATGCCACACAGCTACTATTTGCATAATGTAATAGATTTTTATATTGCAGTTACTTGCTATCAGGTAGATGGATGTGAAATGTTAGGAAAATAGCCTCCATAAACTAGCATCAGTAGCTAGCTGGATGTGAAATGCTATTATATAACTTATATATATATATAATAGCATTGTAGCTTCTATAATAACTTATTATATTATATTGTTATATATATTATATTATGAACGCACCGTTGTATGGCAATGTAAAATCGCCATACATAAAAACGTCATAACAGTTTGCGTGCTTTATCCAGGAA
This sequence comes from Aldrovandia affinis, assembly GCA_029706075.1. Classification (NCBI taxonomy): domain Eukaryota; kingdom Metazoa; phylum Chordata; class Actinopteri; order Notacanthiformes; family Halosauridae; genus Aldrovandia; species Aldrovandia affinis. The sequence continues at coordinate 270,852 of JAINUG010000145.1, read as the reverse complement.
TTTTGTTGCCTTTGTTCCCACCCAAGCTGTGGTGAAAGATTTCCGTAAATCTTACTAGGTCCTGAGCAGGAAAATTGCCGGAGCATCTTGCACAGAAAAGCGACTCCAGCAGCTCCTGTTCCCACATAACACCAACACGGAAAATTACCTAAACATTTACGGGTTAAGGTGCATGTGGGAAAGGGGCTATTTTTCCAAAACAAATGTAATGGGTGTACACTACATTGGACAGACCAAGAATTGGTAAAATGCAAGAGCCATTTGTTTGGTGCGTGCTTGGCTCTTATAATAATGCCCTTTCACTAAGGTTCATTTTCTTATATTTTGATGTTTTCCAGAAAACAGAATTGCTTTCAAGCTCCTATTAAATTGTAAGCAAATGATTTGCTCCCTTGATTAAAGCTGAATTCCTTAATTTGTCATCCATTTTCCCTGAAGGCCAACATGTCCAACTTCCAGGGGGTTCGTTTGCCTACACCAGGCGTGAGCCCCTGGGAGTGTGTGTGGGAATTGGTGCCTGGAATTACCCCTTCCAGATCGCAGCCTGGAAATCTGCCCCTGCGCTAGCTTGTGGTATGAGCACCCCACTTCTCCCACCACATGCCACATACTGTAGCTACAGTGCACTACATCATTTCCTGTCTTATGTACCCCATTCCAGGGCGTAACCCTGGCCTGGTCCTACTGCTTGAGCTTTTTTTTACATTTCATTGGTAAAACGTTTTTTTTAAAGTACCTCCCTGTGAGGCATTAGCTGAAGTGCAGAAGTGGCCTGTGTATTCTTGATTCAGGTGTCAGATTTGGGGATACTGAAATTCATTGAGTGGTTGACTTGCAGGGCGTTGAATAGTTGAACAGTAACTCCATCCTCTTGCTCTATCCACCTCAGGCAATGCCATGGTGTTCAAGCCGTCTCCAATGACCCCGGTGACGGCCGTTATGCTGGCAGAGATCTATGCTGAAGCTGGAGTCCCAGAGGGGCTTTTCAATGTAGTACAGGGTGGAGCAGAGACGGGTACTCTACTCTGCCACCACCCATTGGTGGCAAAGGTGTCCTTCACTGGCAGTGTCCCCACAGGCAAGAAGGTACAGTGGTAGACCAGAGTTCCCCATTATAGGCTTACATTTTGGTATCCTTTATTGTAGTGATTAATGTCTTATCTTGATTGTCGATGCGTAATTATTTTTCGAACTTCGAACTTCGAACTCCTAGTCCGATACTCACAGAGCTTCTTGCACGCAGCAAACTCATGCCAGCTTCCCTTCCCCTTTACCCTGGGGAGGACAGCCAATTGTCGACCCCAAGTGAGACTGCCGGCTGTAGGAGGCACTAAAACATTTTGAACATGTCACAAAACTTTCCTTGGTCATGTGATATGTCCAAGTATACTACAACTGTAGTATACTTGGAAATGTTTTTGAAATTAACTTCCTTGCAGGGTAACTGTGGACTGTATGTCCGTTTCCTGTCTCCTGCAATCCTTATCCTGTAATGAACAGGTGCTACATTAGTAACCACTAGCTCCACTTATTACAAGTTATGAATACATTTGTAGAGACACAGCTCAGTTAATCTTAGTATCTCTCCTATTCACTCGGGGTGAGTGTACTGTTGACACCCTTTCATGGGTGTGTGATTTCATGACACAAAAGGAGGATGAGATTGGGCTGGCTGAGAATGGGGCTCTGTAATGGTCCATCTCCTTCACTCTCACAGATCATGGAGATGGCTGCAAAGGGGGTGAAGCCTGTGACCTTGGAGCTGGGAGGGAAATCTCCACTGATCATCTTCAGTGACAGCGACATGGAAAATGCTGTGAAGGGGGCACTCATGGCCAACTTCCTGTCCCAGGGTGAGGTATGTAGCAACAAGCTCTCGTATAGTGCTGAGCTCCCTTTCATGGACTGTAAGCTGCAGTTTTCCTCTGGGTTGTGCATGATTTACAGGTCATTTTGTTGATTTGTTTGTTGATAACCCTGAATCTAGAAAAAAATTCAATGGTCCAATGAGCTGATGTAAACTTGTTTTCTTTTTGCAGGTGTGCTGTAACGGTACACGGGTCTTTGTCCAGAGGGATATTATGCCCAAGTTCCTGGAGGATGTGGTTAAGAGGACCAAGGCCATTACAGTTGGGGACCCCCTGCTGGATGGGACCCGCATGGGGGCTCTGATCACCCGGCCACACCTGGACCGAGTGCTAGGTTTCATCAGCCAAGCCAAGAAAGAGGTACCTGGGTAGAGTTGTACAACTGCTCACCAAATAGGCTGTTTTTATCTGTATTATAAAATACATCTACCCTGTTTTATAATAGTTCCATGCAGTTCTGAAATGAAGATATAAATCAGTTGCATTAGTAACACTTGATGTACATTTGTTTGCTATCCTGAAATGCTCGTCCATGTGTTCAGGGTGCCAGGGTACTGTGTGGAGGGGAGCCCTTGGTACCCGCTGACCCCAAACTGCAAGGAGGCTACTTCATGTCCCCGTGTGTTCTGGGTGGGTCCTCTTACATATGTTTTGTGAAGATGGTTGGATGGAGTGTATCGTAGCTCTCTGCGCCGGTCTGTCTGCCCTTGTATGACTCTGCCTGACCTCAACCATCCCTGAATGTTCCCTACCACAGATAACTGCAACGATGACATGACCTGTGTAAAGGAGGAGATATTCGGCCCCGTGATGTCTGTGCTGCCCTTCGACACGGAGGAGGAAGTACTGAAGAGAGCCAACAATACAACATTTGGGCTGGCAGCTGGGGTCTTCACCAGGTACCGTCCTTCCCCTCTAACCTCCCCATGAGCAGCTAATCAAGGTGACAGAAGGCTGCAGGTGAAGCTGAAAGCATTGACTGTATTTCTTTGAATACAGGGACGTGACGCGTGCCCACCGTGTGGTAGAAAATCTGCAGGCGGGAACCTGTTTCATCAACAACTACAACGTCAGCCCTGTGGAGGTTCCCTTTGGCGGGTATAAGATGTCAGGTATGGATTTACATCGACAGTAGGCACAGTAGAGCTAGTGCCCTATCAGATAATCAGAGGAGAGGTATGTCAGTGATGTTAACTGGTAACCTGAAAGCACGTGGTGAATAGCTAGGGGACACTTATGCAACGGTAACCTGAGGAACCCTGGTTGACTTAAAGCACCTTTACTGAGTGAAAACCGGGTTGTTTATTTTGGGATGTCTTTTAGCCCACTGCTAATCTTCCTAGAGTCCTATAGCAATCATACAATATACAGTAGAGTTAAAAAATAAAACAAAGTAAACTATAATCAAAATAGAATAGAAGACAGAGTTGAAATAAACCACAAGCAAGTTAAAAGTAATTAGGCAAAAATGATAATGCAAATAACAATAATGAAATGTTATTATATTGATAATGAAGTAGGTTTTTCTCATATGCACTGTTTTGCAATCACGGTTTTCATGAACATATTACAATTGTTTAAAATTATAACAAACATTTCAGGTTATTCCATGCTTTTCCTGCTCTGAAAGTGAATGCTCTTTTGCCCATCTCTGATTTGGGATTTAATTGAATGTACACATCTTTGGTTCTACTTCTTGTGTTTAATGCATGTCTGTCTTTAGCTTGATGAAAATGATGGATTTTATGGAAAAATATGAATGTTTCCCAGCATTTCTGAAATCTGTGGCCAGCCTAGTGCATTATGGATATCGATGGAGGACATCTCATAACATTACATTTACATTTTAAGCATTTAGCTTAGACACTCTTATCCAGAGCGACTTACAAGATGTGCATTAATACATGGTAAGAACAATCATTGTTCGCGCAAGAGATCAGCGCATTAATACAGCGATAGATATCATTGTTGGCAGCCACATTATGTCATTATATCATAATGTGTTTGATAATCACTTCACAGAACTATTCTAGGCGCTTTGTTCTGGGATTGTAGTCTCAGCAACTTTTGCATTACTCCAAACAGAGCAGTAGTTTACTTGACGGCGTATTAGTGCTTGAGAGATTTGTTTCAAAATCTGGACTGGAAGGAAGTTTGCAATTCTTATCATGTAAGAGGTTCTGATGATTTTTGTACATTACTGTGTAATGTGAGGTGACCGAGATGGACTATTATCTACCAAGACAACTAATAATCTAGACATAGAAAGTTCTTCAATAGATTTCTCAACAATTTTCAGTTGCCAGGAAGGCTGATTTTTTCTCTCTCTCTCTCTCTCTCTCTCTCTCTCTCTCTCTCTCTCTCTCTCTCTAGTAGAACATATGAACATAGATTTCGTTTTTATTTCCATCTTATTTAGTGACCCAATTTACAGTTCTGACCAGATCAGGCTCAAGAGCCTCTTGAATCGGTCTCACAGAATTGTCTGACACACGGATTGATGTATCATCTGTAAACAAACATGCTTTAAATTTAGAGAGCACCAGAGGGATATTGTTAGTATACGTTAAAAACAAAAGTGGTCCAAGGCAGCTTCCTTGTGGCACTCCACACTCAACTGAATGAAGTTAAATTAATGAACCATTAATGTACCTAACCAGCTTTCACTCTGTCAGATAGGACTGTAACCATTTCAACTTAATTTCAATTACAATATTTCATGGTCAACAAGGTCAAATGCTGCACTAAAATCGAGAAGCAGAACCCCCAAAGGTTCACCCTGGTCAAGTGACCTGAACCATTGATCAGTCATCAAGAGTTGGGATGTTGAATAATCTTTGCAAGCATGGTGTTGAATGTATGTAATGTTAAGTCTGCTGTAAGCATACTGCTAACATAGGTTTTTAGGGGGGCAGTGGTACATAAGCACTTAAATTGTTTTTGTTAGGATTATTTTTATTCTGCTGGCAGAGGATGAACTTTTCACTATATTGTGGATGGTAACATGCCTGAGTTAGGGACTGTTAGCATTCTAATTATGTTTCCAGCAATATGTCACAATGATTGCATCATTGTAATCACATTGCATTTAATACATTTTAACCACATTCCAAGTACTATAACATTCTAAACTTAATTGACCGTTCCAGCTAAGTCCTGCCCCCCAGGTTATGCTACGTTCACACGGAGCTTCATGTTGATTAATACAAATTGCGTTTGTATTAATTGAGTGACTTCTCAAATCAGTGACCCCCAAAGCTGGCGCTTGCTATGTGCTGATTAGTGAATTGCTATTATCAATCACAATGCACAACATATATTTGCATGTAGAATGTTGCTGGACAATTCCAGCCATGTTCTAAAACATTCTAAAACAAGTGTAAATGCCATTCTAAGCATATTCTATTGATATTCAAATGTCTGTTCTAATAACATTATAATTACGTCAATAAAGATAAACTACAAAAAAATGAATACAAACTGCAATCACATTCTAGTCAAATTCAAATGGCATAAAAATTCACTATTGAAAATTTGCTCTTGGCCTCCTATTAAAATATAGCAGGTGATGATCCAGAGGGGGCTAAGAGGCATGATCACATCTTTGGAGATCTTTATAAGATATGACCCCACAATTATCTGTACTTTATCTGGGGTGTGCTTTCCTCAACTGCTCAGAACTGCTTCTCTTCTTTCCCCAAAGGTTTTGGCAGAGAGAATGGCCAGGTGACAATAGAATACTACTCGCAACTGAAGACCGTGGTAGTTGAGATGGGTGATGTTGACTGCCTCTTCTAGACATCTGTGAACATTTACCACACTGACCATCGTGCTAAATGTAGAGCACTAAGTACTAATGCAGCTTTATCTCCCCAGCAAGCCACAGTTTCAACCCCCAGCACTTACCAGTCTGACTGAGGCCATGTAATACAGCATTTTTGTGATCAGATGAGAAGACCAACTGACCATTATGTGCCATAAAGATAATATAATAGTCTATATTTTTACTACTCTCACTAATCTAATCATAGAGAAATTGTACGCATTGACCAAATGGTGATAAACACAGTATACAGAAAAGGTTTTGAAAAGTAATTCCATTATCTACAAAACACAACATTGCTTTAAACCCACTGCTATTGTAGCATAAACCAAGGAGGTACCGTTTTTGAAACCCCCTTGAATATCCCACAGTCCTATTGTCAGTCCATGCTTTGCCAGAATAAATGTTTTTTGCTTGACTTGTTTACTTCCATCTTTCTGGGGAAACTTTGGGGTATTGTTGGGGATTTCCAGTATTTCCTTCACATTTTTACATTTGAGGTATTTAGCTAATTCTTTTATCCAGAGCGACTTACAAAAAGTGAATTTATACATGGTAAGATAAATCATGGTTAGTGCAAGAGATCAGCGTAGTAACACTGCAATAGACATCATTGTTGGCAGCTGCACATCATACCTGTAACAGGTGCAACACATGCTTGCAACACAAGGGCAAGAAAATTAAGTTTCAGGGCCATTGTTTAAAATGAATAGATAAATTATATTAACTTATTTTGTGGTTAATTCTAAACCTAGTTGGAAAATAATGGAGCATAATTAAAGTTGCATGGAGGTCATTGTAATACAGCACTCACATGTTTTAATGGTTGAAGGTTATCACAAACAAATATGATCTAGATCAATTTGTCAATGGATTTAAATGAATTAAACCTGATTTGGGATAATCTTCTGTCCTCAAATTACTTAGAAAATGACTGTAATACCAAATCTAAAAGTAAACACAACCTTCCTTGGCTTTAGGTCACTTTAGGTCATGAAATGGTAGCTGCGCATGCTGTCCTTCATGAATGGGAGGATAGTTTTTTTTTTTGACCATAATGTATTAACCATTTTATTATTGGAAAGCAATCTTGACATGGACTCCTCTCTTTTCATATAAGTGTTAGTAGCCTACAGCCTCTGACAATGCGATAAGAACCCTCTTTCATACTGAATGGAACTGCTAGAATGTACATTTGTAGTGTAGACCAGTGGTTCCCAACCTCGGTCCTGGGGGCCCACTGTGTATGCTGTTTTTTGTTACTGCCAGTCTTGATCAAATAAGGTTGTTGAAAACATCTGCAAGTTCATCATTTTTTCTTTAAACTTATTTTAACACAATGTTAAATGTTTGTTAAATGGCTCATTGCCAATTGTTCTGTCATTGAATTCTTAATTTTCCACAAATGATTTCAGTGACCAGCTGTTCACTTTCAAAAATTAGGCCCCCACTGATTTCAACTGTCTACAATTGAATCAAATAAAATATGTAACCTCTTTTTAAAGGAATCATGTGTCATACAGCGCATTACAGAAAATGAGAGCAATAGTGACTGATTAAATGTCCTGGGATGTGAACATGGGACATTTATTGTTCATGGAATGCATAGCTATTTCTGACATATTTCCTTAACAGAGTAAAACATGATTTAATAGAAATGAAAAGTGTCTAATTAAGAACAATTAACAGCTAGTTACAATAGAGAGGCTGCATTTATGGTTGGAACGAAACCCAGCAGACAGTGGGGCCCCCAGGACCGAGGCTGGGAACAACTGGTGTTGACTACTAAACCGTTCAAATGCCATCGCTTCACTGCTACGGGAAGATTACTGCACGCATCCTCTGCCATGCAGAATTGACAGAAACGTCAAACCTAAGAATTCACTCAGATGTATTAACTAATACAATAGGGTAGAATTTCACATTTGAGAGAAACAACTAGGCATTCAGAAATGCTTTTGACTAAAAATGCAGACGAGTATCCAAAAACATAGTATATTTAAATTAAAGCAAATTACTCTTTAAAAACCAAGGGGTTGACATACTAAACGCTGCACAATCAGAGCAATTTATTCTGAAACCGTTAAAGAAAAATGGTTTCTCGTAAGCGTCGAGCTAATTAATCATTAGAAATGGATAAAAACCTACAAGATGAGTTGGTAGGTATAGCAGGCAGGGGCGAACAGAAATTCTACGACAAATGCACAAACGTGTAGTGCTGAACGTGTCGCCTATATTGTATTGTAGGAGCAAAGCGCGTGTCCCAATGTTTACCATTTCTCAAAATAATTTCACTGTCGTAATTATGTTACTAGTTACACTCGTCTATGTGAACAATGTCCGTTATAAAAATGTCTACCTGTACGACGTTTCACATAAAAGATCGCAAAGGGCGTTGCATGCGAGTAAGAAATTTTGCTAGCTAGCCAGATAATGTAAGATAACCCTACGTGTCCTCAGCAGAAGAAAGTAAACCAGCCAAACTCTGGTTGACAAACACGCCTCCGAAAAAGATGGCTGGGACGCTTCGGGTTCTGTTGTTGGGGAATGCAAATTAAGTTTTTTGAGTTTACATAATTGTATTATCATTAATATGTTGTTGTTCTTGTAGTATAGCCTAATGCTTAATGTCACAATTTTAAAATAGTCAATGTGCGCATTATTCTATAGGCTTGAACTGTGCTATTAGTTACCGTTAGCTAACTGTAGTTCTGTTAAATTAAGAAGCGGAGCTAAAGCAGTAGCCTCACGTTAGTAGAAGTGGGCTCTTAGCTAACGACGTTAGTAGTTAGTTACAGGGTTACCAGAGTAGCGTCTAGCGAGCTAACCTAGGCGTCAAGCTGGTTTATACAACATGGTTAATTTAGACTGACAGGTATTGACTAGCCAACGTAACTAAATTAGCTAACCATTTCTAGCTCATTTGTTTTGCAGCGGTGCGAAATGATAGACTAATGTTTTCGAATTTCGCTTTTGCTGCAACATAGCGAACGTTGGCTAATGACGTTAACTTGGCTATATAGCTAGCTGGTACGTAATGGTTTGTGTTGCAAATTGTCTTGCAGTTTTATCCAGTAAATTAGCGTAGCTAAATTTTGTTGTTTTTATTTAGGTGTTTCACGCGTACTTTGACTTATGCGAGAATGGCCGAACTACTCCGAACTCCTCTCGTCCCTGCTGCTATGATCCGAAGTGCTTCAACCGGGACTCTGGAAGTGAAGGAACCTCTGAATTTCTGGTGCGGAGCCAAAGTGAAGCCCAAGGATGTGAAAAATGCCGAAACGGTTTATGAACCTGCCACAGGTATGGACGGATACACCGAAACGAGAGAAGCGTTTCGCTGCTTGCTAGCTAGCCATCTAAACTAGGGCTATTCAACTGGCAGTCCGGGGACAAATTTGGCCCTTTCATCATTGAGCTGAAAGAAAATGTGCAATGTTTGATGCATCTGAATAATACCATGTATAGGTCTTTACCAGCAAAGTGTCAGCATGGCATACTTCAGCATATGCATATTTTAAGGCAATATATTGGCCTTAAAAAGATTACCAATAAGTAGTTGAAGAACCCTGATCTAAAATAGTTGGCTAGCTAACATTGGGTGTGGAAGGGTTATTTCAAAGTCAAACCGTGAATACATTTTTTGAAGTGGTGCCAATAGAGTTGAAGTGCATAGTAGAGTAAGGGTTAAAGTACAGAACATTATCCATGGATTTCACAAGCCTCTCTTGTTGTGTAATTGATTTCACCTCAGATGAACCCGACCAGACACTGCCACATGTTTATTTTTGTTTGGTATACACTCCTATACACTCTGCAAGAAAGGGGTTGTGTGTGCATGTGTGCGTTGACCAATTATTTTAAGAAATGACCAAAAAACATAATTTCCTAATAATCAACTAAACGTGAAAAATGTAATTTGGTCACTCCTGTTTTGAATGCACCTTGTGTAGCAGTTTTGTAGACATGACAAATGCTTTGTAAAATATGCTATGCAAATATATTTTGATTGATTGGTTGATTGATTGATTGAAAAATGTGGAAGTGATTATGGTGTGTGCATCTGTTACCATTGGTGCAGTAAGCCAGGAAAACCTGCACTAAATATGGCTGAACTAAAAACCCTGACTGCCTGAAGGAGAAAAGACCATTGGGATGCTGAGCACAGGAATGTCAGATGTGTCCAGGGTTTCCATAAACTTTACTGCACAGAAGGCAACAATCTCATTTACAGTAATGACTAATTATTCAAATGGGTTGAACTTTATCAACAATGACCAGGGCACCCACACAAGATCTGTGTGCTGTCTATGATTAGGTATGTGAATCAGGTGTATCACAATGTGAGTGAATGCCATCTTCCTGCATCCCAGATTGTCAAGACATCTGGGTGATGCTATGGCCATGTCTGGTGAGAACACTGCATGCAGGAAATTGAGGACTCAAAAAATGTTGAACTCTTTCTTTAAAAAAAAAAAAAAAATGGGCCGCCATTGGTATATAAAACACCCCTGTTTTGAACATTGTCAAACTGCACACAATGGTGGAGCACTTATTTAAGAAATGAATCAATCTGCACTTTGTCCATTTTCAGTAAAACAACATGATGTAGTGTCATAATAGACTATTAAAAATATACGTTATGTACGATTTTTTTTTGGTCTATTTTCTTTACATTGCACAAAATATGTTACAGTCTAAACAAAAACATCTCTCTTCGAATTCACATTCGGTGAGAGATTTTCACACCATATTTTCGCACCGTACGAGGTAGTGTACAAGAGATCCGCGACACTTTCACACCTCGGCAGGTGGTCTCCTACAATAATTTAAAGAGAAATCTCCTGTGGGATCTGACTAGTTGTCACGTGATAAGTAATTACGTTAGCTGTTTCTGACATTACGTCTGGAATCGTAATTAATTGGTGATTTTGTCTGTCTGTATTTTTTATATATATGAAAACCAGCCATTGATGTGAAACAAGTGTAAGCAAGAGCAGTTTTAATTGCTTCTAAGTACCTGACACCTGAATCTAAGTGGAAATTGTGTGTACTAATTAGTACCTACTGTACCTACAGGGCGTGTTCTTTGTCAAATGGTGCCATGTGGGGCTGAGGAGGTGGACCAGGCCATACAAAGTGCCCATTCTGCCTTCCTAAAGTGGAGCAAGATGGCAGGTATGGAGAGAGCCCGTGTAATGCTGGAAGCTGCCCGCATAATCAGGGTAAGGAATCAGCTCTGTAAAACTTCTATTTAAAGTGACAGGGGTGGGGGGGTCACATTGACTACATTTTTAAAATTCATCTCCTCTAGAGCTGTTTTATACCTTAGTCCATTGATTACGACATGACCACTTTTGAGTATGTTGTCTCGTCTAGGCCTTCCAACTGTGGACCTAAAAGCATTACAATTTTTTATTTACATTTGTTGAACGGTGCATAGATATTTTGATCATGCAAAAGGTGTTGGCTGTACACATTATGCAGAATATGCAAAATATTTTTGTTATACAAGAACATTTGTGTGAAATTTGTATGAGGGTAGACACACAAGCATTAACTGGGAATTGCCCTTAGTATAAATAATGTCATTAATATTATGAACATAGCAATAATGCATCATAGTGTTACTCTGTACAATGCCCTGTGTGAAAAAAGTATGTGCAACGATACATGGCAGTTCTTTCGAAGTGGCAGTGTTGTGGTTTAGGGCATTGTTTCAATATGGCACATTCCTAAGTGTTATTGGTTTATATAGTCAGATAGAACAACATGGAAATGTTAGCCTCGCCACCTGAGGTCGATTGAAATCCATTGCTCCTACTAGCATTTAATGAATTGCATAATAAAATGCATTGTTACATCAACCCATTCCAGTTGTAAACGTGAGCGGTAGTGGGTACAATGGGTTTCAATCTGAGGTGGACACGTTGTTGTCTCTGGTAATATAAACAAATCCAGGGTCTTAGTTTTAGGCAACTTTTATGGTAAAGAACCTTTTTAAAAGTGTTTTTTAACATTTGCTAATTTGCTGAACTGTCCCTTTTTTAAGGTCTGTAAATATTGAGGCATATGGTAAGGCATTGTTTAATGTCACCATGTCCCATTTCCATAAACAGGAACGGAGAGATGATATTGCAAAGTTAGAGGTTATCAACAATGGGAAGTCCATCACAGAAGCACGCGTGGACATAGATGTGGCTTGGCTGTGCATTGAGTATTACGCTGGTATGGCTGGAACGCTGGCAGGTAGGTACTGAAAAAGGACTGGTCTATGTAGGACATACTGTTCTCTTGATTAAATATTAAATATGACTCTGCCCTTCTGAGTTATGTACCACCAGAAGTGAATCAAGGGCTTCATCCAATCACGGGGCACCCGCTGATAGTCATTTCCTCTGTAAGGGGAAAATTGAGATTAGAATGTTCAAACTTTAGCCCCTTTCCCACATGGAATCCGCAACATTGCCAGGTTCAATTATCTGGGTACGGTAGTGTTTCTCATCATTCCCATGTAGGTCTCCTATGTGTATTTTTTTATTTTAGAGTCTGTTCCCACATGACATGATCATTCCAGATAGATTAGTCAATGCAGGATGTATTTATTTGAAGCAGACCTTTCAGTTTGCTTATGATCTGGGCCTTCTGTGTCATTATACCTCATTCATGTAGGATGTCTGTTATTTTGTCGTAGACCACGGCATCTCTGACGGTGCCACAGAGCTGTCGGTTAATTTCGTGGTCTACGTGGAAGTGCAATGTTCAAACGCAATGTTCAAACATTGTTCAAAAACAAATGTAATGGGTGTACACTACATTGGACAGACCGAGCATTTGTAAAATGCAAGAGCCATTTGTTTGGTGCGTGCTTGGCTCTTATAACAATGCCCTTTCACCAAGGTTCATTTCCTTATATTTTCCTTATACATCTTCCAGAAAGAAATTTGCTTTCAAGCTCCTATTAAATTGTAAGCAAATGATTTGCTACCTTGATTAAAGCTGAATTCCTTAATTTGTCATCCATTTTCCCTGAAGGCCAACATGTCCAACTTCCAGGGGGTTCGTTTGCCTACACCAGGCGTGAGCCCCTGGGAGTGTGTGTGGGAATTGGTGCCTGGAATTACCCCTTCCAGATCGCAGCCTGGAAATCTGCCCCTGCGCTAGCTTGTGGTATGAGCACCCCACTTCTCCCACCACATGCCACATACTGTAGCTACAGTGCACTACATCATTTCCGGTCTTATGTACTCCATTCCAGGGCATAACCCTGGCCTGGTCCTACTGCTTGAGCTTTTTTTTTACGTTTCATCTCCCTGTGAGGCATTAGCTGAATTTTCACATTGCTAAGTGCGGAAGTGGCCTGCGTATTCTTGATTCAGGTGTCAGATTTGGGGATACTGAAATTCATTGAGTGGTTGATTTGCAGGGCGTTGAATCCGTGTAACAGTAACTCCATCCTCTTGCTCTATCCACCTCAGGCAATGCCATGGTGTTCAAGCCGTCTCCAATGACCCCGGTGACGGCCGTTATGCTGGCAGAGATCTATGCCGAAGCTGGAGTCCCAGAGGGGCTTCTCAATGTAGTACAGGGTGGAGCAGAGACGGGTAGTCTACTCTGCCACCACCCCTTGGTGGCAAAGATCTCCTTCACTGGCAGTGTCCCCACAGGCAAGAAGGTACAGTGGTAGACCAGAGTTCCCCATTATAGGCTTACATTTTAGGGATACATTTTGGTATCCATTTATTGTAGTGATTCATGTTTTATCTTAGTTATAATAACATAATCATTATTTTGGTAATGTCATTTAGCTTGCAATCTATATACTTTTTGATGCAACTTTGTAAGTTGGATGACTAGGTATTTTCCCTGTGTGTGGCTGTGCATGCATGCATAGATGTGTTTAGTACAAGATAACTTTGTTTTTCCAATTCTTTTGTTCTGAGTTTTCAGAGGTCACACAATTACGAGAGTAATATTTAGCTGGTTGAAAAATAAAATATTCAGATTGGTGTATATTTTTTATTTGTACTGATGAATGCTTTCATTTTTCATAGTTTCAAAATAATCAGACGTGTTGAATTTGAGAGTTATTATAGAGCTTTTTAAAAATTATTGAGTTATTTTTTCCTGTTTTTCTTCCAATTTGATGGCCAATTATACCCTTGTCTCCATCAACTATACCTTTCCTTCGTGCTATGAGTTCACCGTCTGCAACTTTGGGACCATCAGTGACAAAGGCAACCTGAACCACGTGGGTTCTGAGTCAGAACCAAGCGGTCAACTCTTACTGCAATACTCACAGAGCTTCTTGCACATCCCCTTTACCCTGGGGAGAACAGCCAATTGTAGACCCCAAGTGGGACTCCCAGCTGTAGTGGGCAATCTGCACTTAAGAGGCACTAAAGCTTTTTGAACATGTCCCAAAACTTTCCTTGGTCATGTGATATGTGCAAGTAAATAACATCTGTAGTGTACTTGCAAAGTTGAGTCAAATTAACTTCCTTGCAGGTTAACTGAGGACTGAATGTCAGTTGCCTGTCTCCTGCAATCCTTATCCTGTAATGAACAGGTGCTACATTCGTAGCCACTAGCTCCATTACAAGTTACGAATACATTTGTAGAGACACAGCTCAGTTAATCTTAGTATCTCTCCTATTCACTCGGGGTGAGTGAAGATGAGATTGGGCTGGCTGAGAATGGGGTTCTGTAATGGTCCATCTCCTTCACTCTCACAGATCATGGAGATGGCTGCAAAGGGGGCGAAGCCTGTGACCTTGGAGCTGGGAGGGAAATCTCCACTGATCATCTTCAATGACAGCGACATGGAAAATGCTGTGAAGGGGGCACTCATGGCCAACTTCCTGTCCCAGGGTGAGGTATGTAGCAACAAGCTCTCGTATAGTGCTGAGCTCCCTTTCATGGACTGTAAGCTGCAGTTTTCCTCTGGGTTGTGCATGATTTACAGGTCATTTTGTTGATGTGTTTGTTGATAACCCTGAATCTGTTAAAAAGCATAAAATGGCCCAATGAGCTTATTTTGTTTTCTTTTTGCAGGTCTGCTGTAACGGGACACGGGTCTTTGTCCAGAGGGATATTCTGCCCAAGTTCCTGGAGGATGTGGTTAAGAGGACCAAGGCCATTACAGTTGGGGACCCCCTGCTGGATGAGACCCGCATGGGGGCTCTGATCAGCCGGCCACACCTGGACCGAGTGCTAGGTTTTGTCAGCCAAGCCAAGAAAGAGGTACATGGGCAGAGATGTACAACTGCTCACCAAATAGGCTGTTTTTATCTGTATTGTAAAATACATCTACCCTGTTTTACTCTTACAATAGTACCAAGTAGTTCTGATTGAAATTAAGATATGAATCCAGGGGCCCAGATTAGCAGTCGTCCTATCGTCTCAGACAAGTAAAAATTAAGAAGGGCGACCTTCGATTTCCAAGTGTAAATTTAGGATTATTATTTTTTTTTATTTTTTAAGTTCCAAATGGGAAAAGCGAAACATTGTCACTCGCATGCAGTCTGTGCTCAACGCGTTTGTTGTTGTTGCTATGCCAGACTCTGCAGCAGTCAAGCAAATTTGTGGATTGCGGCACATAGACACAACAGCGAGAACCAGCGAGTTAGTTAGTTAGTTAGCTAGCTAACGTTAGCGTTCATGGACATTGAATATCGATATCTGTTGTTGCTAGTTGCTTGCTAACACAAGGTTTAGTAAGTGATCATGCATTTATCACTTACCAAGCCTTGAATTAGCAAGCAATATCCGTGAACACTAGCTAGCTAGTTACTGTCTATATTCAGTTCAGTGAGCCATCCCACCAGGCTGAAGAATTGCTGTGGAGAATTTTCCTGCAGTGATTTCTCATCTCCGAACTACAGTCCAAGCACAAATCATTCACACATCCCTGCTCGGTTAAATCTAGGAATTATTAGCTAGCTATTACATTAGCTGCCATACCACACTCTAGTTGGGAATGGAAAAATCTCTCTCGTTCGAGTCCCAACTAGAGTGTACGTTATGATATACTGTACAGTCAGAACACTAACGCTAGAGCACACGCTGCACAAGGCAAACATAAATATCCATGTGGAAAATAAATAACGTTAATCTTTGGGCTACATACAACATAGTGATTGCATTTTCAAAGATGTGGAGATTTATTGAGGGTGCAAGTCCACCCCCCACTAAAAAGGCTAAAACCAAAGAAGATCAGCTAAAAACTCAGCAAAAATATGATTCTGAGAGCAGAGATCGCACTTTCCAGGAAAATTGGAAGGTGAATAGACCAAGGACAAGTATGACTTTTACCCTAATCTGGGCCCCTGTGAATCAGTTAGAGTTAGTAACACTTGATGTACATTTGTTTGCTATCCTGAAATGCTCGTCCATGTGTTCAGGGTGCCAGGGTACTGTGTGGAGGGGAGCCCTTGGTACCCGCTGACCCCAAACTGCAAGGAGGCTACTTCATGTCCCCGTGTGTTCTGGGTGGGTCCTCTTACATATGTTTTGTGAAGATGGTTGGATGGAGTGTATCGTAGCTTTCTGCATCGGTCTGTATGACCCTGCCTGACCTCAACCATCCCTGAATGTTCCCTACCACAGATAACTGCAACGATGACATGACCTGTGTAAAAGAGGAGATATTCGGCCCTGTGATGTCTGTGCTGCCCTTCGACACGGAGGAGGAAGTACTGCAGAGAGCCAACAATACAACATTTGGGCTGGCAGCTGGGGTCTTCACCAGGTACCGTCCTTCCCCTCTAACCTCCCCATGAGCAGCTAATCAAGGTGACAGAAGGCTGCAGGTGAAGCTGAAAGCATTTAATGTATTTCTTTGAATACAGGGATGTGACGCGTGCCCACCGTGTGGTAGAAAATCTGCAGGCGGGAACCTGTTTCATCAACAACTACAACGTCAGCCCTGTGGAGGTTCCCTTTGGCGGGTATAAGATGTCAGGTATGGATTCACATCGACAGTAGGCACAGAGTAGATATTCATTTCACTGATGTGACGCATCCAAGCTGTGAATTTGAAATGTATTTCGTGCATCGGTACCCTGAAAAAATTACAGAAATTCACAGAACCACCTCATCCAAACGACACCTGTATTTATGATGACCACGATTGTCAGATTGTTTCCATACCAGAATACCACAGCACACACTATTGCAAGATGCAATAACTGATTCCTTTGCTGGTAGGGTAGAAATTGCCAAGCAGCAGGATTGTACCAATACAAGGTGGACGATCAATCGAGGCACAAAGTCGTGTGGCAAAAGGTGCCATTGTAGAAGACACCATTTAATAGAATGGAATGCAATTTTGAATATTTTTTTAACAGTGGGAATCACCATTTGTACTATGCTCTTGCATCACCACTATGCCACTCACACAGGGAGCGCTGCAGCTAAAGCATGTACACTCCTTAAATGCTCTCGCCTCTGAACCATTGATGCTTATCCACACTACAAGCCACACAGTGTATTACAGTAGAGCTAGTGCCGATCAGATCATCAGAGGAGAGGTCGATCTCAGTGGAGTCAACTGGTAACCTGAAGGCACGTGGGGAATAGCTAGGGGACACTTATTGAACGGTAACTTGAGGAACCCTGGTTGACTTAAGGCCACTCTGCCAGGGCAGAACACAGGCAATTGTGTCCCACCAATGCGAACTCCGACAGTAGTTGTTGTTGGCTATTGACATAACCCAGACTATGTCAATAGCCTATGTCTAGGTTCTAGGGCTCAGCCTGTGCTTGTAGAAAACACCTTTACTGACTGAGCCACTTGTAGCCCTATGGAATGCAATTATTAAATCCAGTGATCGCCTGATGGACTTGAATGTATGTAATGTTATGGCTACTGTAAGCACACTGCTAACATACATTTTTAGGGGAGCAGTGGTGCATAAGCACCTAATTAGTTTTTGCTAGGATTATTTTTATTCTGCTGGCAGAAGATTCACTTTTCACTGCATTGTAGATTGTCACAGATCACATGCCTGAGCTAGGCCTGTATGTCAACCATTAACATTCTAATTATGTTTCAGTGATGTCACAATTATTGTATTCTGTGTCATCATCATTGTAATCACATTCCATTCCAATACATTTTAACCACATCACAAGTAAGTTGACCATTCTAGACTTGACCATTCCAGCTAAGTCTCCCGCCCCCTCCCCTGGTTACTGTTACTCAGTCCATCAAGCTTCACCAGAGATGACTTCTACAACAATTCTTCAAAGCAATTTTCCACAAGAACTTAATATTTTGACTGATATTTAATCTAATGGCCTATCTTCCAGAAGTTGACAGCAGGGTCTGAAATATGCTATAGAGGGGTATATACATGAAGTTAAAATAGGTTTTCTCCTGATACATATAAACATAGGTCCTCGGGTTATTGATGTTATTTTAATTATTAAAACATTTCATGGCATGTACAGAGTAAACAAGGAAGGTACGTATATCAAATACAGACTTCTCAAATAAATCACCCCCAAAGCTGACTCCCACCCTAAAATCTAGAAGCTTGTCAGAGGTTGGTTAGTTATGGTTGCTATGTGCTGATTGGTGAATCGCTATTATCAATCCCAATGTCAACATATATTTGCACGTAGAATGTGTCTGGCCAAATATTAAACTACAAGTTAAGCCAGCAATCACATTCTAGTGGAATCAAATTCAAATGGCATTAAAAAATAAAAACATTGACTATGGACAATTTGCACTTGGCCCCCTACTAAAATGTTGCAGGTGATGATCCAGAGGGGCCTAAGAGGCATGATCACATCTTTGGAGATCTTTATAACATATGACTCCCCACAATTATCTGTACTTTATCTGGGGTGTGCTTTCCTCAACTGCTCACAACTGCTTCTCTTCTTTCCCCAAAGGGTTTGGCAGAGAGAATGGCCAGGTGACAATAGAATACTACTCGCAACTGAAGACCGTGGTAGTTGAGATGGGTGATGTTGACAGCCTCTTCTAGACATCTGTGAACATCTACCACACTGACCATCGTGCTAAATGTAGAGCACTAAGTACTAATGCAGCTTTATCTCCCCAGCAAGCCACCCAGTAAATAACCTGGTAAGAACAAGTGCTGGGTGTTGAAAGAGGCCAGAATCTTTTGTGATCAGATCAGGCCAACTGACCATTATGTCTATCACAAGGTTAATGTAATGTCCTGTATTTTTACTACTCTCGCTAATCTGATCATAGACAAATGTTAAAGCATCCCATACCTAATGTCCAAATCATGATAAATAAATACAGTATACAGAAAAGTATACTTTGAAAAGTAATACCATTATCTACAAATAAAAACAACTTAATTTAAACCCACAGCTATTGTAGCATAAACCAATAAACCAATCCCACAGTCATATTGGTCAGTCCATGCTTTTCCAGAATAAAATGTGTTTGTTTGGCTTGTTTGCTTCCAGGGGAATGCCCCAATGTTTTTTTTTAGTGAAAATTAGCTTTAATGTGCCATATCTAGTTGGAAAATAATGTAACATAATGAACATTGCATGGAAGTCCTTGTAACACAGCATTCACATATACTGTTAATGGTCTGGCAAGTAAAAGCCAAACTTCCAAGCACAAGATTTATGCATATCCATATTTATGCATATTCGGCACACGTAACATGGCCTCCAGGCCATATGACACGTTGCATGTCAAAATACAAATGAAAAAACAGTCAAAACCTGTTAGCAATAGTATTCATGCCTTACTCAAACTATGTCAAAAGATTTTAAAACGAGTCAAAACTTCCATTCATACAATAGTGTTCTTGTCCACACATCAATGATAAACGCGACTGGCAGTGACTAATTTGTGCGAGGGATATTGACAATATTGCTGCGGTGTAGATTGATGAGAAAATACATGTCTTTTGGGACAGAGTCCTGTTTTGTAGTCCTCTTCTGCCATCTAGTGAAAAGAAATGTGAATTCACTAGTGCTTCCGATAACAATATTCAGAGCCAGGGGTCTAAATTTAGGAAATGATGATTTTTTGTTTGTCATTTAAGGCAGACAGTGTTAGCTTCTTCCGAAGAGACGACCAGGAGACTCAGCAGTCTGACTTGAAATGCAAGTTTATTACACACAGCGGTCCACAGCGAGTTGGTAAAGAGTCTAAAGTGAATGAGTCTCTCACCTGAATATATACATAGGGACAGATGATGAGTTTGAGCCTTTGTGTTGCTAACAAGGCACCAGCAAGGAAGTCAGGAAGTGACACACCCCCATTCAATGAGTCTCTCACCTGAATATATGCATAGCCTTTGTGTTGCTAACAAAGCACCAGCAAGGAAGTCAGGAAGCTCATTGAATAGAAGAGACACTGTTTGCTGACAAAGCATTGGTGATCAAAGACAGGAACTTACTGTCTAATCAACTCACTCATTCCTATACAGATGACCTCGTCAAAATGGCACAGTTAATGTATTTCACAACAGACAGCATACACATTCCTTCAGCAGCAATGATACAGGAGAAATAACACACAAGACATACAGGACATCACAGTATACTGAATAATAAATACAAGATAAAAAATGTTTTAAACCAGAGTAAAAACTGAATGGCATTTAAAAGTAATGAATGAATAATTCACTGAAGTGAACAAACAAAAGTTGAACATACAAAACGAATGTAAATAATGTATAACTTTTTTAAATACATTTATTTCAGAATTGGTCAAATGTACCCTTTTCTTGTTCTATCTTCTATCAAATGTACCCCCCTCTCATACTACACTAGTGGGACCACCAGTGACAAAGATGCTGAACCACTTCCTCCAAGATGGACATCGCCAAGCTGTCAACTGTTACTCCGATACACACAGAGCTGCACTGCCCGCAGTTTCCCCTCCCTCCCCCTGGGAGTAGGCAGCCAATCACTGTCCCCAAATAGGACTCCTGGCCAGAGCCAGGCTGGCATAGCCTGGGCTCCGACAGGCAACCTGCACTTAGAACGTAAAACATAAAGTGCCTTTACCAGTTGCCCCTCACAGGGGCCTAACATTATGTATTTTATTGACTATTTAGATATTATTCAAATTTCAAACAAAGAGACAACAAAACCATATACAACCAAGACAATGGACAAGGACAAACATGGACAACCACTCATAACTCTGGTTTCGGATTTTTTTAAATACAGTACAGGTTTGACATTGACATTTGCAAGAATATGGAATGTTCATGCTAGCACCACACCATGTTCATAACACTGCCAAGCTACAGGTAGTAAACAAAAAAGGGGATGTTGAACTAACACTTGTGGCCAGTACATGCACCCTGGCATAGTCTACCAGTATCTGGAATTCTGAAGGAGGTAGCCTATACAGCACCACTCTTCCATGAGAAAGTCAGTCAACTCCCGCTTAGTTGATGGAAGTGGAAAACATTCTTAGGCGTCGCTCCAGAATAACAAGCAAGCGAGAATAACGGTTTCACCTGAGGGGAAATTATATAAATCCGGGACCGGGACCGGCAACTCCATTCCCTGTGTCCTGCTGTTCTGTTCCAATCCAGGTTGTGTCAAAGTTGCTTCTGGGAATTCTGACAGTTTTTCCTCCAGGTCCAGTGTTTAATTTGTGTGCCGGGGCACAGCCCCGGCAAATGCCAAGAATCCGATTTTGCGCCCTGGCAAATGCCAAAAATCCGATTTTGCGCCCCAGCAAATGTCTTACTCAGAATCAGAGCCCTGGGCTCATAAATATCTAAAGTGCGACAACAACGTATATTTTAAACTGGTATTAAATAACGTTACGTCCAGTGAACATTACAAATGTAAATAGAGCTCAAGTCTAAAAGCATGCGCAGACCACAACCACTAGTCCTTGTGGTTTATCTCAGTTATCTCGTTAGCCTGGAAGTGCTACAGAGAGAGGGTGATTCCAGCGCACTCGTCTTCCAGTCAGTGTCCTCCAGTCAAATACCATCTGATTCTCAATTGTACGTGGGTTTGTATGGACCAAGTTCAGGTTGGGTTTCCTCCACAGACAGGGGCGTCTCAGCTGCATGAGCTAAAAATGGACAATGAAAGACATTTCAAAAATATGCTTTATAATGGCCAGTTTGCCATAGGATTTTTCTAAGTGAACAAATTGTCAAATCTGAAAAATAATTCTAGAGCATCTAAATGTCATGTTCAAGAACAAGAGTTAAACCAATGACCAAACCTATTTGAACTGGTGCAATTCCTATAAATGAAGATGATTTAGCTCAAATACTTTTTTGCTTTTTTGGCAGAAAATAAAGGTATCTTGTTATTGTGGGATCAATAGAACTGTGACTATCGATCAGTCCTCCTTCCTAAGCTATGACTCTAGCTTGTCTTCCACCTGATATGACCTGTTTCATTAAAGAGGCAGTCCAGAGAAAAAAATCAGTTGGATTATTTGTTCCGTACCTCCACAATAAACAGCCCCTGACTTTGTAAGGCAATATATTGAACTAATCTATACACATACAGTTGTCCCACTGGTATATTTTAAAATGTATTATGGTCAGGTGTTTTCCATTACTTATGTGTCATACCTGAGTAGGGAGTTTGCTTGCTCATAAAATGTATTGCAATGTAATGAAATTTTAATGGAGATTAAAAAGACTAAAAAAATGATTTATGTGTAAAGAGCCCTCTTTTGTAAGAAGAGCACAAATGTGCCTGATCTTACTGAATGTGTGAAGTTTTTGTTTCAGGGTCACTAAAGGATGTTACCTCTTCGTTGTAGTACTCTCATGAGGGTTCCCCATCTGGCTTGCAGTACGAGTAGGATCCAAAGTATTATTAAGGCAGCAGGCAGAAGCACTTCCTCATTCTGACCTGCCAGATGAAATTAATAAATGTATATTCCCCATTGTAGTATGTAGTACTGTAATCAGTAAAACACATTTTTAATTGTGCTGTAAAATGGCTGGACCAGGATGGTAAATTGAAAATGTAATTTACCACTGTTCAACCACTCCATTCCATTGTGGGACTGGGGACCGTGTTCCTTAAAAAAAAGTGGTGAAAAAATAATTACTTTTAATTCAAAGCAAAGAATGCCATCATGATGCACCTTGATGAAACGCTTGTCCCACCTGCGTATGACTTGGCTATAACCAATTTGTTTGTTTATAACACTATACATATACACAATTGTAATAATTTACAAGCCAAAAATATTTATTTATGTATTTGTGATATGTGCATCCTTGGTGGGAAATTGGTATGTTGATGTTTTTTAAACAATAATCATTTATGTATTTCCAAATTGATCATTTTCACAAACTCACATGGAACAACTTTCTTTAAATTACAATCTACCAGGATGTGTGGATTGTTGAGTAGTTTATGAAATATCATGGTGGTATCCCCCTGCCATCAGGCACGCTGAAGTATTACACAATCCATGGTTTATTTAAGATGAGCCGATAGGAATGTGACTTCACATGAGTTGTACAGTTGGAGTTTGCAAGTTCCCTATAAGACGGGCATATTTATAGTACAAAATGTAGTAGCCAATTTCACCCTCTATTTTTCATGTCAATCGTATTCACCCCTTCGTATTATGAGTTCGCTGTCGTAGCCCTGTGACCGGCAGTGACAAAGGCAAAGTATTGTCTCCTGCGAGACGGCACTCGCCAAGCTGTCGACCGTAACTCCGGTACTCCAGAGGCTACTCCCTGGGGCGGACAGCCAATTGCCCCCTGGTGGCCACAAATACTATTACTATTCAAATACTTCGGACACATTTGGATAAACACTTAAATACATTTTCCAGTAGAATATTACACAATTTTACTGATAGATAGATAGATTGTTTATTGTCCTTTTCAGGAAATTTGTTGCCACAGTCTGTACAGAGAAAGCCTCACATAAATTACATAAATACAAATATACACACCACTATTACATACATACATTAAATATGCGCCCACATGGGTACATCCACATTTTTACCAACGTACACAGTCATACTCATCTATACATGATTTTTACCGAGGTATTTTGTTTAATGATGTTATGGCAGAGGGGACAAAACTCCTGCCAAAGTGTGCCCGTTTCCAGGCAAGGGTTCTGTATCTGCGACCTGATGGAAGTAGTGTGAAGAATGGTAGTTTGCTAAATTTGTTTAAATCTTCAATCTCACCTTGATTTTAAAAAGACTGCAAACTACCAGGGGGCGGAAAATGGCTGTCCACCCCAGGGAGGGGAGCCGACAGGAAGTTCGCTGCGGATAGAGTAGGCTACTGTCTGTTTTAGCCTCTGGAGTACCGTTGTTGCGGTCGACAGCTTGGCGAGTGCCAAGACAAGTCTCGCAGGAGACAATACTTCGCCTTTGTCACTGTCGGTCACAGGGCAACTACCAAATTGTGTAATATTCTACTGGAAAATGTATTTAAGTTTTTATCCAAATGTGTCCTAAGTATTTCAATAACTGTTTTACGCTTGTCAGAGATGAACATAAGGCCTATAGGACCAGAGCCAGTGCCGCTAATGTGTAAATATTTAGATTTGGGATCTCAGCAGAGAAAAGCACTCTTGCTTACACTGGAGATCGCCGCACGCACAGGAAGCTTCTTTGTAGGGACGTTGCAATGCCCGTGCGCAGCGGCGGTCTAGAATTGCCTGTGTCCCTGTGCGAGCGACTACAAGAGACTATGGGAAGTCCCCCCAAAATGCAGGCTTTTCATTGGCTGTCGGGGTTTTTTTTCCACCCTTAAGTCTGCGATAAAGTAGTTGAAACTCGATCCTCCGAAATTTGATGAAGCATTGCTCGGTTTGGTCATACGATACACTTCAGAGCCAGACTCGTGTTTAGTACTTTCGAAATCATAGATTGCAAGTTCAGGACGAAATAAAAGGTAGGCCTATATAGGACGTTCATTTAACATTTTATCTTGTTTCTGGTGAAATTTCATTGAAATCTGATGATGCGAAATGCGATCATCATGACCTGGAATGTGAGATATCTTTGCCCAAATGCTCACTGCCTGCCGTGGTTTTTGCCGTGTCGCGGCGTGTGCGCAACACGATCACGTAATGTGATGTAGCTATACTGTATATGTTATAATTCGATGTAGCATAACTTTCGATTTGATCGCATGTTTCCAATGTAAAATTAGAAAGTTCGAGTGCCTCTTTGAAATTTCCCCGCGTGTATGGGAAATGTAGACTACCAGCTTGTTTGTTGTTGTTATTTTGTTAGATGTAGCCTTGTTTGAAAATGTTTTTTATTTATCTTTATGCAATTACTGTACTTTTTCCCATAATTTCATATTTTCTTTGCCTTTGATTTATTTGTTCAAGGACGAATAAGTAAGGAGACCTCACCACTAATTATGTGATTAATTGATTATGTAATGTAATTTCAGATAGGCCTAATTCAAATTAAGATATAGGCTATCATATCTTTTTTAGAATGCCTCAATCTGTAATTACTGAAAATGTCATGCAATTATCTTTATTTTTAAGAAAGTTATGGGCATTTATGTTATTGAATCACAGCTTTTGTTTCAAGATACATCTCAAAATGTTGTAACATCCCTATTCTCTGTGTGCATCTGAATCAGTCGATGGGGATTGTATATATATATACTTTGTATATATATATTAATATTTTATATTTTGTTATATATTTGAAATAAATGTCAATTACGCTCTTATTTCGACCTTAAGTTAAAAACAACGGTGCATAGATCTAAACAATTTCAGCAACTTACATTCATAAAATATCCATGCGTTTTTCAATAAATTGGATGCTAAAGATTACTTGTGAAATTGGAACATCTTACAACATGCAATACAATTTGGGCATCAACAGTTGTTTAATATGTGTACTGAGGTTGTGTGTATGGGAATAATAGAGTGTTTTTGTTGGTGAGTAGAACATGTTTTTGCAACTGCATGTCTTCTTTGTTCAATGTGATGTTAACAACAGCTGTACTTCACAACAAATAAAGAAAGAAAAAACAAACAAACAAACACAAGGAATACATGAGGAAATAGTTTCAATGTAGAATGACGAGTGCCGTCTCGGAGGAGACGATGCTTCGCCTTTGTAGCCTACTAGCCTATATCGTTCGCTACCGGTCACAGAGCTACGGCAGCGAACTACGAGGGAGGGGATTGACCTAAGAATAGCGGGAGTAATTGGCCACCAAATTGGGAGAAAAACGGGAGAAAATTAAAATAAAAAATTAAATTAAAATTAAAAATAAAAATTAAATTAAAATTAAAAAAAATAAACCTTGGATCCGTTATTTATATTTTCTTAATGTATAACCATTTAATGGTATTAGGTTGTAGTAGGCCTAGTTGTAGAAGCTGCGTACAGGATGGAATATAAATTGGATCTATAAGCATTAACGAACATATAAACCAGGAGTTTTGTCTTCGAAGGCATGCATAATATCAGCAACACAGATGAGACCATGACTAAATTAATAAAGTTATAATAATTGCAAAAGTCGATGATTTGGAAGGTTAAATCGGTTTAAGAATCATACCTGTGAACCGTTGAGGTGTAGTGGAGGCATTCTCGAGATACTATTCTAAGTAATATTACTCCTAATGTTACCTTTAGATATCTTCAACGCAAAAGAAGTGTCTTGATCTTAAAGGTTTGGTTTTGTTCAAGCTACCCCCCTCCCCTTTTGGAAAGTACAGGACTTTTTCGGTCTCCATGAAAGGTACTTTCCTGATCAATTAATATTCATGTTCCTACCAAAAACGAAGTTCGGTACAGATATTTGCGGTAATCGTTCAGACCAGTAGACTAGCGCAAACTGAATGATTGAAAATCTGCTTTCACGGGTTAAAACAGAGGCTGCGTTCGGAACCGCCTACTTAAGATACTACGTAGCCTACGGCACAAGTATATAGCTACTGTACTAGCCTACATGCTATTTTTCATTGTCGTATACAGTATAGTACCCAGTATGCAACCATTAATGATTCAAATTGTAGTGTAGCCTACTTAATAATTGGCAGACTTTTTACCTCAGAGTTTATGCGAGGGAGACAGCTAGGCTACTATTGCGACAACCTAGCCTGTGGCAAACTAGCCTGTTAGCTAATATTAGACCATTATAATTGTATTCAGCTTGTTAGCTAGCTGAGTATAATCGATAGCTGTCAGCCAGCTTGCTTGCTAGGTATCGAGTTGAAACTGACTGTCTACGTTAGTTCAAGCAGGTCTCGATCAACTGGTCTTACTTTTTCGCTTTTCAATAGATAGAAAGACTATTATACTTAGCGTTACATTTATAATCACTGGCGCTGTTGCCGCAGTCGCTAGAAATATCTACCATTTAAATTAAATTGTGTCACGTCTCATGTTCGTGTTCCCCGTAATTAGGTGTTTGTAGTTTATTCCATGTTTTCCTAGTTGTCCGGTCTGTGTTTTTACTTTCGCTTACCTATTTCCAGTCTCGTCATCGTATTATCGTTTTCACCTGTTTCTCGTTATGTCTTATGTAGTTAAGCTGTTCGTTTCCCATATTCATTTCCAGATTGTCTCGTCATTGTATTATCGTTTTCACATATACCTCATGTGTCTGATTGCAGTCAGCTGCATTCGTGTTAATTCCTGATTGTTTCTTGTTATGTCTAAATGTATATAAGCTTATGCCTACACAACTTTCCAGCGGTTTCTTTGGGTTCCTGCTTCCGTGTTCGTTCCTGTCTCAGTCTCGTTTCCGACCCACCTGTTCGTGCTCCTCGTGGTCCCAGCCCTGCTCCGCTCTGTTCCCTGGACTGATTTCCTGTTATCGACCTCCGCCTGCCCATTGACCACGTTTTGCCTGTCTCCGACCACTCTTTGGATGCCTGTATTGCCCTGATTGCTCCTGTTTGACCATTGCCTGTTATTTACGCAATAAAGGACATTATTGCATTTCTGGGTCCGCGCCTGGTTTTCCGGTACCATTCGTGACAAAATTTAATGTTGAAGATGTGTGGGATACAGTGCCCCAGGAAGATGCCTCAATTGCTCCATTTCTGAACAACACCTGTACCTGGAATACGTTCTGGCATGTGTTTGGCAAAGATTTCGTTTAATCCGGTGAGTTTTTCAATGAGGCTCCCGATACACATCTCCATGGCTAGAACAAAATGAAGTTGATGCTGGTCCTATTTAAGAAGCAAAACAGTAGAATGTTGCATCTCTGTTTATTGAATGGCATTATTTTACAACGGAGCACAACTTTTACAGAAGAAGGCATAGAAAAGCATAGCAAAGAAAGGTAAATCCATTCACCACAGGCTTTTGTCACTAAAGATGCAGTAGGACTATCCTCTGAATACGATGTCTGTGCAGAAGTTATGGTTCTTCTTGTGAGTGGC
Source organism: Aldrovandia affinis (assembly GCA_029706075.1). Taxonomy (NCBI): domain Eukaryota; kingdom Metazoa; phylum Chordata; class Actinopteri; order Notacanthiformes; family Halosauridae; genus Aldrovandia; species Aldrovandia affinis. The sequence continues at coordinate 242,802 of JAINUG010000145.1, read as the reverse complement.
TGAGGCCTCATTCATTCTGTTCTCTTAGTGGTGGTATGAGCTACCTAAAACCTTCCATTCCGATAAAAAAAACTGGGTGTGCTGGGTTTGGTCCACGACTTGTGGGATCTCTCCCCGATATCCCACACGCAAAATATTTAGACAGAACTTGGCCAGTGGTATCTCTCGTGTGGTCCACTGATTCAAAGCAAAATAAAAATGTTACCTGCTTAAGAGTTTACGTTAGCTGAACTGATATACGTCGTTACAACACAAGTAATATCCTTGGCACCAAAACAAACACTTCCATCGTTTTCTACGCAAAATGTAATTTATTGAATAAACATTGTCACCTGTAGTTAAGAAATCCATTGTTGGGCAAAGTAGAACATTAAAACTGAAAGAAAGGTCAATATTATATGAATTATGCAGTTGTATGCATTGCCTACTGTCTAACATCACTAACAGTACTTGTATCAACAATTCATAATCAACCGTCCTAGTCTTAAACGAATACACGACGCTATGTACATCAACATTGCTAATACGTACCGTTTCGCATTGTAAAGCAGTGTCTTTCCATCCGTTTTTCTACATTTTTACGGGAACTTACCCGTGTCAGTGTCTGTACTTCATATATATATAAGCCTATGGAATCCGGAAGGGAAACACCGTGTGTTGACACGCCCCCAATGATGTGCTTGCGAGAGATGCAAATACGCGGTCGGAGTGGGGCGTGGGAGGCGCAAACCGAAATTCAGGCTATGTGAGATCTTAGGGAAAAGATTGAGATTTTACGATAAATCGATAGTTGGCAGAAAAATGAAGGCGAGCAAGTGGTTTACGTTTTGCAAGAATATTGTTCAACCAGTGCGTAAATTACACAGGCCTATTTGTCTTTCATAAATGTATAGCTACGAAACTGGTAAATATTTTACTCAAGACACGGTTACTGTAGGCTACATAAACAATTTAGGTAGGCTGTTTTATAGTTGACTATATCAGAGTACTTATTCTCTGATAGTCTATATCAGAGATCATGTGCTGCTGAGTTAGTTACCTGTAATGTATACATACAGAGGGGGATTAGCAATAAAATAGCAACTTTGATGTAAGCTACACCCTGATAAATTTAATGAGTATCTGTGACAAAGTGGAATGCAAACAAATAGTTGCTGGTTAAGGCAGGGTGTAGTTGACACACACACACACACATATATATATATACATATATATTACATTTACTGTACATTTACATTTTAAGCATTTAGCAGATGCTCTTATCCAGAGCAACTGACAAGATGTGCATTAATACATGGTATGATCAATCATTGTTCGTGCAAGAGATCAGCGTAATACAACGATAGACATCATTGTTGGCAGCTGCATACCATACCTGTAACACCAGGAAGGAAAAGGTTAGCCTTTTTATTATGATTTCTTTTTTTTTAGGAGGTTTTAAACAAGTAGCTATACATATACAAAAATCAGTATTAAACATGTAGGCAGTGATGATGATAATTGGCTAGATGTACAGAATTCAGTGGTAGTGGTGTCTGAAAAGGTGGGGTTTGAGTCTCTTGCCGAAGATTGCAAGTGACTGAGTGAGGAAGATCATTTTACCACCGAGGACAGAGAAGAGGCGAGACCGCGAGGAGTGGCTGCCGGACCCCCGGAGGGATGGAGGGGTCTGGCTGGGGTGTAGGGTGTGATGAGTGTCTGGAGGTAAAGGGGAGCAGTTCCTCTAGCCGCTTGATATATATATATACACACACTTGAATTGCTTACATTTCAGTAAAAACTGGAAAATGGGGGTGTTTTGACCGGTAGTGTATATATCATAAAACCTTGGTGTACATTTTCCAGTGCTCCGCAACATTTCTATACAACATTAATTTGAACATCCTGTGAGCCACGAAATGCACAGAATGTATTCACTTTTTCTACTCATCCTTGGGATTTTGACACAGGTGTAAGTTGCATGCAGATAGTACAGTGTGAAAAGTTATGGTCCGTTTTCCGTCTTCAACATTCTGTTGATGTGACAGTTTGTAATCCATATCCACAAACAATGGTGCCTTGATTTGAAGAACAAGAACAAGAAGTATGTAGTCTCCACCCACTGCCTGGGTACAGGCAGGGACTTTCCAGAGCTGGAAAGTCCCACTTCTGTAAGCTTGTCTGGAAATCCCCATTCCTGCAGAGGGCAATCAGTGTAGCTTGGTACTTGAAATGGAAACAGAATAATTGTTCATAACTAAACTTGTGAAATTAGTAAATGCAAAATGTCCACAAGTTTTTCCCATTTTAACATGATAGATGCAAATTACATGCACACAATGAGTAAGTTATTTTCACGAGTATGTTATATGTGTATGTACATTTGGACAGGAATTATAAATGGATGCTTATATGCCTTTTACTTAAAAATGTCGGATACTGGTTTCCCGCGTGGCCCAGTGGTTACAACGTCCGACGCTGGCCACGGACACCGGGGTTCAATTCCCCGTCTCGCCAGAGTCAGCTCTGGCCGGCAACACCACCGGGGGCGGCAATTGGTCCTTTAAAATATGTTTTCAGAAAGCCTCTTCAGCTTTTTAAAAAGCATTTAATCTTTGTTTCTTAATAAGTAAAACACTTCAACTGAATTTGTGACTCCACGAAATATATGGTTTCTTAATTTGGTATTAACATGTTTCCAGACAAACAAATATATAATAGCTATATATAGTTTTGTATTTGTTTCAGATTTTTTATACCCCCTTTTTCTCCCAATTGTATCCTCTTCTATTTCAGCTAATCCCCCCCCCCTCGCACTACGAGCTCGCCGCCGCAGCTCTGGGACTGGCAGTGATAAAGGCAGATCTCAACTCCGGTACATACAGAACTGCTCTTATACACGGCGAGCTCCAGCTGGCTTCCATCCCCCATCCATCCCCCTGGGGCAGACAACCAACCACTGCCCCTGAATGGGACTCCCGGCCAGAGCCAGGCTGGTGTAGCCGGGGAAACGAGCCCTGGTCGCAGTGGGCAACTTGCACTCCGGGCGAGTGGCTTTACCATTATATAGTTTATTTTATACAATCTCTTTTGTTCATCTTTATCAAGGGTATGAATAAAAACAGAGCCTACTGTATATATTTTGACTGCTCAACAGCCTAAAATGTATCTTTGAAAACTGTTATCTTTGAATGTCTTCTCACTTTACTTTCTGTTGTGGCACATATGTTCGACACACCTATACTATGTATAAAAACAGAATTCTGTATAAAATGCTTTGCAGACCAGTTCATGGTCCGTTTTCAAAAAGTCTTACAAGTTATGTGACAGTTTGTAATCCATAACCACAAACAATGCTGCTTGGTTTGAAGAACAAGTGTCATGTAGTCTCCACCCACTGCCTGGGTACAGGCCAGGGACTTTCCAGAGCTGGAAAGTCCCACTTCTGTAAGCTTGTCCGGAAATCCCCATTCCTGCAGAGGGCAATCACAAGTGTAGCTTGGTACTTGAAATGGAAACAGAATAATTGTTCATAAATGCACAGTAAATGCAAAATGTCCACAACAACAACAGTTTTTCCCATTTTAACATGATACATGCAAATTACATGCACACAATGAGTAAATTATTCTCACGAGTATGTTATATGTGTATGTACATTTGGACAGGAATTATGAATGGAAGCCTATATGCCTTTTACTTAAATATGCTGGATATTATCTTAACAATTGTTTCTCAATTATGTATTTTGAGTCGTTTCAAACATGTTTTCAGAAAACCTCATTTCAGATTTTTAAAAAAAGCCTTGAATCTTTGTTTCTTCATAAATACAGCATTTAAACTTATTTTGGGACTCCACATAGTTGTTTTATTTGATATTAGCAATACTTTATTTCCAGAGTAATATATATGTTTATATATATATATTAACTGACGTCAAACGTTCTCTCAAAAAGCCTAAAATGTATCTTTGAAAACTGCCGAGATGCTACTGTGTTAGCTCATATTCTGAGAAACTGCTTAAAATGTCTCCTCACTTATCTACTTTCCTTTCTGTTTTGGTACATTTTTTGGACATGCCAACACCCTATTTATAAAGCAAATCTGTATAAAGTGCTTTGGAGATCAGTTCATGACAAATATACAGGACTGAGCAATGCTGAGCAATACCTTTTCATCTGACTGGCTCAGGTGATTTGAAGCCTTTCGTGGGATAATCATAGTGTAGAACATTATGGCAGCACAGCATGCTGACATTCAAGGCAGCTCCAGCATTGTCAAGGGGTGGTTCTGAGAAGAAGGAAGTTGAAGTGAAGGGTTGGGTAGTCACATGGCCGAAAACCTTTGAGTCACTCAGAAACTCAGAACCTTATTCACCTTCCTTATTTCCTTTAGTTGGAAGCACTGGTTTACAGTTGCCACACTTCACCTGTCAGTCTTTCCAGTGGAGTAACAGACAATAACTCAAGTATTTCCAGTCCTCATGTATGTGTTGGAGTGTGCTGGAACTGAACACAGAAAACAAACTGCCTTTTAGGGTTCTTTATTCTGTGTACATGAAAGTGAGGGACACACACCCAATCTTAATGAGGTGCTGACTAACACATTTGAAAGTTTAGTTTAGTTTAGTTTATTTGACATTTCACTTTAAAGAGTACAATACATGGATACATCCCGATGTACATGTACATTTTAGACATATCAAGGATGACACAGAGTAGTCCTAGGAATTATTTCCATTGTGGTCCTTGTGTTAAGTTTTAGACATTCCCTGTGCAGAAACAAGGCCTTTCTAGCCAGGAACTTTGTTCTGGCGTTCACTTTCCCTGCCACTTTCAGGGCCATACCTGAAACCCCTACAGTGCCATCTAGTGTACAGTCCAGGTAGTTGACAGATGTATTGGCTGTGATTTCATTTCCCCCTAGTTTCACTCTGAATCCTGTCACTTTTCTCAACCTGGGGTTAGAGCCGAACAGAATTGATTCTGTTTTTCCCAGATGTAAGGAGAGTTTGTTATCAGATAGCCATACACTAATAGTAGCCAGCTCTTCTCCTAGCCACTCTTGGAATTTGACCAAGTTCTTATCTGTAACCAACAGAGCTGAATCATCAGCATAGAGGAACAAGTCACATTTACAAGCCTCTCATGTCATTTGTGTTACTAAAAACAACGGACCGAGCATACTTCCTTGGGGGACTCGGCAGCTTAAGGGGCTAGCCGTTGAGCAATAGCCGTTAACTTCGAATATCTGGTCCATATCAGATAAATACGACCTCAGCCACTCCAGTGTTGGCGTACTCAACCCCAGGGCCTTAGGTTTGGTGATCAGTAGCCCATGATTCACCATGTCGAAGGCTTTCTGCAGGTCAAGCAACACCATCCCGCACATCCCTTCATCAATTGCTTTTTTGATAAGGCCTGTAAGGTACAGTAGACAGGAGTCAGTAGAGTAAGATTTTCTAAAACCAGACTGGAAATTGTATAAGATCTTGTGTTTGTTAAAATAGTCAAAAAGCTGGTCATGCACAACCTTTTCAAGGATTTTTGAAGTGGCACTTAAAATAGATGCAGGCCTATAGTTGCCTGGGTCAGACCTGCTCCGTTTTTTGTATAAGGAGATGATTTTAGCATGCTTCATGTCCCTGGGAAATCTACCCTGCTGTAATAAGAGGTTAATGATATGGGTAATGCAAGGAGAAATTTGTTCAGAAGCATCACTCAAAAACTTTGCTGGAATATTGTCCAGTCCTGTAGCTTTAGTAGTGTTAAGCTCAGCTAGCATCTTTTTAACTTTATCTACTGTCACCTTTGTGAATATGAATGAATTTGGTTGCACTCCTAGGCCAGTGCAGTATTTTTGAATGTAATATTCTCCAAATATACCTGAGCCTGGAGGGAGTTTCATCACTAGGTTACTAGCCACTGATTCGAAAAATTAATTACATTTGTTTACAACCTTGTCTTTGTCAAATTCAATTTTGAACGCATATTCGAACAAAATAAAATAAAGTGTATTTACAGCCAGGTCTAGAATTATTGGCACCCTTGGGTTGGAGAACACATTTGAAGGGATCTTGGACCATTGCTCAAGCAGAACCTTTGAGAATCCTTGATATCCTTAGGTTTGCACTTATGGACTGCCCTCTTTGACCATGTGCTTTCAATAGGGTTTAAGTCTGGAGACTGAGATAGCCATTGCAAAACATAGATTTTGTTTTCACAAAACCATTTCTGTGTTGATTTTGAGGTATGTTTTGGGTTTTGTTCTTGTTGGAAGGTCTGTAATTTGGAAGGAAAGTCTCAGCTTCCTGGTAAAGGCAACCAGGTTTTGGGCTAGACACCAATAGTAAACACAAATACATTAATAAATAATAGGTCTCTTTATTATAATAATATAGAGACCCTCCGAAATTACCCCCAGACCCGTGACCACGCAGTCTCTCACAAATTCAGCATCAATGAAAACCTTTTTCTCTCTGACGAGAATCCAGCTAATTTTGGAGCTGGCATGGGTAGTTACCCTTATGTTCGTTTTTAGGTTTTGGTACTCTGCTTTCAGTCTAGCAATGTCGGCTTTAGTGCCATCGGTGTCACCCGGTGGGATTTTTTGGGGAAAATCCTCGCGTTTTGTAAAAAAATGCATTTTCAAGTTATACGTTTTGCAGGTAGGAAATTCGTTGCCGATTAGGCACATAGGCTTGCCACCAGCGCCATCTCAACGGGTGGGCGGGGCCTGTGGCGAGTAAACCCACGCGGGGCCCAGCTGTTAACTATCAAAGCCAACCCCAATGTTTTGTTATTTTGTTGGTCACAGTACACTACTACAGAACAGCCTCAGAATTCTGTCTCATATCAATGTTTTGATCACAAGAGTAAACTATTTACAAAATAGCATTTTTTTGTTTAGTCTTTCAGTGAACATATGCAGTCATCACGACACTAGGCCTACATAAATACAGAAATAAGACAACGAATAGCCTCATGATTTGCATAAGAAGCACATGTCTACTTTGCATAGTGGGCCTAAACAGACAGTGGAACGATTTAGCAGCACAGACACATAATGTTTCGTTTTAGTCGGATGACAATAACAGCTGAGCTAAAGTTTCACAGACTCAGAAAAGATCACGCACAAACCAGCCATAGCAAACCGATTGAATAATTAATATTCCATTACTCTGAATTAAAATATTGTAATAATCAATAGGTAGCTCCTTTGGGTGCACTTGACTCACGGTTCGGGTTTGGGTCTGCGTTAGCATGTTTGTCCTCGTCAGCAACACTAGCCCCCTCAGCTAAGCTGAAATCAGCACCCCCTTCTCAGCTAAGATGACTTCAGCGCCGTTTCCTCGTTGTCGTCGTCCTCTTATTACACCACGTTTTTCTTTACGAATCGATCGTAAAGAAGGAACCTTTCAAGCTGGCATTTATTTATTCTCTTTTCTTTTTCTTGATTCTTTTTTTTCGCTCCCGACTCATACTTTCTAAATTTGCCCTGTGAAGGGCGGGGCCTGGTGCGGCCGCACCGGTTACCGCCCCCTAAAGACGACCCTGCTTGCCATCGCCACTTTCAATAATACAATAGTCATATTCCCAATTATCTTGAAAGACTCGCTTTTCCTGGCTCAAGTTTTAAACTTTTTGCTGTTGGCTGTGACTCTTCTGTCGACGTGCTGCCACTGTCATGACTGTTGCAAGCACCTGAATTTATAGTGCTGGTGTCTGATGACAATCACCGAGTAACAAATTCGTCCATTTTGTGCCACTTCTTTGATGGAAGATGACTAGCAAGCTAGCTACTTTTGCGCTGTAACAGAATTCGGTTTACACTGTGACACGTGAACGTTACCTGCCCATGCGTCATCGAACAATCAATCCCCAAGCGGTAGGGTTTATTTTTAATTTTTTGTTAACTGGCAGTGAGATTAACGTTGTCGCAGATGCATCAGGGCGGCAGCACATTTCGTCCCATGGATTCACCAACTGTAAATGAAATATTTTAAACGAAATATTAATTATATTAAAAAAATATTAAGTCGGCCTCCATAATTTGGCAATTGGGACACACGTTCCCGACACATATAAGGTATTTTTCTTCAAATATTGCGCTCAGTGTTTTGTGAAGCTCTACTGCCACCGAGTGGTAATCATAATAACAATTTCTGGACACCTGTCCAATGACGGATTTGTGACAATAAAAAGTTTAAGCGCGTGCTAGCCTACTCTTTAGATCATTCATCAAATGATCAATTCCAGTGCGCGCCAATGGTCGTGGTTAATATTTACAAAACGGTCTCACTTGTCTAAAGCGGCCAAAGAAAAAGAGAAGAACATTTATTAATTCCAAAATGAATCCAATATGCGCCTGACACCACGACAAAGTTTTTGTTTTTTATAGTTTTGAGTTTGACATACAAGTAATTCATATCAGTTTTAATCACTTCAATATCCAAATCTCAGATTCGTTTGATTCTCCACGCGTTCTATTATTTGCATGAAACAAGTAGTCATACAAGACGAATAACATTTAATAAATATAATTTGCTACATCATATTTTTTCAATTCAAGCTTAAATAATGTGTAGGCATTCTGTCTGTTTATTAGATGTGATATAAATGGGTGAATGAGATTAAATGTAGTGTCTGCAAGTGTTTTATTCCATGACTGAAATAGTAGTACTTTGCACATAGCAATTTATATTGAAACCATTTCATATTTTTAGAAAGGAAATCTTTCAAGGCACTCCAAACATGAAGCGTGCAGATGGACAATGGTGTTTATGGCCTTACAACAGCGATGGACTCCGAAAAAAATATATTAAAATAATCAGGTAAACACCATCCAAAAGGAACTGAAGATGAAGACAAAGTTGCATGAAGATGAACTTAGGTGCAATGATCATTGGTTAAAAATGGACCAACTTCCTATTTCAGCTTCTCACCCTCAGCCCCTCATTTCCCTATTGGGTAGAACAAACCATGACTCTTTTCTTTCATCTTTGATCTAAAACGGACATGGCAAGTGAATGCTGATTAAAGGCAATCCCAATGCCTATACAATCAAGCCTTTATTTATGCAGGGAAGCCAAACTGAGACTGAAGCCTCATTTGCAGTGGGGCCCTGCTACAAGGCACAAGTTAAAAAAATATGATCAAATATAAGAATAATAATAAGATAAGGAAACAATCCATAACATCATTATATTTGCTGGACTTGCTCACTTAGCTGCTCTTCCTGAATCGTATGTACATAAGTGTTTATTTTCCCTTTTAATTTCACTTCCCTGTCATACTGCTTAAGCACACAGCACTCTGTTCCAATGCAGAAGTCATTTTCAGATCTTGATTTCTGTAGCATTTAAACCTCAGTTACATCTAGAAATGATACAAGACACTATATACATTGCTCCACCAAAGAATCGGGACAATGTTATTATGTTAAGACAATAACATTGTCTTAAAAAAGATGTTCTAGCATGTTGCATGGGCGTGGCTTATATATACCTGGCTGACCAGTCCTACCAGGTGGCCTGGAGAGGATCCCTCTCCTCTCCCCACACCCTCTCTACCCGGAGTCCCGCAGGGCTCAGTGCTAGGCCCTGTCCTATTCTCCCTGTACATCAAGTCACTTGGTTCTGTTATTTCTGCTCACGGTTTTTTCCTATCACTGTTATGCCGATGACACTCAACTCTTTCTCTCCTTCTCTCCATCTGAGACCCAGGTCCCGGCACGGAACTCTGCATGTCTGGCCGACATCTCTGCATGGATGTCCACCCACCACCTGAAGCTGAACCTGGGGAAGACAGAGCTGCTCTTCCTCCCAGCGAAGGGCTCCCCGATGATTGATGCTTCAATCACCGTGGAAGGCTCCATAGTGTCTCCGTCCCAGTCTGTCAGGAGTCTTGGAGTGACCCTGGACAACCAGCTGTGCTTCTCGAGCCATATTGCAGCGATCACTCGGACCTGCTGATTCTCCCTCCACAACATCCGGAGGATCCGACCATTCCTCACCCAAGAGGCCACACTCCTGGTCCAGGCCCTGGTGATCTCACGTCTGGACTACTGCAATTCCTTGCTGGCAGGCCTACCGGCCTGTGCCATCAAGCCACTGCAACTAGTCCAGAATGCTGCCGCACGTCTGGTGTTCAACCAGGCAAAGTTCACCTACGTCACCCCTCTACTCTCCTCTCTGCACTGGCTCCCCATCACAGCACGCATCAGATTAAAATCACTGGTGCTTGCTTTTCAAGCAGCTAGAGGTACTCCTCCCCCATACCTCCAGACACTCATCACTTCCTTCACCCCAGCCAGACCCCTCCCCTCCCTTTCAGATTCCACTACCACTGAATTCTGTACATCTAGCTAATTGTCATCACCACTGCCTACTTGCTCAACACTATGTATCCCTGTTTACTCAATGTAATAAAATAAAATAAAATAAAAATTACAAACCTTTTCCTTCCCAGTGTTACAGGTATGGTACGCAGCTGCCTGCAATGATGTCTATCGCTGTATTACTGCACTGATCTCTTACGCAAACTATGATTGTTCTTACCAAGTATTTATGCACATCTTGTAAGTCGCTCTGGATAAAAATGTCTGCTAAATGCTTAAAATGTAATGGAAATGGAAAATGGAAATGATTAAATTTATCAGTTAAGCCTCAAAACACATTTTTTACTTAGTCTTGTGTTGCATACTGCTGCCAAACAAATAAATAAAATCTGAGCTAACCAATAGAAAATGGTTTAATTTCATATTAACTTCCATCACGCATGTTTGTTACAGATCTATACCCTCAGCAAAAATAATTCCATGATTCTTTTACACTTGGATTCAGTTCGGGTTAGTGACATCAGGCAGAAAAGTTCCTGATTTATAAGATGAGATTCCTAGATGTATTTATTTTGATCAATTGAGTAGATCTACGTTTTTTATATTACACATAAATGATCACCATCAAATAGATAAATACAACTTGATTTCATCTGGTCATGCAACAACCAAACTGCCTCTGCAGTTTTGGTCTTTGTGGTTTAGTCTTGTCAATTCTCATTACTTTATTATGATGAATACTTTCTATGAAACTCATATTGCTAGCTGCTGACTCAACCAATCTATTCAAACCAACTAAATTAATCAAATAACTTTCTCATCAAAGATCTAATGGTAGTGCTCTTGATGAAATGTGGAAGTCAAATGTGGAAGTGAGATTGTTTGGGGGGTAACTATAGATATTTCAGAGCAAAATAAACAGCATATCACCATCGAGTGTGATCTGTACAAATATCCATTCATAGTGTAAGGGGGGCAACATCTTTAGTGGATAGCTTCAGGCAATACAGCTGACTGGGCCTCCTTCACTGACTGGCAAAACATTTTTATTGGATGAAAACCAAGAGAATTTTTTTTATTTCTATCAAACTCCATATTGCAGGATTTGCAGGCTAAAATGGTCTATTTTGACCCTTCTTATTAACTTTAAACTTAGCTGCTTTGGTTTAATGCTGTAGTCATTTCATACAGCAATGCATACGTGTCTGTTAGCATTGATTTGTGTCTCGGTTTGTAAAATACTTTCTTCATCTCTCCATTGAAAATGGGTAAAGGAACATTTTTATTTTTTTAAACAATAGTTCAATTAAAAAATAATTTCTTATTTCACTCAAAGCTAATTCTTATGTTGCACATGGTATACATTTAAGCAGTTTATGCGATTCCTGTGTTACAAAAGTCTACTTCATTTAATTTCTTTGCTTAAAACATGGATTACTCTGTAGACCTTAAAACAAATAAAACAAACATAGTCATTTCTTTTATTACAATTATATGAAAAACAACTTGCAAGACAACTGCACATTTTCTTCACAGTGCAATACTGGACTGTGGGAAAATTGCCACATTCTTTGCAGTAAGTGACTTGGTTAGACAAGGTCTCCCAACATTGATACAAATACAGGGTTCATGTGTGAACACATGTTATATTGCAACATATGAAGCCACAACAGCAACCATTGCAGAAATGTCAATGTTACATAACACTGGTATCTAGACAGGACATAACTGTACCAATCTCACTGATATACATCTCCAAAACAGTTCTAAAAATGGTGATACTTTCTCATCACCTTTCTTGGGACTTGATTAAACGGCAACTAAATACATATGGGAAATGGGGAACCACAATTCCAAGGATGGCAATCCACTGTGCCATTTTACCTAGAGATCATAAAAATGCTAAGGCCTAGAACAAGGTACAGATTCGAGTCTGTCTAGTGCTGTTTGGAGAAGAAATCTTTGCTCTTCTGGACATCAGGCTTGATGGTGTCATTTCCAGGTTTCCAGCCAGCGGGGCACACTGCAAAGTAATGAAGACTCGTGAGCATTGGCCTTTAGACCCAGATACATGTTACACCACCATTACTAATTTTTCACCACCTCTGTCAAGAACCTGCAGTTCCATCCTCCAACACCAAGAGGTCGATACATGTCTTTCTGAAGCTACTTGTTAAGCAATCGATGCATTATGATCTCAAGTACGATTCAATTACCACAAATGAGGTGCGTATTGCAGTGTAGTAGACTAGTCATCAGTTGGCACTGCACACACCCACACGTAATCATACAGATTAATTTGTAAGTAGGCTCCTGCTTTCATTTGTGAAAACATGTCTGTTGACACTTCTGTCATATCATGCCTGTCCTAGAGCAAAGGAACTGATATGTTCAAATGAGTGGGTGGATATTTTTAAAACCAATGAACTAAAAACAATTGAAATGATTTTTTTTGGACATCCTAAAGGCAAAATAAAAATATAAAGAACAAAATTGGTAATGATGGGATGCCTTGTTTTTTAAAATTCAGTTAAGGGAGCATAATATTTTGGTGTTGAATTTAGTCAGTCAGATAATTTGTTGTTTCCCCTTTCATGACTTGTCGTAGAGGTGTAAAAACTTGTTCATAAGAGGAAACTCCCCTCTCTGAAACAATGTCAATTTGTAGACTTGGCCCCTTGCACCAACGCTCAGATTGGCACTTAATTGTATAATTGGTCATGTTCATTTGAGTAATTGCCACCAACTGATGAAAATAGAGTGCCTACAGCGATCAGAAAGGAACTGCAGTTTCTTCAGAGGTGGTGAAAAACACATGCCCTTAACTATTACAGACCGTGTTGTAACAGCAAAGCTGTTCAAAGCATCACTGTACACGGTACTTTACCTTCTCCGTGCTTGTCTGTAAACTGAAAGGCCTGCACGAGGCGAAGGGTCTCGTCCACAGATCGACCCACTGGAAGATCATTGATGGTGATCTGCCTCAGGATACCACTGTTATCAATGATGAACAGCCCCCTGAAACCAGACACCAGGGTGTTAAACGAAAAACACTGTCACCAACAGTAAATGGAGAGTAGTCTGAATATTGTCACTGTGTGTCAGTCACAATGTCCATTAATCATTTGACGTAGTGGGTGAGATTCTTCAAATTGTCCCCTGGACCCAGAGATGAGAAGGCAGCCACAGGTTCAAACAACAGATGTTTATTAACCAATGTGCACACAGGGAGAGCCGTTCAAGGCCAAACCAAGAATAATAATAATAATAATATAATATACGCCATTTAGCAGAGGCTTCATAGTGAATGCTCATTTTTCACCCAGTCATTATTATAGCCACACGAACATTGAAGGGGATCCTTACTCATTATTATAGGAACATTGGGGGATCCTCTCCCCCTCCCCCTCTCCCCTCCCCCTCTCCCTTGCCTTGCCCTCCCACCTGTGTGTGGCATGATGGTTACCCCCACCACCGGGCCTGTGATCATCTCAGTTCGACCAATGTGGTACACTCAGGCCAGATAAAACCTCGCCCTTAGAGGTTCGGGGAAACCTGGGGCAGGCCCATGCCTGAGATGATGACTGACCTGCCTTCACTCCCCAGAGTGAGGATGACCCAAAGTACCCCGTCCCATAGATAATATTCAATGTCAGTGCTCAGTTGTTTTCATAGTATATATTACAAAGATACTGATCAGGCCCATGCTACCTTCCCCGAAGCCTATGCCATCCTGAGATGTACACGGCTCAAGGCCTGCAGCCTAAACAGATGCAAAGGAGACAGGTAGTGCGATATACTATGTGCATGCAATTAATATGTGTGTGGGTGATTCGTTTGGAATGTGCTACGGTGCAGGAATCATTTAGGTGTATAGATCAGATACATATCCCAATAAATGTTTGTGAAATCCAGCTCACCACTTAATCAGTAAAATGCCAGCCTAATCAGTCTCATACAGCCATGATACATACTGCCTAAAAGTAACAAATACACCATTGTTAAACATCGAATAGTGCGACTTAATTTTCAGTACTGTGCCAGGTTGGTCTGTCCTCCCGTAGAAAGGTTCTCAGAAATCCCTCACCTGTAGGCAATGCCTTCATCTTCCTTTAGCACACCGTAGTCCTTGGAGATGGAGCGCAGCGTGTCAGCCACCAGCGGGATCTTCATGTGGCCCAAGCCACCCTGCTTGCGTGGTGTGTTGATCCTATCAGGAGACACGCACACACGTAACGCACATGCATGCATGCCCGCAGATAACAGCGTTAGGAGCAAGGAGTCCTCAAGGGTTTATTACAGTGTACCTTCACTTCCTGGTGCGCAGCATTGCATTAAGGCGCCGTACCAACGCGGGTTTAGCTGCAAGTCTAGAGTAACTTGATTGGAATGTACAATTGGAGTTGTGCATCAGCTGATTTGCAGCAAATCTTCTCCTAGTCCCAAAAGATTGCTTTATGTTTTGCCCGTCCTTGTGTGCATGTGTCACCACCACAGATGTAAGGGCTAGCACGCCATAGCAAAAGTGGAGAATGGGAACGTTTTAATATATGACGTGGGCTACCCATTTATTTTATTCCTGAAACGTAAGTAAATTAAATAACACAGAGCCCACATAAGCCAGACAATGTCTTAGAACAGGTTTAAAATGATTAAATATGCTTGTTAAACTGCTACATAAACTGTGATACACAGTGCAAAATGTACTGGTCTATTTTCTCAAACGTTGGCCATGTCAATCACAACTTGCGTTAATGTGATTACCTAACAACTGCTTCCCAGTGGGCCCCCGGATGGCGCAACTGGTAAAGGCACTTGGCGGTTCATTGCTATTGTCACTGTTGGTTCCAGGGTAGTGGCTTAAATTGTTTTAATTTAACAAAAATACAACATGGAATTGTGTTGCTTTTCTATATAAACAGCTCTTAAAATGTTTATATAGAGATTTTAAACATCTCGTAAAACCTGGTCAGCAGCAGATTTAGGTAATATGCAACTTTAATATCCCATAGGTGGAGTTTAAAGCACATTGCAATTAGGATCAAGGCAATTCTTGATCTTTTTATACATCTGGGAAATGCAGAAAGTCACAAGAAAAATGTGCTAGTCTGCAACTAAAGGAACACTGCAATAAACCCCAAGAGTCTGCAGTTGCAAACACCATTTCATTCAACCAAGTCCTCTATGAACATTCACATTCTAAACATATAAAAAGATTCTAAAATACTATGTAACAGGAGGTAATCTTACCTACCATGTAGCCCAGAGGTGTCAAACTCATTCCATCGTGGGCCGAGTGTATGCAGGTTGTTGTTGCAACCAGTGCACAACACCAGGTGATTTCAATTAGTTCCCCTCCTTGGTTGAAGAAGGAAGCTAATTAATGAAATCACCTGGTGTAGTGCACTGGTTGCAACAAAAACCTGCATATACTCGGCCCACGATGGAATGAGTTTGACACCCCTGATGTAGCCACTTAAACTTAAGTATATATAGATGATATAAACAATAATACACAATTATAGCTAGCATTACAATATTACAGACTAGTCCCTTTTCAATGTGCATCAGCAAGACAGATTCAATCTGAGAGTGGTTGGTTAAAGATAGGTGCTCAACTGTGCTGTACAGACTTATTTGTTCTGCATACCAGGCAAGGTGGCAGAAGTGAGAGTCCACAGAGGCACCGATTACTTCACAGTCGATCTTCCTGAATTCCTCAGCGGCGTCACTGAAGGCAATGATCTCAGTGGGACACACAAAGGTGAAGTCCAGTGGGTAGAAGAAGAAGACAACATACTTTCCTGCAGACAGAGAAACAGCAACACACAATCAGAGATCACTTGCTATTCCAGACTACACTTTGAAAATGCATGGCAAATGCAGTTATTCCAACGCACTCATTTCTGTCCCAGTAATTTGAGTGGTGGAGCAGTTCCTAATTACAACTCTCAGAAAATACTCCCAAAAACAGTGTACCATGCAATGAGATGGAATTGCACAGTACCAAATTATTATTTTTTGCATTATCATTTGGTCCTACCAAATGCATTACACAATAAATTGTGTACATCTATACGCTAACTACAAGTGTGTATATATTATACATATATAATAAGGGGACAACCTAGACACTGGCACAATCCATCATTGATGGCACCTGTAAAAAGGTACATGGCCTACTAAAGGGATTATACTTGGGGAAAGCCTGGCTTTGAGGAAAACCTGGCTTACTGAAGAGAGACGGACTCCACCCGAGCTGGAGAGCTGCTCTTCTACTATCTAGAAGTTTTTCCTGTAGTCTAAACGCGCAAAATTTGTGACCTCTCAGAGCGCTAGCCAGGCAGCAGACTTCTGGTCCTAAACTACTGTCTGCTAGCTTCCAAAAACACGTGACTAGCTTAGCTATTGAGACTGTGACTGTCCCTTGTTTTGGAAATTGGGTTTTAGAAATAAAAAGCTATCAGCACACTGGCTGTCATGGCATTTGTGTACATAATCGTATTGATATTAAAACCTCTCAGCCTGCTGTAAGTGTTGCCTGTAATAAGACATATGTTAAATGTGGATTGTTAAATGTTAGATCACTTTCCCCCAAGGTGGTTCTTGTGAACTAACTAATCACTGACCATAGTTTTGACCTGATTAGTTTAGCTGAAACCTGGCTTAGGCCTGACGAATACAGTGCACTTAATGAGGCATCTCCTGATGGTTATGCTAGTTGTCAAGTGCCGCGTCTGTCCGGTAGAGGGGGCGGTGTTGCTGTAATTTTTGCAACAAAATTTAGTTTCACACCTAAATGTGGGGATAAGTTCTCCACTTTTTAATCACTTGTTATGCTTTCTGGATGGTCAAAAGATAAAGTTACCTCAGTGCAATCCTTCCTCTTAGTAACTATTTATAGACCACTTGGACCATATACTGTCTTTCTTTCTGAGTTTGCAGTTTTTATCAAGCTTGGCAACTATGGCAGATAAAGTTGTGATTGTTGGAGATTTCAACATACATGTTGACAGTGACATGTTGACAGTGACCGTTTAGGATTGGCTTTTGCAGCTATTATTGACTCTGTTGGTGTCTGAACCACAACCATACCTTAGATTTAGTGTTATCCTATGGTATCGATGTCGAGAATATCATTGTGTCTCCCCATAATCCTGTACTATCGGATCACTTTTTGATTACTTTTGAAATTCAGGTAAATATTCCTATTAAATCGGAACCTAGATACTATTCCAGCCGCTCTATAAATTCATTGACGGCTTCAAAATGTATAAACATACTAATGACTCGGGATTAGTATCAAAAACAGCTTTTTGTCAATTGATCATCAAACAGATGCGGTAAATCATATTTTACAGAATACACTTGATGCTGTCGCACCCCTCAAGAGGAAAAAAGTCAGAAGAAACTTGCACCCTGGTTTACTGACCATACCCGTGCCCTTAAACAAGTTTCCAGGAAATTAGAATGCAGATGGCACTCTACCAATTTAGAGGTTTTTCGCTCTGCTTGGAAGGACAGCCTCATAGAATACAAACACGCTCTTATGACAGCTAGGTCACGTACTTCTCAAATATGCACCTTAACTTAATCTCCACGGTCTAATTTTTTATAATCTTTCACCCCAATCGTTGACACTTCCAGAAGTACCTGGCTCACCTTTACACTTTCCAATCCCATTAAATGTGAAATCAGTCATAAGTGCAGTCAGATTGTAATATCTCAATACCAAGTGAAACAGCGGAGTGTCAATCGCACGGTTAATAAAAGCAGTGAAGGCCAAGTTCACCAAAAGGGACTTCCCCCCCAAATGTTTGATGTCAATCTTCATCGCCATGTGACAGGAGCAACAATGAATGCTCCCACAATGATGCTATAACTGTGCATAAGCTGTGCAGTACAGGTCCTACCCCTGTAGTCAGAGAGCTTGATTTCCTTGAACTGTCCATCAGGCATTACAGCCGTTGCTTTGAAGTCAGGGGCCAGTTTTCCAATGCGAGCTTCTCCTGCAGCCATTGTTGGATTGACTAAAGAAACAAAATCAGAAGGTGGATAAAACAGCTGTCCACACAAAGCATATTAATTACACCTTAACAGTTAATAATAGAAGATTGACAGTAGAAAAAGATTATATATTGACCAAAAGCAATGACATGTATGGGCAAAAACAACACATTTGTATATAGGTACTGTATATACTGATACATCCTTTCAACAGCTTAAATGTAAAAGAGATCATTAACGTTGCAACATTCATTAATAGCATATACGTTGCATTTTGTTGCCTGTAAGCATAACAATTTCCCCTATCCCTTTGGACATTGAACCCCAATGGCAGGTTCTAGAAAACGTATACGTTAGCCTACGTATTCAACTGACCAAAAGACAAAAAAAATGCATTTTGATCCACTGTCTACGATTTTGCAAGATACAAAAATTCAAATATCAAATAATTGTACCGAGATTGCCGATTTCAGAAGTGCATATTTCCATTTGCACAGGCACAATAAAGCTATGCAAGATGTGCAAATAAATAGACTTAATGAAAACGTGTTCCAATTGCCAAACTACAACAGACTCCATACAATTACTTTTATTTCAATATACAAAAACACTGCAATATCCCGAACGAGTTAAAGTCTAAAGGCTTTCGTCACATTTTCATGGTCTTTGATGTCTATCCGCTCAGTTGTATTATTAACTTAATGGTAAATGAATACCAACGGAGACAAAAACCTTCCTTCTAACCCCAGGTTAATTGTGAAACATGCTTCTGACGTGATAAATGAATTAAACTATCTTCTCAAACTAGATGACCGTATGCATATGGACCATATCAAAAGGTTTTCGTGTAGTACAGCCTGAATACGGTCTAAAAACGCTGAAATTATTACAATTACAATATAAAGTACATTTAAATGAAGTAGATACTTACGCGAACAAAATATACTGTATTACGACTTCACGGTCCCACTCCCTGCCGGATGAAAGCTGTGTGGAAATGGTAGGTATTGATCAAGTCTTTATACCCACGCACGTATCGCGATGACTGGCAGCCTGTGATTTCCGCCTAATAGCTCAACAAAACGTGGCTGGCGCTTCCTTGTGTGAGCTTTACCAGTTCAGCATGACTTTACATTTTCCTCAAACCAGCGGTTCTTTGAAAGTCAAATAATTAGCACATAGGAAATAGTGTTTTGTACCGACTGTAGCCTATATACACGTAAAACACTGTCAGTGATTGAATTGTCACATAATTTACAAATATGGCTTGGAAATGTATTTCTTGCGGCATAGCCCTCTTTTCCTCTTTGACTACACTCAAGTTTTGTGAAGAGTTGGTGGGGAGGGATTCAACGCCTATTAACACTGGGAATATGAATGTAATTTGCTAATCCAAAAGATGGAGCAAGTAAAGATGAATCAAATATAAAGTTGTGATGAAAAGATCCATGCCACCCATCGACACAGTATGCTAAATAGCATCCAGTCATAATGGAAACGGCCCTGTACACACGGCGTTAGTGGACTTTTGTAGAAATCTTAAACTTATTTTCACAATAGATTTTGACCTTTATTGTCATTACAACCACTGAGCAGAATATAACATGGATAATCCGTTATTTGTTTTAGCCTCTTTAGCTATGTAACTAAATAACTGATAGTATAATGTATCAGTTCGCCTACGTCAACGAATTTAAAAATTAACTTTTGAATGGATTTTGAAGCTTTTACAATAACAGGACACAGAGTCCCAAACCCCGGAAACGGAAATATCATAAGAGAAGTAGGATTGTGCCAAGCAAGCTCAATTTAATATTTCCAGAATTTCAAGCTATCGTTGGTGGTAAAGGAGGGATATCGTTTTCGCAGACCGAAGAAAAAGTAAGTCCAAGAAAAAATGATTTCTTTATGACATGCATTTTTGTACGGCTAGGAATTTGCTACGTATAGAGCGCACACATCGTCTAACGTTACATGGACTACAATGCAGCACATCCAGTCAGGCTTGATTCGCCGTTTTATATTCCAATCTTTAAAATGTTGGGCTAACAGGCAGGTGAGTAAGCAGAAGTACAGTCGTCTTATCAGCTCATCTAGATACTACTAGCACACGAGGGGGTGGATGTAAGTTAGCTAGCTACGAACCAAGCACCCAAATATACCGGACTGTAGGCTGTAAGAGGACTGTCATGATGATGCATTTAGCTGTTATGTTGCCTATAATATTTGGTGTAGTGTAAGTTTACGTGGACGCTGGCCTTATGTCAGTTTTACATTTTACTTGCTAATGTTTAAGGTTAGAATTAGTTAATTGGGTTTGCAGGTTAAATGCCAGGACACCCTTGGGCATAGTATTTGTATATCTTGTCAAATACAACAGTATCACTTCAGATGAGTGAATCTTTGAAGTAACTCAGCATAGTCTAGTCATTAATGCATGGCATTCTGTTCCATTCTGTCACCTAAGAAAATACGTTTATGCTTCGCGAAGCTAAAAATCATTGTCGTTTTAATAGTACTGTTCTTGGAAAGTGGCGAAATAAAAATGCGATGACTATTACATTATTTTGCTGATATTACTGGCTGTCAAAGCAATCACACTCTCAAACGACTTAACAAAATACATTTACTAGCCTAATTGTTGCACAGACGTGGAAAATGAAGAATATATTTAAATAATTGTCTATCCATATATTGCATCTACAAACACTGTCTTGAAGGCTCGCTATAAATAAAATCCGAACTTTTTGTGTGTAATCTAGGATAGCCTTGGTGAGGTATCTCAGCTATTGCCATCCCGGCAGAGCAGAAGGAAGTCAGCTGACAATCGGCTGACAACCATACCTTTTCTCCATTTGCAAATCATTTTGTTACTTGATGTACCTCAATATGCACATTGCCTTGCTTGCATATGATAGAGACCTGAACTTTCTCTTTTAAAGGTGCATGTTTTTGGAATAAACTACCTGATCATTTGAAACTGTTGGAAATGTTAAAGAAAAACACCAAAACCTGGCTATTGCAACATCAAATTTGTAATCATGTCAAACTGTAACATGTAACAATGCATTTTGTTTTAAGTATCTCCCATCATGTTTAAATGGTTCATGTTTAATTTATACTTTATATGTATAATTGTGTTTTTAACTTTATATTTGAGTTCTTTGCCTTCATAAAAGCACATCTAGGGATGGGTGTTGAAAGGCAGTATAAGCTGTGCACACTATGGTGCAATGCAGCAGATAGTTTCTTCAAAGTGTGTTTGTATCTGTCCCTATTAAAATAAACCATATATAAGTCAATCAAATTCAGCAAGTGTCTGATTCAGAAATCAATAGTAGATTCAGAAATCAGTAGAATATTTAAAATGATGACAGTGGCTTTAATGTCAACATCCCTACCTGAGTTGTGTCTTTGTTCTGTTAAAGATATACCAGGCCAGTATGAACGACTTTGCCATCCTCAGCACGGGCCGGAAGATGCCTCTCCTTGGCTTGGGTACATGGAAGAGTGAGTCTGGGAAGGTGAGTGTTTGACCTCAGAGGACAAATTCATAGTAACCATATGCAGCAGAATGTTGTAGTGGACAGGTTAGGACTGACTTAGCAATCTCATTTTATGTGTTTGAAATAATATTAATATAACTGTTAACTTGTTGAGTCTGAAAGTAACCAATGGAAAATAGGAATTAAGAATGATGAAAAACTGGCCTGAAATATCACAGGACTTCTCTTTAAATGTAAACGCCACTGCTAAATGGCGTATGTTATATTATTATATTAGACGGTAGAATTTCTCACTCATTAACAAAATGGCAATGGCTGCACTATGTGTAAGGCTTCCAAGGTTCAACCTCAAGACTCCAAGGCAGAATTTCTTCACCCTGAATCCACAGTGCTGCAAAGAGCCAATGTTGTGTTGGGGTTGGCAGCGTGATGAAGATTGTTATTCATGGTGCTGACCCTCTTGCCTCTTTCACTGGCACCCACAATGCTCCAGGCTCTTTAGTTCTATTACCATGGAGACCAGATGAAGGGCTGGATAAGTGGAGATGCAGGCAGCGAACGCTGATGAAAAGCTCAGATGTGGTCTAGAAATCAAAAACAGCCGGGCCTTTGATATTTTTTCTTTTGTTTCTCTCTCAGTGCTTGCCTCAGTAAGTACAGGTCTCTCGACACATAATATAACCATCTGTCTTTTTCTTCTGCTCCACTCCGAAGAAAACAACAACACTCTTTCCTAGCTATAATTAGGTCTTGATAGGCTGTCTGCCACTTCTCTGTTATGAAACATTGAATTGTAAAAGGTAATGACGAGATATAAACTCAGCACGTAAGGCATGTTTTGTCATTGATGACCCGGTATGTGAAAAAGGAATTTGTGATGCACGTTCACAACAGAAATGTAGAAAACTGGAAATGAGCTGCCTAATGTCCTCCTCGATTTGTAATGAAACAAATGACTCAAACAAGGCAAGGGCTTGAAATGCATAGTCATTGCACTACACTTGTGAAACACTTTTTTACGCAAGATTAAATGAGGTATTTTATTACACCTGCCCTTTATTATGTGCAGCAATCACACATTCTCACCATTCTTTTTCATTGTTGGCATAAAAATTAATCCCAATGTAGAATTAGCCAATATAGACCAACCAAATTAAGAATTTGTCTTGAAGCTGTTAATGTTCAGATGGGCTGTGGAAAATGTACCAAATACATGAGGAAAGATTTGTTTTAGTTTTTTTCACCCACTTCTGGGTATCTTTGTTATAACACTGTGGTGCCCATTGTGAATAAACACAATTGTGTTTGAGGGCATTATACCATGCTGTGTTGTAACCAATTTTTTGTATTCTTGTGTATTTTTGTATGCGAAACATTCTCTCCCCTCCATGACTTAGTGATGGTTGTGTATTATTATTTTTTTGGCATTGTAGGTTAAGCAGGCAGTGATCTGGGCTCTGCAGGCTGGTTATCGGCATATTGACTGTGCCACCATCTATGGCAACGAGGCAGAGATAGGGGAGGCTCTGCAGGAGACACTGGGGACAGACAAGGTGAGCCAGTCTTTTCTCTTTACTTCACACTGCTCTGCCTTGTGGCCAGTCAAAAATAGGAACTTGCCTCATATTGAATGCGCACATATGTCTTAAAAAAAAAAAAGTTTTTATATTTTCTCTTTCTGCTTTTTACCCTATTTTTTACCCAACCCCCCTCCCTGGGGCGGACAGCCAATTGCCACCCCCTAGTGGCACTCCCGGCCAGAGTCCAAACTGGCGCGACCTGGTGGAATCTAACCCCAGTCGCAGTGGGCAGCATTGGACATTCTACCGCTACTCCACCTGGGAGGCCTTTTTTCTTTAGCTGAGTTGCATAACTAATTTCAGCCCTCTCCTGAGAAGGTTCTGCTTCTGTGTGGTTCAGTAAGCTGACAACGCTTCGGTTGTGGCTTTGATTCCCATCGGGACCACATATACTAAAAAAATGTATGCACTCACTACTGTCCCTTTGGATAAAAGCGTCTGCTAAATGGCATATATTTTATATAATATAATGCATGCTAAGGCGTTTAGTACATGTTTAGTAAATGATCTGGATGCATATCATAATAATCCAGTTAGTCATGTTATGCACTGCCAAAAATACTAGGTAATCTTACAGAAAACAGTAATGCGTGATGTTGCTTTCTTGCACCTGGGGTTTTTCCAAGAAAGATCCTTGTCCCATTGCAGACAAAACATTTACAGACACTTGTGTGCCCACGTACGTATGTGTGTGTGTGTGTGTGTCTGTGTCTGTGTGTGTGTGTGTGTGTGTGTGTGTCCGCACAGGGTTTGAGGCGAGAAGACGTCTTCGTCACCTCCAAGCTGTGGAACACTCGGCATCACCCCGAGGACGTGGAGCCGGCGCTGCTGAAGACGCTGAAGGAGCTGAGGCTGGAGTACCTCGACCTCTACCTCATCCACTGGCCCTATGCCTTCCAGTAAGCACTGTACCCCATCCTCTGGGGCCCTGACCCCCAGCTCACGGAGGGCTGTGTTGTCAAGGTGAAGTGGCACTGTGGGCAGACCTCCACTTAAAGCAATCATTTGAGATCTGGAGCAAAGCACTTGCGTTTAATTGTAAGCATCCAAACATTCAAATGATTACGGCCCTATTCAGAGTTGGCATAAGTTGAAAAATGACGCATCTCACCTGTCTGTTTGTATTCAGACTTTTAATTTATTTGTGGAATTAAGTGTGTCAGGTTGTCTGTGAATCTGTCTTGTATTTTACAACTTACTGTGCTTACATGTGTTGTCCATTGTGGTGTGCTTCTGGGGTAGCTCTCTCAATGTGTTTCACGTGTTGTTTCACATGTATTGTATGTACTGCCTGCTTGATGCTAATATTTGTGCAATGCTGTTAAATGTTGTCCTGTTGTGTGCATGTAATATGTACTTTAGGCTACTGCCTGCATGTTTGAACTAATACCTGTTTAATGCTGCTTAATGTGCTGCTGCATGCTTCGCTTCATGAGCCATATGCCTTTGTAAAGTCTTGCCTGGATGCTTCTATTAATACTTGGCTAATGCTGTTTTTTAGGGAGCCTATTGTAACATCTGGCCCGGGACTACAGATGTAAACTAGCCTTTTGGCTAACTCTGGCATATTTGCAGAAATTTTCATTAATATGGATTGTCCCTGCAAAATACAAATAAAATAAAATAAATAAATAAAAGTGCCCCCCAAATAGAGGAGTGTCTGGAGATGTTTGCTAATTCTTCATCAAAAAAGTGTGCCACTTTGGTTCATTTTTCTCCATCTCAGCAATCAGTGTGATTGCCGACACAGGTGCTTCTCCTTTTAAACTCTGTTTAGTTTAAATCGTGGAAACACGCCATGTAATGAATGTAATCTTTAATAAAAACACACCACAAAGCAAAATGGATTTGGGAAAATGGATATATATCCTTATACATGGATATATATATATCTGCAATCCTTAAATTGGTGAGAGATTTGGGATCTGCGCAAGCTTTCCCTAACCTATTGGGGTCGGTGTTTGGGTGTCAAGTCCAGACCTGCCTGGATGAGTCACTATCAGTGAGACCGCAGGAGAGTAAGTGCCACCTCACAGCAGGCCGTGACAGTGTCAGTAGTGCTGTGCTTGGAGGCCCGGAAGCACAGGCAGGATGTGACTAATAAGTCTCTCTGTGAGCCCTAGGCGTCACACTGAGAAGACCATCTGATGGGAGAGCACAGCGCGGGCAGAGAGACCTCCTGCTTATCAAAACAATGGCAGCTCAAGCCACTAACGGACCCCCGTTTAATCGCCTCTCTCTGCAGACGCGGCGATGTGCCTTTTCCCAAGAAGGAAGACGGGACACTTCTCTATGACGACATTGACTACAAGCTGACATGGGCAGCCATGGAGCGCCTTGTGGGAAAAGGCCTGGTGAGGGCGATTGGACTCTCCAACTTCAACAGCCGGCAGATTGATGACGTTCTCTCCATCGCCAGCATCAAGCCGAGCGTGCTGCAGGTGAGGGGTGGATAGATCTGCCCATGTACAGACAGAAAACAAGCTCTGTGAGTTGTGTCAATATTGTCGCTTCTGTATTGTGTTTTAGCGTTCACATCACAAGTTGGAAATCGGTAATAACTTTCCCATTCTTTACCAATGGAATATTTAGGCGTGAGCGTTGTACACGCTCTTTAGAAATCGAACACCATTGAGGTTTTCGTTCCTCCGTGACACGATTCATTTACACTAGCCGTTATGAGAAACACATATGAGAAAAGACCCAGGTGCCAGGTCTGCAATATATGATGCTGAGTGTGTGTTCACCCCGGTCCAGGTAGAGAGCCATCCTTACCTTGCTCAAGTGGATCTTCTGTCCCACTGTCGGGAGCGTGGCCTGGTGATGACGGCCTACAGCCCACTGGGCTCCCCAGACCGGGCCTGGAAACACCCAGA
The DNA here is from genome assembly GCA_029706075.1 of Aldrovandia affinis. Lineage (NCBI taxonomy): Eukaryota > Metazoa > Chordata > Actinopteri > Notacanthiformes > Halosauridae > Aldrovandia > Aldrovandia affinis. Next base: position 216,516 of record JAINUG010000145.1, on the reverse strand, counting down.
TGAGCCTGTGCTGCTGGACGAACCGGCCATTGCCACCCTGGCACAGAAGTACAACAAGTCCCCTGCACAGATCATCCTCCGGTAATCAAGTCACCCTGCAGACTGCAGTCTAGTACATCACCTGCTAACTAACGCACCCCACATCGATCCCATGACAATTTACATGGCCTGCATTATCCACCAAGATTGCATCCCAGTGTGTTGTCTCTTGCCAGGTGGCAGACCCAGCGAGGAGTGGTAACAATTCCCAAAAGTGTGACAGAATCACGCATTAAAGAGAACATCCAGGTGGGAATCTCTTGTTTTTTCACTTTTGTTAGAAAATAATAAAAGTTGCATCAGTGCATCTAACTTTCACTCTTGTATCCAGTCATTTCGTACATTATAGGCAGTTACCTGTGTGTGTGTGTGTGTGTGTACAGTACCAGTCAAAAGTTTGGACACACCTTACATCTGGATTACGGCTCACCGGGCACTCCTTCATTCTTCAGCAAGATAACAGCCCGAAACACACCTTGAAGTTGTGCAAGAACTATCTGTTGAAGGAGGAATGTGAACGACAACTCAAACTAAAGACCTGGCCTGCCCAATGTCCAGACCTCAATCCCATAGAACTTGTATGGGACAAACTGGAAAGGAAGAGTCAAAGCAAAGCAACCCATAAGTTTCTCTGGGAATTGCTGCAGGATAGCTGGGAAAACATGTCGGGTGATTTCCTGCTAAAACTTATTAACCGAATGGCCCCTGTTTGTGAGGCTATTCTCACGCCAAAGGGTGACTATTTTGAGGAATCCAAGATTCAATTTTCAATGCAATTTTCTTGAACATTGCTTTGATGTTCCTTTTGTTTATTGTTACATGCGTTTTTTGTAATTTTCAAATATTTACAGAAACGTATACGGTGTAAAACATTGTCAATTATGAGATAAACCTAGTTTCCAGCAGGTGTGTCCAAACTTTTGACTGGTACTGTATATATACACACACGCACACACAGGTAATTGCCAAAATAAAGGAAACTTGTTCTGTTATGGTGTGGGGTGCATCAGAGTTTAGGTGCACTCAACCCCTGAGAGGGCAAGGTAAACACCAAGCCACCTTCATCCTTTGGTGAAGCAATTATTATAAATAAATACATTTCTATCCTGATGTGAGTGGTCTCTTCCAGGATGACAATGCCTCCATTCACAGGGCACAATTGGGCACTGAATGGTTTGATGAACATAAACTGTAAACCATACGCCTTGACCTTCTCAGTCACCAGACCGCAACCCAATTGATTATACATGGGACATTATGGAGCAGCGCCTGAAACAGCATTTTCCACCACTATCAACAAAACAAAGTTCCAGACACTTGTAGAATCCAAGCCAGGGTGCACTGAAGCTGTTCTGGTGGCTCGTGGTGGCCCAATGCCCTATTAAGATACTTTATGTTGGTGTTTCTTTTAATTGGGCAGTTACCTGTGTAAGTCTGTGTGTGTGTGTGTGTGTGTGTGTGTGTGTATATATATATATATATATTACACAGGTAGTGGGGGAAAATGTAAACCCCAATGTAAGGTTGCTTAATAGGGTGTTAATATGGGCCACCACTGACATCAGCATAGACATATATTTATATAGACATATATTATGCATGTTATGAGTGACATTGTGTGTTTTTAAATTAATTAATTGAATTTCAATTAATATCCTAAATTGACTGAATTGAAATGGAATTGACCCCAACTGTTATTATGGTATATATGCCTAACTGCTGGTTTTTATATTTTTTCCATTTCTTGGACAGTCTTTTTAAATTCTAGTATTAGTGTAACATAATGCATAAATCATAGTGTATGTATGTTTTCAGTAACTTTCTCTGTTCATGTCATGTATTTGTCTGTAGGTGTTTAACTTCACTCTGGAAGAAGAGGAAGTGAAAAGTATAACAGCTTTGAATAGAGGCTGGCGGTATATAGTGCCAACCATCACGGTGAGTAGCTTTAGGGCTAATTCTACAGGAGAGCACACAGTGCAACCTAGATATTCATACATTTACATTACATTTTAAGCATTTAGCAGACGCTCTTATCCAGAGCGACTTACAAGATGTGCATAAATACATGGTAGGAACAATCATAGTTCGCGCAAGAGATCAGTGCAGTAATACAGCGATAGGCATCATTGCAGGCAGCTGCATACCATACCTGTAACACTGGGAAGGAAGGTTAGTAAAAATTAAAAATTAAAAATTAAAAAAATGTTTTAATGTATACAGTGTTGAGGAAGTAGGCAGTGGTGATGACAATTAGCTGGGTGTACAGAATTTAGTGGTAGTGGAGTCTGAAAAGGTGGGTTTTGAGTCTCTTGCGGAAGATCGCAAGTGATTCCGCGGTCCTGACCGATTGCGGAAGGTCGTTCCACTAGCGAGGGTCAGGACAGAGAAGAGACCGCCCGGAGGGATGGGGCAGTCAGCTGCCAGGCGCCCGGAGGGATGGGGCAGTCAGTTTGCCAGAGGAGGCTGAGTGGAGGGGTCTGGCTGGGGTATAGGCAGTGATGAGTGACTGGAGGTATGGGGGAGCAGTACTTCCTAGCCAAACTTGAAAAGCAAGCACCAGTGATTTGAATATGAAAAGAGATTCAATTAAATATTCATCCTTCCTGTAAAAAAAATATTTTCATCAATGTCGTTATCATCGTCATCATCATTTCATTACCATTATCTTCTTGTTTATTAGACACTCTTATTCACAACGACTTGTATTAAATATAATATATAATAATAATATATGCCATTTAGCAGATGCTTTTTATCCAAAGCGACTTACAGTAGTGAATGCATACAATTTTCAGTATATGTGGCCAATCAAACCCACAACCTAAGCATTGTCAGCGCCATGTTGACAATGCTCAGTAGGTAGAGCATTGTAGGCTCTACCTACTGAGCCACACAGAACCACATTGTATATTTGTTTTTTGTAGATTTTGTTTCATGTAATTGTACAATAATCTGTTAGTGTTTAATCTTTACAAGTATTTATTGATTTTGAAGTGTTGATTTTAGTGTTGAGTATCCAATCCATTTTGATTTACTGTATATCAACATATATTGTCTGCCAAAACCATTTTGAAGGAAATATGCTGCCATCTATTGGCGTTGGTGTGTAACCTTCCATTAAAAACTGTGTACATTCCATTGGATTACTGTATGTTGTTTCCATGTTATGTGTAGATGCTAATGGGGTTCACATTCAGCCAGGTCACATTTTTGTAAGAAGATTAGTTTTAGTAATGCCAGTGGCATAGCATTTAGGTGTTAATAGTGTATTATTGTAATATATGTCTTTTGAATGTGATTAACTTCAGTCCTTTCCCTCTGAAAACCTAGGCAATACTTAGAATGCACAAATAATTATGACATTCTTGGAGATTGTAATCTCCTTGTTATATCAATCAGATGAATGCTAATTGCAATAGTTGCCTAATGGCACAATATTGCCTCAATGTTTGAGAATACAGTTTGCTGAACCTCACCAGCTTCTATGATGGTTTTGTCATGCAGGTCAATGAGAAGCCTGTTCCAAGGGATGCTGGACATCCTTACTACCCATTCAGTGACCCCTACTGATCCCTCCACTGAATTGCCTGCACTGTGCCTTGGGATCCCTTGCTCCCCTCCCAGTGTTTCACAAAATAAAGATTTTTTTGAATGTCCTGTGCATTGTGCATCTTGCTTATTTGAATGTACGTTAGTGTTCCTACATTATTTCATGAATGAAATTAAGAAAATTGGGCTAATCTAAATGACAGATGTGATAATTATGTCATTTGTTAAAACAAACTGGCTTGGTAGTACTGAAAGCTATGTTTTTTTAAATTACTTTTGGTACTGCCATAAGTAGGTTACTTATGCTTGATTTTGGGTGACAGTGTAGTATAATGGTTAGCTTGTATAACTGGGCTTGTAACTTAAAGGTTGCAGGTTCAATTCCCAGGTGGGGCACTGTTGTTGTACCCTTGAGTAGGATACTTAACCTGAATTGCTTCAGTAAATATCCAGCTATATAAATATATTTTCTGTGTGTGTGAAGTCGCTCGGGATAAGAGCATTGCTAAATGTGTATAATGTAAAATGTAAAGATTGTATATTTGGAGACGTTTGTAGTGCATTGAAATCATAGGCATAATGAGTGAGGGGGACATGTCAAAACAGTCATATCAAAACAATTTGTAGATCTAAAACAGTCCCTTTCATTATACCCTTGATTGAAACACACACAAAAATACTATACCCACAGATGACTCTCTATACCGCCTTCTGCTCCTTCTTCCCCACTCACAGTGCACCAGTTGATATGGTCATGGACATCTGACTCACTGGAGTAATAGCATTTCTGTGAAAAAGTAAAAATGGCCTTTAACACAGCAGCAATAAGAATATGAAGAATATGTACACTCCAGTCAATAAGCAGATTAACATTACGTTTAGCCATCACCGCCTCACAGACGAGATCTTTACTGACTTCGTCAGATGTTTCAACCATGAAACGTCTGAAAACATCTGACCAAATCAGTAAAGATTACTTATTTGGTTGCATCTTTCAATCAAGAAATGAGTGAACGGCTGGTCCTTTAAATCGTTCTCCCGCGTTTTCCCTTTTAAGCATCAAGGTGAAAGTTCAACGGAAGTGAGGGCTGGTGTCCGTATTTAAAGGCGCCAACGAAAAGGAGCTAAGGTACTGGGAGAGAAACCTGCCATCTTTTCGTGGAGAGCGCTGTATTGTACATATTTCCATCTATAATTCATAAAATAGTACTTTCTCCGAAACGTTTCGAGTTGTGTTAAAATGCCAGAGGATACTCCAGCTCCTTCAAGCGCAGGAAGGTGAGAAAACATTTAAAGTTTGTTGGGGCTCAATTCGGATAGTTTTCGACCATAATTTACCTGTGTGTGTGTGTACAGTACCAGTCAAAAGTTTGGACACACCTTACATCTGGATTACGGCTCACCGGGCACTCCTTCATTCTTCAGCAAGATAACAGCCCGAAACACACCTTGAAGTTGTGCAAGAACTATCTGTTGAAGGAGGAATGTGAACGACAACTCAAACTAAAGACCTGGCCTGCCCAATGTCCAGACCTCAATCCCATAGAACTTGTATGGGACAAACTGGAAAGGAAGAGTCAAAGCAAAGCAACCCATAAGTTTCTCTGGGAATTGCTGCAGGATAGCTGGGAAAACATGTCGGGTGATTTCCTGCTAAAACTTATTAACCGAATGGCCCCTGTTTGTGAGGCTATTCTCACGCCAAAGGGTGACTATTTTGAGGAATCCAAGATTCAATTTTCAATGCAATTTTCTTGAACATTGCTTTGATGTTCCTTTTGTTTATTGTTACATGCGTTTTTTGTAATTTTCAAATATTTACAGAAACGTATACGGTGTAAAACATTGTCAATTATGAGATAAACCTAGTTTCCAGCAGGTGTGTCCAAACTTTTGACTGGTACTGTATATATACACACACGCACACACAGGTAATTGCCAAAATAAAGGAAACTTGTTCTGTTATGGTGTGGGGTGCATCAGAGTTTAGGTGCACTCAACCCCTGAGAGGGCAAGGTAAACACCAAGCCACCTTCATCCTTTGGTGAAGCAATTATTATAAATAAATACATTTCTATCCTGATGTGAGTGGTCTCTTCCAGGATGACAATGCCTCCATTCACAGGGCACAATTGGGCACTGAATGGTTTGATGAACATAAACTGTAAACCATACGCCTTGACCTTCTCAGTCACCAGACCGCAACCCAATTGATTATACATGGGACATTATGGAGCAGCGCCTGAAACAGCATTTTCCACCACTATCAACAAAACAAAGTTCCAGACACTTGTAGAATCCAAGCCAGGGTGCACTGAAGCTGTTCTGGTGGCTCGTGGTGCCCAATGCCCTATTAAGATACTTTATGTTGGTGTTTCTTTTAATTGGGCAGTTACCTGTGTAAGTCTGTGTGTGTGTGTGTGTGTGTGTGTGTGTGTATATATATATATATATATTACACAGGTAGTGGGGGAAAATGTAAACCCCAATGTAAGGTTGCTTAATAGGGTGTTAATATGGGCCACCACTGACATCAGCATAGACATATATTTATATAGACATATATTATGCATGTTATGAGTGACATTGTGTGTTTTTAAATTAATTAATTGAATTTCAATTAATATCCTAAATTGACTGAATTGAAATGGAATTGACCCCAACTGTTATTATGGTATATATGCCTAACTGCTGGTTTTTATATTTTTTCCATTTCTTGGACAGTCTTTTTAAATTCTAGTATTAGTGTAACATAATGCATAAATCATAGTGTATGTATGTTTTCAGTAACTTTCTCTGTTCATGTCATGTATTTGTCTGTAGGTGTTTAACTTCACTCTGGAAGAAGAGGAAGTGAAAAGTATAACAGCTTTGAATAGAGGCTGGCGGTATATAGTGCCAACCATCACGGTGAGTAGCTTTAGGGCTAATTCTACAGGAGAGCACACAGTGCAACCTAGATATTCATACATTTACATTACATTTTAAGCATTTAGCAGACGCTCTTATCCAGAGCGACTTACAAGATGTGCATAAATACATGGTAGGAACAATCATAGTTCGCGCAAGAGATCAGTGCAGTAATACAGCGATAGGCATCATTGCAGGCAGCTGCATACCATACCTGTAACACTGGGAAGGAAGGTTAGTAAAAATTCAAATAAAAATTAAAAATTAAAAAAAATGTTTTAATGTATACAGTGTTGAGGAAGTAGGCAGTGGTGATGACAATTAGCTGGGTGTACAGAATTTAGTGGTAGTGGAGTCTGAAAAGGTGGGTTTTGAGTCTCTTGCGGAAGATCGCAAGTGATTCCGCGGTCCTGACCGATTGCGGAAGGTCGTTCCACTAGCGAGGGGTCAGGACAGAGAAGAGACCGCGAGGAGCAGCTGCCAGGCGCCCGGAGGGATGGGGCAGTCAGTTTGCCAGAGGAGGCTGAGTGGAGGGGTCTGGCTGGGGTATAGGCAGTGATGAGTGACTGGAGGTATGGGGGAGCAGTACCTCTAGCCGCTTGAAAAGCAAGCACCAGTGATTTGAATATGAAAAGAGATTCAATTAAATATTCATCCTTCCTGTAAAAAAAAAAATATTTTCATCAATGTCGTTATCATCGTCATCATCATTTCATTACCATTATCTTCTTGTTTATTAGACACTCTTATTCACAACGACTTGTATTAAATATAATATATAATAATAATATATGCCATTTAGCAGATGCTTTTTATCCAAAGCGACTTACAGTAGTGAATGCATACAATTTTCAGTATATGTGGCCAATCAAACCCACAACCTAAGCATTGTCAGCGCCATGTTGACAATGCTCAGTAGGTAGAGCATTGTAGGCTCTACCTACTGAGCCACACAGAACCACATTGTATATTTGTTTTTTGTAGATTTTGTTTCATGTAATTGTACAATAATCTGTTAGTGTTTAATCTTTACAAGTATTTATTGATTTTGAAGTGTTGATTTTAGTGTTGAGTATCCAATCCATTTTGATTTACTGTATATCAACATATATTGTCTGCCAAAACCATTTTGAAGGAAATATGCTGCCATCTATTGGCGTTGGTGTGTAACCTTCCATTAAAAACTGTGTACATTCCATTGGATTACTGTATGTTGTTTCCATGTTATGTGTAGATGCTAATGGGGTTCACATTCAGCCAGGTCACATTTTTGTAAGAAGATTAGTTTTAGTAATGCCAGTGGCATAGCATTTAGGTGTTAATAGTGTATTATTGTAATATATGTCTTTTGAATGTGATTAACTTCAGTCCTTTCCCTCTGAAAACCTAGGCAATACTTAGAATGCACAAATAATTATGACATTCTTGGAGATTGTAATCTCCTTGTTATATCAATCAGATGAATGCTAATTGCAATAGTTGCCTAATGGCACAATATTGCCTCAATGTTTGAGAATACAGTTTGCTGAACCTCACCAGCTTCTATGATGGTTTTGTCATGCAGGTCAATGAGAAGCCTGTTCCAAGGGATGCTGGACATCCTTACTACCCATTCAGTGACCCCTACTGATCCCTCCACTGAATTGCCTGCACTGTGCCTTGGGATCCCTTGCTCCCCTCCCAGTGTTTCACAAAATAAAGATTTTTTGAATGTCCTGTGCATTGTGCATCTTGCTTATTTGAATGTACGTTAGTGTTCCTACATTATTTCATGAATGAAATTAAGAAAATTGGGCTAATCTAAATGACAGATGTGATAATTATGTCATTTGTTAAAACAAACTGGCTTGGTAGTACTGAAAGCTATGTTTTTTAAATTACTTTTGGTACTGCCATAAGTAGGTTACTTATGATTGATTTTGGGTGACAGTGTAGTATAATGGTTAGCTTGTATAACTGGGCTTGTAACTTAAAGGTTGCAGGTTCAATTCCCAGGTGGGGCACTGTTGTTGTACCCTTGAGTAGGATACTTAACCTGAATTGCTTCAGTAAATATCCAGCTATATAAATATATTTTCTGTGTGTGTGAAGTCGCTCGGGATAAGAGCATTGCTAAATGTGTATAATGTAAAATGTAAAGATTGTATATTTGGAGACGTTTGTAGTGCATTGAAATCATAGGCATAATGAGTGAGGGGGACATGTCAAAACAGTCATATCAAAACAATTTGTAGATCTAAAACAGTCCCTTTCATTATACCCTTGATTGAAACACACACAAAAATACTATACCCACAGATGACTCTCTATACCGCCTTCTGCTCCTTCTTCCCCACTCACAGTGCACCAGTTGATATGGTCATGGACATCTGACTCACTGGAGTAATAGCATTTCTGTGAAAAAGTAAAAATGGCCTTTAACACAGCAGCAATAAGAATATGAAGAATATGTACACTCCAGTCAATAAGCAGATTAACATTACGTTTAGCCATCACCGCCTCACAGACGAGATCTTTACTGACTTCGTCAGATGTTTCAACCATGAAACGTCTGAAAACATCTGACCAAATCAGTAAAGATTACTTATTTGGTTGCATCTTTCAATCAAGAAATGAGTGAACGGCTGGTCCTTTAAATCGTTCTCCCGCGTTTTCCCTTTTAAGCATCAAGGTGAAAGTTCAACGGAAGTGAGGGCTGGTGTCCGTATTTAAAGGCGCCAACGAAAAGGAGCTAAGGTACTGGGAGAGAAACCTGCCATCTTTTCGTGGAGAGCGCTGTATTGTACATATTTCCATCTATAATTCATAAAATAGTACTTTCTCCGAAACGTTTCGAGTTGTGTTAAAATGCCAGAGGATACTCCAGCTCCTTCAAGCGCAGGAAGGTGAGAAAACATTTAAAGTTTGTTGGGGCTCAATTCGGATAGTTTTCGACCATAATTTATCTTGCTAACAAAGCAACAATGTCGCTAGCGCCGCTTAGTTTCTCTTCAGAGCCCGTGCTTCTTGCCAGGGCCTCGCTGTTGTCTGCAGAACGATGTCGGACGAAAACCTATCCCGACTACTCCTAGGCTTCCACTGTTTGCTAGCTAGCTGCGGCGTACTTTTTACGTCACTGGTAACCCGATCGTATGCAACTAATACGAAGTTACCGATAGTGATGGGATAAATGTTAAATTGTACATTTGTTTGGTGCAGTTGTATTTGCGATTTTCACTCATTCGAATGAGCGCGGCGCCGCTGCTGTCGCTTGCTGGCTAGCGTTGCCTCTATTGCCCATCCACGCAAGGTCCAGGCGCTCGCAACGTTGCTAACATTGGTTACGTTTCAGTTGCTACATGCAAGCTAGTTGCTCAATTCACGGCCAAGCGAGTCTCGTTTAGTGTGCCCCTTCATATTCGTTGGGTGCATGCATATCTAGCAGTTTTGAGTATTTGGTTAACTTTCCTACCTAGTAACATTGCTACCTACTTTGTTCGCTAGCTAATGTTTAGATCGCTTTTCGGAAGAGATGTGCGCGTTAATATAGTATAGTTGAATCCGGGATTACTTGATTGGGAGTAAAATGACCGTGGTACCTTTAATTTAATGTTACTTCCCAGGAGCCATCCAGCAATGCGTGTATTCCGCGAGATGTCTAAATTAGTGTTGTCCTTTCTGCAGTTTGACATGTCTGCTACAGCACCGCTAGTGCTAACCTTCGTTAGAGTAACGTACCGTAGCTGGCTTGGTACCGATACGTTTGACATTCCTCGATTGTCACCAAGTGTCCAATTTAGAATGGATTATGATTACGGACTTAACTGCAGCTTGCTATTGCGCTAGATTGGTTATGAGTGATACAATTGTAACTTTTTTTCTTTTTTTTGTACACTTAGCATGGAGGAAAAGCCCTGCTCGTCAAGCGCCGCTGACGGGTGAGTGTTTTCAGCGAGTTATTGCACTCTGCCTGGTGAATTGTATAGCAAATCCCCGTCAGCGGGTTTAGTTCGGACGTTTAGCGTTGGCTAGCTAGCTAGCTAGCTTTATCCAACCATGTCAGCTGTGAGTATTTGGCGGGATTCTGTTGACTGCATGCGCTCTTGAACTGGGAAATCTGTTCACACCAACTTCCTGTCAGACAGAAACAATGGACCACGTGGATAATCCCAATTCGATTTTTCACTTTGATGCATGGATATCGAGCTTAAATGTAAAATCACCCATGAGGCTTCAACATATTGAGACAATTTTATACTAAAATGATTTTTGTCCCCAGTCCAGAGCAAAGTTGGATATTGTATATAAATCCAATTGGCAAACCACTCCAATTCAGAATGTCAGTGTAATATAATGTATGCCATTTAGCAGTGTAATTGAGTTGGCTGGTTTAATGAATAATACTCTAATAATTGCTCTGCCATTTTGCTAGCTTTGTTACTGAGGTATTGTTCATAATCAATGTGACTGGTCTGTGCAGCTCTGATATCATGGAGGAGGCCAAGAAGCTGATTGGCACAGGGAACAGACATCTGGTTATGGGGGATGTGGTGTCTGCAGTAAATGTGTTCCAGGAGGCCTGTGGTATGCTGTAAGTACTCGTCACGGTTCTTTGCTGGCTAATGGTTTCAATCACGAAATGCATTTGTTTCCTATTTATGTTGAATAGGTAGATTTGGTCACATAACGACAATTTTAACTGGGCCATAATCTAGATGTGCACGGTTTGTAGTGGAATATCCCTGATGTACATTGAAATGTCTTTCAGAGCTGAAAAATATGGAGACACTGCTGACCAATGTGGAGAAGCATTCTTCCTATGTGGGAAGTCTCTTCTGGAACTGGCCAGGTGAGTAATTTTAACTTAAACTTAAAAACCTTTAAGTGCACAACCTTGAGAAATGTGTGAGAAATGTGTGTCTGAGAATCGTCTTTGCCTGTGACCTTCCTCTTGCGTAGAATGCCGTTTGTGATGATAACCAGACTGACATTTTGTACTGTTCCTGCAGGATGGAGAATACTGTCCTGGGGAATGCTCTGGAAGGAGTCCCTGAGGAGTCCTCTGAAGAAGGGGAGAAGATGGACAACTCCAAAATTGAGAGCGCAGACAACTTGGATGGTCAGTATCTGTAGCGGTGAGCCCTTTTGGCTGGTCTTTGGCATGGAGGTTGCCTTTCACTCCAACCAGCCCTTCATGCCATTGCCTGCTTCTCTATACAGAACATAGTCAGTCTGTCCGGGGCAGTTGTGGAGAATTTGTCATTAAGGGGCCTTGGTAAAACCAGGAATCTCTGGTGCGCTTTGAGTTTGTTCACACTGCCTTAATGGGTCTGAGTTCCTGTTTTTGCTCTTACAATGTTTAGCTCATGTAGTGTTTACAAATGGGGCAGCAACCATTGTCCATTCTACTGGGAAAGTAGGTAGCAAACTGATGTACTAATGTGTGAATTTGAGGGAGGGAATAGGCTGTATTTTAACTAGTTGTATCAGTCACATTTATGCATTAACATTTGCTTAACCAGGTATGTCCACTCCATTTGCAGTGATGAACTGGGGAGTGTGGGTACGGGATGCAAGGGAATCATAGCTAATCAACTGAGGCATGATTAGGTAGGCTTGGAGCAACTGAACGTTGCACAGCTATCTAGCGAAGGACCAAAAGGTGTAATGTTTTGTGAGGTGATAACCTTGTAGGTATCTGTGGCTTGCTAGTTTGGAAAAACCTTTCAGATCTGAAGGCGCTTTGGCTTTTGGTCTGTTAGTCTCTGTTCATGATCAGATCCCACACAGAATCCTGTTTAATATCTAGGAGCATTGGTATGGGAGTGGGTATATGCTTGCTGACTGAGCTGCCGGTCCTTTAATCCATGGTGTTGTGCTACCCGTTTCATGGCTGCTCAGAGAAAACTAGGGATGAGCTTCGGGTGCAAGTTTATGATGCCATGGCGGAGAAGGAAAAAACTGAAGAGAAAATGGAGACCAATGAGGAACAGGATGTTAATGTTGCCCAGTCCTCCGCCAAAGAGGAGAACGGGGAAATCATTGCATCACCTGTAAATGGAATGGATAAGGTCGGTGCTTCTACGGTGCCGTCTCCCAAGAAGGACGAGGGGGCCGTTCCCCCAGCGCCTTCTCCCAAGAAGGACGAGGGGGCCTGTTCCTGCAGCACCGTCTCCCAAGAAGGACGAGGGGGCCGTTCCTGCAGCACCGTCTCCCAAGAAGGACGAGGGGGCGTTCCTGCAGCACCGTCTCCCAAGAAGGATGAGGGGGCCGTTCCCCCAGCACCGTCTCCCAAGAAGGACGAGGGGGCCGTTCCCAAGAAGGACGAGGGGGCCGTTCCTGCAGCGCCTTCTCCCAAGAAGGACGAGGGGGCCGTTCCCGCAGCTCCATCTCCCAAGAAGGAGGAGGGGGCCGTTCCCCCAGCGCCGTCTCCCAAGAAGGACGAGGGGGCCGTTCCCCCAGCGCCGTCTCCCAAGAAGGACGAGGGGGCCGTTCCCCCAGCGCCGTCTCCCAAGAAGGACGAGGGGGCCGTTCCCGCAGCCCTGTCTCCCAAGAAGGACGAGGGGGGCGTTCCCGCAGAGCTGTCTACCAAGAAGGACGAAGGAGCCGTTCCCGCAGCGCCTTCTCCCAAGAAGAACGAGGGCGACGTTCCCGTAGCGCCGTCTACCAAGAAGGACGAAGGGGCCGTTCCCAAGAAGAACGAGGGCGACGTTCCCGCAGCGCCTTCTCCCAAGAAGAACAAGGACGATGATCCTGCAGCACAGTCTCCCAAGAAGGATGATGTGAAAGGAGTTGAAGTGCAAAAGGAAGAGGTGATCGCAGCAGAGGGGGAAGACTTGCATGAAGACCAAGATGAAAAGATGGATGAGGGTGGAGGTAAACTGGAGGGCACTATTTGGGTGAAGGAACAAGGGCACCTGGGAAATGGGGGTTTGGGCTGAAAGTGGAACCTCTGGATTCATGCACCTTTTTAATTCACATTTCCTGTACTTGGTTTGGTTTGCAAAGGGGTTGTAGAACTTGTTTTTGAACTACTTGCAAGGGCTCAGTTTTGCATGACAAATGCCAACCTGAGAATTTCATTTAAATTGTCCCCCCCCATTCCATATTCTCACCTGCCTTAGTGCTGTCCACACTTTCCCAAATTATATAAATTTTAAACTGCCTGGTCACAAAATGTGCTGCTGTTCAGTTACTTGTGGGCTGAACCTAAACTATAGTCCAGTTGCTGAGAACCTGGTTCAAGGAATAATACATTGATTTTTTTAGATGATGACGATAATGACTACGACAATGATGATGAGGGGGAGGGAACTGCTGAAGACAAGGTATGCTGTTTCCTTTTGTTTAATGTGTCACACAATTTTTTCCCCTGCCCTACTTGTAGAGAAGGGGCATGAAGTGTTACCAGCATGCCTGTTCTGTGTTTACAGGAGAGTGAGGAAGAGGAGGTGGGTAACCTACAGTTGGCCTGGGAGATGTTGGAAGTGGCCAAGGTCATCTACAAGAGGTACGTTTTACCTGTTGGCGTAGTGCCACTGTGAGCTTAATGTATTCTGTATGGGTGCTCCGATTGCTGGAAGAATCTGCCATAAAATCCAGATCGGTGCACCCCTTGTATTATTTCTTGACTTGACACTTTGGTACCCCCCTACTTTGAGCCCGTATCGTCTTGACTGAAGAAGCTGAAAATCCATTTGGTATCGTCCTTTTTATTTACTATAAAGGAGAGAGGGCAAAGAGGACCAGTTAATGGCAGCACAAGCATACCTGAAGCTGGGAGAAGTTGGAGCAGAATCGGGTATGTTCATTAAGTGAAGGTTTTGGGCACTACTTGCTTTAGTACTCCTGGAGCATTCGGCTATAGATTTGGTGCACTGATCGGTGTGTGTCCTCCAACCCCAGGTAATTATGTTCAGGCCCTAGAGGACTTCCAGGAGTGCCTGAACCTGCAGCTGAAGCACCTGCCACCCCACAGCCGTCTGCTGGCTGAGACGCACTACCAGTTGGGTGTGACCTTCGGCTACACCAGCCAGTATGCCCAGGCCATTCAACACTTCAGCAGCTCTATCCAGGTCATTGAGAGCCGTCTGGGTAAGGGCTGACTTGCCTTCGTTATCGCATTAATGTTCATTGCCATGTAGTACTAATGATGTCAGCATAAGCACTGTAGGTTGTTTCTAAGATGAGGGTTCAACCGTATTCTTTTTACATCAGACCTTGCCAAACCAGCTTTTCTATGACGGGCCAACCTTTTTGGTCTCAAAGGGCCTTAAAGCAGGAACTTCACCCTAAAATTAATTTGATAAATTCATCTGATCACCAATATGGTGCTAAAAAGTTGCAGTTGTGTCAACCTACCAATCTTGAGATATCGGTCTCGTCCTAGAAAAATCAACCCAAGTGATTTTGGTGTCCCTGGGGTACCCTCACCAACTCAATGGAGTCTAATGAATGCAATCTTGCCAGGTGGCATTTCAAGAATTTCAACCTGCCAAAATTATGAAATGTGCCACCGTGGTGCAGTGGGAAGTTGTCCAGCAAATGTCAATGTTTCTGCAGAGTTCCCCTCTAATATCAGGATAAACTGGGTGCACTAGTGACTCAAGATTTGTCCCAAATTCACAACTGTACCATGGACTAGTGTGGCTTTCCTCCTGGTCTAATCCAGTTGATGTGAATGGGTGTCTTTCAGAACATGGTCTTGGTCACTGGTCACTTTTCCTTACGGTTGTCTGTTGGCCCACAGCAATGCTCCAGGAGGCCATTGACAAGGCGGGGGACACAGATGGTGCTACAGAAGAGAAGCGGGAGACTGAGGAGCTCAAGCAGCTTCTGCCTGACATCCGAGAGAAGGTGGAGGATGCCCGGGAGAGCCAGAAGACCGCAGGAGTGGCCTCGGTGGCCATACAGCAGACCCTGGTGAGCTGAAGCCACGGATCAATGGATATGTTTCTTGACAAATGATCCACTAAAAATGGTAGTCGTTGGAAGATGTAAGAGGGTGTGATGATGAATGATCTTCTCATTGTGTCCATGCTTGATGTACAGTAATTGCTCTCTTGCAGTCTGGGGCCTCTACATCTGCATTTTCAGGTGAAAATGGTGGGACCTCATCCTCTACCGTAAGCCAGGTAATGTCTCCTCATTGAGATTCACTTTGCAGTGTTTGGACACAGCACCACAAATTCCTTTGTCCTGAATTCTGCATCTTTAATGCATTTTTTAATTATTTAATTTTTAGGCAACACTAAAGTGCAACATTGGAGGGTTAATGGTCAGCCTGGTATGTGATTCATGTTCTACCATATGGGGTCAGGAACCTACTAGTCTTTACTGTCATGTTTCAGATCTCGGTGACACCTACCGATGGCGCCACCTCCAAGTCTGCATTAGACATCTCTCACCTGGTCAGGAAGAAGGTCAGTGTGCCAGGTGCAATCTAATGCCTCAACATCCTGTGTAGGATAGTGGCAAATCTGCATGCTCATCTGGTTGCCCCTAGGACTTGATCAGGACTAGGCTGGCAGACTGGGTGCTTGGCTGCTGCTACTGTGCTAAAATACCATGGGCCCAGTGCATGATGGGCAAGCTTGCTTGCATGTGTTGTGAAATCAACCAACTTCCCTTACCCAACTGATCAGATAAAGATTCACATTTCTTAAGAAGGCTCTGTTTGGCTTGGTTTAAGACAATGGCTGGTCAGTTTGAGAGGAAGTGGTGAGCTGCATTCTGCCTGAGGTGCTGTGCTGTGGTGCCCTGTGAGGGGGAGGGATGAGTGCTATGCTCCTGAATGGACCTCATCCTGTGATGGTTTACTGTAGCTTCGGTGTGGTGTCTGGTGGCTGTGCTCTTGTGTAGAGTAGGAGAAGGGCGTGGCAAAAGGTTTAACCAGTCTTCTGTCCTGCTTTGTGTTCTGCACAGAGGAAACCAGAGGAGGGGAGCCCAGTAAAGGACAGTGATGCTAAAAAGGCTAAACAGGAGGCCACAGTTAATAGCAACGGAGACTCAGCCAGCAACGGCAATGGAGTCCAGGAGAAAATGGAGCAGGATGAGGCGAGTGATAGGCTTAATACTCATGGTCTATAGGGGTAGTGGCCAGTAGCATAGTTAGGTGTCCCCAGTCCTGTTTGGAAGGCTGCATTTGTCTACAGGGCACTTTATTATTGGTACCACTTTCACCTGCAATGGAATGGGATTTACCCCCACCCCCATCAGGATTGGGGACAGTTGAGTGGAATGGATGGCAGTTGGTTGGTTCATTCCTTGGCTGTTCTAGGTGTTGGTGTTCTTCCTCCCTCAGTGAATGGTCAGGGCAAAGTTTGAGCTCAGACCCTTAGTCATTCATTAGCACTGCTGTGGCACTGACTGGTTGGTCTGAATCTCTGTCCTCCCTCAGCCGGTGAAGCCGTCTGCTGCGGTGGAGACCTCCTGATGTCCTTCCTGAAGATGGCAGACCAACCAGTACTGCATGCTCCCCCTTCCCCCATCTCAAAGCTTTGTGTTGTAAATACGGCATTTTCATGTGTTAATGTGTGGTCCCTTTTTTTGTAAAATTGTAGTACGTTTCAATAAAGAATATTTGCAAAAGTGAATGTCTCATTCATGATCAGTTTTACTTTCCTTCTCCCCCACAGATGTATTGCACAAGGAAGCTAACACTTTGGTTTTGCATGAATTCTATAATTCTGTTTGCACTTCATGGCGATGGACTTTTGGTGCAGGACCACTGACAATGGTGCAGTGAAGGTTGGCACGGGTTGAGGCCTTGACTTGCACCTGCCTTCTGTCACATTTGCAGGAGACCTAGCTTGCGGAGTTCAGTAGGGTTTCCCAGAGACTGGTAAATCAGCTGTAGTGAAAGGCAGAAAAGGTGGCAAATTTCAATATTTCATTTCATTTCTGCTCTGTATGGAATGACTGTCCAGTCAGACCACCCCATGCGCTTACCTGTGTGAACTGGGTGGTAAGCAGACCAGTAAAGGAGTCCTTGGTGATGGATGGGGGTAGAAGCTGAGTGAGTGGTATGGTGTCACCCTGGGGGTTGTAGACATCCATCTTATCCAGGGGTAGCTGGGATAGGTCTATGTCCTACAAGAGGACCAGTACAGTAGGGTAATCGATCAAGAGCGAGGGCATCTAAAGACCATCACCCATGAGTATTTTCCTTGAATCACAATGTGGTCATATGACAATGTAAAACTGCATATACACTCCAGTACGGTCCATGGAATGTCTATGAACGTTCTTCATATTAACCTACCGGGTTACTTGGCTCTTCTAGAAACAATTTTGCCCTCAAAGGGTAGTCCCCTGCTTCCAATTGGTTTCGCTTTCTTGGCTGTTCAATTAGAATGGCTGCACTTTGCACCAATCATTTGGAAAGTTTTTGGAAACCCTGGTCACAAGTGGGGAAATGGGAGTGTAAAGTTGGGACCATGTCATTGGCTTCCTTACCATGTCCCCCCTCTGCTCCAGCTCTTCACACCTGCGGCCGTCTGCCACTCGTACAAAGACAGACGCTCCGTTGAGCAGCTGGACCTAGTGGATAGACACGTGAATCCCCTGCTGAACTGCCATGCAATTGAAAGGGTTTACACTAGTGATGGGAAGTTTGATTATTTTTCCTAACTCGTTCGCGAATGATTCGTTCAATCTTTTGAATTGTTCACTTGATTCCGTAATCACCGCTTCCCCAGACCGCATAGGAACCCCCCGACCAGCAAGCGAAGACTCGAAAATGTGATTCTCATTCAGAGCCGGGTTAACCGTTTGCGAACAATTCGTTCAGCGTCTCGTTCAGACGCGTGATAGATTAACTTGACCCATGAGCGCTAAACCATTGCAATCCATCGTTCTGATAGCAAACACAACTAGATAATATACCCGATTAGAAGAACTCGAGTTGTTATTCTCGAGCCCCGAAAGAGTTGTGATTGCGATTGTTCATTTAGTTTAGTAATGCCCATTCGTTCACTCCTAAAACACGAGTTTAGGCAGTCAGCAGCTAATGGGTTTATTTTTGGTTTTACGATATGTCCTGCAACATTGTGTCATTTAAATGCTTTTGCACAATGCGATAAATTATTGTAATGGTGAACAGCTAGCTTAGCCACAGGAATGTTAGCTGCCCTCCATTTTGTTCGTGTGTAGCATGCTAGGTGGCTACATGCTCGTAGGCCACAGGCTACGAGGTCACATGTCCCAGGGGCCCTTGTGGCCAGCTAAACTTAATGTTCGGCTAGTTACGTTCATAAGTGTTCAAGATGTTGCTTGAGTGAAAGCCCCTTTTTCCCCCTCATACGAATGATGCGTGTTTGAGTGTATGTGACATTATCACCAACACAGGGTGTGTATGCATTGAGAATGACCCCGGTGTGATTCCGATGCATATGTTGTACTTCCTCTATACTACACGCTTTATTTTAAATAAATAAGTAGTACTGAAATGGAAAAGCAAAATCTCTTGACTCTTGATTCCGTGGTGTCCACCGCTACATTATCATGTTTAAAAACATGTTGGTTGGAAGCTGAGTGCGATGTAGGCGGAGCCGCTCGGTCAATCGAACCAGTAAAATGGAACGACTTAACTGAGAAAACAAATCATTACTCCCAAGTCAGTAAAAAGAGTCATTCAATTTGAACGAGTCGTTCGCGAACTACACATCACTAGAGCTGAAATTATTCCCACACAGTTCAAAAACATACTTGACCCTTCTGTCTCAGATCCTCCAAGATACTCTGGCATTCTCCGTGAGCCAGTGCACTAAGCACAGCCTGGATGAAAAATGACATTTGCAATTATTCTCTGCCTGGAAAGTCATATAAAAAATGTATAATTCGTTATTTTTATTTTGCTCATTCAACATAGACACATGTGGATTTGAATGCTGTAATCCTGTGTCAAACTGCTCATGCAGAGTGCTGTCACCTCCCTACTGTCCACTGACCTGTGTTGGGGAGCCCTGATACAGGGGCAACTGGTAGCGGGCTGTGTGGCAGTACCCCCGAGTGAAGATGGGCACGGCTGCCCACGACTGTTCGCCAAGGCTGTATGTGAGGGTCTCTGTCTGACCCACCTCTGAGCTGTTACCAGCGGGGTCCTGGGTGACCAGCACTGAAACTGCGTGCAAGTGTATGATGGCAGACAGGTGCTGGTTGTGTACCCGCCTGGGGAAAGACTTCAGCCCAGACAGATTGGGTAAGCGCTAGGGAATTTGCAGGAATGGTTATATCACTGTGAGACAGTGGTGAATAGCATTCGACAAAGGTTTCAGCATTGCAATTCAAGAATGCTTTGCATACACTTGCACTGTGAGTTCACATTGAATAGTTTGTCGGTTTATACACTACAATATTTGGGGTTTTGTAACATATTTCTACCTGCAAGCAAGAGTGGGGACGGTGGTTTCCATATGACCTTAGGGAGGTGGATCCCAAACTGGGTTGTGAGATACATTCACATTATTCAAGATAAACATCGCACTGGCTTGTGTATGGCATGCTGTTATTTTGACATCTATACAAAAACATCTTTCCATATTAGGGTACATTTTTTTAAAAGGGGTGGGCTACAGAAAATGCTTTCATTAAGTGGGTGATGGGCTGGGCTTGGGAAGGTTTCGGAACACCTGCTTTAGCGCTGTCATGATTCAAATCTTTTCATTATGTTTTCAGATTTTTTTTTCTCCCAATGCCTCTTTTTACTTCAACTATCTCTTGAGTCATGGCACTACGAGCTCGTCGCGGCAGACCCCGCCAAGCCGTCAACCATAACTCCGGTACATACAGCCACTCGTACACGTGGCGAGCTCCTGCCGGCTTCCCTCCCCCCTCCCCTGGGGCGGACAGCCAATCACTGCCCCCAAATGGGACTCTTGGTCAGAGCTAGGCTGGTGCAACTGGGGAATCAAACCACCTGCACTCCAGGTGAGTGCCTTTACCTTTATGCCACCCAGGCACCCATGACTCAAAATCTTTAACGAGATCTCTTTCCATATGTGCAAATCTATTAGATATCTGATAAGGGGGTATGTGACACACAAGTACATCATATTAATTTAACTTTTTTTCAAAAACCTTAAAAAAACTTTAATCATGAAAATTAAGGATTTGAAAATCGTAATTTCAAAAACATAACATTTATTATTTTGACAAATATTCCCCTATTTTTTCCATTTTCTCCCAATTTGGAATTGTGTCCCATAGCTGCAACATTTGTTGGACGATTTGAGAGGGCACACACTAGTATGTATGTGTATCCACTGAAACCTGTGCAGTCAGCGGCCCTTTCTTTTCACTTTGCAATCCACTATCTGAACTACACTGTTATTGTGCCAGGGGACTGGTGATCCAGGCATATCGCAGGAACCTGCATGATGCTAGGGCCTAGGGTTATGTCCTGCCTATTATGTGGTGCCCCAATGGATGGAATTGTATTCTGGACTCTGCATCACTACAATGAGGACTAGTGCTTTAGCTTGATATGCCGCCCAGGAGCTCTCAAAAATGCTAATGAACCAATTGCTGTCCTAAAAAGCCTTCCGATGTCGCATTACCTTAAACCCATCTGACCACTGGGGGGAGCTCTGACTGCTGTTGAGGTCCAGTCGTTGCAGAATGGCCGGGCGGTCGTAAGGAACCCAGGACGCCCCATGGTAGAAGGCAGCAGGGGGACTGAGGGAGCACAGGCCCTGGGTGAATGCTGACCAGGGCAGGTTAAGCGCTCGGTCCACAGACACCTATTAGAACACAGGCCCCAGTAAAGAACATCAGGCAGTATTTTAACATTTTTTAGATGACATTGTGTTAAAAAAAACGAATTCTCACAGCTTACTTTCACTCCAGCAGAACTGAGGTAACGCGAGACCATGCTCAGGTTGAAAGGCTGGGGCCTGCTGTCCATCATGCGGCTTAACTTCTGTTTGATCCAATCACTTATCTCCGCGTCTGACTTCGGGTCATCCCCCCAGGTTGTCCCAGCAATTAGGCTGGCGATCTCTCGGACAAGCACCACCGACCTGAAAGAGGAAGATAAGGAACAGCTCTACAGACTTCACTTGTCTTGTTATTGTGAACTGAGAGCGCACCCAGCATTGGCGATTTCTCATGGCTGCATTGTTGTGGTGGAGCAGATCTCACCTTTGGCTCATGGCGGCCTGGAGGGAGGCCTCCCCGAGGGTGGGTCTGGCGGAGCTGGAGTAATACCCTCCCTCAGAGTAGCGTGGCCTGGGCAGGAGCAGCCCCAGCTTCCCCCAGTCTGCCTCAGGCACCTGGCTGCAGCTCAGCGCTCGCCCTTCCTCATCCACAGGGGCTCTCACCACTCGCACCAACACAGTAGCACAGGGCACCCGTCTGCACACACAATACAAAAGTCACAACAATCTGGCAACCTGTGTCCGGAAGTGTATTGGGACTGTATACCGAAAGACACTGTTTTTACATTATTCACCAGGTTATGTACCTGCTTGCTGAGCTCAGTGCCTTTGTGGACAGAGGCTTGTTAGGGTCAGGGCCACTGTGGTACACTCTAAGCTGATGGGCGCCCTCATTTAGCGATATCTGGCAGAGGGGTTAAGACAATTCCACAGCTGAAGAATTCCACCAAAATCAATGCAATTCATTTACGGCTGCTTCAGTTAGCTGTATATTAAGAATCGGCTCAAACGTTCACACACACACACACACACACACACAGTACCTGCAGTGCACCAGTGTCCACGCTGGGCTGGGTCTCACTACCGGACTCCACAAACAGACCAAGTGCTGTCCAGCCAACCAGAACCATTTTCAGACTAAAGCGGTCCACAGTATAAACCTGCGGAGAACGAGGATGTGAATTTAAGACCAGTACAGTCAACAAGAAAATAATGTAAATCCGTTTTTCTATTTTAAATTGTGAAACTCAATTGTGTTTAAAGCTATCACAGTGTAGACACCTCTCTCACCTTTAGTAACAGTGTCGCTGATGGGGGCATACTGGGACAGCGGATCTCCACCCTCTCATTGTAGACTGGCTGGAAGATGTTGCTGTCCAGGTCAATTCCTGTGGAAATATCTGGGCCCACTCTGAGAAAAGAAAAACATGGGTGGGGGGTTTCAAATGATTTAATAATTTATTATGTGAAAACCGTGTAAAATAATTGTACTTCACCAGATTTTAAAAGCAACAGGCATTAAACCTGTCACCTGGTTCTGCAACCCAAGCTGCCCTCTGGGTGTCAGATCTCCGGACTCACTGGTTGTAGTGGCGGTCGAAGATGCGGCCGGTGACTCTGCTGATGGTTACGCAGTCCGGCAGGAAGCGCGCCCCATCGATGTAGAGGTCGAACCCGTCTCCAGAGAGGAAGGGGCGGGCTGGGGGGGTCTCCCGCTGATGGAAGATATATGCCCCCTGGAGACATTACCACAGAACCATCTTAATGTGAAATTCAGACCATTCCAGTTTGAGGCCATTCTTCCTATCATTATTAGCACTGCCAATGCGCAAATACATATTGCAAAAAGAAGAAAATCATGTAAATGTGTACCCAATTTTGGTATGCAGAGCTTTGTCATTGATGTAGTTTATTTCCCTTTGGAAAACTTAAGTGGGAAATTCCAGTCAGGAACACCAAAAATGTGTTAAACTGTATATGAATTTCAGCATGTAAAACATACAAAAATAACTAACAGCAGTTATGAAACACTTCTTTGGATATGAACATATGCTGAGGCACTCTGATCCAAACAGATATGCAGGGACGGGGATTCCCCTTTGTGAGGCCAAGCTGGGGGAGCCCCATGAGCGCTGACCTGAGGCCACTCCGGAGGGAGGTGTGGGGGGATAGGCGACTCTGGGGGGAATGGGAAGAGGGGCGCCTCCCCACAGTAGAGATGCAGACGGGCCATAGCTTCACCATAAGGCGCAAAAGGCTTTACCAGACTGTCATCAGGCTGACAGACAGAAGGATAGAAAAAATCAATCCCCAGAAAGAAAGATTAACAAATATTCAATAAAAGGGAATAAAGGATTGTTTACAGCAATGAAGTGTTATAAATACTATAGAGAAAATGTCATAATTGAAAACCCAATTGTTTTTCCTTGACACTTTCAGACTCAAAATATTGCATGCGTTTCACTGCTTATACTTTATATGTTGTTAGCCTATTGTAGCCTAGCAATGAGCAGAGCAGTACTCTTCATACTGGCCGCGATGGACTGAGGTTTACCAGGGCAGTGAGGGCAATGGCAGGGGGCACTGGCACATGGTAAAGGGGCACTGTGTGGGTGCCAGTGTTCCATGTCACCTCTTGGCCGGCTGCTCTGTTTTCCACTGGCGGGAACATGGGACACAGGATCAGCACAGAGAGGCTGCACCAGAACACCTACACTGTTTCTGGCACAGTACACATTCTCACTTTCTATGGAAAGAAACAAACACCCAGCAGAAGCAATAAACGCATAATGGGTAATGTACTGCGGACAAGTCGGTCGTTGAACAGGGTGAAAGGGTGAAGCATTCCCAACACTAAGTGGAGGGAACTTATCACCCTGTCGTGCTGTGATGTTCAACAGCCGACTTGTCCGCAATACATTATCCCAGAGCTACTTGCCAAAGGAATTAATACAAATCTGTGAATTATGTTAGAAACACATCTATTCACAAAACAGTGACACCAAGGTCATTGCGAAACTGGACTACTTCCATTGAATTAGGTGTATTTTCATTGCCGGGAGCCTAATGTCAAGTTCAGTGGTGGGTGCCTTGATGTTTTTACATGTGAAAAGAGACCCGGATGTCCGAGATCAAAAAATTATGGAGCCCTCCCCCCGACACCCTCTTGACCAATCAGAATTGAGTATTTAACCAAGCCATTGTATAATTAAACAATATGAATTTCAAAGAAAATAAAACAACCCATTACATGGGATGTTTATAATTGGTTGCATTAAAATGTCAATGTTAACATATGCACACACCACTGAGGGTGGAGCAGCCCTGCCAGCAGAGTGACCCACCAGGAGCTGCAGGACGGGCGAGTCTGATCACCCCCCAGGCGGAGGCACACTCTTCCCGCTCAGCAAGGTTCCCCGCCACACCTTCCTGCTCCCAAGGGGGTCCCCTCTGCTGCTCCACCAGGCTACCAGGGCCTACACTGCCCCCTCCGGGCCAGTGATAGAAGCGCAGGATCAGCACCATATCCTCCTGAGGCTGGGCCGGGGAGAAGCTGATCTGAGGACACACAAGAGCAGAGGCTCAGAGTGCGCATCCTACACACCATGGCTCAACCATGCCCACACACACACTACAGGAACAGGAAACAGTTGATGCAGTAGTGTCCAATCTTATCCGAGAAGGGCTGGTGTGGGTGCAGGCTTTTGCTCTAGCCCAGCACTAAAACACTGGCAACAAAAGCCTACTCCCACAGCAGCCCTTCCCGGATAAGATTGGACACCCCTGAGTTAATGTGAATTGGCTATAGGTACGGCGTGGTGGGGGAAAATAATCCACAAGCCTCTTTTTAATTTTAACAGGCTTCTGTTTAAGCATTATTAGGTCCCACTGCTGTATAAGAATAGCAGATGAGATGAGCAAGAGGAAACAATGTGTGGATGGGCGCGGAGGGGAAAACGTACCCGCTGCTCCCCAAAGATGAAGTCTCCGTGTTTGATGGAAGAGCGCACCGTGGAGGTGCAGCAGAGCATTCCTGAGGTTCCGCACAGCAGCACCTGGGCCGGCCGGCAGAGAGGGGACCGTCAGCGTGGGACACTGTGGCCTGGCATCCCATCGCCGTACCACAACAACTTCCCCAATGTGACGACCTGCTGCTTTTAGCCTCCTCAGCCCAGACCCTGACCCTGACCCTGACCCCTTACTCACCTTGCCACTCCTCTGGCTGTACCCTGTCAGCCGGAGGCTGCCTTCCCCCGGGGGCGCCCCCTTCACTCTGTCCACAATGACCCCCATCCCTACTTCTACTCTTTCCTTTCCACCTGCCACGGGTCCAGAGTGTGACGGGATCGGACCTTCACTGCAACACAAGCAGCACAGAGCCAGAATAAGCAATCAGCCTACTCTGCACTCTCAGAGCCTTTATTTGAGTCTTACTTACACTATCCATCCTTACGGCAGCTGTGTTCAGGGGCGGTCAATGGCCCCCGAGAGCCTCGTTGCGTAACACGGAAATAAATCGAGGACAACAGGGTGCCGATCATTTAAAGCCACTAGAATGAGTGCGGTTGTCCCAGAGCACCGAAAGTCAAAGAAGTATTGTGTAAAGACGGAAAAAGCACACAAATCAAATCACTAAGGCTCTTAACTATAAGGAGGTGGAATAATACAATAATTACAAATTGTAATTAGTGATTAGCCAAACGAAACAACACATGAAACACACACCATAAACATGTCCCCAGGGATTAAAGCCTGCGATTAGCTTTGAGTGTAAAGTGCAATGAAATGCAGATGATAAGAGGGAAGCGTCTGTTGGAAAGGTTTTCCATTCACTCCACTTGTGATTACAGTACGCATGAGCAATTGACTCTCATTATTCAATTATCAAAGACTGAATGCTTGAAAAGCTAAATCATTCCCACACTTAATTTAGTAACACCGCAATCAACCACAGAGGTGAGAGAGAGCGACTCCAACCCACCACCAGGAGAGCAACAATAAGAAATGGCATCCCTATCATTGAGTTTTTCCTCTCGTCATTGAGTGTGCATGCATGTTAGTCGAATGCAGGCATGTTGCAAGACTCCACAGAGACACAAGGGGGGCAAATATCTTGATTGATGTATAGGACTTTCCTCATTGATGTTGTATTTGATGCCTTTTTAAACAGACTTCTTTTCAATGGCATGACAATTATTTGACAATTGTATTTCCGGCATTCAATTCTACTCTATTAACCTTGGACTGAAAACAGCATAAAAATTCCAAGCCTTTAATTAAATTAACAGTAAATTATAACCAAGAACCAAATACAACCAAAGAGGAAGGTTCCATTGTTTCCAATCTGAAGCAGGGAAACTAAATTTGTGCTTGGGCCTTAAGGAAAATTGCTGTATTATGGTAGTGACTTCCATGTAGTAGTGGTCTTAAACTCTTCATGTCTACACGCTGCAGGTCTTAAAACTCATAGGAAACGTACATTACCATGTTAAATTATATGCATACTACTATCTATCTGATGGTCTTACAAGATACCACGTGAAGGAAGTTATGGATCCAGGAGTTGGAAACGTGTCTGAAGTGGCTAGGCTAGGTTATTAACTTGTGGAGAGGATTTGTGCTTATTGAGGTCTGTTGGGAACTGATGAATGAGGGCTGAGGGCGCATAGTCAGGTGGGGGTGGATTTTATCTCTCTTTCTCACCTCTGATTGGATGCCTCCATTGGGGGAGGATCCACATGGTCAGTTTGAGGAAGAAGAGAAAGGTAAGGATTGGCTGAAGGCTTTAATGTAGTGAGGGGAGGGGGCAGATTTCCCAAGAGAGCCATGGGTCGAGCAGATACCTATGACGAGAAAGAATATATTATAATATATAATATAGGAATATACAGTGGTACTCTATCACCCTCCTCCCGTGCCTCATCAAACCGTGC
Organism: Aldrovandia affinis; assembly: GCA_029706075.1. Lineage (NCBI taxonomy): Eukaryota > Metazoa > Chordata > Actinopteri > Notacanthiformes > Halosauridae > Aldrovandia > Aldrovandia affinis. Next base: position 189,446 of record JAINUG010000145.1, on the reverse strand, counting down.
AGGTAGCAATATTAATCACATCTTAAAATTCAATGCAATCCTAGTGGAACAAAAAACTAGTACAAATGTAGTTAATTTAATACATCCAGGATAAAAATCCAATCCAGTGATTTCTATGACATTTTACAGTAGCAGGTTTTTCACTGGCCACGATCCATCCCTACAGATAGAAACGACTGAATAGAGCAGAGAAAGCAGGAGCCAGCAAAAGATAGAGTTATGTACCACAGAGGGATACTTATACTGGCCGGCGTTGGCAGGCTCGACGTTGGCAAGGGACTGCATATCTCCGTCCCGAGCATTGACGACCCGCAGACAAAGCTCCATATTGCCAATCTGGGCACAGAAACACACAAGGTCACGCTGTGCCGTGCAGTCATGTCACTATTTGTATTTTATAGGTACGCTGCTGCTATTGCTGCTATCTCACCTGGGGGACTGAATTTAGCTGCCCGGTACTAAGTGAGGGCCGAACGGGGAGCGCACGAATGGGGAGCCTCCAGTGTCCACTCTGGACTTGATTGTGTTCATCAAAGAGGTCCAGCTGGGTCCAGCCACGAGACACCAGCCGCTGGATTTCCTGGCCATAGGGGTCCATACCTCCGGCAGCCTGCACCTCGACCACCAGGGTAAGGGAGGATGAGGGCTGCATCCTGCAGGAAAGGCAGACCATGAGCCAGGGAGAGCATATTCTGGTCCTGCATAATAGGGTGGCCTAAAGAAATGAGCTGCATCAAGACAATAATGAATTACTTTCTCATTATCCTGACGGTAACATTTTAGAGCAAGGGTATAAAGGTTGCCCTCAGTATATAACACTATTTCTAAAGAAGGTAGTATGCCGTTGAAACGTTTGACTATTTTGCCTCATCTTAACTGAAAAACATTGAGTGCCGATCCTTCGCGAATGGAGTTCATGACGTTCTCATTTTAAAAATGTAGCCGGCGGAAGTGGGGACATCAGTTACCCTCTTACCGTGGTACAGGCTGTTTGACAGACAGCGTGGCGTAGTTTCCTGCGGGCACAGCGTTGGTGTAGGGCAGAGCCCCTCCCGCTTGGCACGACACAGGTGGCAGGGGCGTGGGACGCCCGATGTCATGGCCTCCAGCATACAGGCCCACGACCAGGCGTACCATTCGCAGGGTGGCATCCAGACCCAGCACAAAGTCATAGAATATCACAAAGCCTGCCCTGCAGCGACACACAACATCACACGACATCAGTGCCCGCTGACTGAAAAATGTAAAGAAAATGATAGGCCGAAAGTATATCTGTAATTATTAACATTCCTCCTGATCAGGATAGGGGTCAACAGCACAACAGAACCCCCATACAAAACCCAGATCAATGGCTTTTGATCCAACTTGGCAACTGGTTTACGCTTACAAGTTCATTTAGGCATTTACCAGCCGATCTTCTTGATGTAGAAAATCAATTAAGTCAATTGTACAGACAAGCGCTTTAGAATATGCTGTATGAATGGGCCTGGATGCTATGAACCTCGTAAACAATGTGAGAAGAACTAGAAGACTCACCCTGGATCATATGGTGCAGGGCCCAGGGATTCAAGGGGGTCCAGAACAGGCCTGCCCTGCATGGTGTTGTGAGACCTGGCCTGCTCCTGGAGGTGGGGAGGATGGAGGGATGGAGGGATGGAGGCATGACCAACACAATGTACTCTCTCTCTCTCTCTCACTGGCATTTCTGGCATATCATAGACATAGTAGACACATGGAAACCTGAGGTTTGAATTAGAAGGAGAGTACTGGCGTACCAGGGTAGGCGGTGCAGGCATCTGACCCAGGGAATGTATAGGCGGAGGGGGCGGGAAAGGGGGCGGAGGAGGTGGGGGCGGGGCCTGCCTGCGCTCTCGGGGGAAGTCCTGGCCCTCTCCACCTCTCTGCGAAGGTACTCTATCTCCGCTTGCACGTTGGCCATCTGATGAATTTGCTCTCTCTGGATCTGCTGCAGTTCAGCCCCAACTGCTGCTGCAGGAGTAAAAGCAGGTAACAGTTCCAATCAGCCGAATACAATTACACTAACCATCTGCGGTAATACTAACTACACAGCAATACTGATGATGATCATCCTTCAGTGAGGCAGTTTGGACAGGACAGCAGGCCTACCCTCTTCCCCACGGTGTCTCTCCCTGGCCAGTTGCATCCTCAGGATCTCCTCCTCCAGCCGCTGGTTCTCTCGCTCCACTGACAGCAGCTCAGTGTCCAGCACCCGATGTTGGGGCTTCGATCCTGGGGAGAAGAAATCAGGGAATTTCATCCCTCCGTTCTCCTCCTTTCAACTGGTGGGTAACAGGGACACATCCATGCGCACTCATACACACAAACACACACACACACACACACACACACATGCACGCGCACTCATACACACACACATACACACATGCACATTTACACATGCACATGTACACGCATACCCATGCACACACACACACACACACACACACACACACATACACACACACGCACAGACAAAGACAAAAAGGAAATAAAAGCCTGACATCGGTTGTGATCTCCCTATGGTGAATTAGGACACTGCAGACAGGCTGACACACTGCAGGGAATAATGATAAAAGTTGTGGATTAAGGATCCGGTACTGTGTGTTCCCTGTGTTGGGACTGGCAGCCAAGTGACACAGGAGCCTCGGGAAACATGTGGCAATATGAATGAGGACAGGACCACAACACTCACTCTTTTTCCCTCCCTTGAGTTCAGCTCTGGGCCTGGCCCGCTCCAGCACATGTGCCTCTGCCTGTAGGTCGTGCATCTGGGCCAGAACCACCGGGTCAGCGCCGCCTGACTGCATGTAGGCCATCCGCAGAGCTCTGTCACACAGACACAAGCGCAAACCCGACTTCATTCAAATCCATGTCAAGCCAGACTGGGGACTTGTTCATATCAGTTTTGACCATCAAATATCGAATGGTGATCCTATGAATGGCAAGAAGGCAGTGATGGTTTGCCAAAGGAGTAGTTATGATTTAATTATTAAACAGAAGGTATGGTTATTATTGCTTTTCTTTCTAGACCTTATATAATATTAGGTTTCCAATACCACTGATTTAAGCTCTGATTGATTGACTTGTGCTGGTGGTTTTGTGGATGGCTGTTGAAGAGAATGCAACCTGACCTAATTTGGCTGGAAAGGCGGCCATCCTCATAGGAAATTAGGTCAAAGGCTATGTGTTGTGTCTTCCTTTCCTCGTGTGGTCCAATGCTGGGAGATTCAGGGCGGATACCAGCTTCTTTGGCCCTGACAGAGGGAGCACAGCAGAAGCCAGCCTTGGTGTAATCTGATCATTTCTTTTTCTCTTTGTCAAAATAAGACTAAAGTAAAATGGACATATCCAAAACAGACACAGGGTCATGGCAAACATAGTCTAGAGTAAATTAAATAGTACCCACACACTGTTGATACGAACAAAACTGTAGTCATTTCCTGTCAGAAAAAAAGACCAATATGGTCAGAAATGTTGCTGGAACAATAAATCCCTATCAATTGGGAGCATCAACATTGTACAGCAGGACAGGTGCCATTTCATATATTTGTGTCCTTCTTTCAGTAATCTGTATCAGCTCTTCGTATACATGTTATACATGTTCTCCCTTTTCTTCATATTTATGAATTTCTCTTCACTGCCCCCCCCACTCTTACCCCTGCTGGTGGTGCAGAGTCTGGATTTGGCCTTTAATGTGCTGCAGCGCTTCCTCGTTCCTGTCCTCCTGCTCCTGCAGCTCCAGCAGGAGCTTCTCCAGGTTGGCCGCGCTGCCCTGTCCCAGCTCTGCCAATTTCCGCCCAATCTCTGACGCACGAACACAGGCGAGTACGTGAACACGCCCTCTCACTGACACGCGTGCAGGCAACTACGTGCATGAATGCACCGTTTCTCTCCACAGACGCGCAGAGAGCTACAGCGTATAGGCACATGAATTCCAAGCTAAAACTCAAGGTGGGCGCGTGGATTTACGATTGCAGAGAGCCGCAGCTGAGTAAACTGTTTGCAACACACCATCAAACGGAACATGCCTGTGGTCGGGGGCTGCGACTCACCCTCCCTCTCTTGCTCCAGCTGACGGTTGTGCGCCTGTATCTCCGCCAGCTGTCGTCCGTGTCTCTCGGCCACCTCCCGCACCCTCTCACTGTGCTCCCACTGCCTCCTGGGCCTGGGCTCTTTAGACACCTGTGGAGCGCACACACCCAGGCATAGATCATCCACATTTAACCTATCCTCTCTCATTTGAGCTGTACTATGCGTTTTACACACACTTTCCAGATCGGATTCCATGTAAAACAGGAACTGTGACATTTTCAAAATGTGACGTGATGAAAACAAACCCATAACCGAAAACCAGGTAATCAAGAGAAGGGTAGAAACTGGATTTATGAAGATGACACACAGGGTTTTGAAAGTCACCTCAGTAGCCCATGTGGGAAGGGTAGGCATGCTCTCCTCGATAGACATCCTGAGCTTGTGAAACTGATAGGATACAATACAATGGCATTCATTTAATATCTGGACGCTGCTGATGTAAGCAATCATCTACCAACTGTTTCATCCAGCAAAAAGTAACTGATCAGGTACATGTGTTCCTTTTAATGCTGTTCCTCTCAGTCATGTACCCTTCCGTATTTTGAAGAATAAAGTCGAGTCCTTTTGGCCATGGGCTATTGTACAATTAACAAATTCCTCTGTGCCATGCATCTACAACCCAAAACAAATGCAAAAGCATCCCATTTAAAGCAGAGACTGAATTAGCAGTAATTACATGGTTGCGGTAAGCAAAACTAATAAGATCTAGCTACAGTCACCTCATTTGTGAGCTTCCTCAGGGCAAGGCTGTCTGACACACTGGGACTTGGGTCCTCTTCTTTCCCAGACTGCCAACCCCCGTCACCGGCCCGCTCACGCCATGTCTGCAGCCTTGCAAGGTCGTTCCTCGGCTCTCTCTGATGTAGGGGTGAGTAAATGTGAGGTGTGAGACACAGTCAGATTGGTAACCTGCACATGTGCTGTGGATTTCATGCAGAAACTCCAGATACACCAATCAACTTTACACATTGCCCAGTGTTGGTCCTGTAGTGCTTGGAGACACCAGTACATTTTCCAGATTTTCCTGTAATGAACATAGTCTGAACTTGATAATAACATAAAAGATCAATAATCAAGATAATGACAATAGATTGCAGTGAAATTACAACACACAATGTACAATGCGTGAATTGCTTTTCCTGAAATCCATGAAGGGTTCAATGTAAATTAATTAATCACTTTCTAATTTAAAAAATCCCTTATGGCATTATACAACGAAATGGACAGAACTGTTGATGTTCTTATGCTATACCCTTCCATTATACAAGCATTCTGAATCCTCCCATTAGTCTCCCTCTCATAAAACAGTGATGGACGCATTAGTGATTTGACGATTGAACAATTTAGAATGTGTAAAATAGGCCTACCATTTCCGAATTATTTTGTACCTGATCTAAATAAGACACACCATTGTTATATTTGGTTGTAGTGTAAATTTGCATTTTTTATTATTTTTATTCATAAAGATTATTTTAATAGGCTGATAATAAAAAGCCTAAATTGACCAACTGTCAAATCATATTCTATTATTAGTAAATATTCATGTATTACTTCCACTCTTCGAATTTGGTAGAGGCTAGAGATGCTCCCTCTCCAGAGGACAGAGACGCTAAATACGCGTGACGTCAAACGCGCGAAATTCACCAACGTAACTGACGGTTCTGGTTAGATTTAGGGCTTAGCGCTTAGGGTTTAGGGTTTGGGTTACGCGCACTGTAAACTCGAAAAAAACAAAACAAGCCAATCATATCTCGAATCGCATGCCGTCCTCTGGAGGGACAGCATCTAGCCTCTACCCTTCGAATTTATACCTGTGCTGTTAATCCAGCGACGTCTGATTGTATTCGTTGTATAAAATATCAGGTGACATATGCCTTATCAAAGAACCATATATGTAACTATCAAAGAGACGTGTCTCCTCGACCACATGATTAACTGGTTTTAACTGTAGTTGCTATACGAGCGCGTTTAGCCACCCTCGGAATGTACATACATGCCTCTAAAAGCTACAAATAATGATTTCATTGTTTAAAATGTGAGTAACTAGCTACATCACCTAGGCCAGTAACAGACTGAAAAAGCCAACGAGTTTAAATCTCGTTGGGGAAAAACATTACTTAATATAAACGACTGAAAGGAGGTCATCACGTGTATTGGATTCAACTACTTAAGGATTCGCCTTAGATATATTTAGTTGGCCTATATATCTGTTATAAATGCTTTATTTTGTTCCTATAGTTATATACAGAGATGGTACTGAATTAAAGCAAATGAAAGAACATAATTCGTAGACCGTACAAGCTAGTCCGGTTCTGGTAAGGGACAGTTGCGTTCCTTGTTTGAACATAACTGTCGCATATTCATATAGTGACTTGACTTACCATCGTGAAATTAGGGGTCTCGGCCTTCTTTGGGCCTCCCTTCCAGTTGCTGCCCCCCAGTTCCATGAACTCGAACTGTCCCCGCTTTAACACGAGTGGGTCTCCGATGTCGCTGCCGATGCAGAAGTGCTCTCTGTGTTTGTCCAGAAGTGCCAGGGACCGAAATGCCATGTCACAATTTCGACATTTGTAGTCCCCCAACACCTCCATCTTTTTGTGTGAGTACCCTCGGTTTGTTTGGGGTTCTTAAAGGTACTGGAATTTCAAAAACACCATACGATTATTCTAAGAAGCAGTAATGATTCAACAGGATCCATCCGTATTAAATAATAACTACACGGACACAACGCATGCAGGAGATTTCATCTTCAAGAATCCCTTTTCCAGAATATGTCAACTACTTGTTTGGCTGGAAAGTTTATTTACCGTTAACGTTAGTGCCAGTGTTAACGCGAATCAATTCCGTTGACTCTTGTTTGTTGGTTACGGTCACTAGGCCAGGCCCCAGGGAAGCTATTGCTGTAGCAGGGTGGGAGGGTTAAGACTCGGAGGCGAGGAAACCAACTGTATACAATTCAGTTGGCCTATTTGTATTTATGTCACACTATCGATATGAGCAATACTAGCCCAGGTACTTAAAGTTACCACGGGACACGTCAGTACGGATGTATAGGCGAATGCACAAACGAAATCAAATTAAAGACATGGACACGCCTGACATTCTCGGAAAGGAGGGCTTTTCATATACCTTTTCATGGATTTTTGACACAATGGTGTAGGCGGGTCAACGTGTACCTTTTTATAAAACAATGCACAAAGAAGTATGTAGCCCATATGTGTTTAAACAATTTTTGGGCACTTTAAAATATGAATTCAGGTTCACAGTAAACCATTGTATTTGTTTATCATGTGTGATAGATTAACCATTTAGAAAAGGTAAGTGCTTATAAAACAGATGCAATACTGTAAACAACTATTTCAGGGCAAAAATGTCCATAACAAGTATGAAACCCAAGTAAAATGGACATATCAAGAAAAAACAGGTGATCGTGTGTGTCTTAGTGCCAATGTTTTGTGACTGATTTGGTTAGTGGCCGATACATGGGCAAAGCAGTGATATAGGGTGACAGGTGTTCATTTGGGTTTGAGGAGTGGGTGGTAAGGTGATGATTTTCAGACAACTGGTTGTGAATAGCAAATTGTGATGCATATTAATAACCATTTTTTTTGTTTCTCGATTGCCAAAGGGCCGACAGTAGCCTATTGGTGGATGGTGGATGTAATACGCATACACATACACAGGGCATCTAATAAAGTAGACACATTTATTCTTGTGTTGCTTTACTGACATCCTTTACGTTATTCTGTACACAGGGTTGTAGACCTGATAGCTCTCTTTGAACAAAACGTCAAGGCAAGGGAGTAGAAGAAACGGGCACAAGGAGATTTGTTTGGCAAACTGATGCAAAATATTTATTACAATTTTTTTTTCAATTTTTTAGATGCAGTAGTTTTTCTACCTCATACAGATAACTCCATACATGAGACCCTTTTATCTTTCAAATCTGTAAATAATGTTATCAAAATAATTGTTTTGAAAACTCACAATTTTTCATTTTTTTATATTTTACAATCCACCCTGAATATCAAGGTTGCAGGAACAAAATAATGCAAAAGAAAAAAGCCTACTTATGTGGAATTGTTTTTACAGCTGTACCAAAATAAAATAAAACAAACTTAGATGTGTGATAAAGCCTTTTATACCCTTTCAGCAAAAAGAGGAAAGTACAAAAAGTCTGATTGTAAGCATAATTTAAAACGGCAGTCCCTCATGAAAAAAGAAAAGATTAGGATGGAGCTGCACCTCAATTTCAGCTGCAGGAATCATTTTGAGTCTCAAGATAACTGAAGTCATTCTTAACTTTAGAAACCAGAACTTTTAATGATTGAGAAAATCGCAGAACAGATTACGTTAGCATGTGTGGAGTATTACGTGCCAGTTTTAATAGGCCCCAACAATAATGGCCTTCTCCCTGTCTCGATAACACATCCCTGACTGCCTGAGAATAAAGACCCGTCCTTACACCCAGTCCTTAAAAAGGTTGGCTCGCCTGCAAATCAAATCCAACTCCGTCACCAACACATTTGGGCAATCTTCGAACATGTTTGCCTCTCTTTGGTATTGAAGTTGAAATTGATTTTGTTATTTTTCTTTCATCATTAATAACCTGGATACATTATCTAAAAGATAAACCAGAATTTTTAAGACTGAATTGCTGTGGCATAACAGCATTTCCAATATTTGTTTGTCAGCCCTTCTTGGCTACATTCATGCAAAGTAAAGCTCTATTATTTTAAGGGAAAAGTTTAACCATATGTCCTGGTTGCTGCTCCTCTTGTGATTTAATGTGCTCAAGCCAAAAGCAGTGTTGGCAGCGAGGCATCCTCCAAGTCTGCTGTTTAGATCACTTCTCTACGTCATACGTTCAAGAGCACAAGATTACTTTTTTTAACCTGTACACTATATCTACAACTGAGATTTAGGCTATATAACACAAGTAGTGAAATCCCCCCCAAGTTACTCTGAGGAAAACATAATGATATAACTACAACTGTCGAACAACGATAGATTAAAGGACACGGGGCAAACTATGCGTGTGTGTGTGTGTGTCTGTGTGTGTTCAATGGGCGATCAAACAACCCAAACTAAAGCAAAGCACACTCCTGAGAAGTAGCGTCACTGGGAAACACAGAGGATTGCCCAACAGCGAGAACGGCGTATTCAAATTCAAACATCCACCTTCTGTCCGGGTCTCTCTACACGGATAGTTTCATTCAATAGCTGCCATCCTACACTACACATCCCACTCTCGGGGACTAATTTTCCTTGTATGTATGTACGCATGTTATCACAGACCAGCAGCCCTGCGACAGTAGTGACATGCTAGAACTATTTCCACAAGGGGCTTGGAGCAACATTAATATGAATAATGATTGTTTAACCTCAATACTACCACTAAGATTTGTTTTTCAAAAATGAGATGTCAATGGCATGAAAAAAAAAAAAAAAAAAAAAACTTTTAGTTTGTAAGGAAAAAGTGATTTTCACTTAATTAATTAATGTCATTATTACTGTAATGGGTTAGTCTGTTTCTTCAGTTAAACTGAATGCGCATTGCCCTTCTTTGATGAATATTTAGTTCCATGAAACGGGGGAAGACCACTATTAGGATCGAAAGGAAAAAAAATTGAACAAAAAAGTAAGAAAGAAATATTACACAAGCCAGAATTTCCTCTTTCTCTGGGATATGATTGTTTTTCCCTTGTGCATGGAAACAAATAAGTACTAAAACAAACAAACAACCAAAAAAACAACAGAAAAGAGAAATATGTTAAAGCCACATTAGGTATCGTCGTCGTCGGATGTCTGGCTACTGCTGCTGGTGTCGGACTCCAGGCCCTCGTCCAGGCGCGGGTCCACAGTGCTCCTCCACTGGGCAAACCGCAGAGCAACACCACGGGGCTTCAGCAGCACCCCATTCCTCCCAAATCCATTCTTCTTCAGCTGGAACACATGCAGAGGGAGTACAGCTCAACCACACCAATAGATCAGAGACCGACGCATGCTTTCACTGGAGGAAATCTCCTTATTGTCCTCCTATTGCCAAAACCCTATTCATCACACAGCACTTTCTGTTTGCAAGCCAACAGACGACTAGTAAATACTGTAGATGTACATTCAAAATATGAATATACATCGAACATATCCTGAAGCAGAAGGCATCGGAAAATACCTGCTCCGTTTTAGCTTGAAATTCTTTCAGTTCGTCTTCTGTCAGCGGCAGGAAGTTGTCATCGTTCTCTGGATATTCCTGCCAGCCCATGGCCTTCAGTAACCTGCCAGGGATAGATGTCACAGAGAGAGCAATTTCCAGGGTCGTTACTCAAATTGAAATTTGCATGAGGCTTATTCCAAATTCAAATGTGTTGTAACACTAAGGTTCGTTCTTATCTGTTCGGAATAATTCAGCTGGTTTAGACCACTGCTAAAAACTGTTTAGCCAAAGGCTAGTATTACACTTGCCATGGTGTGTGTGTGTGTGTGTGTGTGTGTGTGTGTGTGTGTGTGTGTGTGTGGGTCCAAGTGTGTGCTCAGTCACCTGTGTTCAGCCTCCAATGAGCTGGACAGATGCTCTGTGTCCGAGTCACTGAGGGAGTGGGAGATGCCGTTCGCGTGGCAGAGGCCCTCGCTGTATTCCTTAGGCTCTGGGGTACTACCGTCACCCTGGGGGAGGGGGACCAAACCTGCCGTCAGTAAGCCCCAAACACACTGTGCCCGTCAAGCTCCAGCACACTGGCTCAGCACACTAGCTCACCTCTCCTGGGGTTCCAGGGCTGTGGCATGCGGTCACCTCGCCATTCCTCTCGTCCTTCAGGGCCCGCAGGAACTCACTCTTGCGGTCTGTGCTGCGGCGCATAAGTTTGAGGCGAGGAGGCGTGATGTCAATGGGTGGGGTGGTGCTGGAAGGAAGCTGCCGAGGTGGAGAAGGACCCATGTGTTATTTAAGCGAGGTATTTGAGAAGCACCTACAAAAGGGTTCTGCATTTCATACTGGAGGTCGACACCGTCTGTACATCAAGCCCCGTATGGCCGCTTTGTATTGATCAGTAACCGACATGTTCCAGTTCAAAGAAACAGAAGGTTTAGATTGACCTGCAAAGCAAATCTCTCCCGTCTAATGAGGTTTTGAAGTTCAGCCTAGCATTGGTTTCTCAACTCTGTTTGGCTACAGTGTGTGTGAGGGGGAGCAGCAGCAATAGACACGGGGCTGATCTCTCTGCAGCTCCGGATGACCAGGCAGAGGGCTCACCTCCTTGGGGACTGCGTGTGGCGTGGTGCTCACTGGGGTCACGGGTTTGGTCACAGAGATAGGGCTGGTGAAGGCAGAGTCCCGGCCTGAGAAATGGAAACCCGATTTTGTTTCCCTTCCGCTGGGTTTCCAAGGACCGGACTGTAGGGAGCAGGACAGACTCGTAGAAAAGATACCTGAGAACTGCCCAAGGGAAAATCAGCAATCTGCACACTTTCATCAGTGAAGGCCAAAAACCTGGACCCCGAGAAAATTAACGGAATTCCAGTGAGTTCAGTTTTTTTTCTTCTTCATTAAATAGTCATTAATTAGGTCAGCTATTAAAAGTAGTCCAAATGACATTATGGTGACTAACGACTAGTACAGCCTGCAGGGCACTGTAGCTCTCAATGCAGTTGATCCTGGACTTACACCAGCAGGGGGTGCTGCTGGAGGTGTGGTTGTAACGCTGACTCTTACCTTACTGGGGGCCGCGGCTGGCTTGGGCACCAGATTTTTGTAAACGCTGGGTCCAGTGATGGGGACTTTGGTGCCGTTGGCAGGGAGGGGGCCTGTGCTGGCGAACCCCGCAGCGAAAGCTGCGAAGGGGTCTTCTTTTGAAACCTTCTTAATGACCAGCATTTTAGACATCGCCTGCTTGGCACTGGGGGGGTTCTCTGTTGAGGAAGACATTTACCGCTTGCATTAGGCGTGCGACGCGCGCGGAGATTTGAGCAATCCAGACAAGTCAAAAATCGAGTACCCCTCACCCCACACTCCTGTAGGGGCCCCCACAGCACGCGTCTGGCTCACTGGCTTTCCATTGGCTTCTGGGTTAAGGGAGGGCTGTCCAAAAACATTTACAAATCATTACAAACCTCAATTACAAGCAAAAACAATAGTTCACTATTAAGAGCCTGTACTCCCAAACCCCACAAGTTATTTCGCGTAACACCAACTGCATGTAACGGATAAACTGATCCTCATCTGGCTGTGAATCAAAACCCTAAACAACTTTTATAAAAATACGGGTGGTTAAAAGTAGGGATGTTAATGATTCATCGATGATCGATTAATCGCCGTTAAGAATTTTATTGATCAAGCATATTAAATGAACGATTATGTATCACACCACATATCCAATAGCACAAACTGTAGTGAGTGTAATAATATTGCTTTGAAACAGTTAAAACCTTGTGGATTTTATCAAATATATCTAGCAATATTTCACAAAAGAAAAAATGTACAATGACAAAACATTTTTGTTATATTTTGTATAGCCTTACTTCCCCATTTCCCTAGACCGGCAAAATTGGCACAACAGTATTTATGCATCCCCGGGACACCGGTTCCGTCAGAACGGGTGTTCTTAGCGGCTCAGCTCACCCCTGAACACATGGATATGCTTATATTCTTAAATAAAAACCAGTAAGGGGGCGAGTCGGGACTCAAAAGTTAGGAGGCTTTTTTTTCTTTCTTTTTTTCAAGTTGCCACGCCTCCGCTGTCGGACAGCAGACTTTTAATTTCAAAAGGAATATTGTTTTCGTTGTTAGGCCTACTGAATGGTGTTTCACTTCCTTCATAATTCCCTGGGCTCCCAGCCAGGGCCGGTCGGGCACGGTTGGGGTTTGGAACCGCAACCGCAATAGGCAGCTCACACTCACAAAGCACCAGTTAAAGCGTTAGACCACTACGCTATCCGAGCTACGCTACGCTACAAGCTCTTTGGTGTCATTTGTGTCCATAAGAGAAGGGTGTAGTTCCATTTCACTAATAATATAATAATAATAATAATAATATATGCCATTTAGCAGACGCTTTTATCCAAAGCAACTTACAGTAGCGAATGCATACATTTTTCAGTATATGTGGCCCCAGTGGGGCCACTACAAAAATATGATTAGAGACGGGGGTACTCACAAAATCCTCTTCTACAAACTTCAGCTTGTCCTCCTTGCGTTCCTCATCAGAGAACTTGTCCTGGAAGGGGGCACCCTTACGGGGGTGGAAGGTACCGTTGCGCTGCCGATGCCCCCCCTGCCTGTCTCTGTCCCTGTCCCTGTCCCTGTCCCTGTCCCGGTCACCTCCCCCGCGTTTCTGGTGACGTGCGTGGTGGTGATGGTGGTGGGACCCTGCGCTCTCCTGCCCCCATGGCGCCCCGTGCCAGGTGGACGAATCCTTCCAGCCCGGGCCGCTGACCAGTCCGCTATGGCTGCCCTTCGATACACCAGAGTCCACAGAGTCGTGCCGCAGCAGCAATGGCTGCGCCCACCCATCGCCTGGAGACCAGTGAAAACCAGCGCACAGTTTGAAACCTTCCGCGTCTGAGCAAACACATTCCACACGTCCGCCACCCTCTTTAAAAACAAAACACAACAACATATAAATGGGCGGCGTAAATTTGACATGTACTCTTGGGTCTAGAGAACCAAACGGCCTAACAGTTCATTCAAAGACAAACAGGCTAATAAAGGAATTTTATTTTTTGCTCACGGTCAACAGATATGGAAAGGAAATTGTACGTTTAGATCAGAACACATCCGAGGGGATATGCCAAGTTCCCACATGTGCAATTGCTCTGTGAGGGAGTGAGGCCCTTACTTGCTGGCGCTCGGAGGGGGTCGTTGTTGAAGAAGCCATCGGAGGAGTTGTGACGTCGCCGGTTCACGCTTGGCTTGCCGTCTCCGCGGGGGAAGTGCTCTCCATGTCTCTCAAAGCTCGCTGCAGGGGACTGAGAGGGGGAGGCAGGAGCCTCGGTCACAGCCTACTTCATTAACACTGTCCTATTGTCAGCTAACCGGTATTTCCAAACCTCCACACAAAACCATTGTGTGTGTATCGCTGTCAGGGCGGAATTATTCTCTGGCTTCGGCTATCAATCAAGGCACCAGATACCGGAGGACAAACCACAAGGCTCTGCTCGCCATGCAAATTAAAATTCGGAACAATACCTGTCCGAAGATCACTGTGCTAGGCAGCTGAAAAAAACCAGCATTTATATTCAATATCCTTCCCAAGTCCCTGAAAACACAAAATGGTCTAGACGGTTGTCATCCATCTCACACTGAGCCCTGATATCTGACAAATGACAATGATCTCCACAGAACACAAAAGTGAAAAGGCTTTTGGAAGCTGAGAGCACTATAGAAAAGCAAAGAGCGCAATATATGTAAAAAGATAACAAATATGTAGATTAATTGAAAGCAAGCAATTATTTTTTTTACAATACTGATTTGAAGCATATTTACAAACCCTTTCATTGATTTCAGTTTTAAACAGAGTTGACTCTATGGTAAAAGAGAATTCATAATCTGCACCAGGAGAATGAACATCCCCTTAATCAGCCACTGATCACGCTGATCAGTTACGCTCCAGCATCCCAATGGGGGCCCACCAGCTGAGCTGCGCAGTCACCGCAAACGGAGGCAGAGAGCGGACACGCAACCGAGGAATGAACCCCTATTCAGCGATGAGGCAGGGCATACCTGGCTCAGTGTGGTATAATGGTTAGGGAACTGGGCTTGTAATGTTAAGGTTGCAGGTTCAATCCCCAGGTGGGACACTGCCGTTGTACCCTTGAGCAAGGTACTTAACCTGAATTGCTTCAGTTAATATCCAGTTGTATAAATGGATTGTATGTAAAGAAATGTAAACTGTAAGTCGCTCTGGATAAGAGCGTCTGCTAAATGCCTGTAATGTAATGTAATGCATACCCAACTGACTGAAACCTTCCATCCCTGCGTGGCACTATGGAGAATTATGCATCGCCAGGATTCCCAGCTACAGTCCGCACTGGCAGGGCCAGGATTCGATC
Organism: Aldrovandia affinis; assembly: GCA_029706075.1. Classification (NCBI taxonomy): domain Eukaryota; kingdom Metazoa; phylum Chordata; class Actinopteri; order Notacanthiformes; family Halosauridae; genus Aldrovandia; species Aldrovandia affinis. The sequence goes on along the minus strand of JAINUG010000145.1, from coordinate 174,287 downwards.
TGGACCGCAGGGCAAATTGCTGCACTATGAAGAAGTGCCGAAGCTGAATACACTACTTGTGACCCGAACTGAAAATAGCAGTGGTGGTATGTGGTTTTTTCAACAATATTTCACAAATATTCAAAATATTTCCATTTTTGAAAAATGTTGTTTCTGGCCACCAGATAGGACACTAAGGTGCTAGTCCACAATAGCGATGTGCCCCATGGTCTGGAATCAAATCCTGAAAGTGGCCAATGGAGCGCCTGCAGTCTGCCTGAACCAGCTGGGCACGGAGAGCAAACCTCCAGCACGTTGACAGTGCAGCTCTGCTGATGGAATGCAGCGTGAAAATAAGTGACGGCTAGCAGCACGGACTTCAGAGGGTGTACGCCCTCAAGAATTGACTGAGGACATTGCTGAGATGAAACAGATGTGCACACACATGAATGGGCATTCCAAATTAAGAGAAAATGAAAAATATGGGATTGGTTAAAGAAATTCCTCCATTTAAATATTTTGTAATTAAAATATATATATATAGATATATTTTTTTTACATCCTTCAGTTTGGGTCAATACAAAGGGTTACAAACAGGTATTGTTGAAAAGCTGAAATCTGCGCCTACTGTCCAGCCTTGTAGACCTTATCCTTTAAGCTGCGGTGTACAAGAGGCGCTTCAGAAGCTGTAAAGCTTCAGAGCTCCCCAGAGGGGCTCACCTTGGCGGGTTGAGGCGTTGAGAAGTTAAGCCAGGCAGGAACAAAGTCATGCTGCGCCATTTAGGTCCAGTGTCTCCAGTCAGTGGATTGAGGCATCAAACCTCATGGCCAGGATCTGACAGGGCACAGAACGAGAACGATGATGCTACATTCAGAGCATAGAAATTCAGAGCAGCATGTGAACTACATATATACTTACAAACGAATCAAGAAACTTTATTTAATTACAGTTTTCAGAAGCAGCTTGTGGGATGGGACAAAGGACTATTTTTGAAAAGGCAAACAACATAAGCCACTTCTGCGGTAGCTGTGGCTGTGAACCTGTGTGATATACGGCTGGGCATGTTGCTGCTCTGCTCCACAGGAGGGGGCTCTGTGAAGGGGTCATGGTCAACTGTGCTTTTTGTTGGGCTGGGGAGAGGAATAACTGACGGAGACTGCAAAGTGCAGTACTGGAGAAATTCATATATAAGTATTATTTCTCTCACCAACAGACGCAAAAGCGTCCCCTGGCACTTTGGCCACAGGCATGTCACAACGGGGATGAGAAGGTGCAGGCTTACCCAGAGTTGTGAGCTCTGAAGTCCAGTGGCTCCCCCCCCCCAGTATCAGGGTCCAATGCTTGTGTCTCTTATCCAAAGCTATCCAGCTAGGGTCTGCAACACAAACAGGCTGAAGCCCCAGGACAACACAGCCCCCTGTGAGAGGCCAGCTCAAGTGTTCCAGGATGATGCGGTACGTGGAGGGTGGGCGGGGCAGGGCGGTGAAGGAACTCTGCTGTGATCCAGCAGCCTCCTTTCACAAGTGCAGGACCTCCTGTCGGGCGTGGGTGGGGTGTGTGGAACGATCTCACAGATTGATGGCAGGGATCCTGACTGTATAGTCGATGAATGATGGCCTGAATGACTTCCCAGGAGGGCTTCAAAGATTTAAAACATGCATTTATATACGTGAGGCAGAAGAGTCTCTCTGGTCGGTTCTGCGCTCATTAACAGAGTAAAGAGCCTGGTAGAAGTCTGTGATACAGGCGCCTGCAATGCCCCTGGGTAGCAAACCCGGTCTGTCAGATAGTGTCCGCCACTCTGTAGACGAGTTGTCTGGCTCTTCTCCAAAAACTCTGGAAGCAGCACAGGGTGCCAGCTTTGACACTCCAAATCCTCCCCTAGCAGCTCATTTTAATCCCTGCCCGCACACATGCACGCAAAAAATGGGAGAGTAACCACAGGACTGCTGTTCAGAAACCCGGCAAAAGCCGATGTTCACCTCATTAAAACAGCGGAGGAGTTACAACAAGGTGAAAAGGGGAGAACTGGTTTAACAGTCAAATCACAACACCTGAAGGTACTTATTATAAACTTACTAGCATTTTTGTTTTGTTTGACAGCCACTGAATTTTGATATATTACCACATTGTATATGTATATGTGAGGGGGGGGTCTGGCTTCCAAATCAACACATGCTAAAGGTAAATCAGTTTCAATGTATTTTTGCTATATCCCATTCAAACTCCTGAAAGCTAGTTACAGCACCAAAACGGCGCAGTAGCTGGGCTTCCTACTTTGGGTGCATGAGTTGGTTTCTTCAGCTAATTTCAAATTGTTTTATAGAAACTACTACGTGCAGGGTAGGCAATGCGTTATAACACACATGCTACTCCTTTGTTAAACACTGAAATTGGAGTCTTCAATAAATCAGAAAATGTGTGACATTTACAAAACACAGAAGCCCTTTTCCTAGTCAAAGTCCTGCCTTAAGAGTAGCATATGGTAGACATGGCTTGCGTTCAGCATTCGTTTCTTTCAGGTGGATTTCTATTAAAAGCTTGACATTACACAGATAACAGATCAAACTAAATCTTTTCTCGTTTGGTGGGTTTCTCGCCAACGTTGTCTTCACGCTTGCTTCTACTGATGAAATCTCTAAAACCAAAGAAAAAGAGTACATGAAAATCAAATCCCCACAAACAGTAATTTAACAACGCATCCAAAGACTTCAACAGCAGCCATGCAGTAATTCAAAGGATTTTGCTCCTTCCATTCCTTAAGAATACACACTAAACCTACATATATCATGGTTCAAAACACATGCTAGGATCCATATTATGATGTAGGCAGCCCTCTTGCATTTCAAGATTTGCAGAAACAATTGATTTCTTCCTTGCGCCAATAAGCTTTGTTTCACAACATGTAGTTATCAAAAGTCCTCTTTGGCTGGTATTCTTACAGGACTGCAATAATGACAAACATCACTCATCTAAATTCCCCAGCTTGTAAACTAAAGGAAAAAAACGTAGTTTCTCAACGTGGCTTGGAAAATCCCAACAATCACCCGAGATGTAGAAATTCTCCAAATGTTTAATTAGGTCTGTAGCCGCCAGTAGGAAGAGCTGCTTGTCCGTATCGCTAAATGGTGTTCCAATTTCAGTTAGATATAATTAACTCTATCGATAATAATTTATTACCACAAAGAAAATAACCAGTAGGATTACATGCAACTTTAACTGTGTTGCTATAAATGGCTGTAACCTGTACTGTCTGAGACAAATTGCCCACATCGTTAATCACCCACAAGTAACTCCTTCTTCCAAAGACTTACTGTTGCAAAAGATAGGCTACTTGTCAATACATTCATTTGCAATTATTAACAAACGACCTGAAAAAGTGCAGTTTAAAAAAACCCTACAGATCTAGCCCTGTCCCACGATACGCTTAGGCATATAATTATAGTATATAATAGTAACATATAATAGTTACTTTCTTATTAAGTAAGAAACGTATTAAGCTGTAATTATTCTCAATTAAATAGGGCCTATTTGTACAAGCTAAAAGTTTTGTGTTTTATGCAGTTTGCAAGTTATTCTATGCAATTCTATGCTACCTTGCATTTACTAAAAATTTTAAACCACTTCACTTCCTCTGAATATTCTGGTATAAACAATGCTTTCATTTGTGAAAACACCTATATTTTACTGTCTACATTCAAATTCCCTCTATGTGCTTGGGGTCTTTCAAAAAAGAGAAGAGGAAGTGCAAAAGAGTAACTTAGACTCCTACTTCCATAAAGTAAAAGAGCTCAGTGATTCCAAGAGATATTCCAGATTCAAAATTTGATAAAGTAATTTAGCAATACAAGCAGAACACTACTACTTCATGGTTGTGTGTCACTGGGTGACTGGCAGCCCATTGAAACAATTCATTAACACAAATCTTTGAAGTTTAACATATCTACACTGTAGTAATTCTGTTACAAAAGATACGGTTTCGTTCATGCTGTACAGCCTATAGTTTGAAGCGAAAAGGTACAGATGTGCCAATATATTACGCTTAAAAGTTCAACTTTAACACTCAACTTTTACTGTCACCAAAGGACAATTATTACGAGTGTGGCCTATCCTTATGATCGATTACACACACACACACACACACACACACACACACACACACACACACACACACACACACACACACACACACACACACACACACACACACACACACACACACACACACACACACACACACACACACACACACACACACACACTTTCAATGATGCCATCATCCTACCTACACCATCACAACTTAACTAGCAAATTTGTCCTGCTAGGTAGCTGGAGAAATGAACTCTGACCAGCTTCCAAAGTGAAATTTAAGTTAGCGAATGTTAGAAACCAGTATATTAGCTAGCTAACACAGGAAACGCAGCTAGGAATTTGTTTTACACAACGGGGCCAAGTTACTGGAAATAACGTTGGGTCACGGATGAAGCTAACCCTGGTCCTTGAGTTGTAACAGTTCGCCTTGGCGTTTGAACAGACAGCTAACTCGGGAATCGATGGAACTATGAACAATTATTCTATATGACTTAACGTTAGCTGTCAAGCATTATAGTATGATAGAAAGCAACGTATCCTATTATCAAGCTATTACACGTAATGCTAGTTAGCTACCTAGCTGTAAAGCTGAGGCGCTAGCTAGCGAATGTAAACGTTACCTAACATTTACAGCCGACAAATTACGTGAGCTAACAAGCTAGCTAATTAGATAACCTAGCTAGACAAACAGCTAGCTTGTTAAACGGAACACCCATTGCCTCTTAAATGCAAGTTAATAATCAATGATAATCATTAAAAGAAAAGTTAGACAGCTAACAGATTTGATCTACATCAGCGCCAAGTCTTGACATAGGCCATTCAATATCTGTGTCACAAAAATATAAACAAGCTAGTAGCTCCTATTATTAACGACACTGTTCTCGGTGCAATATAATTTCTAAAGAATGCATATTCAGCATTATACATATTCCAGACTGAAGACGCGAAGAAGAATCTTGAATATAATTCTGCGTCGAAGTAAACATACCTTAACGGTAACGTTAGCTTGCTATCTTACGATTGAACAACATACTAGCCACCTAGCTAGCTTAACAGTTCCAAAATGGCTACCAACCCTACCGTCTACACTTCGATAGATAGCTATCTTGCTGGCTAAATATCTAGATGCCCACATACCTCTGTAATCGGTTGAGAGAAGACAATATTTATGAATGGAATTATAATCCGATATGTTAATGTACACAGTATACCATTCTCTTCCAACTGTGACAAAAGTCCTTCATTCGTTGAGCTTGGCTTGAAGATATTATTTGTTTGGGTTTTGAGACCGCGTTCACTGCGACTCTCCAGTCGATATGCCTTGTTCCTGACTAATGTTTCCAGACTCGCTAATCGATCGCAGAACAAGATTGCGGCGTCACAACAACCGCAAGTGTCACGTGTTTCAATTTATCCGCATTGTTATCGCTCATATTATAACACCAGTAACGTTATAGCTCTTTTTACTAATAGTATTATATTCTCCAGTTTGTACATAATAACAAAATCAGAATGATTGTATATATCTAAAAGCAACCCCACTAATGTTACTGATTACATAAATACATTTATCTGGGCCACATAGACGATCATTTGAACAGTTTTATCAATATAAATTGCAGTGGTAAAATTGTGGTAACTTTCACACAATTGAACACATTAAATATACATTATTGGATACAATGATTATGGAGACTTATGTAAAGTACTTCGTTTTGCTTTGAGGAATAGCCATTTCTTGTTGGCTGAACTTTCAACTTTCAATAATAAACATAATTCAGGGAAGTGGTTTTCGGTCCTGGACTACCCCTGTGTATGGTGGTTTTCGTTCCCTCTCTTGATCAAGTTAAGGTTGTTGGAAACGTGTTTAGGCTGCATGCTGAAAGAGATATGACACAATAGACACGATGCAGGTCTGGCTCATCACCATATGTTTTGTCTTTGAATTCTCGTTTTCCTCAAATGGTTTGGTTTCAATGACCAGGTGTCCACGCTTTCATTATTTAGGACTTCACTGATTTCAATTGTAGGCCTATCAATAAATAAATTACAAATGTATCCCATTTCAAAGTAATTTGCCACAGCGCATTGCAGAAAATTAAAGCATTAGTTGTCTGAGAACTGATCCGACTGGTTAAAAGTCCTTGAAGATTGTTTGTTCATTGTTTAATACTTGTATTATGGTATTCGTTCCACACGTATATCAAATCCATTAATTGTTACAAGCTTAATCACACATTTGAATGTCTATTGAGGCATGGTTTACCCCCTTAAAGCCATTATATAAGACATAACGCATGCCATGAAGACTGAATGACTGACTGGCCCCATATTCACATCCCAGGACTTTGAATCAGTCTGATCAGTTCTCAAATGATCACCTAATGCTTCGATTTTCCATAACGTAATTGATTAAATTATGGACTGACAGGTCAAACCAGTGGGACCCTAAACGCTGAACGTGTGGACGGACACCTGGTCACTGCTAAACCATTATGGAAAATGAATAAAATGAGGACAAAGCAAGTGGCAACGAGCCAATCCTGCATTACGTTAAAATAAATGTAAGGAAAAAATGGAGGAACGTAAACACATGTTTTCAATAACCTTAATTGATAAATGATTGACTATAACAAAAACCAGCATAACGTTAACGGGGGGCTATTTATCATGAATAGCATCACAAATAACGGCTTTTAAATTAGACTTTAAAAACAACAGCCAAAAATATATATAGTCTACTATGCCAATCGCGTCAATTTGGGCATTTAATTAAAATTTGGAAAACTGGTACATTTTCCCAGTATCGCCATGGTGACCAGTACATCTCATACTGACGGTAGCATTACTCTGTTTTTAAGGAACTATGTTTCACGTAGTGCAGTTTTCAACCGGCAACAATCGAATGGTACACTGAGGCCGCCAGTGCCCTTTTCCGTAGTCGTTTTGTAGTCATTACCAGCATGAATTCACACGGTAATTAGTACTAGCACTCATAGGTTTCATGTATTGATTCATAACATGGCTATCTGAAGGTCTAGTGTTACTATGAAATAGTATTTTTGTCCGAGCAATTCAGGGAAGAATTGATAACGTTACTAAGTTAACACACACACACACACACACACACACACGTAATCATCCGTATTCCTGGCTATTAAATAAGTAGCCTATGGTTTTGTAACTTGTGATAATACTTGTTATTAGCCCACATCTTTTTAAATCCTTGCAGTATATTTTTGGGAACGTTAATGCAGTTAACATAAGGCTCAGCTCGCCATTAGATGTTAATGTTGTTCACCTACTAGGGAGGTAACTGCCTTAACTGGTAACAGACAGGCTGCAGCTCAGTCAAACCCAGCTAGCTGAATCTGGTCAACAGCAAGGTGCCCTCTCCTGCTTGCTTTGGAGGCGCTGCTGTTCAGAGAAAACATTGGAGATGTAGCTATTATGGTGATCATGGGGCAGAGTATATCCTTCCACTATAATTTGACCCTGCTCCCCAACCCCACCAGCTGGTTCAAAGCCCTATAAGGCTTCACACATTCTTTTAGCCATAGAATAGAATATAATAGAATATGAATTTATTGTCCACCGAGAAATGGAAAAATGCCTTAGGCTTCACCTCCCAGCATGCTTTGAATTTAAAAGAAGAAACCGTGAACAATTCATACATACATACATACATACATACATACATACATACATACATACATACAGACCTATCCGCACTGCCCATACTGCATGTTGTATCTGGAGACCTGGTTAGCAGAAAACAGATTCCATGAACCATAATATACTTACCATATACTCTTATGCCCAGACCTGCATATCAACAAGACTTTTCCTTCAGAAATAAGAAATACAGGGTCACCTGATGTGACACCCTCTTTCTTTGTGATACAAACACGACAGCTCTATGAGGTGTATCTTTTTTCACAATAAGGTAATTTATTCACACACATCCACAGAAGTATCTGTTCGTGAATGGTCTTACTCTCTTTGCGTCATAGAGCTAGGAATTCCGATTCAAAATACACAGCTGAAGGGAACTCTAACTGAAACATCCATAAAATAGGAATATTTTTTCCACTGTTCTCTTGGGTTTTATTTGGTTGGTGGCAGTAGGCTGCACATCCTTCTTTTTGAGGGACTGGATATACTCATTGCATGGCTCCCAGCAAGGTCTGCAGCACCATCTACAGGCCGTCATGCCCCCACGATTGACATGATTGAACCACATGGTGTGCTTTCTTAAATACTGTATTATTAAAGTAATAAAGAATTATTCACGTGGCTTAATGATCACTGCGCAGTCAAATATATCTTTAAACATATTCTGAACAAAAGCCATCTAAAGTGAAGCTGAACCTGGGGAAGACTGAGCTGCTCTTCCTCCCAGCGAAGGGCTCCCTGATGATTGATGCTTCCGGCCTGTGCCATCAATGCTGCTGCACGTCTGGTGTTCAATCAACCCAAGTTCACCCACGTCACCCCTCTACTCTCCTCTTTGCACTGGCTCCCCATCGCAGCACGCATCAGATTCAAATAACTGGTGCTTGCTTTTCAGGCGGCTAGAGGAACTGCTCCCCCTTACCTCCAGACACTCATCACACCCTACACCCCAGCCAGACCCCTCCGCTCAGCCTCCTCTGGCAAACTGACTGTCCCATCCCTCCGGGCGCCCAGCAGCCGCTCCTCACGGTCTCGCCTCTTCTCTGTCCTGACCCCTTGGTGGTGGAACAACCTTCCGCGATCAGTCAGGACCGCGGAATCACTTGTGATATTCCGCAAGAGACTCAAAACCCACATTTTCAGACTCCACTACCACTGAATTCTGTACATCTAGCCTATTGTCATCACCACTGCCGACTTGCTCAACACTTCTTGTATATGTATCCCTGCCTTCTCATTTAATAAAATTACTAACCTTTTCCTTCCCAGTGTTATAGGTATGGTATGCAGCTGCCTACAATGATGTCTATTGCTGTATTACTGCACTGACCTCGTGCGCAAACTATGATTGTTCCTACCATGTATTAATGCACATCTTGTAAGTCACTCTGGATAAGAACGTCTGCTAAATGTAAATGGAAAATGATTTTTAAAAAGTATTTATTTCCAAAGCTACATTGACAACTTTGGAGGCAAAAGTTGATGCTGCATTCCTTCAACTTTTGGAATGTGGCGATAATACTTCTTAATTACATGACACATCGTCCAAGAATACAACCAAATAGAAATAGCCAGAAAAAGAATAATGACAGGACACATTTCTGTAAATATTATTTATTACAATTTTAAATGCATTGATGCCTGTGCAGAATGCCAGTTGAATATTCCACCAATTGGGACATTTAAGGGGGAAATCAACAGGGTTGTAACAGTGGCTATAGAGATGAGGTAAAAAAAGTTCTTAAAAAATTAAAAAATGAGGTAGTGTTTTTCGGTGTGACTGTTTGTGTGTGATTAAGGGAGGCTCCTCTTCCTTCCTCCTTGTCCTCCAGTTCAGGGGAAATCTGCTCCAGACTCAGTGCTGAGTGGTGGCAGGGCTGCTCTTGGCTGGATGCGGTACTCTTGGAGCTGGAACTCGGGCACAGGATGTGGTTTAGGACCATCTCGTCTTGGCCATTTATCTGCAAACAGTGGCCCTCTGTGGAGCTTGGCACGAAGGACGAACCCCACATAGACTGGCACAGGTCTGTTCCATTGGTATACATCTAGAGCAAGAGATTAAAAAAATAAATCAATAAATGGGATCCCCGGAGCACCGTCATAACAGATTCCACTCAGGTAAAGGATATTCTGCATGAGACCATTATAGTTCCTTTGATCCAATTGAGCTTTTTTTAACTTGGTAATGATAGCAACCTGATTAATACATATACTGTATATCTTTTTTTAATGAGATTAATTGGGATTCTTTACTCATTCTTTGTGCACATATACTGAGGGTTTAAAGGAAAATAACCCCATACTTCACTGAATGGCACACAATCATGTTCACAGTGGTTGCCATCACTGTCCCATTTGAAGTCTGTGAGCCAGTTTTTGGCACAGGTCAGGTCATCTTTGCAAGCATCAAACCTAATGTTACAGGAAAAATAGAAAGACAATGTATGATTTTATGTTTGAAACTTCACCATTTTTCTTTATTTGATACAAAATTTAGAATGCTTGCTCTATTGTAATCGTAAGGCAATCTCATTGCCACATCTTTCGGAGATTTGAGAGGGTGCACATTAGCACTTGGATCCTCCAAAACACATGCAGCCAACTGCAGATTATTGTATCTTTGCAATCCACCAGCCAAAGTAGAAACAAAGGAGGACTGCATTCTGGAGGACTGCACATCTGACACAGCCTCTGCAGGCACCCTGCAGGTACCTGATTAACTAGAGGAGTCACAGTTGTGCATTGACACAGGGAATAACCTCCTTCCTTGGATGATGCTACGTATGACCAATTATGTGTTGCCCTAACTGTGTTGAATCTATCCTAACCATGGGGCACATCACTGCAGCGAATATTGAGGTTTAGATAGATACGTCACTGGAGAGGATCTACTTGCTTTGGTTTTATGAACTTTAGTCCATTGATTTTAATTGTTTACTTATGAAGTAGAGGCATTTTGTCAGTCAGCCGCAGAGATAACAGTAGAGAGTCAGAATATATATTTACCAGCTGTCACAGAAGCTGACACAGATTGGGACATGCAAGAAGGCTGCAGTGTAGTTGGGGTTCATCCAGTGAACTGCATGTGGGGAGCATCGGTAGAAGCACTCAATCCTCTTCATATATAACTCACACCTAAAACACAAGACTCAGAAATATTAGGCTGAGAATCCTTCATTAAGAAAATCCCCTCAGGGCGATGAACTATGAGCCCCAAACAGTAGACAAGTTTTTATGCACAGTGTTACTCCACTCAATAGGAAGCAGTTATGTTCATTCTGTGAAACATCTCAGGGAAAGCCTTTAGTTGGCTGTACAGTAGCAAGCATTTGTAAATCATTCTATTAATGGCCATGTGCCCGGGGACATAATTGGCACATTCAACAAAATACTTTCCCTCGGGTTCATGTTCCAACCTAAGAAATATTTAATTGTTCCAGTTAATTGTAATCAAAATTAAAATCCTACTTATGTAAAAAAACTAACAATTATAATAATAAGGCGAACCAGAAATGTTCTTTTTGGGGGGGAAAAAACTTGCTGCACGTGTATTACACATTATGAAGCTGAAGATCACTTGTGTAGCATGTTGATTGGCATACTGGTTTTCATTACCATTACCTACTGAACCGTTTGCAATGAATAGCACACTAAAAAGTATTCACTGAAATACTGAGTAGTAGACTAAGTGTAAAATGTGAGTGTAAAATGTAAGTGTAAAATGTTTTTGACACTTACCTGTTACTAAACTGCTGACATGTATCCCATGTAGTGTTCTCCACTCTCTTCACAGGGGAGATAAGCTCTTCAGTGAAGTTACCAAAGCAGCAGGATGCTTTGAGAGATACAATTTATTTATATTTTACATTTCATACATATTTATTGTCGTATTTAAACTTGTTTTGTTAGAGGCGTCATACTAGATTCTGTCAGCGGAATATTTTTTTTCATGACTTAAAGGTTCCAATGATTATTTCCCTAAAATGTACAGCATACAATGCACAATTTTATGACAGTTGATAACACAGAGAGAAAAGGTTATTCTGAATATAAAAAGTAACCTAACACTATACATGTATATTAATGTGTGATGTATTGATTGTGGATATTGATGAAGCATTTTAGGCATTAAGAGCATTTGACGGTGAGTTACAATGCGCATAGTCCAGCCTCTCACATTCTGGTGAAAAAAACATTATTCATTGGTTATTATTCATAGAATGTTCCTTTCCCCTGTGCTCAGTCACCGCATTGGCTAATGAGGTGATGTAGTGCTTTTGCAACAGTCAAAATCACTGGAGTGTGTCACAGTCAATCGAATCCAACTGATTCCCAAAACATTTCATCAACATACAAAATCTGAATTATTTATTTTTCTAAAGTTAGAGAGCACAGAATGATACATTCTTTTTATTGTCAATATATATCCTTATTTCTTAAAAACAAAACAAAAATGTAAATAATTGTATTTTCCAATTTTATTTTCTCCCAATTTGGTAGTCAATTACCCGTGTACTTAGTTCAATCCCCCTTGCCCCTATAGTTAAATGGCGTAGTCCTGTGACCGGCAGTGACAAAGGCTTAGCGCTGCCTCCTCCGAGACAACACTCGTCGTGCCGTCGACTGTGATTCCGGTACCCCAGAACCACTCCTGTGCGCAGCGAACTGTGTGTGTCGGCTTCCCCCCCACCTCCCTGGGGCAGACAGCCAATTGCCGCCCCGATGACACTCCCGGCCAGGGCCGACTCTGCCGGGACGGGGAATCGAACCCCGGTCTCTGTGGCTAGTGTCGAACGTTGTAATATATCCTTATTTCTAAGGTTGCATACAAAACAAATACACATTGCAATGACATATTTACTATTTCCACTATAATAAATTAGCATAAATATTTCCCCCACACACACATATATATGTATATATACGTATATATATTTCATTAAAAAAAAAATTCAAGCACTCAAAAGTACTGTACACTCACATTTAGAGTACCAAAGACATTCTTTCATGGTTGTCTCTGGGTTGGGGAAACCTTTTTGACCCCTGCCTGATAGACAGCCATCCTTAAGACTTAATGTTAAGTCCAGCAGGAGCACTGCCCCCACCACTGCCAGGTACACACGCATGTGATTCACTGCTGACACACAAATACAGAACTGGACGGACAGACAGAAAGTAAGGAAACTCCTCTTTCATGGACAAACTTCATGTGGTGTGGTATGAATGCCATGTGCACATTTCTACAACTGAAAAACTCAAAAAATGGCAAGGGAATAATTCATTGTAATTTCAGATTTTCCTTATATTTTATGCATGTATGGTGTAGTACATATACTATATTTGTATTTTTACGTTAGTCCTTCCACCATCACACACCAGTCTTTGCCTTGAATTTGAATGTGAAACCGAAAAGGTCAAGAAATTATGCCAGGCAGAAAGTGTGTATTTTCGAATTCATATATCTAGTCAAAAATATGTGGCAATAAAATGTGAAGAATATTTATTTTATTTAATAGAACGCCACTAATTAATCTTGAAGACAGACATGGGTATGGCAAATGAATCATATTTGGTCAGCAATATTAATATAATTTCCTTAAAGAGAAACTGAGTTAGATTCCTTTTGAAAAAACAGTTTTGATTCTTTTATTTTAAAAAATATATATTCAGATTAGAGAAACACATGCATTTTAATGTAAATAACTCCATTATACTTGTTGATAAACAACATATAGATGATAAAACTCACCTGGATAGATTTGATTTTAGGATGATAATCTGTATGTTGCTCTCAGTTCTGAAATGTTCCTGGGCTTGCTGCTTTTATTCTCACAAAATCAATAAAAATGCAGACTTTGTCCTCTTTCTTAGGTAAAATTCACTGGAAATTCAAGTTTAACCCTTCCCAGTTATACTGTACACACTAAACTAATATGTACACCACACAGAGGGAAAGCTGCCCTACAGACTTAGTACTGTGTACTCACATAACATATAATGACACAACCTATGTAATTAACAAGAACTGCAATAGCTTTTTTGCCATTTTTTCTGTCATAACCTGTGTTCCCTCTGGTCTGAGAAATCATAGAAATCTAATTAATTTGCAAACCATGGTCAGACCACTTGATTTGCCATGGGCAGCATCAGAAAAAAAAGCATTGCAAATTGCCAATAAATTATTTTTAAAAAGTGACAATGGGATATAAGTACTATATCCATGACTTCATGGCAAAAGAGAGATTAATATCCTAATGGGAGTCATCTCTTCTAGTATGACAATGGCCACATCCACAGGGCACAGAGTGGTGACTGACTGCTTTGATGGGCATGAAAATGATACGACCATATGCCATGGCTGTCTCAGTCGCCAGATCTCAACCCAATTGAACACTTATGGGAGATTCTGGAGCGGCGCCTGAGACAGTGTTTTCTACCACCTTCAACAAAACAGCAAATTATGGAATTTCTTGTGGAAGAATGGTGTTGCATCCCTCCAACGGGGTTCCAGACACTTTCAGAATCTATGCCACGGTGCATTAAAGTTGTTCTGGTGGCCCAATGCCCTATTAATATACGACATGTTGATGTTTCCAATATTTTGGCAGCTACCTGTATATTTAGGTGGATTCTTAGCAACTCAAAGGGTAGTAAATGTAGAATTTTTGTGTGTAAATGTACTATGACTCAGAATAAAATATTCATATTGTATTGTACTTTAAATAAATGATGTTGACTGATGACAACTTCAGAAAAATGGCCAAACAAAAAGACACAGGAGCATGTGTTTATTTAGATTTCTCAGTTAGACGCATGCTCTCTTACTTGTACACATTCTGCATCTAGGATGTTTACAACAATAAAAATACCGTCACGCAAAACTTGTTTCTGCGTCATTTTCATAACACAGGGATTTGCATATTTCTAATGGAAATTGTTCGTGTGCAGAATCATTTCTAACCACAAGATGGCAGCTAAGAAACAGATAATGCTTCATATTTTCACTTTGGCAAGTTATTTGCCACGCTACATATGGCGACGTACAGCAAGACGTACGGCAATACATCCGTCTGTGACGATTAGGATAATGCAACTGAGTGACACTCATGCAGTATCTTTAGATTCTGTCTCATATGCTGACTATGAATAAATTACACTTAAATAAAGTGATCCGAGATCGAAGTTTCATTTTCAGAAATTAACCCCAGCTATATGTCGTACAACAATATGGCCGACGCCTTAATCAGAAATTCAGAGATCCGGGAAGTTAGTCGGCTTTCCCTTGTACTGGCGAACGCATCTGCAGACTAGAAGTAGGTAACGTTAACTGAGTGCTGCCTTAATACCCGCATGGCAGTATAAAACAATTGAATTAAGACGTTGTATATGCATATGAAAATAGTTGATCTGCAAGACAGAATTCAGCGCTGTAATTTGCAAACGTTATTTACTAAGCCAGTTTCGCACATTGAGGAGGACACCTGCCAAAAGAAATGACATGTGACAATGACAGTGGCTCGTGTGTAGCTAGATATGCTGGCAGTCATATTTAGCGTTAGCTAGCAAGCTAACGTTAGGTTTGGCGGCTAGAGTGAGGACACACTTGCGGGAAGCCAGAATAAATGAAGTGTCTTTTGCATTGAGAAGCGAAGCAGTTTTTTTAGTTGCAGGAAATCGTTTCTTTGCTTCCCGTGACGTTTTTTGTTCGATCTGTATCGATTACAGCTGAGAGAAGAGGCACCCTGAAAATGTCATAGCTAAACGAGAGAAAGACACGACGGACCCAAGTATGCTGGAGCTAGCTATGCTGGCTAATATTAAAACAGAAGGATGGCTAGCTAGCATCAGCTTCGCGGCTTGCTAACGGATAGACGTTCATCTTCAGCTGTAGCCCTAGCTGGCTAAATGCCGTAGTTAGCTATAGCTATATGTTGTAAGTTCGCAGGCATTTTAATATGGCTAGAAACGTGATTTAGCTAGATAGCATAATTAGCATGCTAGTTAGGAAACTCTGTGCTAGTTAGAAATTGTTACGTTCGCTATTGGCAAATAATTTCTTTTGAAATGTGAGCAAAATCTAGCCTATCCTCATTCTCTTGCTAAACTGGTTCGAGTCATCATTACAGGAACATCCTAAAAAATTTGGTTTATTTTTCAAATTCTCGCACGCTGATACGAATAGCAAGCTAGCAATCCATCGTTTTATTTGTGTAAACCAAAACGTTTGGCAAATGAATTCTGAGTTAGCTTTAGCTAGCTAGCTACCAATGCAATTTAACTTTAGTTTACTTGCAAGCTAGCTAGCTTGCTAGCTACACTTCAGTACCTTTCCAGTGACGAGCCAGCTTCAGCATAACGTTAGTTAATATATTAGTTTAAACCACTCATTGAAAGATGAAGAGGACCGAAAACAAAATCAAACGAAAATTCTGCAATTCGGATCAGCAGGGAAGCGGGACCGATGAAAAAGATGCGGTGAGTTGACAGTAACGTTATGACGTTAGTTAGCTTGCTTGCTAGTCTACCCATTTTACGATTTGATCTTCCCTTTAAGTGAATAGAATAAATTGCATTTTTGTTGAGTTTAAAATGATATAAAATGAAATGGTTGTGTTAGCTCTGCTATGCAATTTGGCGAAACCGCAAAACGGGGGGATTCTTTTTAACATCATTGTTAGCTGTAGCTAGCTACACTAGCTATAATGACAGAACTCTTATCAATTCCTTCCATTGTAAATTGTAAATTGCTAGTAACTGAAATTGATACAAATTATATTGGCTGAGATATTTAAGTAGCTAGCTGGCTTGCAAGTTAGCGGGCTAACGTGCCGTTATTACGTGAGACCGTACAATCTAAACACAGTATACTGTAGATAAGCTAGCTATATTATTGTGTTTAGATTGCACGCTCTAATTTGTTTCTGAAATGTGTAATATATATATATAATAGTATACATTTAATTACCACTCACTCATTTCATATGACACCCAAATTATGTCTGTGCCACGGGTAGATAAACGTTCCCTTGAGCTCTCATTCTCTTGAAGGACGCCTGGGAAGGCACACTCAGTACTATTAAAAAGGAACACTCTTATTAACGTTTCTCACCATTCTTTGGAGTATTAATTATGACGTTTAGTGTGTGCAAAGCACTTGACCACCAAAAAATGTAAACTTTAAATAAACTTTGAGACGGTCCTTCCAGTAATGATTTGATTTGTGCTGATTTAATTCAGAATTAATGTGAAATTAATGTCAACTGAAAGACTGAAAAATACCATCAATTAATTTTAAATGGCTTCTGCATTGTGACGAAGAGACATGGGCCCAGGCTTAGTGCCTTAAATTTCATGACAAAGGTATCGGGTGGCAAGGTCAGAAATTTGCTCAGCTGTGGTCAGTAGGCAGTTAATGCTGGTGCTGTGAAGTATTGAAATGAGAATGACCTGGTGTGTGTGTGTATGTAGGCTATGCATGGATTGGACCCAGTGTTAATCACGCAAGTGGAAGATTGATCCCTGAATGAATTACACTTAAAAGTGTGCCATAGGACATAACTTGTGCTGCATTACTTCACCCCTCTCTCCCCTCAAGCAAATCGTGCTTGCCGTTTAACATAACATTGGATACAATTTCAGCCAAGATGGAAAAAGTGCCAGAGTGGCAATGAAAGTGCTGAGGTTAATAAAAGATAGAGCCTTTCTTGTTAGTTACACAGAAACTGTTCAGCTGTCAGAACACAGACCATTTAAAAAAAACAAAAAACTCAGCACAATCCAAAGGCGTTGTCTTGGGCCCGGCTGCATTTTTTCAGGCTGCACCTTATAGTGCAGATGGGAGCTCCTGGCAGCGTGAGCCTCCCCGCTCTGTGGGCAGCACTGTGTTCCTCTTGTCTCATCAATCCAAGCTACGCTGGCCAGTGGCAGGATTGAGTGCGACACAGCCTCCGCTGATGTGACCCTGTGATCGGCTGCTCTCTGCACTCTGCTGTGGGAGCACATGCACTGGCACATGGGATGACGTGCGGACTTGGGCGGGGGTTGTCTTGACCTCCAGTCCCCCAACTGGCTCTTAAACTCCTTCCTTCAGACCAGCCACAGCCTCCAGCACACTGTGCCCTCTCCGTTTCCTTCTCTCTCCCATGTCTGCTTTATGTGTTATTATAAAAACAATAACAATAAGAGGGTTGTTGTCTGTTGAGAAAAATGTAGCTGATTTCCCAATGCAGTCCGATCTAGGGTCAGTATTATAGGTTTAGATTTCGGGACTAATTATGTTAGCACCGTGTGCACAGCACCATTTTACAGCACCGTTTGTGTCTTGACCAAGATATTCAAGAACTTTCCATGCTAATAGTTGAGATATTAGAACAAAGACATGTCAAATGTTTCAGTGTGAATTGAGAGGTAGAATTAGGCTAACCCCAGTCTGTATTTCACAGAAAACCCCCTGCCTACATCGCCATAATATCAGCATGACGTAACACTTTATTTTCTGAATAGACATAGTATTGTCTTCCGCAAGCAATTGAGGCAGCGTACCAGTATGGTTTTGAATGGGGAATTGTACTCTCATTTGCAATAATTTCCCTCTTGTCACCTTCAGTTCAAGTCTCACTACATCAATATGATTTGTTTGCGTGACTACTGTAGATTTTTTCCACCGTTGCATTAACACATTTGGCGATATTAAACTGGTCATAATAACAGTTAATTTAACATGGAAACCTACAGCTATGCTTTCCAAAACAAGCTAGGTGGCTTGAAGACTTAAAGCTTACTTGATTTGTTAAGCCAGGTGTTGTTTTTTTTGGGCTCATCTGCAGTAGCCCACATTCTTTGTTTTGCTCGATAAAAGCTCGGGGCACCTAGGCTCTCTGTCAATTCTGTTTTTGTGTGTATCCACCAGGGTGTATTTGCTGTAAGGCTTTAAGGCTGAGCTGTAGTTTTTAGGAGAAAATGTTGGGGGGTTCAGTGGTATGATTCATTAGCCAGAGAAACATTATGCTGGGCAAGGCAGGAAGCTTGCTTTCTCATTTTCCCATGACGTTTATTCTTGATGCCCAGTTTAATTCAGATTCAAACTTTGAATTAACAGCTTATTATTTAGTGTGTCATTTGGCTCTTTTTCCAGTCCGTGCTGCCGGTGCTCTAACACTGTAGAGGAAATAGTGCTCACTGTATGTTCTTTCTCCTTCAAGTGTTTTGTCCCCGAGGCATGGTTCCGTGCCAGGTCAGCTCTGGGCTTCAGTCTGGTGTGGTTTGTGCACCTAACACCAGCGTGTTCACGTCCTCACCCGTTCCTCGGGGAAACCAGACCCATCTGGATATGCAAGCCAGGCTTTCGGTTAGAGGCAGGGCCTCCTTGCTCCTACTCGATCGGGTCATACCCTGGCAACGAATTTTGATTGATTTAGATTTTTGGAAACTATTTTGTTAAGCCTTATTTCCAGCCAGGAGCTCACCTTTACCTTTTGCTAGTAGCACTGTATCATTCATCATCCTCTTAGTCGAATACTCTTGCATTATTGAACATGCCTTGCCAAAGCAGATATCATTCTGTAATATTTAATGAGATTTAATATCAACCTGCTGCGTTGGGTGATGTTATGACATCAATGTCCTTGTCAAATAAAATGACTGTTTCAAAGAAGCTAGGGGAGGTTCAAAATACACAAATATTGCAACTATAATTAACCGTGAAATTGAAATGAGGTATTTCTTCTTATAAGAAATGTTAGTTTCACCTTTAAGCAAAGGGTAAAACGGTTAGATCAAAAGGTATGTTCAAAAGGAAATCACCCTGAAGTACTACTTCTGTCATATAGTATACAGCAGAGGCTGTAAACAGGTCATTGTTTTCTGAACTAGAACTATGACCTCAAGTATTGCTAATGGATACTGCGAAGATCAGTTCCGTTCCAAAGATCCTGTTTCACAAGGCAAGTCAAAGAAACGTGACGCAGTGTGCCACAATGTCCAGTCTTTACACCAACGAAGACCATTCAGTATCGCACACCCAACAGGCTGCTCTTACGCTTAAACTGTTTGATGCCTTTTATTTCCTGACATTTTGACCTTTTAGAGACAGAATAGTTTGATTGTGCCTTCGGTCTCCGAATGGTTTTTGGCGAAGACGGCGCGGACAGCGTTCTGTCTTAACTATTGCCATGGAAAACATCTCAGACATTTCACTAACCAGATTAGTGTGGGAAAGTGCTGTGGCTCCGCACCGCATTGTTCTGTGCAGTCTCGCTCGTGCGCTCTAATGAGAGCCTGTCGGGGGTTTGATTGTAAACTGCCAGCCTTGTGTTTGAGACTCCTTCTACGCGTGCCTCGGTGCATGCATGCATGTTTACGGCTCTGTGTTTGGAAAAGAGACCCAAGTATTTGATTATTGGAGTATTTGATCATGGGGTTTCTGAGATCAGACTTTGAATGGTTGGAAATGAACCAAAAAGGAGAGAGCCAGTTTTATTCTTTCTCCTCACTATTTATGGTGGAGACGAAGTACCGTGTATGTGATACGGGAAGATGGTTCACTGATCATTTTACTGCATTGACATGCGAGTGGATGCAGATCTGGTGGTTCTATGTTTTTTTGGGGGAAGGTTATTATTTTTTGGATATTTGTTCTTGGACCTTCTAACCTCAGAATATTTGAATAGCAAATTATTCAACATGCGCAACCCTAATATTTGTGCTTGTCCGTGTTTCGTGCCTCTCCAAAACCACCGACCCTGCTATGGCTGCATATAAGGGCCGCCACCCAGAATGATGTCAAGGAGGATGTGGTGACAGACGACAGGTGTGTCGTTTGCAGGTTGATCCAGAGCACAATAGGCCAATGTTTACCCTGCTCCCTTCAAGGAAAAGAAAAGATTAACTTTACCCTACCCTGGATACATTTAACTGAATTTGCATTCCTGCCCTGCTACTTCCTGTTTACTGTTTAGTTAGAGCAATAATCCATGCCTTTATGTTCTTATCCCCTGTGATATAGCCTAGCAGCCTGTTTAACTTGGTTCGGGGCAGGTCCGCCGGCAACAGTCAGACATTAATGCGGTGAATGTGAAGAATGGAAATGGCACGTCGCTGTGATGCAATATCTTTGTGAGAAGGCTGTCGGCTGCATCGCCTCCCAGCCAGTCCCCCTGCATTGTGTTTCTGATTAGTGCAAGCGACATGCAGATTGCTGTCGCGCTGCCCTGATCACAGGGTTTGTTTTTGTGCACTTTGCCAGAGGAGCGGTAACAAAGAGCCTCCTTCAGCAAAGCCAATTAGCCCAGGCTGTGAGATGATTGGCAGCCGCAGGGATTAGAGATGCAGGCACAGCATGGCTTCCCGTTGGTGGAAGCGGGCTCGGGAGGCAGCGGTAGCCCTCTGAGGAGCAGGTGCGATCGGGCTCGTCGGGCTCCGGAGAGTCCGGATGCCAGGGCTCCTTCAGGACTCCATGGAAGCATAGGAGGCTGGAGGTCAGAGGTCACAGGGAACACATGGTTGTGATAATGATACCTCGGTCGGTGTAATATGTGAGCCCTTCACATCAAAGTCGGCTCTCTTGGTTCTGTTTCCTAAATATTTAGCAGAACCGAATCCCCTTGAGTCGGTAGTAATTTCATGCATTCTCTTGAAAATGAATAAACCCAATGTGCTTCTGTTAAACGGTGGTGTTGGTGCCTGCATGTTGAAATGCATTGTTGTATTCCGAGGGCCCTCTTCATATGTAAAGTCGTGATTAGTTAACAATTAAAGTAATGCATGTACTTTATTATTTGGGTTTAGGATATGTTTTAAATTAGATTTGTTTAAGGGCCTGCAGTGCCCTTGTGTTGCCCAATGAAGAATGGAAACATTTACAGATTAGTTCTCTGAGATTATTGCAGAATGTTTTTTGGCTTCAGGACAAGACCGAACAGAGAGAAAAATGTGTCTGAAATTCCTGTTGTTAGCACATTGCCATGAGATCCAGAAGGTGGTTGATTTGTTTCTCATCAACATTTGTAACTGTGTTAGACGAATGAAACAAACATGGTTTGTGGTGTCAGCAAGTGATGTGTCTGCTCTTACAAGATTGTTGATGTTCAGTGAACTGCAGATGGATGCCATTATAGAAACAGTTTTGATGACGTAAAAAAAAATTCCACATTCTTTTCCAAGATCTTTTACCGTGTTTGAATAAGCACAGCATAAGTGATTGATCTGTCTTTGGCACGACTGCTTTGGCCTACTTGTGATTCTCCGTATCGCAGTCAGGGGCAGTCCGGGGAAGAGAGCCCTGATACTCATTCACCATTGGATTTTACCCAAAAGTAACTGGAAATAAGAAAAACAGGAAGAGCTGAGCCATTAAAATAGAACTGGTAATGTTCCCCTCACCGTTGGCTTGTAGTGGGCCAATGAGATTGAGGACTGACGCTCCCGAACGAAAGCCTGTCTCCAGCTGTGGCCTCGGAGCTGCCAGACTCACAGGCCCAGGAGAATGGAACGCTCTGTCCGTAACGCACTACAATGGCTCGGGAAAGGGCCCCTGAGAGTGAACCGAAAGGGGGGATGTGCAGCTGTAAAGATGGAGAGGAGTGGTAACCACGGACCCATAGAGGTGTAGTCGCCTCTCGGTCTCATCGATCTGGACCGATGGTTTAATGTGTGCGCGACGCAGGCGCGGGGATCAGATTGGATCACGGCTACAGTGTTCTGTGTCAACTGGGGCCGGGTCCCTCGGGTGGCGTATCCAGCTGGCTCTCCGTTCCATCCAGACCGTGCCCCAAGGTCCGGATGGAATCCAGGAGGCCCGCACGGCGATGCTGCCGTTGCTCAGATAGGGAGCGTTTCTGTTGGCGGGGGGGATCTGCCCCGCCTCATTGCGCAGTATACGAACGCCTCTGGTCCTTCTGGCACCTGTGCACAGGCCACTCTGGTGGTGCAGTCACCGCGCAGAGCAGCTGCTGGGTTTTTGAGTGAAGTGAAGCGGCGACTGGCTGCACACCTTTACAGAGGACAGGCGTGATGATGTGTTTTCAGCATTGGGACAAGCCTACGATTACCGTTGGACATTCCAGTTTGAAGAAAAGAAAGAAGAATGGGGATAGGAAAAGGCGTTAAATGTGAAATGGTTCTATATGAAATGGTTCGTGTGTGTGTGTGTGTGTGTGTGTGTGTGTGTGTGTGTGTGCGTCTGTGTCTGTGTGTGTGTATTGTTGGGGTTGAGGCCCTTTGTGGGGCCAGTGTGATGTGTGTGAGTGTGTGAGTGTGTCCTCAAAAGTGTGTGAGTGTGTGAGTGTTGTGGCTCCCCTCATTTTTTATGTTTCTCTGGGGTTCGTTTGAGTGGAAAAACAAACCCACTTCCAAAGTTCTGTTATCTGGTCGTTGCAACCTTTTCATAGCAGCAGTTTCTGTAATGCAGCCCGTATCGACCTAAAAGAAACCCAGTACTCGTTGATGAATGATTTTATTTAAGTGTGGGGGTTAGCAATGGCATTGCTTTCTATGAAGAGGTTGAGGAGGTTGGTACTTTGTTAAGTGCTTTGAATGCAGTCCTTGGGAAATAAACCGATAAGGCAGTCATGCGGTGCTGGGTTGCAGCTGCACTTGACCAAAGGAAGGGAAAAAAGACCAGATAAAGAATAAAAAAACCTTCCACCCCAAAAGCATGTAAGTAAAAACACTACTATCATGGGAATCAAAAACTGTACTTTTTAATATTTTATTTTTTTGGACCTCATCCGAAAATCTTTTTGACTCCCCCTGTGGACCCTCTGCACAGCATTGTGGGTAATGTGTGCCACTGTATCCGGGGGGCGGGGTTTGATTGGGCTCCTGGTGACAGGCTCCACCCAGCAGAGGCGAGAGTGTCCCTCCTCAGGCTGCTGTGATCTGCTGCCTCCCCTCCCCTCCCCTCCCCTCCCCTCCGTTTGCTCTGGCTGTCGACAGAGCTCCAGGGCTGAGCTCCCCCCTTGTGAAACCAACGCCAATCCTTGGCCTCGACTGCTGCGAGCTGAGCCAGAGGGGATGGGAGATGATATACAGACAACAAAGCAGAAAAGAAATGAGAAATTCATGGCGTACGGAGTAGGGAAAAGGGCACTGCGGAACAGTGCAGCCGTTTGAGATGTATTAAGTAGAGCTCAGCTGCTGTGCTGTGTCTGAACCAAGCTCCAAAATGCCCCTTTTCCTTACCCCTTGACAAGGGTAAGGTCCCTCAAACCTGGGGGTGAGACATCCGTTTTTGGGGACTGTGCGGGGGTTTCAGTCCGTGGGGAGCGTTGAGGAATGTGGCCTGTAGCAGCCTGCCCTGGCCCAACCTCCAGACGGGCTGGAGAGACCTGGAGCTGCTCACGGCCTAGCAACAGAAAACACTGTTTAGACCAGGTGTAGACCACATTCCCCACCTCAGGTACCTCCCCTGGCAGACTCCATGGGACCATCTCTGCTTTGACTCCCCAACCTCCCACCGCCAAAGACCTGGACCTGCCATTACGTGCAGATTGCAGCCCTTGCAGTGACCATTTTACATTACATTTTTACATTTTAAGCATTTAGCAGACGCTCTTATCCAGAGCGACTTACAATATGTGCATTAATACATGGTAGGAACAATCATAGTTCGCGCGAGAGATCAGTGCAGTAATACAGTGATAGACATCGTTGCAGGCAGCTGCGTACCATACCTGTAACACTGGGAAGGAAAAAGTTAGTCATTTGAAAAATTTATTTATTCATTTTTTATAAATGGAGTAAGCAGGGGTATATAGTGTTGAGCAAGTAGGCAGTGGTGATGACAATTAGCTAGATGTTCAGAATCCAGTGGTAGTGGAGTCTGAAAAGGTGGGTTTTGAGTCTCTTGCGGAAGATCGCAAGTGATTCCGCGGACCCGATTAGAACGATCATACGGAAGGTGACGAGGAGGACAGACCAATCAGCCGAGCTCCCTGTCATTTTCGATAAGCGGATAAAAGTGAGGCGTAAACCTGTGGCCTCCACGTAGCAGCGCATTCTGTCTGCGCTCCTGCTGTGGCTTGCAGGAAGTCAACAGCGTCCATGCAGCGCCACAAGCAGCGGAGAGAGCGGGCCTGTTGTGCTCCCTGCTGTCGCAGAGCCGGGACCGAGGGCACACAGCGGGAGCAGCTGGCCTTCCTGCCCGCGGGACCCCTGATCCCTCCCAGAGCCGCGTTCCTGCCCGGGTCAGAGCCGCTGTTTTGACTGTGCTCCGGCGAGCTCCGGCCTTCGCGTGCATACGTTGCGTTTCCCATTCGCCCGGACCGGAGTCGGTTGCCAGGGCAGGCCCAAGGTCAAAGCGGGAGCAGAAGTGTTTTGGGGAAGCAGGTTTTTCCCGCAGCCTTGATGCGAGTGAGTTACGGCTCTCCGGCAGTGCCCAGAGATGGACCCTCTCGCGGGGATAGGCTCCGTGCCAGAAGGCCTCTCTTTCGTCTAGCGTCGGCCCGTTGGTTTTCCCCTCTTACCTCAGCCGTCAGCGTCTTTCTGAAGTCCGCGTGACTCATGGGCGTAGGGAGACGCACGGAGAGCGCATGTAAATGTTTGGGTATGACTCACGTTGTGTCCGTCCCAAGGTTGCACCAGGGCCAGATTGTGCTTATTAACCCATGGGCTACTGAAATTGGGGTGTCTTACAGTTGGGGGGGGAAAACCCAACATCCTGCTTTCTTTGGCACAAGGCACATCCACCGTGTTTGTTCCATTCCCTCTGATCACAGATACTGCGCAGATTACTGCTCTGGGACCCGAAATCAGCTTTTGGAAGGAACACCTCCCAAACAGCTGTTTTGCCGCTTGAGAAAATTCATCTTCTGTTTTGGAAATCGTGTTGTCACATAATGGGAGGACATTTTATTGTGGTTTTAATGGTGGCTTTTGTAAGCCTTTTGAGTCAGACTTATGTAAGAAGGCGAAAACTAAGGTCATAGTGATTCATTTTGCTCAGAGTTTTATTCATATACATTTCTTTAGGATGTTGTAATTTGTCCTTATTGAACTCCTGCAATAGTATACCCATTTTTTGTGAGCAGGTATAAGAATTATTCAGGGCTAAAATGAACAGAAACACATTTTGAACTTCCTGTTCAGCTTATTGAAACCACAATTTTCCATGGTGAATTTCCATGTCTCTTGCCCCAACAATGCGAAAACCAGGCTTTGCAGTCTGGGAAAATGAGGCAGTGGGGAAGAGAAAAGAATGGATCACTGTCTATCTTGTTCAAAACTTTATGAGATATTGATGTCGTCATTGTGATGTAATTCGCTTAATAAGTCCAGGACAGCTGTGCACACATGCCATGAGACCCTACATGGCACCTGGACTCTCTGAACTGGCTGTATGACTCAGTCCATGTCTACCAGTGGAAAATTGCAGATTGCGATTCCTGGGTAACGATATGAAGAGGCCTCAGTGGTCATAGTTTGATGTTGACGTCAGTGGTGGTCCTGTGGTGAGTATGGGGAAACGGTGAGTGGTGGAGACTGCAGATGACAGACGATGCAGGAGCTGTCTCTAGATGTCCTGACAGCCCATATCTCCGTCTCCCTTCAGAGCCCGTACAGCTGAGAGGACATGTCTGTCTGGGCGATGAACGCCCTTCCGCGTTCATCTCCACTGAGTGACAGCGAGAACCCATGCCGTGATTCTAACGAGAGTACCGTTTTCACACGACTTGTATTACCAGAGGAAGTCTGAGAATGACTGACACATTTGTCATTTTAATCTTCTGCAAAAGTTTCAGATTTTCACTGAGCTCCTCTGTCATCATTCTGTGCCAAAAAAAACATTTTTTCCGTCAATCTGAGACACCCCGTGATAATACTAGTCCCCTGCGACATTACATTTCAAGCAAATCCACAGCTTTATCACAGTAGTACTGCAATGTCAAGAGAAAGAAGATAGGGAAGCGTTCACAGAGCTGGTGCATTTGAACGTTTCCTCACAGGAAGGTGAAAGACTGTAGTTTTGCCAATATATCCTCACATATGCTGAGGGTTGTCAGATTACTGTTAGCTTTCGGGAACTAACTATTGGTACAGATTAGTAATGTAATGTAATGTATGCCATTTAGCAGACGCTTTTATCCAAATCGACTTACAGTAGTGAATGCATACGTCTTTCGGTATATGTGGTCCCAGTGGGAATTGAACCCACAACCTAAGCATTGTCAACGCTGTGCATTTTTATAACACCCAGTATCCCCTATGTTTCCACTTTTCTCACAATATGGAATACCCAGTTTGATTATGGGCCCATTCAGGAGACTGTAATGCACTAGGCCCCCAAAACAGACAGATCCTGCTTGTGGGACTTCTGGCCACGGTTGGCTCTGGTGTGGTCAGGATTCGGGTTTGGACCGTGGGGCATGTCACTTCACCAATAAAGCTGGTGTTTTAGCTGGACACGCCCCGTGGGAGGCCCGTTTTTCCCCATTTATTCTACCCAAATGGAATCGCTGACTGTCCCTCTCACGTTACCATTGTGGTAGCCCCGCTCTACCATCAGCACTTGTGTAAGCACAACCGCTGAGGTGGGTGCACTCATCCGATGCACTCGCCTGCAAAACCGTGACTACTGTACACACAACAGGCCACACTACTACAGGACAGAGCTAGCGCTGATAGGAGGAGGGGCATATCTCTTACTGACGACATCCGGTGGGCCATGGGACATGGGTCCTGGCTGGAACCTGCAATCTCTAGCCTATAGGGCCACGCCTGTGCTTGTGGTGCACCGTGCATGACTTTACTGACTGAGCCACTCAGGGCCCAACTGTTCATGGATTGATGCCAAATTGGTCATGATGTAGTGTGATGTATTGTTTGCCCTCTTTGGTATTTCAATAGGCCGCTTGTTCGGTTAAGTGCAATACAGCTTTCTCAACTTTTTAAAATGCTTTATTTGTATTTAATTTGATATTTCCTTATAGTTGTGGAATCCTTTGAAAAATAAAAGATCTTTTGTTTAAAATGAAATAGTTGGTGGATTGACAGAATGCCAGTTTTTGTGCCCCCGGGTGGCTCAACCGGTAAAAGCACTTGCCCAGTGCGGCTGGGGTTTGATTCCTCTGGCTGCGCCAGCTCTGCTCTGGCCGGGGAGTTCCACTCGGGGGTGGAGATTGGCTGTCTGCCCCAGGGGAGGGGGAGGGAAGCCAGCACGAGCTTGCTGCAGGTACAGAAAGCTTCCCCGTGTGTATTGGATTCACGGTCGACGGCACAGCGAGGTCCGTCTCGAAGAAGGTGGTTCGCCCGCCCCCGTCACTACTGGTCGCAGGGTAGCGGCTGGTCCCGGTGTTGCAGCCGGAGGGCTCGTGGGAAGGGTAATTGAATCAATAGTGGGTACAATTGGCCAAAAATTTGGAGAAAAACAGGAAAAAATATCTGAAACAAAAATAAAGAATGCCGGTTTTTATTTGCCTCATGTGTTCCATAGATTACATCCAGATCCCAGCCGAAAAGAGGCCCCCTGGCTAAAGAAGCAGTTAAATACTTAATAATTACTGAGGACCCTGGGGATTGCAGTCCCACATGATTAGTATGATTAAGTCATGGATGTCTGTAATTTTTTACTTAAAAACAAAAACCAAAAAAGGGCAGATGTCCTCTGGTAACACTACTTCAGTGCTGCTCATCTGAAAATCAATGGTATTTGTTTCTGGGGGTTTTTTGGGGGACTATAATAATATGAACAAACTGCATCTGTTTGTCTCTCTGTAGAGGGAGCATGGGGCAAATGCATTGGCTTTTTAAGCTTTCATAGAGAGAGCATTGGGGGAAATGCATTTTCTCTTGAAGCTTTCTGCTGTGCTGCCTGACCGAGGAGCCCTCCACCCCCATCGGCAGCGCTCTCTTCACAGCGCGGCCGTGCACAAAGGAATCGCGATGAATATGTGGAAAACTCAGTCACCCATTCAGTTCGCTCAGGGCAGCCCTCACTTATCCGTCCCGCAGTGTGTTATTTGCACGTAGTCGATGGGGGGTTCTGTATTTTGGCAAGGGAAAACGACCGTCTTTCTTCGCCACACGTTAAATGGGAAACAATTTCATGCGTTTGAAAAGTACAATAGCCAGTGTGCCGGGGTGTAAAAACGTGCGCTCTGCCGGTAGCCGATTAGCCTGCTGTTAAACGCTTCCATGCGTCTCTGTAACGGGGGAGACTCTGAGCCCCGTGGCTTTCCTCCGGTAGCGCAATTAAACTCGAAGCGCGGCGCGATCTCCGGGGTCGGCGCTGGTGTCTGTAACTCGTTTTTATTTCCTTGGGACAGAATTTCTGTGCCCCGGTGGTCGCTGTGGTGACATTTATACGTGGAATTTTCCGAATTGCTCTTCTTCAGTCACGCACGTTTCTCCCGAATCGGACTGTTCTTAACCGTAAGCGCCTGCCGAAAGTGTAAATGAGGATCTGGTAATTAAAACCATCCGCAGATCAAAGCCAGTCGCTGGCGTCCTCCGGCCCTCCGCATGCGCCAAGTAATTACAGTGAGCACGCCAGGATTAAAGGATTTGTGCTTTTCGCCATCGCCTAATCTGTATAGAATTAAACCTGCCTTCATTTTTTGGGCCACAGAGGAAATGCATTCTCATAATCATATTTTATGTCTTTGCTGGTATTTGATATTTAATAATCAAAACGTTTGATTATTAATATCCACAACCTGACCTTGTGCTTGATGTGTTTGGAAAGTATTTGGAAAACGAATGGTAATTCAAGGGGAATCACTGCAATGAGTCGATTTGACCAGTTTTCAGGAGTAATGGCCTTTCTGCTTTCCATTAGAAATGACTGTTTTAACACACTGGTTCCTGGGTTAATGCAGCCACTACATCACCTGTCAAGAACAACAGCTGGATGGGAATGTGCTGCTGGGAGCGGCTGACTTTCCCATTACCTCGAGTAATAAGCTTTTGTGTGAGGTGTGAGTGACCTTCCTGGCCTCCTGCCGAGGCTGCGTGCCTGCTCTGTGCTCTGCCACGCTGCGGAGGGGGACTTCTCTATTTGTCTTCAGTGCTTTAGGATGCCTCCGCACGGTGTGAGACCCTGATTGGCCCTTCGGTGCTTGACTTAATGATTGATGCTTGAAGCATGGCTTGATCCTAGTAACTGTGTCACTGCTTTGGACGTGTTGTGTGTGTGTGTCTGTGTATATATGTATGTATGCGTGTGTGTGTATGGTGGTGTTGGGTGGGGTGTGAGTGTGTGTGTTTGTGTGTGTGTGTGTGTGTGTGTGTGTGTGTGTGTGTGTGTGTGTGTGTGTGTGTGTGTGTGTGTGTGTGTGTGTGTGTGTGTGATGTGTGTGTGTGTGTGTGTGTGTGTGTGTGTGTGTGTGTGTGTGTGTGTATAGACAGGATGGGAAGTGAGGCTGCCCTTGTGGTAGAGTGTGTGTGTAACAGGAGTCTATGAGGAGACCTCAGTCAGGATGCAGGTACTCCAGCGCTCTGCTCTGGTAGCTGCAGGGCTGGCCTGTTTGGGGATGTATTGATTCAGACTGCTGGTGCAGAAACGCAGGGGCCGCCTGTTCCAGCCTGCATTGCGCAAGCTGGCTTTCTGCTGGGAAATTTCCTTTGTTGCACACAGACAGTTTGTAACCTGACTGTGTCAAACATGCAGGGAGCCTCTGTTCTGTCCTGTCTTTTCATGGCTTCCTGCCCCCCATTTTTCAAGTCTGTGTTTCAAAACTGTCTCCAGGTTGTCCTATTACTCAAACACGAAATGACATTTAGCGCTTAAGTAGACCACAAGTAAAACCTAACATTTTTACACATCTCCACCCTTGTCTGATTTAGCGAATCTAGTGTGAAATTAGGCACACGCTGTGCCTCCACTCCTCTCTGTTTTTTGTGGTCCTCTCACTGTGAGTGCGTTAACTGGAGCTGTGCTGTTGCTAATCGAAGGCGTTGGATCAGGTTCCTGGCACTGGGCCGCAGCAGTGACATCACAGTGCACCGGGACCCGCAGGGTTTGAAACGGGAAGCCTCATTTTCCTCAAATTGCTGAAACAGAGTGTTACAAAACTCACACATTTTGTGTTCTAATTGAACCTCCCCAGTGCAAAGAGAGAGGTCTGGGGGAGGAAATTGTCTTAGAGGGCAGGAATGCATTTTGTCATAGCGAGTATAAACGGAGGAGTTTGGGCCAAGAGGCAGGGTTATGTCAACACAGAGCAGCACATAGGCACAGAGCTGAGAAGCTGTGTGTGTGTGTGTGTGTGTGTGTGTGTGTGTGTGTGTGTGTGTGTGTGTGTGTGTGTGTGTGTGTGTGTGTGTGTGCATGTCTGTGCGTGTGTACGTGTGTGTGTGTCTCTGAGCGTGCACTTCACTAGCAGTGTTAGTTTGCTTTCTGGCTGGCTTAATGGTAGCCTTCCATTTGGGTTCCGGCTGAATTCAAAGCAGTCACACGGGACTCTTTTCTGCTTCACACCGATGCTGCGAACCAGTGCCCTTTTCCTCCCTCTGCACCCTGACTTTGTGAATCGACGTTTTGATCTAAAGGTCTGAAGCAGAAAACGTGCTCCGTGCAGAGGTGAAGAAGACTGGCGGCGTTCTGGCAAGCAAACACCCGCGGCCTGATCCCAGCTCGCCCGGTAACTAGGTTTTTCCCCCCCTGCGTTAATGAGTGCTTTTGGTAACCTTTACTTTAGGACCCCTGTGGAAGTAGTCCTGGAGCAACGGCTGGCAGTGTGTAAATCAGTCTCATTAACATCTGTTTGTGTGACTCTCTGATGATCTAACACCCCCACCAAGGAGGCAAGAAAGAAGTGTCTAAAGTCTGAGTGAGACTTAATAAGGACCTCTGGTAACACTGCGTTGGGGCTACCATTAATCAGCTCTGGCTGAGAAGGCCAAGGTTGAAGCCTGAGTGCGTGGAACTGCGTTTCTGTGGGAACCCAGTCCAGGGAGACGGGGCTAACCTAACCAGAGGCCAAATAACACATTTTCACTGGCACTCCAGAGCTTTTGGAACGGAGTGGTGGGGGGGTGGTTATGAAATAGTGCTTCAAACCTACGGTACATTGTTGCCGGCAACAGACCCGACATGCACGGATTAGGTGAAATGTGTTTTAAAGAGGAGGACAGTTTTAGATGTTTGCGAGTACGGCACTAAAGAAGTGGCGCTGCAACGTGATTGAGGACAGATGCAAATACCTGGTCTGAGCCCAGCTCTCCTTTGTGAACGGCCAATGCCCCGGTGTAATGCGGTGTAATCCTAGCCGCCGCTGAAGAAAAGCTGAGTAAACGGGCAATAAATCTGGACGAGCCGCAGTGATCCCTGTTCTTGCTCACTCAGCTGCTGTGTCATTTTGGGGCGAGGCCCAAGTCGGGCCAGCCCGCAGCGTTGGCATTATCCGAGGGTTGTGTCTCCGCCCCTCGCCCCGCCATCCTCAGCCAGAAGAGGGGCGGGCGCGTGTGCGTCACCCTGCGTCCTTCACGCGTTGTTGTCCTGGGCCCGTCCGGCCCTCTGGAGTCCGCTTCCCTCGGAAACGCAGCCCCCGCTCATGCCCCTCTCTGCTGAACATCAGAGAAAGTGAGTGTAATGTATTTTTGCCCCGGGGTTTTCTGTACTGCTCGGGGCCATCTGGGCTCTGCGTCACGTGACACCTGGAAGCTGGGACACTGGGAGGTGGAGAGAGAGGGTGGTGTAATGGTGAATAAAGCCATGGGGAATCGCCTCCATATTTGTCCGAAGGTCTACCTGTTTGCCGTTTCCTCTCGAGCCATCACTTGAGACGGTCAGTGCAGCGTTGGTAAAATAAGAATGAGTCTCTAGACTAACCGTGCGATCTGCAGCGATCCACACCAGTTGATTGGCATGTTATGCTGTACATTTCCCGAGATGGGAAAAATGTGGGTTATGTTAATCAGTGTTTAGAAAAAAGACAATCCAATTTTACGGCCAGGGCTTTCAATTAGGCCGGGTGGAGAGGATTGGGAGCGTCGTCCGCCATCACTGTGATTACTGTGGGCCGTTTTTGAATCAGCCTCAGGTCTTTCCTCTCGCACATTCCTGAGTGGAACCCTAACCACTGTGCCCAGAGGGGAGATGACCTAAACGCACTCGCTTTCCCTGCCAGGGCCACAAGCACACCACTGCCTCCTCCGGCAGCCTCTAGCGTCCAGCGGTCCTCGGTGCGCTGCATAAATCCGTCCCGTGAGTTCACCCTCCCGCTGCGGCCCCTTCACGCTGCTCTCGCTTTCGCTGTAGACCGCGCTGCGTACCCGCTGGCGGGAGGGGAGGAAAGGTGTCGGAGCGAGCGCTTTGAATCCAGTCAGATAACGGCGGGTGGGGGGAGCGCCTGGCCTCCTTTGAAGTTCCCAGAGCGCGAGAGAAACTCAATGCTGGCCCGAGGGGCGGGGGGGGCTGCTGTGGAGGAGGTCAGCGCAGATGCGGCTCGCCTTCGCCTTCATGTATGGTCTGGAGTCTGGAGAGACGGCGATGGCTGACGGCGTCCCTGTAGAATCAGACCGCTGTCAGATGCATCGCAGCCCCTGGGTTGGGCTCATTCTCTATTTCAAAAGCAGCCCAGGCACCACGGAGCGGGGATCACACAGGGACAGAACTCCTCTGTTAATGCCACCCTTCAAACCTTTCGTCCGCAGTCTGTTCACGGCCGGGAATGACGACTTACGCCCCCGCCAGTTTGCGACGTCGACAGGCGCAGATAAAACCACATCAGATCAGACCCTTATCAGGTGCATTGTGTATGGTAGGGTTCTGGCAGGGCCATCACTGTTGTGTAATGTTTGGCGAGCGTGACAGAGTGAACCGCGGCTCCACGTCGCTAAAGTCCCCTTCTGAGACGCAACAATGGCCACGTTTGTAACCGCGTTAAAGTGAGCAGCGCCGCATAAATAAACCTCATCTCTCCGCCCAGCGCCGCGCACGCTATTTAGCTCATTTCCCCCGCTCTAATGCTCTTCCCGAAGATGGTTTTAAATGCTAATTTGCCGGTGTCTGGATTCAGCCGGCAGCGGCGTGTGTGATGAAGGTGGCTCATTGTGCGTGGAGCCGATGGGACGCTCTAATCGGAGGGGGCTAATGAGAGACATTGTCAGGCCTGTTGGAGGAGGACGACGGTCCGGAGAGAACAATGCACTCATCTCGCTCCCCACCGGCTCATTCATTACCTGCTCTGATTGGGAGGGTAAGGGCCGCTTGTGATTGGATGCGGAGAGGAAGGCCCCATCCCCCTGGTAATTTGAAATGACAATAACGCTAAAGCAGGTCGTTCTGTGGAGGAGGGTCCGTTGGCTCTTTGAATGTTCGTGGGCTGAATGCCTGAAAAACGGCCCGAGAGACCGATCCCAGCGCTCGCTGCCTGTGGGCCTCTGGTTCTCATTCGGTCCGTCCTGTCGGTATAAATCTTCGCCCCCCACTTGATGTTGAACGCAGTTGTTTTGGCAGCAGGCCGCTCAGAGGAAGTGGTGACATAAGCAGGGATGGTGTGCGACGGCGCGGCTGCTGAAAGAGGAGCGGGCCTGCGGGGGACGTGCTGAACTTTCCCGCACCGGGAACGGCCCCAACCCCTCCCCCCCCCACAACTGCCGAACCTGGGGGCTGAGGCAGGGCAACAACCTCTTGTTTGGGGATGGAACTACCGCACTGCGGTCGGGGGTGGAGTGACATCCGAGAAAGGACGTTATTCGAGTCCACGTGCCGGACGACGTTTACAACGGCGCCTCTCGGTGTCGCAGCCCCCCAGCCCAGTAAGCGTCAGCCAACCGAGGAGGGAGCCGGCTGTGGCTGCGTGCGTGCGTTCGCCAGAGGTCCCTCTGTAATGAAAGCATTAGTCACGGTGGACAGTGATGCAGAGCGGCTGGCGCTGAACTTTGCTTTCATTAACGCGCCAAAGGGCACGGCTGTCAGCCACCGCGGGCCCAGGCACGCCAGGCTCCTAATGGGACGGGACGGCCATTTCTGCGAATCTTCCGTCCCAACCTTCTTCGAAAAGGGCACTGCTCTAACCCCCCTGTGCAGCGATGCAGGTAAATCCTGGCCCCTCTCCGCTCTTCCATCCGCCTCCTGGCAGCAGTGTTTCCCAGCGCCTGCTTTCACACACGCTATGCTCAAGATGCTATGCTAAGTCATTTCACGCTCAAATGTCAACACAACAAATCTCTGTTACTGCAGCGCGCATGTTGTTAGCAGTAGCGTGGCACCTTTGTGTGACATGTTAGGGGAAACACTGGGCTTGCGCGCCGTGTTGAAATGTAATATTACATTCTAGAAGAAGACGGTTTGCTCCTGTGTCCTTTAATAAAGCGATCGGCTCCTACTATGCGGCCGAACAGGGGTGCGGCGGTCTTGTTGCGCATCGTCCTCGTGTCTGGTCCTTCCTGTGTGAGGCTGTCCTGAGCCCAGACGCAGACGGTGATTAGCGGCCCC
Organism: Aldrovandia affinis; assembly: GCA_029706075.1. Taxonomy (NCBI): domain Eukaryota; kingdom Metazoa; phylum Chordata; class Actinopteri; order Notacanthiformes; family Halosauridae; genus Aldrovandia; species Aldrovandia affinis. The sequence continues at coordinate 139,164 of JAINUG010000145.1, read as the reverse complement.
TGCGCCGTGTCGAGGATGAGCCAGGACTGTGCGCTCTCTTTCTCTCTATCCCTCCCTCCCTCCCTCTTTCTCTGTCTCTCCCTTTCTCCCTCTCTCCCGCTGGAGGCGTCTCCAGGCGCGATCAGAAGCGCAGCTGGTGCGCCGAGCCTCCAGCCGGTCGGGGCGTACACACCTCCGCCACGCCGTCAGATAGCTCCACATGTCGCGTCTCGCCGGGGCCTCTGCCCCCCCCGGCCATGCCGCAGTGCCACGGAGCAGCTCACTCCCCCTCACAGCTGCGCACGGAAGGAGCGGGGCGCGTGCGCATGCGCGGGAGGGCAGACGCACGGACAGACCGATACGTTTCCCTACAGCGCGGCGCCTCTGCGTGCGAACGGACAGGCCGGCTGAGACGCGCGGTCGCTCTCCCTCAGGTGACACGCACCAACCGCCACCGCCAACACCCCCCATCAACACTGAAAATGTATTCAGCCCAAAATGGTTTAGAGGGGGAAAGGTTTGGGGTTCATCTGTACTCACATAGCTCAGAATGAGCATCCGTTCTGTGGATTCCAGCACAAATAATAAAACCTTTTTTAAACCTTTTTCTTTTAAAATAACAAAATGGGTGCACGATTTATGCAAATGTAGTCCTTGCCCCAGGGTAGGGAACAGCTGAAGCAGACAGAACAGTGGGAGCGTGTTCCCGGCTCAACGGAAAAGGCCAGGGTAGCGCACATCTCTTCTCTGAATCAGTCAGCAGGGACTCTGCTGCAAGAGCCAGAGCCAAAATGGAGCCCCTCCCCGTGGCATCGCAGCATCAATAAGCGCTAGACTGAGCACTTTTGCCCCCGTGCCTGAGGATAAATGGTTGTGCTCACCATGCTTATTTATTTCCTGTTTTCACTAATCCACACAGATCTGTCCTTTCAGGACGCTCTCCCATATGCGGCGGATTTAGGGGGGCGCTGCGGGGCGCTTGTGAGAGGGCGTGGGGGTGGGGTCTCGCTGGGATTATCATCTCCAGGCTGTCCGGATTTCTGCCAGATTGAATTCCCATTAAATCCCTCCATAATCACATCTACAGGCACGCTGGGAAGACGTGAACCTCCCCACACCGTGTAGACATGCTGCCTTCCTCATCCTCTGGGGTACTGAGTCACGCACACGCACACCCACAACACACACACCCACACACACACCCACACCCACACCCACACCACACACATGCACACCCACATGCACACGCACACCCACATGCACACCCACACGCATGTATTCGTAAGTGTCAGATCTTGGGGGCGGTGTGTCTCATTAAAGCTCTAGTCTTTGGTGTGGCGACGCACGCCACAGTCCAGAATTGAATCGCGACTGTGCAGAGAGACTGGCCACAACATCGCCCAGCGAGGGTTTCAGTGAGAGGGGCACGCCCTGTCTCGTCACAAGCGCGGCGAGCACGGGGCGATCTGTGTACGAAGGGGGATGAAAAAACTGTTTTAAAAAGTGTGTGGCTTCATGGCGGCGCTCAGGGGAATGGGCGGGAGTTGGGTGGGGGCAGTGAAAGGCTCATCTCAGGCTCTGTGATCGGCCTCCCTGGAGGCAGCCTGAGTGAGCTCCTCGGAGGCAGGCCTGTCCTGTGTCACGCAGTGGGCTGCAGGCTGTCAGTGGGCGGGGAGGTAATGATAGGCGGCAGTGTGGTATAATGGTTGGGGAACTGGGCTTGTAACGTTAAGGTTGCAGATTCAATCCCCAGGTGGGACACTGCCGTTGTACCCTTGAGCAAGGTACTTAACCTGAATTGCTTCAGTTAATATCCAGCTGTATAAATGGATTGTAAAGAAATGTAAACTGTGTAAGTCGCTCTGGATAAGAGCATCTGCTAAATGCCTGTACTGTAATGTAATGTAAATGGTGCTGTTACTCAGGGAGCTCTCCTCGCTGTGGGGCCGTCCTCCAGACTGCAGACAGGTCTCGGGGTACACGCTGCACCCCCCCCCTACCGAAAAACCTGCAGAGCACAGAGGCTTGAGCCAGCACTGGCACAGCCCGAGTGATGAGAACACTGCTCTCTCTTTCCCAAACCACTCACTCGCTTTCTGCCCACACCTAGTGTCTGCACACCTACATCACATCTGGAAAACGTCTCCAGCAGTTTGCTTTAGAGAACTCAAGCGCGCACAGACACACAAACTTGCACACACACTCAGACCCTTACTCACTCACTCATTCTCACATATCACACATACTACACTTACTCACTCACTAACTCATTCTCTCTCACATACACACACATACTCACTCACGACCACACACACACAGTGAGACACTTTCCCACAAATGAACGCATGCACACTCAGTCAGTCCTTCAACTACTCAGCCCCACGCTCGCACACAAACGGACACACACCACTGGTGGAGGTGAAGTGATTTGCAGCTGGTTTGTCCCCCAATGGCTGGCGCTAATCCAGCCGTCAGGAAGGATGTTCTGGAGGACTTCAGAGTGCTGTCGCACAGGGCCGGCCTGGTGAAACACTTACCGCCGCCACTCTACAGCTGCTGGGCCTCTCTGCACAGACCTCAGCCTCCAACCGCTACTTTTGTCACACACGTATGGCACACCTGTCACAGAGTAGTCCCTCGCTGCCAGCCCATTAGAGTGGGTCTTTAAAAAAAAAAAATAATAATAATAATTGTATTTTCCTGATTCTCCCAATTTGGTAGCCAATTACTCCCGCTGTGCTTAGTTCAATCCCCCTTCCCTCAAGAGTTCGCTGCCGTAGTCCTGTGACCGGCAGTGACCAGGGCGAAGCGCTGCCTCCTCCGAGACAACACTCGTCGTACCGTCGACTGTAATTCCGGTACCCCAGAACCACTCCTGTGCGCAGTGAACTGTGTGTGTCGGCTTCCCTCCCCCCTCCCTGGGGCGGACAGCCAATTGCCCCCCCGATGGCACTCCCGACCAGAGCCGACTCTGGTGCGACGGGGAATCGAACCCCGGTCGCCGTGGCCAGCGTCGGACGTTGAAACCACTGGACCACGCGGGAGGCCCTTGTTAGAGCGGGTCTTATTGGGAAGCCAGCAAACCCAGCGTTACGAAGCCAGTGTGCAACACCCCGAAGGAAGGCTTTGGGTTCGGACAGGGATGCTCTCAACCAAAACAGCAGCCCGCCGTGAGATCGACAGTCTCGCATTCATGCAGGAAGCGATGCGTTTTCTCTGTCGGTGAAAGCAAACGGCAGCACGTGGCGAGAGGAGCGGGGAGGGCGGAGGAGAGGGGTACGGCCTGGCGTGCGACACTGCGCTCCATTCACAAGCTGTCGGGGCGTGAGGGATCGGGGGAGGCCTGCGCTTCCCCTCCGGGCCCTGGGCCGTTCATCATCGACGCACTCTGCGAATGAATGGAGAGAGAGGCAGACGACGGGAAGAGGCTGTGAACGGATCTCCCGAAAACAACGGAGGCGGGGTCTGCGAGGGTGCCCGGCGCGCTCTGTAGACAAAACACCTCGCTCTCTCAGCTCTCGCTGAAGGGCAGCTCTGTGTTCCAGCGCGCGTCTCGATCGCAGCGCGACGGAGAGTCGGCCAAAGGAGCCGACTGAGGAGCCGTTCCAGCTACGCCCGCCCCCGCCCCCGCCCTCTAAACCTCTCGTTAGCGAGCCGGTGCTTAAATCACAAAGCGCTCGCGCAGCCGCCGCTCCCTCCCGTGTGTGTGTCCCGGGCTGTGAGCTTGGGAGCGGCCGTGTTCGGCTCACCTGGCCTGTGTAAACAGTAGCCTGGCCCGGGCGCCAAGCGTCAGACCTGGAGCCGGGCCATTTTTACTGACGTGAACTTTGGAGCGGTTACGTTCAGCTCACCTGTCCTGTGTTAACAGGACTCCCACACAGTAGCCCGGTCCCGGCCGCCAACGTGAGACCTGGAACTGGGCCACGGAGCGGCGGCCATTTTTACTGGCGTGAACTTTGGAGCGCCCGTGTTCACCTGCCCTGTGTTAACCGCACAGGAGCGGTTATGTTCACTTCACCGACTTCACTAGCGGTTCTGTGTGGCTCAGTAGGTAGAGCACGGCGTTGGCAACGCTTAGGTTGTGGGTTCAATTCCAAGTGGAACCAATGTATGCATTCATTACTGTAAGTCGTTTTGGATAAAAGCGTCTGCCAAATGGCATATATGTACATGTATGTATATGTAGCTCACCTGCCCTGTGTTAACAGGACTCCCGCGCAGATCAGCGGCCATGATTACTGATGCAACGCTGTGCTTCAGGGCCCGGCGACGGGCTGACCCGTTTGTGACCGGACCGTACCCGGAACCAGGCTGACCGCGTCCGCTACGCTGGCCGCCCGCACACACCCCACGCACGTGCGCCGAAGCGAGGGGGGCGGAGGCACAGGGACGCGGTCGCGCCGGTCGCGGGATGCGCGCGGGGGACCCCCGGGGGAGAGCGCGGGGGAAGTCGGCGGGAACAGGCCCCCGTGAGTGCCCGGCGCGTGTAATTGGTACGCGCGGGCCGTAAATCTGTCTGGGCCCAGCCTCCCCCGGGGGCCGCCGGGCCAGGAGGAGCCGCGCAGGCTTTAGCGGCCCCTGACAGGTGTGATGGATTGGGGGGTACGTGCGCGGGGGCACCGCCGTCGCCTCGCCTCGCGGGCGTAAATAATGCGTCGGCGCGGCGTGGGGCGGGGGTATACCTTTACTTAATCTCACGTCACTGATTTAAGAGGCGCTCCGCAGACCCCCGGCCCACGCCTTTGAATTATGCACACCGTATGCTAATGAAGAGCTGCGGTCGCGGGCGTTGATGGATTCCAGCGGCCCGGGGCCTCATTTACGGGCCTGCCGTTTTTTGAGATATGTCCCCCCTCGTTTTTTTTTCGCTTCGGTCAGCAAACGCTTCTGTATATTTTACGGCGTGTAATGAACCACCTATTAAAAAAGGGCCCACAATTTGTGTCGGTGCGTCGGCCGCGCATAAAACGCCGGCGGTAAATGTCCAGGTACGAGCGCGGCCGACCCGAATGTGTCAGCGCTTGATGAATGCGCTGTTGGTTTTTCCGAATGTTTTTCGAGTCAAGTCTGTATAAATTGTGAGCAGAGTAAATTGAAGCAGCGGTGACCTTCAGCGCTGAGAGTAATGGAGCTCCTGAGCGAGCCCTTATCGGTCGGCGTGAGGGGAAACAAAGAGAAGCCCAACACGGCTGTTCCCGAGGCCGCTGGCGGGAAGCGGCTGTCTTTGTGACTGTGCCGAGCCCGTGCGCTCCTCGGGCATGGCTGTGTTTGCCAGTCCTGTCAGCGCAGACGGCCAGAGCTGCTGTCCTCTCTCTCTCTCTCTGTCTCTCTGTCTCTCTGTCTCTCTCTCTCTCTGTCTCTCTCTCTGTCTCTCTGTGTCTCTCTCTCTCTTTCTTTCTCTCTCTCTCTCTCTCTCTCTCTCTCTCAGGAGTGATTCAAGTCTGCTAGTTGCATGACTTCATTTGTCTGTATTGTTGCTTCAGACAAGAATGGCTGAGTTGGGGAAAGGCTGGAGGGAGGACCTTAGCTATTGTTTCCCCCATGAACCTTTTTCCATGTAGGGAGAGCAGCAGTGTTGCATCTATGAAAGCTTCAGGTTTTTGGGAGGAAGTGCTTATCGTCCAGTTCAGTTAAACACATGAGTGAGTGAGTGGCCAGTGTGCGTGCTACCCTGTCTACATTTGTCTGTCCTTGTGGGGACGGCCAACACAGTGGAGGATAAAGGAGATGTGTGTATTTTTGGGTGTTTGCTTGTGTGTTTTAGTGTGTGTGTGTCTGTGTACCTGCACGTGTCTGTGCACGTATGTGTGTGCGTGCGTGCGTGTGTGTGTGTGTGAGATGAGGGGCCACAGGGTAAACATGTGCCTGTGTGTGTACTCTCTCTCTCTCTGAATGCACGTGTCTGTGCTGGATTAACACTGTCTGGCTGTAGCTCTGTGTGGTGCGTGGCCGGGCCGTGACAGCCCAGATCCATCTCGCCGGCTCAAGGGCAGGCCAGGCTCAGCTGCGCTGCGCTGCGTCCGTCCCTCCCTCCTCGCCCCGGCTCAATTCCCTGGGAACACCTGATTTGCTGATGTATTTTTTTGGCCGGAGCGGCCTTGGGGGGCACGGCGGGCAGCGGAGCCGCAGGGCGCGACCGGACTGCAGCAGAAGGCCCGCCCCCGCGGCAGCGCTGCGCTCTGCCTGCTCAGCATCGCCCGCGCGGGCCGGCGGAAAGTGAGACGGGCGGCGGAAAGGCACTGCGGAAAGGCACAGCCCTCCCCCAGCGACGACACTGCCGCCGAAACATCTGAGAGCGCGGAATCGGCCCGTGCCACAGGCGGGTTCTGTGTGCCGGCCCAGAGAGGGGTGGTCTCGCCGTGCCCTGTGTTCACAGCGCCGTACGAGCTCACTTCATTACATTACATTACAGGCATTTAGCAGACGCTCTTATCCAGAGCCACTTACACAGTTTACATTTCTTTACAATCCACTTATACAGCTGGATATTTTACTGAAGCAATTCAGGTTAAGTACCTTGCTCAAGGGTACAATGGCAGTGCCCCACCTGGGAATTGAACCTGCAACCTTAGCAATACAAACCCTGTTCCCTAACCATTATGCTACGCTGCCACTGCCACTACTTGACCGATGAAACGGCCAGCAGAACGGTACGGGACATTGTAGCGGTCACGACCTGCCGGTAGACCACTACAGTAGGTATGTTTGCATCGTAACTCGTCAAAGGGCGCTGACGTGTAACGCTAATAGGAGGTGGCACTCGAAGGGCTTTAAGGTAACGAGATTACGTCCTCTGCGTGTGCGCTACAGGTGAAGGGAGAAGCTGTTCTACTGAGGGGATATGGGAATCCCAGGGCTGCTTGTTTGATGTCATGCTGGAGCAGCGCGTGTTGTGGTCGTGTTATTGTGGATCGGGTGTCTGTTAGCGGTCGGTCCAGTGTTTTACGGCCTTGCCTTGGCCGGCGGCCGGCGCGCTCCTCTGTTTGGTTGCTCGTCGTGACATCAGCGTTGAGTAGCGTTCTCTGTGGTGGCCGTGTGCAGTGAGCGGTTCTGTAACGTGCTCCCCCCCCCCTGCAGAAGGAGTTTGCGGCCCCCCCTCCCCTGCTGTTCCGGAAGCTCAGTAACCCGGACCTGTCCCCTCGGCGGGGAAGAGCAAGCTGCACCGACAGCTGAGCCAGGACGACAGCCGAGCCCGCCGCAGCAGCATGGCCAGCGGCCTGACCGGTGAGCTGGATAAGACGCACACTCACTCACACACACACACGCACACACACACACTCACGCACACACACACATCACACACACACACACACACACACACACTCATACATCTCACACTCTCACACACTCACACACACACACACACGCACTCACACACACACACACACACACACACACACAACACACACACGCGTGCACAAACACACACACGCACGCACACACACACACGACTCTCACACACACACGCACATCACACACACGTGTGCACAAACACACACACGCACGCACACACACATGCTCATGCATACACACTCATTAGCTCAATTTCATGTACATACGCTAGCAATCGCACACACTCATTGAAATGCATGTGCACTCATATACACACACACACACACACACACACACACAGCCAGGTAGACTAGCTCACAGACACACAGGTATGTTGCTACGCCAACAAGTCAGCAGGCACATGCTCTCTCACAGAAACATGTGAAAAGCAGCCCTGTCCACTGCAGGAGGGATGATCTGGCAGGGCGCCGTGCTGTGTGCACAGTGTGTTCACTCACTCACTCACCCGCTCATCACTCACTCACTCACCTCACTCACTCGCTCGCTCACTCACTCGCTCGCTCACTCACTCACTCACTCACTCACTCACTCACTCACTCACTCACTCACCCGCTCCGCTCCGAATGCCCTCGGTGCTAACTGCCGTCGCTGAGTGAAGCCTCATAGCTGGAATACCTCGACAGGCTCATGAAAATTGTGCCTCTGTCAGCCCCTGGCGTGGTAAATCTGAGGCAGGGGACAGCGCTGACGCCACGGCTTCACACAGCTCCGTTTGCCTAAGGTCCCCAGAGGGTCAGAGGTGCCATTCATGCGAAACGGAGGCCTTTTTAAATGGCTTTGTAATAACGGACGGCTTCTCCGTGTTCTCAAACGAGTGATTTCAGCTGGTAGCCCGCGTTGTGGGTGAAAGCGCAGCGGATTGCGCTTTCACCTTGGCATGTGGCGCTGGTGCGTTCCATTTCCTCCATCGGTAGATGGTTCAGGCTGTTCCTGGTACATTTGAGATGGTATCCACAGAGCCCACGGCAGCAGCTTGTTACATTTGTTATTCTAATTGTATTCATTTGCTTGGCAGTTGTCCATAAAATCATAAGCCGTGTGTGTGTGCGCGCGCGTGTGTGTGCATGTGTGTGTGTGTGTGTGCGTGTGTGTGATGCGTGTGTGTGTGTGTGTGTGTGTGTGTGTGTGTGTGTGTGTGTGTGCGTGTACGTGCGTGTTTGTGTGTGTGTGTGTGTGTGTGTGTGTGTGTGTGTGTGTGTGTGTGATGTGTGTGTGTGTGTGTGTGTGTGTGTGTGTGTGTGTGTGTGTGTGTGTGTGTGTGTGTGTGTGTGTGTGTGTGTGTGTGTGTGTGTGTGTGTGTGTGTGCGTACGTGTGTGTGATGCGTGAGTGCAAGAGAGAGAAAGCCCGCTGACCCTGGCCCTCTGCGTTCTCCCCCCCAGGGAAACAGCTCCTGCCTCTGTCCAGCAGCATGCACGGCGGGGTCAGCCAGCTGGCCTGGCAGCAGTCCGGAGAGCCGAGCAACATGGTGCGCATGAGGAACCAGTCCCTGGGCCAATCAGCACCCTCGCTTACTGCAGGACTGGTGAGTACTGCCCACCACTGCGCCACAGTCACTGCAGCGCACGCTCACTGCGCACGGACAGCAATGGGCACAGCGCACCACAAATCACACAGTACACAGGGCATGTGTACATACAGCATGCCTATAAGCACTTACATAATATGCCAGTATCATGTGTACACACACACACACGCAAACAAACACACACACACACACAGGATGCATGCGCATACACGCACGTCAGCGCAGAGGCAAAATAACATCTGTTTTCTGGAGTAAATGACATGGCACATAACTCCCACCGGGTATATACACACAGAGATAGGGCCTGGACCATCTTAAATGTCACTGCTTGCACATATCAACGTATCGCTGACATGGAGCAACATGTTCTCTTACGCAAGGCCGCTTTAACCCTATGGCGTTGTGTAGAAATACCACTACAGAAAAAACGGTCTCAGAACTAAATCATTTCCTACATTGAACTCCTCGTGGGGCTGTGTCAGAGTCGCGGGGCCATCTTCAATGCTGAAGGGGGGGGGACACTGTGAATGATGTGGACCAGTGTTTCCCAGACCTGGTACTCAGTCCTGGTACTCAGTCCACCTGAGCTGTCAGTTAAACAGGCTGGATTGCGCTACTAACTGAATTTGATCCGGAGCTGACTGCGTTTGTTTTCATAAGTACTTTGTTTCACATGCAGGCTGTGTCTGTTGTATCGGGTGTCTCTGTGAGTCGCTTCTATCCATTTTAGCCCTACGGATGTCGTGACAGGGGCACGGCCATTTGAAATGTAAACGAGGGTACATTTCTGTAAAATTCGAATAAACATCATTTTAAAAAAATTCAAGAAACATGGGTCGTGGAAAATAACCTTCCACAAGGAGTTCCCTTAACTGACCGTGGCTTTCTCCGTGGAGGTCAGAAAGCGGTAATTACGGAGTGAGAGAGATGAGCGTGTCTGGTGCGGTGTGGCGCAGACGTGGAGTTTTGCGGACCGCTGCACTTTGCGCACCGCAGTTTTCACCGCATTTCCGGAGGTGAGGGTGAAGCAGTGAGATTTCTTTAAGCGCTTTGAAAACGTCAGAAGCTCTGACACTGGATTCCATCCACGTTGCTCAGCATTACAGGATGAGGAGCAGCGTGGGTGACGGCCGGGGAAAAAGTGCGTCTGGCTGAGAGTGATGTGACTCATGTCTGATTTAAAAAATACATATATATTTGTTTATTTAACCTTTATTTAACCAGGAAGTCACATTGAGATCCAGGATCTCTTTTACAAGGGAGCAGAAATAAAACATAAAAACATAAAAACACAAAAGATAATAAAGTACCTTGATCTGACCGACGTGCGAAAAGCATTTAGAACACTGCCATGTCACTGCATGTATTCTAGTGCAACATCTCCACCCACTGTACATGTCTGGTACTGCAACTCAGGGAAGGTCTTGGTGCATTTCAGATACAAATTTTATAACCTATGCCATTTAGCTGCTTTTTAAAATTCAAAGCAATTTACAGTAGTGAATGCATACATTTCTCAGTATATGTGGTCCCAATAGGAATCGAACCCACAACCTAAGCGTCGTCAGCGCCATGCTCTACCTACTGAGCCGCACAGAACCGCAAGCATATGTATTAAGGTTACCTTGGTGATAGATCCTATGGTTTCAGTACAAATGATGGGAAACAAATAAGGCTTGTCATACATAAATAAGCACATTGCTGTACTGAACAGGCAGACGTGCTAGATGTTTAGCAGACACGCAGCGATTGCTCATTTGAATGGTTATTTCTTTCATTTCGCATGAATGTTGTTTGTATAGTGTGAGAACAGGCAGGCCATAAATCACTACAGATGCAATATACTGTGCATTTCGATAACTAAATGTGTGCGCTGATGAGCAAATTAAACACGCAAGTGACAGACAATGGTCTCTCTCAGTGCTCCTTAGTGCACCTCGGAGAGCAGTTTCCAGAGGCGAACCCTGCCTTCTCCAGAATGCATTACCCTGGTTTCAGGCGACGACTTGCCGTATGAAACTGCACCTAAATGCTGCGGGAGCTCGAATACTTCCATTACATTTTGGATAAAGCGCGTTTTAATTGCGTAATAACCGTGTTATGGCTCTCCCAGAGAGTCATTTGTTTAATTGGAATCATTGCTCTACTCCCCTCTGTAATGTGGTGCGGTGTGCAGCGATGGGGAGCGCTTACCTGCTGTACTCCACCACCAGATGGCGACGTTGCCTCTGGGTTGATGGCCCAAACCGCATTAGTTCCAGGGGCACGGGCGTGTAGAGCTGAAACGTTCTCAACTGACCTGACTGGAGCTCTTCTGAACCATTATGAATTATGAATGCCATGGTTCCAGCAATCACCCACGCCCAAATGAACAGTAACAATCCTTAATTTGCATACGCACAGAGGGAAGAAATGAATTGCAACTTGGCAACCGGCCGTTTAAATCAGATTGCCATGTATAGAAACGGAAGCATAGTGATTTTCACTGTAAGTGTAGAGGAGCGCCGTTCTTGTCCTACACAAGCGACTTTACCCTATACGGTACGGTGACCTCTTCAAAAGGCCAAAAGGACAATGGACTCTTTTAGAATGAAAACGTTGTGAACGGACTAAGAGGAGTTGTTGTTTCTCATGAGCGTTTCACTTCCCTTCGGTGAGATACAATGACGGTGAGTAGTCGAGGCTTTTTAAAATTGTTTATCTTTTATTGCGTTTTGGTGGCAATGGCAGAGCAAAAGGCATATGTTCATAGTACATAATAAGTAGAAGTAAAATGCATATCGAAGAAAATAAACATGCAAGCACAGGGAGAAAAAGACAAAGAAAACGTGCATGCATACATACACAAATCCTCCTGTGTGTAGACAGTCAGCGGGAGAGTTGAATGTCATAAGACTGTGTGACACTGCTTATGTTGTGTGAATGAGCCCTCACACCACACCGATGAATACATTATCATTAAATGCCTAACAGGGTCTTTTCTCTCCTCTTTGTGAGACTGCACCTACATCCTCTCAGTTTATCCCTGAAACTGGCAGAAACACCTTTTTTTGGAAATCCTTTCTCTGCCCATCTAATCTTAATTTCTGATTGATTGCATGTGTTTTTCTGAGGGTGTGTTTTTCTGTTTCGGTCGCTGCGGGCGTTAACGGTGGCGGGATCCGAAACCCTTTCGAGCCTTCACAACCCGGTCCAAACCTCGTTAAAGTCTTGTCTCACGATAAACACCATCAGTTGACTCTCCTGGCAAGCTGAAAGCAAAGGCTAGCGTTGAGTTCAGGAGCACAATGGTCACTTTCTGCTCTTTTACGGCCTGCTTTGTTTAATGCAATAATAATAACATATGCAATTTATCAGACGCTTTTATCCAAAGCGACTTACAGTAGTGAACGCATACAATTTTCAGTATATGTGGTCCCAGTGGGAATGAAACGCACAACCTAAGTGTTGCCAACCCCGTGCTCTACCCACTGAGCCACACAGAACCACAGCTTTGAAGCCGGAGACCTTAATATGATGGTAGTGCAGCACGGCCAGGCTGTGGCTCAGCCAGAAGCAGAAGCAGAAGCGGAGGCAGGACGAAGCCGCGTCCCTAAAGCAGTGAGCCTCTGCAGCAGGGCCTTTCTCCTGGAGCGCCTGATCCTGATAACACTTTACCCAAAGCCTCCTGGTGACGCGCTAAAGCCAGGCTCTCGGCTGCTGTGTCCCCTGGCGGGGGCGGGGGTGTCAGAGCTGAGAGAGCATCACGGCACGGACCGGTTAGGACAGGGCCCCGCGCCTTCACAGGTGAGGTGGCACAGTGTGCATCGCTCAGAACAGTACAGTCAGGCCCTGTAGGCATACAACAGGGAGACTGACGGATGTTGACGCACTTCTCACCGAGGCCTGCAGATATGAGCTGACGGGGAAACGTGAGGGAAGAGGAACACGCCCGTAAAGTAACAAGTAGTGCCGCAGGTTTAACCCAAAGGGGGCTGCTCGCACGGCTGGTGAGATTCACACGAGCTCTGAGGGCCAATGAGGGCCAATGAGGGCCAATGAGGGCCAATGAGGGCCCAGAGCTCTGAGGCCCGCTGTGAGGGCGCACTTCGACGTGTCCTTGAGAAGCGAATGAGCTCTGGGCTCGATGCTGCTGTGTTTGTCTGATTACGGGCCAGTCAGTCAGTCAGTCTGTCTGGGCCGTGTGGAGGAAGGCTGCAGGGGGGGAGCTGTCGTGGTTGAGTGGTGCAGCATTTTTTTATTTAGGGAAATTAAAGTTTTTTTTCTTAAATCACATTTTTTTTGTTACTGAAATGGAAAAACTCATCTTTGGAGCAGGGGAGTGATGTGGGATGGGGATTTTGTATACAGCCATTACCATATTGTGAAATTTACATATCATTTGCATTTACACAAAAAACCCCGAAAAAGTATTCGGAGGAATAGGAGCTAACGCTAAAGGGGATGCTATTGTTCCATCCTGGAATATATATATATATATTTGCTTCATCATTAAAATGCATCCAGAGAGTTGCGGTGCTTTTGAAATGCTTCACAATCAGAAAAGGAAACCTGCCGCCTCCCTCTTCTAACTCGCGCGCGTGAATTAGCATCGCCTTTTCTCTTGCAAATGTTCGTGTTTGTTGCGTGCGAGAGCCGGAAAGGTCGAGGACGTTTTTCCCTGATTCAGGCTTTTTTTTCACCGCATTTTATCCGTGCCATTATCTCTAGTGCTGCGTGTGGGTCTGTATCAGAGGCTTGATGAATGCGTCACTCTGCCATTCAGTCCCGGCCCTTTGTCGGCCCCGCTCGTTCGGCCGAAGAGCACAGCTGCATCCCCAAGGCTGGAGGAGGCAATTAAGTCTGCCGGGCCCGGGTTCGCCGTGAGGAAATCGGGTGCTGCGCCCCCAAAAAAGCGAACGCGCGCAACCGAGCGGGAAACCGCAGCACGGCGCATACGCGCACACATATTCACGCGCGGGACCCTCCATCGCATCGAACCGTCTCATCTGGTTTTTGAGAAGGTGCCAGGAGGATTGGACCAGTGCGCTTTTTCGTTTTTTTTTCCCTTTGTGGGGAAAGTGCAGAGACGAGTGATTGGTGAGAATGTGAGCGTGCCGTCGGGAGAAGAGAGAGCGAGAGAGATGGAGAGAAAGAAAGAAAGAAAGAAAGACTTTGGTTTCATTGACAGCTGCATCCGTCTGTGCCGCTCCACCACCCCCCAGGGGTTCTCGGCAGATTGGGAACAGCGCAGGGCGTTGTGATTGACACCGCCCGTCTCAATGTGTGAGACGCGCGAGACCGTAACAATGCAAAATATGAAACGGCATCGCAAGCGGAGTCTCGGCGAGGCGTTGCCTAATCACGTGAGACGCACCGTCGCAGAAAGGGCCCGAGACACTTCAGGGGATCGGCAGTTAAGGACTGTAAAATACGTCAGGCGTGAAGCCGCGAGCCTAGACCTTACAGACGGGTTAACGCGCCTGTAACCCGAGGCACAGGAAAACCGCGCTTCTGTAGAGCATGTGTGAGCGCGGGCCTGCCGGCTGCCAACGCTGGAATCAAAGTAACATCATGAAGGATGAAAAACTTTTTCACGCGTTTCACTTTTCACCTCTTGCAGCCAGAAGCCATTCCCCTGTGAAGCGTCCGCTGTGCTCTTTGTGGAATATTCACGAGAGCGCTATAAATAATGAGTTTAAAAGAAGCCCAAGCTGTGCAGCTCTGGATCCCAGAGTACTGAAAGCAGCAGCTGTGGAAAGAGGCGATCCGGGTGGACCGAGCCCTTCGGTCCTGGAGGTGCCGGCCTGTCTCCGGATCTGGACACCTCTGGCGTGCGTCGTCCAGCCCATTTCCTGCCCGCAGCGTAGGACCGGAGGTCCTGGGACAGGGGCTGAATGACTCACACTTTCCTTCAAATGCCGAGCGCAGTGTCAAAAAAGCAAAAAAAAAAAAAAAAAAGAGGGGACCTTTGCATCTTTCAAACGGTCTTCCTTTGTGCCGCAGCCCGTCTGGATTGGCAGCGTTCAGAACTCGTGCCTCGTGCACGAGGCAGTCGGCAGCCTTCAGGCCGGCAGTGTAGTGTAACGGTTAGGGAACTGGGCTTGTAACTCAGAGGTTGCAGGTTCAATTCCCAGTTGGAGCACTGCCGTTGTACCCTTGAGCAAGGTACTTAACCTGAATTGCTTCAGTAAAAATATCGAGCTGTATAAATTGATTGTATGTAAAGAAATGTAAACTGTAAGTCGCTCTGGATAAGAGCGTCTGCTAAATGCCTAAAAATGTAATAATGTCAATGTAAAACGCAGTGCCCCTCTGCTGTGTGGCTCTGAGACACAGGCTCCGCTCTGAGGCGCTGCAGGGTCTCCGCGTCACGGCGCAGGCCCAGCGCGGCGGAGAGGAGTGGGCAGATGGGCGGGTCAGGCCGTCTCTTAGGCGTCTCTCCCGCTGCAGTGATCGGGCTCCAGCCCCGGCTGTGTAAAAGGAACGGTTCCAGGAGCGATGGGACAACTGCGGGATGCATTACGCCCCAGGCCCGGCAACGCACCCTCCAGCGCAAGCGTCTTATTGGGTTACAAAAACCCAATAAGAAGACATACATGTGTAATCGTGGTCGAGTCGCTTATTGCGTTTAGTTCAATATTCATTTCAGCTCGGAGTGATTACACAGGGAGCTTGTGTAGCGCTCACTTTCCATTTGCTCTCTGTAATGTAACCGGCTCGAGAAGGGAGTAAATAGTGTTTGGCAAATGAAGTGGGTGGATTTATACGGCTTCCATTTTTAGCATTTTTAATGGTTCTGTAAGTTTGGTATCAAATGTTCTCGGGGGAACATGCTACTGGAACAGGGAGCAGAAAATAAAAACAAACAATGATCACTTTTTGGCACGGCACCTATTTTTCCATGCCGTTTGAAAATTGGTGCAACTGCTGGCCTATTTTCCCCAAATAGGCCTGTATCTGCAATGCTGTGCTGTGTACCCTGTACAGAAGAAGCTGGAGTTCAGCAGACGGTTGTTTTTTGGGGCGTAAAAACAGCAGCATGCAAATCAAGAACTATGCGACTGAAAATTGCTGCTGTCTCTGGATATGGACGTAACCCTTGAAGATGGCATCTTTTAAATATTCATTCTTTTTCTCCCCTTTGATGTGAACAATGCGGTATCACAGACTGAATCGCTCATAAGCTGTGGTTAATGTATTCTATTTATTTGACTAATCAATATTGTATAATAAGGTGGATGGGCTTTCGTAAGCGATTCATGCATTTCAAGTTTATTTTTGCATTTTGTATGAACCAGGAGAGAAACATTTAGCTAGTAGTAACCGTTACCAATGTGGTTTCTATTAAGCCTGCTTTAATAAAACAATTATCAAGCTTGAATGCAGTCCACCAAACAGGTGAAAATCTCAAATCTGGCCCACGAATCCAAATTCAGTCCTGGTTTTCCTTTTCTGCTTTTTTCCCCTCAGGTAGTTAATTGAACATTTTGAGAGATAAAAATAAAATTCACTTGGAAGTCGTGGGGTAAAATGTCTAAATAAAGGTGGAAAAAGTAATTGATTGGCCAAAGTGTCTTCACAGCTGACTCCCAGGGAAAGGAAGGGTGTAAAAGCAGCAGTGCTCGGCCCACGAGGACCGTGATTTGGGGAACCGTGCCTTATGTGATCATTTGACTGCAGCCACTGTTACACAATGGACGTTTTCTCACGACAACTATCCACATCCGTTGTCACACACCCAGGTGCTTTCGTAATACAGTAGACGTGGATGAACGGTTCGTTAGCATCGCGGCCTACGTCCCCCTGCTGGCCGCCATCGCCCAGTCTCCCTGCTGGGCTTCGGGCGTCTGACGGCATTTCTCAGCACCATCTCTCCGTCTCTAATATGCCATTTAATTAATATGCCATTTATCAGACGCTTTTATCCAAAGCGACTTACAGTAGTGAATGCATACATTTTTTCAGTATATGTGGTCCCAGTGGGAATTGAGCCCACCACCATGCTCTACCTGCTGAGCCACACAGAACCACTAGTGAAGTCTCTCTCTGGTGAAGGCGCCAACAGCCCGAGTCTGCAGCTCCAGAAGTGCGCGTTTG
Organism: Aldrovandia affinis; assembly: GCA_029706075.1. NCBI lineage: Eukaryota > Metazoa > Chordata > Actinopteri > Notacanthiformes > Halosauridae > Aldrovandia > Aldrovandia affinis. The sequence continues at coordinate 122,227 of JAINUG010000145.1, read as the reverse complement.
GATTGACCCCTTCCCTCTCTCCCTTGTGATTAGCTGTTGAAATGTGGCTTAGTGTAGGCAGACTGTCCATCACCTTTGCCACCCTGCGTATTTTACACCTCGTTATTCAAGCTTTTTTTCCCCCCTCGACTTTTCTTGTGATCATTTCCGGCGAAATCAAAATCAAAAGCCTTGCAGGGGTGCGGTGCGGAAGGCAGATCGCCTCTTAAACCCCAGCATTCGCACAGCGAGTGAACTCCATGCACTTACCCAGAAAAATGCCATGAAAGCTTATGCTTGGCACATTTTTAATGCAGAGGCTTTTATGTTTCCTTGTGTAGATGCAAGTGTCTGCTCAGAGCTAACTACTGTATAATTAATTTGGACTGGATTCTGGCTCATGTCTAAGCCCTTAAAATGTCATACCTTATGATTAACAAGTATTCCAAAAGTGCTTAGGGATACAGTGCACCTTGCAAAGTAAAATAGAAATTGACTGGTTCCAGAATTGCAACATGTGCATTGAAAGCAAAGAAAGTAAATTGAGTTTGTTCACACTGTATTTATACAAGTAAAGTTAATTACAGAGTTTGGGAATTTATGTTATGCATCTACATTACATTTACATTTGACATTTTAGCCATTTAGCAGACGCTCTTATCCAGAACGACTTACACAGTTTACATTTCTTCACATACAATCCATTTATACAGCTGGATATTTTACTGAAGCAATTCAGGTTAAGTACCTTGCTTAAGGGTACAACGGCAGTGTCCCCCACCTGGGAATCGAACCTGCAACCTCTGAGTTACAAGCCCAGTTCCTTAACCACTATGCTAACATCTCCTCATGGGCAGAATCTCCAATTCATTGCACACCCTTGGTGAAGCCCTGCTTGACTCGAGTCCAGATAGGAAGCGCGCGCGTATGAAAAATTAAACGCTGTCTGCTCAAGATCACCGCACATCCGGAACACGGAGTTGAAAACAAAGCATAACATTATTTGTGGCTCCAGGCAGCTCATTTTTCGGAAATAATTGACTGATGCAGTTGGCGTTTCCCTTCGCCCCGTAAATTACGCAACCGGGGATGAAGACTTCAACTGAAACCCTCGGTTTCTCCCCTAAGCAGGCCCCAACCCTCTTGTTCTGTTTTCGCCCTTTGAAGAAGCTCCAAATAAAGCGAGAGCTAAATGTGTTTGAAGTCGCTGGTGCGTTGTAGCCTGGAAGGCTGAGGACAGGGAGGACAGCCAGTGGAACACAGTTGCTTGTCGCCTGTCAACGCTGACCGCGATGCCTCAAATGTGCTTTCCACATGGTCCCTGCCTCCTCTTTCCATGATGACATCATCAGCTTTTTTTCTTTTGTTGTATTTTTTTTTTCCCTGCGAGGTCACACCCCGGTGGAGGAGTAGCTAATCCACCTAACCCAGTCGCCTGCCTTTGCTTTGGTACGGTGGAGCTTTGTCGTCTTTGCCTGCTGTCCTTGGTGCCGCGGTGGGCGCTGCGAGGTTCGGTCGGCTGTTCTGTTCCTCGTGGCGAGCGCGCTCAGAGGGCCCCTCTGCTGCGGCTGCTCATTTTGGAGGAGTCTAAGACGTGCTCCGCGGTTCTGGAGCGTCTGCGCTGAAGGCAGACTCGTGCGGCGTGAGGGAGGGAGGGAGGGAGGGACAGGAGACGGACAGCGCTGCGACCCCTGACCCCGCCTCTCCTCACGCACATCAGTCAAGGGCCCCTCGCTCTCTGCGCTCTCGTGGCTGTGAATGTGGAGGGGAGAAATGGGGATTAAAGTCTCTCGCTCCTCTATTTTGCTGTGCACATTGTCAGGTGTGACCCAAATATCAGGAGGCCTGGCGTCTGTATTTGACTCAGATTAGAACCTGGTGAGGCTGGAGTCTCACTCCTAATCTGGGGCCTTTTAAAAATATATATATTTATTTATTTTTGTTTCAGATTTTCTCCCATTTTCTCCCAATTTGGTAGGCAATTACACCCGCTATTTTCAAGCTAATCCCCCCCTCGTAATGTGAGTTCGCTGCCATAGCCCTGTGACCGTTAGTGACGAAGGCGAAGCATCGTCTTCTCCGAGACGGCACTTGCCAAGCCGTCAACCATAACCAGGTACTACAGAGCCACTCCTGTGCACAGCGAACGTCATGTCGGCTTCCCTCCCCCCTCCCTGGGGCGGACAGCCAATCGCCGCCCCCGGTGGCGCTCCCGGCCAGAGCCCACTCTGGTTAATCTGGGGCGTTGGACACAAACCCTGGCTTATTCTTTCCCGGCCAACGCGGCCAGCTTCGGTTAGTGCACGCAAGATGTTCCCCGTTCAGCACGTGGATATAAGTGCATGGGTTTTATTCTCGGTAGGGGTGGTGGGGGGTACAACCCACATTGTGTCCTTTGAAAATCCTTCTCATTGTGCTCTTTGCTTTCATAGACCATTCACAAAAAAGAAAACCAAGCCGCGAAATGCCGTTGATGCTTTGGCCTAGACGAGAGATTCGACTGTGTGCCAGCTGAGTTACTGAACAGAATTTTTTATATTGTCAAAGAAAAGTCACGTTGCAGGTGCTGACTGGAGAGGAATGCGAAGTTTATTAGTCGTGCTTTTTGTTCTACAGTCGCAGGGCTTTTTTTTTGAGAACCAGCCAGTATTGCTAGTGGTTTAAGAAATGACAACATTTACCTTCCGCAATATATTTCATTCAGAATGGAAAGTGGGGAATACTATGAAATTGTAAGCCGGCCAATTCAAGTCCTGCAGTTGACAAAAACCTTCATTTATCTGCATTTTCTTGTAGGCCTTCCTTTAGCTTGTAGGCCGAAAAAATCTTTCCATTCTGTTGGTAACACAGAAAATATGAAAGTGTTGTGTGTGGAATACACAGGGCGTTACTGCAGCCTCTCGGCGTCTTAGACTCAATATTTCATGTGAATTCTTAGTGAGTAAAAAGCCATTCCTTCTCCCCGGAGTGAGGGAGCATGTCTAATTTCTCTCTGCACCGTGCTGTAGAAGAGCGCTCTGGGGGGAGGACTTTGTGTTATGGGGGGCAGGCTGCTCTCCTTCTGATAATTCATTGGCTGGGACAGCTAGAACCCATCTGTCCATAGCTGGGGGGCGGTGTGGGGGCCCACGCTGAGACTGTGGAGCTGGAGGAGGTGCTGCTTGGGGGTACATGGGTCAGGATTGGGGTGGGGGGGGGGGGGGCATCGCCACTGTACCTGTGCCTCTCCGCTCCCGAGTCCACTGCTTCCCATCTGCTACTGTGGAGAGATGAGCCGAAGCCCTCTCCACGCCTGTGTGCCATGTGGCGCCAAGGCCCCGCGGCGGTAAAGACAGAGCGAGGAGGAGCGCGATGAGGAAGGAGCCCGGAGCCGCGAGGCGGAACGGCCCGCGTGAAATTCAGCCCCTGCTTTGTTCCTCCTCTCTGACACCGACAGTCTGCCGCCAGTGGCGGTGCGCTGTTATTTTATGATTGCTTTTTTATTTATGTATTTATTTGTTCTTTTTTTGTATAACCCCGAACCCCCAAACGAAAGGCACAAATGTGACATTTCAGCACTCTGCTTAATGGAAACAGGGTCTCATCTGGACCGTCCCCCGCGCGCTCACGCTTTCCCAGACCCGCTTCAGGATTGATGACACGCCTCCCCGGCCACGTCTGCCTTGACCTACTTCCTCCAGATTCCTCTCCGCTCCTGCAGCCGTCCTCCTGCAGCCCGAACGGACGCCGCTGCGCCGCTCAGACGCTGAAATGAAATTCCTCTGGCGTGATATGAAGGAGGTGCAGGATGGGGAGGGTGGGTGGGTGGGTGGGCGGCCGTGACCAACCGCACGCGACTGTGGTGGGGAGGGGGGGAGAGGGGAGAAGATGGCAGAGGAAGTGTACTAAATTGTACTAAATCAGGAGTGAGACTCATTAATGGCGCAGCACACCTGGGAAATGCTCCTGAACGCCACCGATTGGGTACTCAAACCCCTCCTCCTCCACGGACCGTCACGTTGTCCTGTTGCGCCTGGCTGCGTCGCCTGTAGATCACAGCGAACCGAGGTCGCTCCCTCCCCGTCTGACTGCAGTCGCCCGACCGCCCGCAGCGACGCGCGGCCAAGATGGCACGCCTAGATTCCATTCCAACTGGTTGCCAAGGAGCGCAGGAGATCATATCTATTTCTGCATGAAATCCAGACAGGGACAAAAGACGTACAGGGTTTCCTTGGCAACTGTCAGGGGCGGTATGAATGTCTGTTTCCTCTCGGTGAATTGATTTACTGTTTTTGTCTCCCCTCTCCGTCTTTGAAGGCTCCTCCGTCAGTCATAATCAAGGACAGGTTTCGTCTGCGTTCTGTTCCGCTTCATCCGGCGGGCGGGAGCGAAAGGACGAGCGCAGCGTGTTCGCCGGGTTCCTCGGGACCGTAAACCGACGGGGTCCGTACCCATTTCACGCTCTGCGTGTCTGTAAACATCGGGCTGCAAGGAGGCTAATAAAGTATGCGCAGATTCAGGGGACAAAAGCGAACCAACAGCTGTGGTTTTTACATTGTAATGTTGTGTTGTTTACGCCCTGAAAGCTGTCACTGCAGGTGCTTTTGCATTGGTGACACTTTTTACTCAGCTTTTAGATTACATTCCTTCATGCTGAAATTGCAGTGGCTGGTATTTCATATGTGTAAAATGAAATGGGAGGGGGTTGGGGGGGAGGTTGAATTCCTTTCCTCATGAATAATTTGTTTGGGAGCTTGAGGAGCTGGCGCACGGTGCTGTGAGCATTCTTTCTTGAGTTTAATCTCGGACGGAGGAGTGGAGTCGACGACGATGCTTTTCTTTCTCGCTTTGCTGATTTAAAAAAAATAATTGACACTTGTTTGAAATTCATAACATTGCAGTGCTAGATGTAGAGATCTAATGAAACTTTTCACCTTTGGTTTGGATGCTGAATATCATTTATGGCTGACAGTCTTTTTTTTTGTTGGTATATACAGTGTCTGTAGAAAGTATTTAGAAACAAAACCTTTAGAAAGAAGTGGAAGGTACACAAAATTGCTCAGAATCCTCATCGACCGGGTTAAGAAAGGGCATTGGTCAGAGAAGCAACCAAGAGGCCAAAGGCAACCTTGAAAGATAATGCAATGTTTCATGTCTGAGATGGAAGAAACTGAGAGGGAGTGAACAAAAGCTCAGGCACTCTACGAATCTAGGCCGTATGATAGTGTGTCTAGGAGGAAGCCGTCTCTGGAAAAGCTCATACAAATTCCTGTTTATTATATTGTTATTTGGCCTTGATGCCAAGTAATGTGTCTGGTGAAAGGAGGGCACTGACAACACAGTCGTCACTGAGGCATGGCGGTGGCAGCATAATGTTGTGGGGTTGCTTTTCATCAGCAGGGACTGGTAAGCTTGTGAGAGTGGAAGCAGAACGGATTGAGCAAAACAGAGGTAGACCCTCGAGCGAAACCTGGAACAGTCTGCAATAGACCCGAGACTGGGACGGCGATTTGGCTTCCAACAGGACACTGACCCAAAACACAAAGCCAAAGAGACCCGCGAGTGGCTGAAAAACGGATCTCCTTGACTGGCCCAGTTAAAGTCCAGACTTAAATCCGATAGAAAATGTCTGGCAGGAATTGAACATTTCTGTACACCACCGGTCCCCAAGTAATGTGCAACAGCTGGAGCAATTTTCTAGGAAGAATGGGTGAAAATTAAACCCCTGATGTGAAAAGCTGGTTAAAGCATACCATGGGAGACCTGGGGCTGTAATTGCTGCAAACTGGGGGAGCGGCTATATACTAAACGCTGAGTAACTCAGGGGGGTGAATACTTATCTCAGCTGGATTTTTCCATTGTCTATTTTCTGTTAATTTTCTTTCACAATACCGTCTACACCCACTGTATAGTATATATTTTTGTGTCATTTTAAGGCATTCTAGCTCCATTGTAGAAGTCACACTGGTCTCATTTGGGCCCATTGATGTGGGGGCATTGTATGACTCTTTAACCTCAGCCACCGTCCGTGTTCTGAGTTTGAACGGGAAGACGTAATGGCGATGAAGAATGCACAACGTGTGTAAACCTCTCCATCGATGAAACGTAAAGAAAGTGGATTTCCTTCCATGGAGAAGTGACCCTATAGTGCTTTGGTAGTGGCTTTTGTGTCACTGTATCACCAACCCCCCCCCCCACACATCCCCACCAAACCCCTCACCCCACCCCTTCCCCCCTCACCCCACCCCTTCCCCCTCTTTGACCTGTCCACCGATCCCTGCTTCTGAGTCATCAATTATCTTTCATTGCCGCTGTGATTGATTGGGCACAGTGGTAATTTAAGTTAACAAGGCAACAATTAGCGGTGCAGTTAATTGTTGACAGGTAATTGACTGCCATCCTCCCTCCCTGCCTGTCTGTAACAGATGCCTTCAGCGTTTAGAAGGCTTTACAGCCTTTACTCTGTCATTTGAACTGTGGCTTTGAACAGGTTCTTCCAAAGGTCGGGCTGCAAAGCCACATCTTCACTCCGCTTTGCGTAAACCGAAGACTAGCTCTTCCACACAAGGTTTGAGAAGCGCCACTGGACGTAGTATGGGACATATTCCATTGGGGTTCGTGCGGAGAGAAGTCTGGCGTGTAGGAGGTTTGAGCGCACGTGCTCAGCGCTAATCACAATAGTGTCCTATTAGCGTTTGCCCACCAGCCAGAATAAAACAATGCTTGTACTTTGTGGCTTTTTAGCGATCTTTAAGCAGTATGGTAGATACAGCCAGTTACACCAGTTATGCAAAGTTTGACATCTCTTTGTGTCACACCTAGCGAGGAGAAGTGGGGAAAGAAGACCCATTCGGTCAAAGGTCACTGCCTGCATACTTGTCACTTGAATGTGTCATGGATGTGACGTGCACAAAGAGATTGGGTGCACGCAGTTCAGGAATACGGCATGGAGACGAGAGGGGCTTTGAATGGTTTTTTCCGACCGTACGGCCGACGGTAGATCCAGTTGTTTCGTGGCGGCGCACAGAGGGCCTATGCCTCTGTTCTCTAAACGCGACACTTTCGTGTAACATAGTTCTGAGATGCTGTGCTCTAGGCAGATGGACTTCAGTTGAACCAGGCTGCTGTTCCTGCCCTGTTCCTGCCTGTGCGTTCCTCAGCCAGTGTTAGATGGGCCTTTTTGTTTAGACTCCGAAGCTCTCCCTGTAAACGCTGCGGAACGTGGAGACAGTGAAGCCCCACTCCTGGCCCCCAGCGTCTCACTGGCTCCCAAATGGAAAGCAGCACGACATTTCTCATTCGCATGTAGAGAAATGTGGTACTTTTTATTTTAACAGCTCATTTCGTCCCCCTCTCCTGTGGTGTGGGTTACATGGTGTCGTTGTTCTTTGCAGTTACACAGCATCTGTATTTTTTTTTTTAAATGGTGGACCGCTGATAGTCCTCTGATGTCCAGATGGATCAGTCAGCCCCAGGGGGTCCTGCTACATTCTAGTGTAGCATTACTGCTTAAGGTTCAGAATGTCTCTCCAGCTTCGAAATCTCCCTGTGAGGGACACAAAGGGAGAATGTCTCAAACCTAGCTTCGTGGTCGACGGACGTCAACGCGCAGAGACCGACACGAGATGACAGAGGCAAGAGTCCAGATTGAGACTAATTGGGAGCCATTTATGACTGAAACTCCCCCTCCCCCCCTTTTGAGATCAGCTCTTGTTTCCCTGGTACCTTCTGTTGTGAAGGCTAGTGGCAGAGTGAGAGAGAGGGGGTCCGGGAAGTCTTTACCCTCCCCACATCAAACGCTTTGTCTTCGGCACACACGCATTCACGTTTGTGCTTGCGGCTGCAAAATATTTGCATCCGCCTCTCACTCCCTTTTAATGAGTGAACACAGGCATTGGATAAATGGCAGGGACCTCCAATGCACAATTATTTGCAAAGGGTTGCGATACTCAGAACGAGAGCGTCTCCCTGTCGCTTCACCGCTACAGCCCTCCCCCGGGTAAATAAACGAGCTTTAATTAGGAGAGCGAGCCCTCGTATTAAGTTTACTAATGGTATGACGGCATTTTTCCCTTTCTGTGATTTATCTTCTGATTGGCCTCGTTTGCCGTTGTGAGCCCAGGCCGTAATGCCCACTATCAATCACGTTAAAAGGATGAAGTCAGCCGAAGGGCCGCCGAGGGGAGTGGGGCGAAGCCGGTTGCTCTCTGTCCGAGCAGGCTTCCCAGTTTGCTCTTTCCTTCTCCTTCTCCTCTGGGCTTTTGTGCCCTGTGAGGAAGCCGACCAAGTCACCTTCAAAAACGTGCGTCGCCATGTCCCGAACACGATCCTCCCCCCACCGCCACCCAAAGCCTGTGCGACTCTCCAGAGGACGGGACCTCTGTCAGCTCGTCTCATGTTTAAGAGTCGAGTGTAGCGAGCGTAGCGGGCGTAGCGCGATCAGTCGGCTCTGTCAGGCAGCTGGTCGGCCCTGCCGCTGCCGCGTCTGGCGTGCAACCCGCCGGGTCTCGCCCGCCCGCCCGATCTGCGCGGTATTGATTACTGCTCCCTTTCGCCAGATCCTATTACCGTCCTTGGCCTATATGTTTTTTAAAAGATCGTTAGACAATCTGCGCATTATGTTACCACTGATGCATCACACGCTACCAGTGTGGGATCGATTTATCCTCTTCATCATTAATAATTATTGGCTTTGTTTCACGCCGATGCTCTTAACGGAGGAGAATCTCTGCCAGGATGATTCCCCCCCCCCCCCCACCGAGTCTGGGAAACACTTAACGATTCGCACACCCGCATTAGAAGGCATTACTTTCCGTCGCAAATCTGTTACTCAAACCGACTGCTGCGGGCTGTCTTACTACAGCCTGTGTTACGCACTGATAAGGATGCGCTCTGTCTCCCCGCATAGAGCTCTAGTGTGTTTATGCAGCCCTGCCCACCGTGTTCACGGGCATTGCAGCCAGGGAAAGTAATTGTTTATGTGGCATTAGCGAAAAGCCATTGTTTACTAGAGTGATAGACAGAAGTTGGCTGTGAATGCGCAAGATGTGCTGTCGTGTACCCGTCTGTGTCCACACGGCTGGTAAATGTCACGGAGCCTCCGTTTTCGGGGGCTGCTTATTTGAATGCCGGGTCTGTAAGCGGCCTGCAGTTTTCTGCTGTGCGATGTACAGAGTGGTAGGCTGTAGCCAGAATGGAAGGGCGTTGCCTTCACCGCATAGCAATAAAGACAGTCCAGGTCACACCAGCAATGCCGCAGGGTTAAAGTATTTTCTTTTACCAGCCACTGCCTGGCACTTTTATTTTTGTGCCCTTTTCAGAGCGTCAGTTAAACCTGGACTATACCCTGATGTATTTTGTTGTGACGCCTGCCCTGGAGTCCATACTCCCTGTTTTCAGGAGAAGCCCCTCCCCCTGCTTCTGGCTCTGAGGTTGTGGAAGTGTAATCAGCTAATGGGGGAATACACAGGAGCCCGGGGCGAGTCTTTGGTCTGTCTGAGGGCCCAGATCACGGGTAGGCAACCCTGGTCCTGTCGTGCTGGAGACGTTTCAGTTTTTTGTTCCAACTGAACCCCTAACTACATAACTAGATTCATTTTTAAGCTTAATGAACGCAGGTGACCGTGTTTCTGAAGGCACTCAGTGTTTCACCGTTCAGACTCTGAATATTCAGTTGCTCAGACTCCTAACAGCGGATCAGATTGTGTAGTCCAGATCGGATGGAACTAAAACCAGAAACGGTCTCCGGCACTCCAGGACCAGGGTTGCCTACCCCTGGCCCAGATCAACTCTGCACAGCGGGAGTTGTGGTCGGGCGGAGTTTGCCTTCGTCTTGGCGCGTACCCCACAGCCTGTGGATAACAGTGGAGGGGATGATGGCGATGGTCCTTTTGTTTTTCTGTGCTGTGCACTTGCTGCTTTGTTTACCACCTGCTACTTTGATGTTGCAACAACACGATCGCCTGGAACAACAGGATCGCCTGGAACAACACGATCGGCACCTGGAACCTGTTGTCTTCAGTGTGTATTTCGGCGTGTAGCTGTCCCGTGTTTGTGCGTGGCGCCTGATCCTCTTATGGCTCCCATAAGTACCTTCCTTTGATGTGCGCGCTTGGCAGTAATTCACGCGGACGAAGCACCGCACCTGCCTGGGCTTCAGCAGCTCCCTCCGTCTCGTTCACTCACAAAGCAGGGCGCCACTCCACTTCATCGCTTTCCCCATCAGCTCATTTTAATGCACCACGACACAAAGAGAACCAGAGATGGGATGCTGCTAGAGAAAGGTGGCGACAAGAGAAAGAAATACAATGGTTCGTGTGGTATCGGCTTTATGTATATACGCTTTATGTATATGCTAAAATATTTTTGTGAGGGGTGGGGGGAGGGGAGAAAACACAAAAGGAAAAGATGTACACGGTACACATTCAGTAGTACGCACAGGTGCATATAAAAAAAAATATGTATGCATGTGGAGAAAAGAAATACCGCTCCTGCACGCTGATTCAATGGTCCCAGCGATTTATTATCAAACCCAATGACGATCTGACCCACGTGGTCTTATCAGGGCGTGATGAAGAAACCTGGATTGTGGGGGGAAACCATGTGCCTTCAGAGAGAGGTTGGAAAATGTAGGTGTGCGCCACAGGGAGAGAGAACGATGTACGGAGAGCGTCTAAACAGGTAAGAATTGGAAAGTGTCAGTCGCCCATTATTCGACTCGGCACAAGTCAGGAAGGAGGAAAGCTGAATGGCCGGAGTAATAACTAGTATCAGTCTACAAACAATGAGGGCCTGTCACAGCCAGGGGTCACACCGCCATAGAGCACACGGTAGTCCCAGAGAGGACACTGAGGGGCAGCAGAAGGAGATCGTTACATTCAGATTGCATTGATCTGTGATGGACAATCAAAGGATGACATCCTTTTATATATTCTTTTATTTTTATTTTTATTTTTTTCAGATTTTTTCCAGTTTTTCTACCAATTTAGTGGCCAGTTATACCCTCCATCTATTTTGATTCGCAAAAATTGCGAACTCGCCGCCCGTCTCTATGGGGCAAGCTAATTCCCTGAGGCCGGCGATGATCCGCCTCCTCCGAGACGGAACTCGCCGCCTACTCTCTGGAGACACCCTCCCTGGCTCACCCTCCCCCCCTCCCACCGGGGCAGACAGCCAAACGCCGCCCCCAATCGGGGCTCTCGGCCAGGGCCGGTCTCGCACAGTCGGGTTTCGAACCACGGATATGACAGGCAGCTTGCACTCGCTTCGCACACACAGCGAGGTACTTTAGAAAGGATGCCATTTTTACTCTGACAGATTCAAGAGAAGAACTTGAAGGAGAATCAGAATCTGAGCAATGTTTTTAGACCTTGGAAAAAGGCACTCGTTAAAATCCACATGCTGGCCTTGAGAAAGAAGGGGTATTTCAGTATTTGAAGAGGCGTAAATTCTGAAGCCTTGTTCACCATTGTTTGCATCAGTGCCGATGCCTCTCGATGCTGTCACTCTTGACGGGTGTTTTTACATTTTGGTCTTGAAAGATTTTCTTTATATTTGCTGACCATGAGCCCATCCCATCACCACAACATCCACCGTTATTTTAAAGAGGGTTCAGACGAGATTTCGCCATTCCTCACTCTACAGTTCACTAGCTGAACCGTACAACCTGACCAATCAGAGGAGTCGCTATTGCGTGATGAGGTGGGCGAACTCCTTGGGCGATGCTATAGCAAATTATGCCCTGCCCCGCAGGACTCCTGGCCACAGTTAACATTGGTACGGGCATGATTCCATTCTGGACCTTGGGCCAGAACCAGTGCTTTAGTCCCCCATTATCTGACTGAAGAATGGCAAGAGAGCCCAAGCTTAAGTTGTGTAAGTCAGACGTTCCTGCTCTGGGTGGAGAGCTGGAGACCGCTGCAGAAAGGCAGACTGTTGGAGAGGATAGAGATGTGCAAGCACAGGTGGATTATGGGATGTTGCTGAACAATGAGGAGCTGCACAGCTGCCAGGTGTGACCCACATAGCACAGAACCTCAGAGAGGTGAGCTGAGGTCCATAAGACACACCGTGCAAGCTGGGGAGGATGAGGTAAATATAGCCTGCGAGCAGCCAATCAGTGCAAAGTGTCCAGGGAAGTGCCAACAAAGAGATGGACTGACAAGGCAGAGAAGAACTCCAGACATCTCTGGGCAGGAAGAAAGGTGAAGGATATGCGGTACGGTCGGATTCTAGAAGCCAACGCACCTCATTGTTCAGAAACGAAAAGAATACGATTTAAGAAAGAAAAAAAATCCAATATCTCCATCCGTGTTCCGTTCAGTGAGTGATGGGTGCGATTGTGTGTTTATCATAAGAGATGACCTTCAGAATTCTGTCAATACGGAGTGAGTCAGACGGCACTGAGGGAAAAACAACCCATTTGGAATGAATCTCCGCTGATGGAGCTGGATCAAGGGGTGATTGAACGGCTTTGTTAGCACAGTCAGTCGACTCATTATCTTCAGGGCTTGTGGTAACCCATTCTCGCTTCCAGCACTGTCTAATTCCTTATTTTTTGCATGTTTTCTTGACAGCTACAATAATGTGATGGTACATTTATTAATGGTTCAAAATAGATTAGGCAGAGGCATAAAGGATGAGAAGAATTGCAACGTGACAAAACCAAAGGAATTAATGGCAAATTTAATTCTGAACGGAAGGAAAGGAATTCATTCAGTCTTCCGTAAATTATACAGAAAGGAGTTCAATTTTCACTGAGTGAATGCTTCAAAATAAAAGGCCCTTAAGAACACTGGTTCAATTCATTTTTCTCTCAGTTTGAACCTTCCCTGAACCTTCCTGAGACAAAACAAAAATGTGTGTGCTTGTAAAGATGTGGAAGCTTGGTAGCTGGAATGAACAGCACACTGAGGACCAGATTTACTAAGGAAATAGTCACAGCACAACAGCATGTCGCTATGTTGTGGCTATTTTGCGGTCGCAGATACTGACACATTAACGTCATTAACTTACTACGACTGGTTCTAATTACGCAATCAATAGAAACGCAAGAAATGAAACTCAATTTGCGGTAGGAGAGACCCATGAAAACCAGGCACAACTAGCGAGGGAACCACAAGAAAAATAACTTCAATTTATAGTTCAGGAAATGGAGGTAACAGGTCAACAAGGTACAATCACAAAAAACGTGACATTTGTGACATCACAAAAAAATGTTCATTAGGCATAACAGAACAAACAGTAGATGATTTGAAAAAGAAAAATGAAAAGACACAGGCCGGTGGTCCAACCAAGGAAAGACATGGCTGAACTTGTGATGGGAGAAGGCCACAGAGTGTCTGAAGGTAAAACTGTATTCATGATTAATTCTATACCCTACTGACCGCATACGCACAATAAGATCATTGTTCAAATTCAGAACTGCCTTTTTATACTGACTGATGACATGTTGGTCAATACAAATCCTGCATCCTTTCAATAAAACAAATATATGAAAAACATATTATATAAATGAGAAGTTCTAGTAAAAAATACATATGCTATATTGGATGTATATTTACAATTCTGAAACGATAGAATGGCCTTACCAAACAGCCAGGTTTCTCTGTAGTCCCTCCCTGTTGCTTATTTGTCTGTAGATACAGCTATTCCTGAAAATAAAGCTGTCGTGATATGAGCTGGGTTACTTTGAAACGACATTTGCGATTATTTGTTTTTCCATCACAGGGACAGAGTGAATAGCACCTTGGAGAGAGCAATAAAAACCCGGGGAGTGCAAAATGCCTGCAACCCAAGCAACTGCTTTTAAAAGATCAGCACACAAGAAATGTAAGGCTGAGAGCAACTTTATCATATCTGGCAGGGAATTTTAATCTTTGGGTGAATGGCTCAAGTTCCTCCGTTATATCCTCCAGTAGTGCGATTAATGTGTGGTTGTGTAACCTGAACCGCTTCACTGTTTGCTATTCAGCTAATCGAAAGAGGATTTTTCTTGTACAAAAGACCCTCGCCTGTCTTCTTCTGTTTTGCCTCCGTGTCTTCTCCTGGCTCTGATGACTGCTGCCATGTTGGGGAGAGAGAACTTCTCATTGGCGTACCTTTTATTGAACGTGAGCTAGGCTATATCAGCGCTCAGAAAAATACTGCCTGCTTTCAGGGGTTCTGTGTGGCTCAGTAGGTAGAGCACAGCGTTGGCAACGCTTAGGTTGTGGGTTCAATCCCCACTGGGACCACATATACTGAAAATGTATGCATTCACTACTGTAAGTTGCTTTGGATAAAAGCGTCTGCTAAATGGCGTATATATATATATATATATTATTAAAATTCCCACGCAAAGAGGAGAGTCACAATGAATGCATGCTTTAGTAAATCAGACGGAACACTTAATCGGCCAGATTTATAAAATCTCAACCCTGTTTTAGCGCATTCACCCCATATGCATGAAAGATTTAACTATGCATCTAAAGAAAAGGTGCAGAGTGACGTAACCCCCGCAAATGACATCCTAATGGCTATTTGACCCATTGCGACCGTTTAGTGAATCTTACGTAGTCATTGCGACCTTATAGTGTCAGCTTTCGAGTTTAAAAAGCAGTTGCAATCCTTTATTGAATCTGGCCCTGAGTGTGAATGTGTCAAGGCTATGATGTCACAAACCTAATATTCTTTCTTTCCCAATGACGAATAACTAACCAGGAGGAAAATGCAATGGCTTCACCACTATATTTGAATACGTGTGTGTTGAAGCTGGGCCGAAATGGATGGTCATGCGGTTTGTATTTGCAGCGCGTGGAGATTTGTTTAGCCGCATCCGTACAGGACCACTGGCTGTCAATTTCAGAAGATCTGCTCATTTATTTTGAGTTGAAAAGCCTGCAGGATTACAGGGGCACACAGATATTTCCTGTGCTCTGTATCAGCCAGGCCAAAGATGTTGCAGTCCCCACTGTATGGATGAGGTAATCCGGTTAGACCGTACCGGAAAGCCCTCACCGATTAGAGGGGGAGGATTGAATCGACTCCCCAGCTCACCTGCCTCTCAATCTCTTACCCGGCAACAGCAAATCACTGGACATTCATTAACCCCACCCCCCCCGTTTTCAGTTTCCCCTTGATTGATAAACCGGTGCCGTTAATCTCCGAAAGGCTTGTTTTTTTTACCTTGTCCACTTGCATGTTTCTCCTGGTTGGTGTAATCTGGGCTCCAACAGAAACTCGCCCACTCTCTGCAGCAGGAAACATTTTCAGTGCGCACCATTTTCAGTTCCTCCAACTTGGAATCAGAATACCAAGATTTCGAACCTGTTGCACCAGTCTTTCCACCCAGTATGGTGCAAGAGTTTGGCCAGCAGACAGTCCCAGTCTCTGTCTCCACAGTGCCTCTCGACCTGCATACTTGTCTGTGCCAAGTCAGAGAGTCGTCGGGTCAGGGTTTTAATTTCTTTTACAAATAGCAGTTCGAACATGCAATGGCAAAAATAAATGCTTCGTCCTTCTACTGTATTTTCTCCACGCCAAAAACTGCTTCATTGCACATGTCTGTAGGACGGCCACTTAATTGCATAGAACTTATGTCCCTTCCTCAAAAGATCTATTCTGGCCCCTCACCTCCCAGCCAAGAGTCTTCCCACTGACCAATGTCCTCTGTGGTCCACGTGGTAGCTGCATGTCAGGGAGGCTGGTTATTCCCCTGCTCGCAGGCCAAGTGAATTAATTCATTATCCTATTTTGGGGAAGGGCTGGAGCAGTGTAATTGGGTGAGTTCTCTAAACTCCTCTCTTGATGGCAGGGGCCTGTGTCCCTGCCCGACCTACTACACTCCACGGAAAGAGGAGGCCGATGTCTTGGTCTCTTGTCCGAGTCTGTGTGTGCAGCTGGGGAGGCTCTCTCCCCGCAGCTCGTGGCAGCAGCTCTCCCCCTCCGTAACTGGGATCCACGGTCACCCCTTTCTGCTGTTCACCCCCACGCGATCGCAGAGCGAGGCTCTGTAGCTGGCCGGGAACGTGGCTGAGGAAGCTGCCGTTTGTTTCTCTCGCACAAAGAGCAGGGGTCTTTAGGAAGGAAGGGCAGAGCAGGCCACGCTCCGCGGGCTGTGTCCGATACTCCCGTTTCGACTCTCTCCGCGCTTTTGTCAGAAACGTGCCGTTTGTGAGGGGCCGGCCTGCCCAGCCGACCGCACAACAGTGGCACTGAAAGCGAGGCCGAGGGCCGTGCCTGAGGCGAAGGTCTCAGCCTCTCTGGTTTGCGCCCTGTTTGGTTTCGCCCCGACAATTAAAAAAATAAAATAAATAATTTATACAGACGTGGGAAGATGAGCTGCCCTGTCTGTCGAGAGAGGCTTTTCTGATCGTGGCTGCATTCCTCTGAAGCATTCAACCCCGCGCAGTCACATGCAGCAGCGCGCTAAATGAGAGTAATGAACAAACGCTACAGCGATCAGCATGAGAACTGCACTGGAAATAACCTTTGCGAAGTTGTCTTCTGTTCCCACTTCTTCTGTTCCGTCTCCTGTTTATACTGCAGCAGTTCCAGTTTTACTAGAAAAAAGTAGCCCTCTACTCATTCAGCTAGGATGATTGTGGCTGATGGCATCCCCCCATTTGGGGAGCACAGATAAGAGGTAGTTCTGTCCTAGTCGGTTTTAGGAATTACCAGTCAGGACAGTGCTGCGTTTCTGAGGCGTGTGGAGGATCACAACTGTGACGACCTGTTTAACACTCACTCACACAGTAGCCCTCTTCAGCCGCCCAAAGGCAGATTAATGGCCAAGAGCAAGGACAAAGGAAACGGAGCAGCGGCCATTACAGACGTCTGAAATCAGAGCTTACCTTCAAAGCAACTCGCCAGTGCAATCACTATCTGCACACACACGCACACACACACAGTGGGACAGCAATGATTTCAAAATGGGACGCTTTGACTTTGTTGCTGGCGAGTGATTAGGGGGGGCGGCGCATTAAAGATTGTTGCTAATGCCCTCCACCATTTTCCTCGCCGATTCCAATTACAGCGTCCTCGCTGCCCATGGCTGGGCCGTGGGGATGTTTCCAGAGATAACTCCCTCCCAGCCCGGTGCACTGAGAGCGTAAACCGGCAAACCAAAAAGTGGTTTTGGGCACCCACGGCGCTCTCTCCTCTTGCCAAACCCACTCAGCATTTTCTTATCTGTGTCACTGTGTCCCCGCGTAGCCAATCTCGCCGTAACTCTGCTCTCCTCGCCTGCACTCCCGGCGGTGACGCTGCGACCGGCCCGTGACTGCGCAGCGGCTGATAATAGCCTCACTGCACTACTGTCCCAATCCAAACCTGCTGGGCCCCAGCAGCGGATCAATGAGTCGGGGAGAATGGGCAGTGAGAGCAGGGCTTAAACGTCTTCACTACATTTACATTTGACATTACATTTTAGGCATTTAGCAGACGCTCTTATCCAGAGCGACTTACACAGTTTACGTTTCTTTACATACAATCCATTTATACAGCTGGATATTTTACTGAAGCAATTCAGGTTAAGTACCTTGCTCAAGGGTACAATGGCAGTACCCCCACCTGGGAATTGAACCTGAGTTACAAGCCCAGCTCCCTAACCATTACACTACGCTGCCACTACCGCTGGTGTTACTTGTCAAAATGTTTTTTAACGTACGCCAAGTCCGGCGGTTTCTCATTTTGTCAAAGCATCATGTGTTACTCCATTTCGGTGTTACGCAGTAGCGGTTGGGGGCAAGGTTAAGCACACTTCAGTGTGAGGCAGCGCAGAAGAGACTCTGCACTCATTTGTGCGTGGCTGTGTTACAGTCCAAGTGCCCTGGGCCCTGTGTGACCATGCATGTTTTACCCATTTTCCACTGCAGAGCTGGAGCTGACGCTGGCTGAGCAGCATGATTGCTTTTTCCATCGCGTGTCCGTGTGTCTCCCGAGCTGCCGCTCTGCTTATGTCTGTCATTTTATCTCTGTCGCTGGGGAGGGTTTTCCTCCCATGTTAAATAAATGGGGGGGATTTAAAGAAATTGGTTCGATTAAATACTTTTTATTTTTTTAAATTTTTTTTTAAGTGACACAATGTAACTATTATGAGCTGTTGCAACGCCTTGGCTGTGGCTCACTGCCAGGAACGTGTGAATTGCTCGCTGCTCAAGGCTGTGGACATTTTTGTCAGAGGACGATGAATTACCCGATTCTGCTGTACGAGATATTTAACCCCACAAGCCAGTGATCCATCTCGCTAGCTAGCTAACACTCAGCCATCCAGATGGCAAAACTTTGCTGGCTGATCCAGCTTTGAGTCACTTAATACATCAGCAGGCAATGGCAGTCACGTACACGCACTCAAACTGACCTGGAATGTGAAAATGCACCGGAGAGCTCATATTTGTACTTCACGTCCAGGAATAATGAAATAAGAGTGCGAGATGTGCCTGATTTATCCTGCGCCGAAATTCCAGCCCTGGTGCGTGCGTGCGTGCGTGCGTGTGTGCGTGCACACGCTGGACACTCGGGGTCTTGTCTGAGTCTGCTTCAGCCTTTTCATCTCAAAAACACCCTTTCATCTACTCTTCCTTTTCATATTTATTCCTGAACCCATATCCCGTTTGCCTGCCACCGATTCATTGTTTTTGTTGGAGTGGAGTTGGCCGTCCCGGATTTACACGACACTGAGCCGTTACTCGAGCTAATTGTAGCACTTCACCGGCTCGTTAACGGGTTTGAGGCTAAACGCGCGCGCGCGCTCGTGATTGCCGCCGCCGCAGATTTTGTCCTGCGTTATCGACCGCGGCGATGCGATTCACTGCACCGGACTCAGAGCGAAACCCTCCTGGGCCTTGATGCACACCGGCTCGTTCTAAATGAAAGTGCTGCTCTTCCAGTGCTTTCTACATTGCTCATTGCAGGCGGGAATTGCGTGTTCGATCTGCCCCGGGCTTTAGAGCAATAATCGTGCAGCCGAACACAAACCGTCCATCTTCAGATTGAGGGTTCCAAGTGTTGAAGAATGAAGGGACGCTCAAAAAGCGCTGATATGATTGCCGTTTTTACAGCGGGCCTAAGCTGTTACACGGAGCGTGTCTCTGCACGCTTGGATATCCAGACCTCCCGCGCGCTATTTTCTAATCAAATATTTACACCCTTCCTCGCCGTGCTGTGACAAGGACGTGAAGGCTGCGTATTAACATCAGGAGAAAGTCAGTCCATTAAATATTTCCATGACTAATTTATGGCTCTGCTTCGCCTGTCTCTCTGTGTTGGGAGTACGAGAGCAGCAGCCTTCAGATCGCTCGATTTTCTGAGGTGCCAAAAAAAGACAGCAAAAAAAGAAAAGAAAAAACCTGCTTTAAATTTAGAGACGTGTTTCCCTCTTCGGTGTAACAGCCAATTTATTTTCCGCTCCGTTCCCCCGGGGGATAAATGTTTTGCATGTCGATTCAGTCATACATTTCTTATAAGCGCCGTAAGGATGGCCGCCATTATCGCCATTGGGATCCCGATCTTTCATTATCTGCCTGCTGAATGGCCTTGCTCTTCCTGTCCTGATGCAGTGCCCTGTAGCGTTTGTGTGCGTGCGTGCGTGTGTGTGTGTATGAGGGGATGATGTGCCCTCCCATCACGCCCTAATGCGGTCTTTAAATCAAACGTGTAAGCAAAGCGTTCCGCCTAGCACACGGTAACCCTAGGGCCATTCTCCACCTAGGCCAGTGTTTCTCAAATAGTGGGGCGCGCCCCCCTGGGGGGGCGCGGTGCGATGCCAGGGGGGGCGCGTGTGACCAGAGGCGTAGCGTGGGGGGTGCAAGAGGGGCGCAAAATTCGGACTCACCCCTCGGACTCACCCCCGTCCGCGAAATAAACGAACTGTTCTCAGCTTTTTTCGTAGCACCCCGGTCCGCGAAATAAACGAACTGGTCTCAGCTTTTCCGCGTAGCACCCCCGGTCCGCGAAATACATAAACAGTTCTCAGCTTTTTTCGTAGCACCCCGGTCCGCGAAATAATTTCTTCTTCCTAGGGGGCGTAACAGAAAATAATTGAGAAGCACTGACCTAGGCCCAGGGGAGCAACGACCTAATGGTGTTCCTGCACTCTCCGTAAACACAGACATTCCCCTTTGTTCCACATTCGAGAGCCCCCGCTTCAGGAGTCTGGTGTCACGGCGGGCGGGCCAGCGTTGTTCTCTGATGAGAGGTGTGAAGGGCCCGCCGGGGGCCCGGTGCTGCTCGTCGCCGCGTTCGCTCTTTTGTCCTCCGGAACGATACTTCCGTCAGTTAAGTACCCTGGCTAAGCAGTGACATCATAAAATGTTGACTACGATGAATAGCGCCAGGACGTACAGTAACGGCCATCTGTATTCGTGGGGCTCGAGATGCGTAAATCGGACGTTGCGGTGGGGAGGAAGGGAGCACACGGGCTCTGTGTGGACCTCACTCCCAGTCACTCCCAGGCCTCCCGCCTCCTCCAGCCTCCACCCTCTGCTGAGCCGGGGAAGGCCAGGAGGAGCCCCGCTCGCAGCAGGACAGGACAGGACAGGACAGGACAGACCAGACCAGACCAGACCACGCCACGCCACGCGTAGCAAGTGGCTTACCTCGTCAGGTGATGGATTAAGCGGTGGTAGCGGAAGCATCTGTTATTTTCATTAGCATCTCATCATTGTTCCCTGGTCTCCTCCAGCGTTGTCTGATCCGCCAGCCCAGAGAGGAGGGGGGGTGGGCGGACAGTAAATCTCTCCTCTGCGGTTAAGTACCCCGGCTAAGCAGCGACATAAAACGTTGACTACGTCGACCGCGATGAATAGCGCCAGGACGTACAGTAACGGTCATCTATATTCATGAGGCTGGAGATGCGTAAATCAGACGTTTGCGCGTTCGCTAAAAATACACCGCGCTCCTTTCTCCCTCCCCTAGCATGCGGGCGTTCTCTTTCAAGTGGCCTTGTTAACGGTCGGGGGGGCCGCAGTTATTTTTACGAGCACATGCTACAGTCACGAGCTGGTCAGAACGCTGAAGGAATCCCATTTTAAAGAGAGGGCAGCCGGCCGTCCTGCAAGCAGAGACTGGTTATAGGCCGACGGAACATTTTTCCGTTCACGGCGTCTGACCCGTAGCCTTTAGCTGCAGGGTGAGGAATCACACAGGGCCGGGGGCCCGGGACACGACCGTGGGGGATGGAGGCCTGGCTGCTTTCGCGGCTGCCTTGTGGCCAGACCCATCCTGTCCGGGGTGACCCCCGTATGGAGACGCCCCACTCAGGACGGCCCTTCACGGGCTGGTCGTGTAACCAGGCGACCCGCGTCTCTGCGGCCCCCGCTCCTCACCCGAACCCCTGTGCCTTCAGCTGGCGGTGGGACTGTATCAGGCCGTACCGGCCGCTGCCCGGCTGGGCCCCCGAGCGTGCTTTGAAGGCGCGTTCGGCTGAGCTGCCAAAGAATGGGGCAAACGCGTCCCTTCTGCTGAGCAGAGCGAAAACGCTGGCCTTGACAAAACTCTCAGCTACCGAGGCTGACAACCGCTTTAATTAACCTCTCCTAATAAAGTACAGGAGTAGGACAGAGCGGAGCAGGTTTTCTTAATTAAACCCCCGTGTCGGGGAGTAGTGGAAAGCGGAACGCCTGGGGTCTCTCTCTCTCTCTCTCTCGCTCTCTCTCTCTCGCACGCTCTCTCTCTCTGTGTGTAATTTCACACAAAATGTCAATGATTGTTCAGTGTCTTTTTTCTAAATTCTTGTATACCCCCTCCTTCACACCAAGACCACATCATTAAGCTGCTTCCCTGAGGGTGTGGTGGAGCTGCAGACAAACAAGTGTCCCTCTGGCTGTGCGCTGACACGGCCTCTCTGTCACATCAGAGCCCCCTCCCCCGCACAGTAACGTGTCAGAGGTGTGTTTGTTTATTATTCATTCCCCTGTTTAATTCTTCACGGGTGCCTCGCGGTAAACGGAGCGCTCTGCGCGGCCCGGCCGCTGACGGAGAGGCAGGGGGCCGATCCGAAGGGAGGTGGGAGGAGTCCCGCTGCCAGCGTGCGCTCGCTGTACCCCCCCTGCACTCCCGTCCTCCCATGTGAGACCCAGGAACAAAGCAGAACTCCCTCCCCCCCCACCCCATCTGCCTCGAGATTACCGGGGTGAGAAACCCGTAGGACCGCCCTGTGTGGGAACGGGAAAGGCAGCCGAGAGAAAGACACCGGGCTCAGGTGCGCTGGGAGATGTTTAATTTGGCACTTTTTCCCCATGTAGGTGTTGTAGCTGTAGATCAAATAAAAATTAATGAACCCAAAAGCGGATCAATTGAAAGGGAGAGACTAGACTGGCAGGAATGCTGTAAAGCATACAGTAGCGGGTGTTCAAATATGGGCGCTAAATAATTAATCAGCTTGGTCCCTCATCAGTGGATTCATGATTAATTCATTGTAATGTAATAAGAAAGCACTGGCCACAGTGGGAAAGGTGTGTGTGTGTGTGTGTGTGTGTGTGTGTGTGTGTGTGTGTGTGTGTGTGTGTGTGTGTGTGCGTGTGAATCTGTGTGTGTGTGCGTGTGTGTGTGTGTGTGTGTAAGTGAATGCGTGTGTCTGAGTGAGTGAGAGTGTGTATGCGCACTCGTCTGTGTGTGTGTGTGTGTGTGAGAGCATATGTGGCACACTGTGTATGCACACTCGTGTGTGTGTGTGTGTGTGTGTGAGAGCATATGTGTGAGTGAGTGAGTAAGTGAGCGAGCGAGCGAGCGTGTGTGTGAGCAAATGTGCGTGTGTGAGTCTGTGCGTGCGTCCGTCCGTATGTGAGTGCGTGAGTGAGTGTGTGTGTGTGTGTGTGTGCGTGTGTGTATGTGTGAGAGAGAGGATGGGAGGGTAGGATAACCGGTTCCCTGTTATGTGACTGGGCCCTGATGAAAGTAAAAGGAGGAGGGAAGGTGACGAATAACACAGCGAGAGGAGGGGCCCGCTCACTCTCCCATTCATTTCATGTAAGTGCATTACTGCCTTACTCGCGCCTGATTGGCCAGCGAGCCGCGGAGCTCTGCCGACAGGCGAAAGGGAGAGCAGCACTCCACCGCCAGCTTCAGAGGCAGAGGACAGGGGACAGAGGCATGTGAGGGAAAGCAGAAAGAGAAAGGGAGAGAGAACGAGAAAGAGCAGCATCCAAAACGCCAGCTGCTCTCACAGTGTACCTGCTATGGCTGGCTGCTCTGGGAGCCCAGTGGCGAGATAAGAGAAGAGAAGAGAGGAGAGGAGAGGAGAGGAGGGAAGAAGCGCGACGCCTTCTCTGCTGCATCCTGGGCGGCTCCGCGTTCACAGCATGTCCGCGCATCGCGGGAAGGAGCGGGAGGACCGCGGCTGAGCGCCACTCGTTCCCCTGGCTCCTCTTTGTGCCTCCAGATCACAGGTCTCTCGCTCACAAGCGCGCCTTTGTGCCAACGGCCGTGAGAGGAGAGGAGAGGAGAGGAGAGGAAGGGAGGAAGTGATGGTGTGAATGTGACAGCAGCTCCTCTCAGCACCTGTTAGGAAGCGCAGGGACCTGCCAGCGCAGCCCGCAGCCGCCCGCCTCTCGCCTCTCGCTGGAGGGCTGGAATCCCGCCGCGCTGGTCTAGCGGGGCCGTTGCTCTTCACGCCCTCCCTCCCGTGAGCCGCCGCTCTTGTTCTTTGTATTTTTGTCGCGTTTCACTTCTATTTTCTTGGACAGCCACCCGCGATTTCCGAAAATCCTACAGGAAAAAGAAATCCGGCGACCGTGTAGACAACCGGCCCCCTCTCTGCCCTCTCGGAGGGGCTTTTTGGCCCGCGATTCCCTGTGGGACGCGAACGTGCGCGCGCTCAGAGAAAACACGCAGCGCATGCCAGCTCCCGCAGTTGTGTTACTTTGGAGAAAAGTGTCCGGATGGACTGCCGATCACCAGACCACATTCAGGAAGGGGTCATGTGACCGCGCGCAGAAAGCGCTTCACTCTCCAAGAGAGAAAATAAGAACGAGAACTCCCCCCCCCCCCGTCCAAGCTGTTGTCTTATTTTCAAATAAGGCAAAATCTCAGTCGTCATTTTCTTTTGTGAATTGGTGAGGAATTATGCCGTGGATGGAGTTTCCGTAGAAACGTTACCCGCAGGAACTGGCCGCTCGTCTGTGAGTAAGTTTGGGGAAAGGAGGAGTGAGCCTTGGGAGTGGTGCCATACTGAGCGCGCTCGGTGCGTGTGGGAGGGGGTTGCCTCTGCTCACTGTGGATGAATGGGAGAAGTGCTGAGTGGGCCGAGCTCCGGAACACACGTGCTGCTGTCGCTCGACGCTGAGGACGGAGGGAGGGAGGGAGGGAAAGAGAGAGAGGGAGAGGGAGAGGGAGAGAGGGAGGGAGACGCTCAGTAAAGCTCTCGCAGGCACAAGAAGAGAAGGCGGGAGCAGGGGCCTCTTCAAGTAGCAGCCATTTTCACTTTGGGGGTTTTTGTTTCTGTGAGCCAAGGGACACAAAGCAGCGGGGGCCACATTTGCGCCGCGTGTGGAATGTGGTGAGGCCCCACGCCGCCGGGGCTGAAGAGCAGGAGAAGGCGTTCGGTGGGATTCCGAGAGAAGCATCCCCTTAAGACACGGCTGCGTGGTGGGGGGTCGCGCAGTGCGCCTCTGGAGCAGGAAGGCAATCTCGGAACACACGAAGCAAAACAACAGAGAAGCCATTCATCTCTGCAGGGGGGTTAATTAAAAAGGAGGAAAAAAAAGGAAAGAAGAAGAAGAAAAAAGGATATTCGTCCCAGTTTTCTGACACGTTTTTCACCCAAGTGCGTCGATGCACAGAAATGAACTTGGCCCCAAATCGCGAGGACCCGGACGAGAACAGGTGCCGCTGAAGTGACCCGTCTTCTGCCTCTCCGCTGAACTGAAAGAGCCGGCGCCGATTCGGGGGCGCCGCAGCGATCGGCTCGTCGAAAGGCTGACGGAGAGCCTAGGGCCCGCAAACCCCTTGGAGCTGCTCCAGTGTTTCCCCCCCTCTCTTCATGGCACCCGGTGCCCCCCCGGAGCCCCCTCGCTGGTCCAGCTGACGAGTGTCTGCCTGCAGAGGCCCGAGCTGCGTGGTTACCCTCTCGGGGCAGAAGTGAAGCTCCGCTAGGACAGCATGGACGACTCCAGCATCCTGAGACGCAGGGGCCTCCAGGTAAGGGTGTTCCCTCACGGACACGGGCCACGGGAGGAGTCCCCCCGCCGTCCTCCAGGAGAGGCAGGCCGCACACGCTGGCACCGAGCCACGGCGCAAAGGAAGAACCTTTGTTCTTTTTAGACAGCTGTTTATATTAAGGGGGCACGTGTCTCGTTTTCACAGTTCCTCCACTTTCCGTAAGCTTCTTACGGCGGTAATTACTCGCTTCCCTTCACTGCGTGCGCGAGACGTCGCTTTCATCCGCCGCCCGCGCTCGTCGCAGCGTGGATTCGAGCCTTTCGGGTTCTCCGGTAGCGCGTGGGCGCTTGTGTTTGTCTGCCCCTAGTCAAAACCCTGACGAAACTGTAGCAGAACCCGAGGGGCCTCTAGTGTGTACGTGGTGAGTGGGGGGGGGGTCTGCTTCAGACACTTTGAACTGAAACTTTAGCTCTTTCTGAGCCCTTTTGTTCCACTGGGAGACTGTCAGGTTAGAAAGGAGAAGTACAGAGAGAAGAAGTGAGAGCGCTTTGTGGGCAGGCTCTGGTCAGATGTAGGCGTGATGGGGGGTTTGAGCTGAGCTGCATCCAGTGGGCTTGGCTGGACCAGACCTGCCCCCCCGTTCAGCGCGGTATCCAAGCGTAGATGAATTAATTAACGGAGATAGAGAACATACTGGCTATTTAGGCGGAAGGGCATAAATTCCTATTCCACGTGAATGTGCTGCTCGTCAAAGCACAGGCGGCTTTTGACCCTGGCGCCGAGGGGCCCTGTTTCTGAATGTGACCCCTGCTCGAGGCCTCTGTCACGCCCGCTCTCGTCCCCGTCTCCTGCTGGGCCGGGAAGGACTGTCTGATGCAATTAACAAGCAACCATCCTGTTGAGCAGCTTCATAAAAATACTGGGCCATTGTCACGCTCCCCCCCCCCCCAGCTAGTTCACTGCAAGAGCAGATTGAGCGAGTTTGTGGTATGTCTCCATGCTGCTGTAGGCAGAATCCATGAAAGCTGATGAAAAGCTGATGAAAGCCCTGATACTATGTTCGAGAATGTCTCACAAAGGTGGCTCACTATTTCCAGGATGGAGGAGCGCGCCGTAGTGTTGTCACAGAATATCTTATTACCCTGCTTGTATATATATGGTGTTGTATTGCTTTCAGCTGACGTCAGTCTTAAGCAAACATGACCCAAAAAGGGTGGCTTTTTGTCTCAGTAAAAGCCCTGTAAAACGATATTTGAGAAGATTTGCTAATATGATCTAATATGCCCCCAGGGTTTAAGTCACGAAATGAACAGGCCGTTTATAATGTATGGCTGGAGCACCGTGAACCCCAGTACAGGCGTACGCCGAGCATCATAGCGCTATTGTCACCGTGATGACAGTTGGTGTGAACGGATGAATGTAGCATCACTGTGATGACTTAAACAATCTGTTACTACCAATTAAGGTAGTAATGATCACCACCACCACCATCATCATCATCGGTTGGCGTGAATGGAGGGCAACGATGTACACGTGCGTGAAAACGACCTGGCGGGTCATAGCGGTTTCAACACTAACTTACACATACTGCTGTTGCATCCCATAAACGCAGATACTGTAATCGTCTGTCGCCTCTGTCTCTTTCATATTGCGCTCAGCTCCAGCATAATTCAGAAAGTAACAGATTTAGACTTTCAGTTAATTTCAGAAAACATAGCTTCGCATTTGAACGCAACACTGCAAGGCAGAAGAAGTTACAAAACGTCTGTGCTGTCTGCCATCGTTAGAGTAACAAATGTCAACCTCTGATGAATGTTCACTCGGTGAGTGCAATATGTTGACGTCATGATCGGCTGGTCGTGGTAAATACTGGTATTTTCACTGCTATGGTTGGTATGAAAGGGATAGAGAGAATGTGAATCCTGGTACAGAGAGAGAGAGAGAGAGAGAGAGAGAGAGAGAGAATGTGAACTCCAGTACAGACAGAATGTGAACCCCAGTACAGACAGAGTGTGAACCATCTGTGACTCTTAATGAGCTACTGTGACTAAAATTATGATGATATCCATCAGTTAGACTGCATAAAACATATGCAACAAGAATCCCTGGGTTTGTGTTAAATGCTGTTCGTTCACCGACGGGTTCCTTCTTTCTGTGCACGAACAAGACCGTTAAAAATTGGCAGATAATTTTAACGAGCTGCATTAATAAACGAATCATCGCGAATGTGATTATCCCACGCTTATCCCGCGATCTTGATCCCCGACCACCTGCCTCCGCCCGCAACAGCGCAAAAATGTCCGGCTCGTATAAAAGAGAGAGAGAGCGAACCCCAGTGTAGAGGGACTATGTGCGAATGGAGATGCCCAGTGCAGATGGACAGGGCGTGCATGAATGGGGATAATGATGCTGAGCCCAGCTGCTCTGTGTTGTGTCTGGCCACTGAACTGTACAGGGTTTTTGTTTCCATAAATCCTCTGGTGTGGCGTGTCGCCCGAGGCGTGGCGTCTGGCGGGGGGGAGCCAGCGCCTCCCCAACGGGCCTGAGAAGCCCCCCAGCTCTGCGGGCCTGGACCCCGGACCTGCGGGCGCTCGGGCTGCGGCGAGGACGGGGTTAACTGCGAAACGGCCGCCGGCCCTGCTGTGGTCCGCCGGGGCTCTGCTCCCCCGTCTGAACTGACTTACCCAGCGGCTGAAGGGGATTCGTCTCGGGGAAGAGAGGATCAGCAATCCCAACAAGGAGCGAACACTGGGGCCTGTGTCTTTGCGTCCTTTGTTGTTGTGGCCGCCCGGGACAGGGAGTCGCTGTGCTTGTGTAAGCCTCTTTCCTTGAGGTGCTGTGAACTAGCACAGCGCCTAAGTGGGTCATCTTATTCTCAAACGTTTCCTAACGCACAAGGTTGACGGGGTTGTCCGTTGCTCAGGGGTATTGGGGAGGGGGAGGGGGGGAGGGGGATATTTGCAGGGTCAGCACTGTGTCATGCTTCATAATGACTGAATAGGCTGTTTATGGGAGGTGGTAAAACGTGATGCTTGGTCTAAATGTGCTACTCCCCTAACGCCACTAATTGCTCTCTGGAGGAAAATGTGTTGGGGTGGAATTGTTGAGTTTTGGACAGGCCTAGCTCACTGAATATTATGAAAAAACTGAACTTAATATTGTGAGCAACATGAATACCAGTGTGTAACATTTGTCTAAACCCCCCCCCTCTCTAATCGTGAGAATCGTGAGGCTTTACCCCATACCGTAGCGCTGAGCTCTCAGCGAGGGGGCCCCATTCTCCCTCCCCCCCCCCACAGCGTGTGACTGACAGCGATGTTGTGTTCCACAGCTGGCAACATCAGGTCCCACTCTCTTGCCCCATAAAACCCAGCATTTCCCTCCCAGTCAAGCAATCATTCTTGATTTATGCCATCTGGTATTAAAAGGG
Organism: Aldrovandia affinis; assembly: GCA_029706075.1. NCBI lineage: Eukaryota > Metazoa > Chordata > Actinopteri > Notacanthiformes > Halosauridae > Aldrovandia > Aldrovandia affinis. Next base: position 93,762 of record JAINUG010000145.1, on the reverse strand, counting down.
AGTCGATTCTCGGCGGAAGCGATTTGCCCTCAGACAATAGCAGGCCTGTAAACGTCAGCAGCTGGAGAGACCGGGACGCTGCAGCGGTGCCGTTGTGTAATGCCTTCAGCGCCACAGATTACAGAGGCATCTGCCTGGACCCTGTTTTCTCCATTGAGTCATTTTGATTTGTTGTTACAGGTTGTTTAGGTTCCTTTGTGGACGCGAGTAAAAGTTCTGGCATTTTAATCCCTGACGCTAATGTTATCTTGGCCTTAGAGTAAATGCAATTGCGCGGGACAACTTTAAAATGGAAATCTGTGTCAGTGGCGAGTGTTTGTATATGAATAAATGCATAGTGTATGACAGGGTTACTCGATTCACGTTCCCCGTGGGCCGGGTGCTGCTGTTTTGCCACCCTCTCTTTACCTGGGAGTCAGGCGTGAAGGCACTCTGGCCAATCAGTCGCACTAATCGTTCAATGAACCACCCGAGAGAAGGGAAAATGTGGACCGAGTTTGGATTCGTGGGCCAGATTTAAGTAACCCTGGCATACGAAGTCAGTCCAGTTGTTGTCATTAGTTTGCCTTCCTTGTTTGCCAATGTGACCGCAAGCATCGTAAGTCGCTCTGGATAAGAGCGTCTGCCAAATGCTTCAAATGTAAATGTAAGTACCGTTTCCTGAAGTATTGTCCTGGCAACGTGAGCATGTCTCCCCCCCCCATTTTCCATTTTACTGCCTGTGCATGATGGAGTGCAGACAAGCCTTTGTTTACCCACCAATCAGTTCCTTTAATACCATTCAGGTCTCTCCCTCCATCCAAAGTAAATTACAGAAATGTAGGAACGTCTTCATTTCACTTAGGCTTTGCTTTTAAATTTTTTTCATTTTGTCTTTAGATGGCGGTTTGACGTCTAAGGGAGAATAGAAGTCGTCAGTACCAGGGCGCTATAATTCAGTTCCTGGCAGCTTTGAGCGCCCTGAGGCCTGCTCTGTCTGCCCACACACTCCAGACGGTTAAGAAAAAAAATCACAACGCTTTTTATTTCCCCCGCCTCTCGCCGTGGGAGACCGATCTTTCTCGCGGGTTAGTCTGGTAAATTGCCCTTTTGCTTGAGTGAGTTTGGATACAGGGCACAGGAGAGAGGCAAGACGGTACCTGTGGGGAGGATGGAATGAGAAAGAGAGGCATGCAGCTTGAGTCTGACCCCCCGAGGGCAGCAGTTTAGTCCCTAATGACCGCCTCTACTCGGGCTTTTAGTCACGCACAGCTGCGTGTTATTAACCACGCTCATGTTGAAGAATAACTCGCAACGTGTTAAACGCTGCCTTCCCGCATGTCGAACATTCGCTCGGAAAGGCAAGCTCAGCCAGCCGACACTTCACTCATAAACGCGTAGGAGAACAAAGAGTCCCGCCGTTAAGGCCCGCTCGGATCGTAAAGTCATCAGCCGACGAGATGGTTTTTGGAAGATTTGATCTTTACGAACAACCAGGTTTTAGAAGGCCTGCTGCCGGCGTTTCCGATTTTGAACATGTCAGGCTTTGAGCCGAGTTAAGGAAGTAACGTTCGCCAGCTAGCTGGAGTTTCATGTCGCTCTTCTGTGCATGCAGACTCTTTGTTATGGAAATAGCCAGTTGAGTGTTTAACCACCATTTCGATGTGGACTGCCTAGTGTTTAACTCTGACATTCTTAAGATTTAACAAAAAAATATATATAATAATTCAAAATCTGGCCAGGTTCAATTGCCCATTATTTTTGGCTACCATGACTAGAAGAAGAGATCTTAGTGGAGTTCCGGACACTTGTAGAATCTATCCCACGGCGCATTGAAATGTTCATTGTGTTGGCCTAACGCCCTATTAAGACATTTTTTGTTGGTGTTTCCTTTATTTGGGCAGTTACCTGTATAACAAATGTGAATGGCCTACATATGTCATATTGAAATGTTAATTTGGGCACCCTGTGTACTTTTTTAGGAAATAATTAGGCGCCTTGGTGATGTCCTGAAAATGATAGAGGCTGTTTCCTTTCGAGACACTTGACCCAAGTGGCGTGTTCAGCCTATGAAACATTAATGTTTCAAGTGAATATGCAAAAAAAACTTGGTTTTGCGCAAACTTCCATAATCTCTTCTACTGGCTCACAAACGGGGCCAAGGCTGAACAGGTCTAATTCAACGAGGAATGTTTAAAAAAGAAAAGAAAACCCCCAGTAATCTGCTTTTCTGTTGAAAGGATTAAAAGTGAATAAACGGGGCTGGCAGACGCGTCCAGGCCGCACTTCTGTTGTTGTTCTCTCGCCGGGGCGCCTCGTCGATCGGGAGGGGATGGCTTCTCATGTGCACCTCGACGAGAGCAGGGGGTGTCTGGCCTGCCGACGGTCAGTCAGCTGGATTAAATTGAGGCTGAGCGTCCTGAGCGTTTCCGTGGAGACGGCCTGCGAGCCCGGCCAGGTAAGACGCGCTGCACTTTTAATGACCAGAGTGCCGCTGAGGCGATTGTACAGATAACTTCCAAAAATAAAGGACACGCCAACATAAAGAGCGTTATATAGGCCGTTGGGTCACTGCAAGCCACCTTGGCATAGATTCTACAGGTGTGTGGAACTCACTTGGGAGGGATGCAACACCATTCTTCCACAAAAAATACCATCATTTAGTGTTTTGTTGATGGTGATGGAGAACACGGTCTCAGGCACTGCTCCAGAATCTCCAATAAGTGTTCAATAGGGTTGAGATCTTGTGACTGAAACAGCCATGGCATATGGTTTACATCGTTTTCATGCTCATCAAACCATTCCGTTACCTGTGGATGGGGGCATTGTCTTTCTGTAAGAGACCGCTCCCATCAGGATAGAAGTGCTACACCGTACGATGAAGGTGATCACTCAGAATGGCTTGGTAATTATTGCCATTTACATTGCCCTCTAAGGGGTTGAGTGGAACTAAACCATTCCAGGAAAACGCACCCCACACCATAACGGAGCCACCAGAACCCTTAATTTACCCTAGTGTCTCCTTTGCTCTGTCAGTTACCCGCAGGTTGGCCGAGGAACCCGAGCCGCTTCAGGTGCGGTTAGCTGTGAGGATCAAGTGTTGGTATCGTTCAGAGGAGACGTCGTTTCTCCAGAAAGTCGACCTCGCAGGAGTGTGGCTATAATACAGTTGAGCGCCTTGTCCAGCACCCGTGACTCATTACGTGCTCTCGCTGTGAGTTTGTGTTCTGGGGCTGTCTGGACGCGGACAGCGGTCGCTGTCGCACGCGATGCACTCAGGGCACAGACCACACGCGTTACCACCGGACCTCACACACACCAACATCCGCTGCTCGTCAAGAGCCAAAATGGAGCATGTTTTGTATCGCGAGCAACATTTCGGCTCCAGGGATGTTGCGTCACCTTGCTATCTGAGATTCCCATCTTAACTTGAGAGACGGGCTTTGTGTCGAAATAAATTGCACAATAACCCCCTGGTGAAATGTGCAACTTCAGCTATCTCTGCGTTCATGTGTTTTGTTTAGTATTTCAAAGCACTGCAGGGCTTTCGCATATTTCCCCTTGCGCTTGCATGTGTGTTGCTCTATTTATTTATTTATTTATTCAATTTTGTTGTTCCCGTTTTTGTAATCCTGCCCAATTTAGGCAGCGCGCACCATATGGTGGTGTACCAAACATTGGCGAGCGAGTGATACCAGGGGGCTTTGCTGTGCTCTGCTGTGCGAGTTTGTGTTTTAAGGAGGCAGCGCGCCATGTGCCTCCTCCGTCGGGGGGTGAGTTGCGGGACCTTTCCGTCCTCCCTCCTCTGCCTTAATCTCGGCACGCAGAGGCCCTCTCGTTCCTCCCAGCGCCTAGTGCTCCTTCAAACGGCAGGGCCCTCTTAACCCGCCGGCCTGAATCAAAGAGGCGCCTCCTTATCGGCGCTGTCATCAGCAGGGCCTGGTCTGGATCCTGGCCCAGGGCCCGGCGGAGGAGGAGGGGGTGCAGCGTTGGGCTCCGGTGCTGAATGGGTCCACCCAGAGAAAGAACAATAGCGCAAAGTCACTTCCTCCCAGCTGTCTGTCTGGCCCGTAATCCAGCACTCACGTTTTTTTGCTGAAACGTGCCGTGCTCCTTTTTCGGTCGGGGATTAAAGCGATTTTCCGGTCAGACGAGCGGCGATCACGTCGCCGCGTTTAAAGCGAAATTAACGTGGATGTTGTCCGTCCGACACAGTTGGAGTTGGAGGTGAGGTTTTTCTAACGTGGCTGTTTTGTCGACTAGGCTGTTTTGTCGACGTGTCTGCGCTGCGCTCGGTGAAGTCGGGGGGTGGTGTTGATTTGCAGTTTCTCTCGCTGCGGTCTGTATCACGCCGCTCGTCAGGAATCCGCGCTCTCTCCTGTGGCTCGGGTTCAATAGCACAGTGGAGAAGAGAAACCAGACCAGGATAATAACTCATTGCTGTCAAAGCTGCTAGACTGTAAACCAGAACAATAAATGATTCCCAGTTGTGTCGATGCTCATTATCGGTACTGAATCCAGCAGAAAGCTACGCAGAAGATTGCGGCTTACTCACGGACCCCTTTTACCTGATCTGACCCTTATGAATTTTTAAAGATGTTTGCCGCTCTTATTTTCAGAATGCAGAGATAATTAGTTTATCAACCCCCGGAGCATCGCATCGTCCGAACAGCTGCACATTTGTCCTGGGGATTGGTGGAGCCCGCCGGCGGACTCGGCCAATCGCGAGTCATTCCAACGGCCGCTGGAATGAGAAAAGGCGGCGGTGCCTTTGTGTGGCCGAGGGCGACATGTCTCCACGTGCGTTTCTCCTCCGGGCGTGTGACAGAAGTGGAGCGCCGCAGCTGTGAGCCAAATCCAACCTGAATGACCTCCGGAGTGAAACCTCTCTATTGACAGAGGATAGAATCTCTCTCCCTGAACAATGATGTTCCTGTGAGTGTGACTGAACCCCCTCCACTCCCATTTCTGTCCCCCTAGTTTGAACACCCCAGCTCTAATGCCCATCGGCAATTCACACCAGCCCATGCGCTGTCGGCCATGCGGGGTCCCTGCCATTGGTGTATTCTCTGCATGGCAGTGTAGTGTAATGGTTAGGGAACTTGGCTTAAGGTAACGCAAAGGTTGCAGGTTCGATTCCCTGGCGGGGCACTGTCGTTGTACCCTTGAGAGAATTGCTTCTGTAAATATCCAGCTGTATAAATGGGAGAAATGTAAACTGTGTAAGTCGCTCTGGGTAAGAGCGTCCGCTACGTGCCTGTACTCCCACTGTACTGTGTGTAGATGCCTCGGTGCTGTTGGTGTGGAGGGGGGGGGGGCGGGGACAGGGCGGTAACCACTGACCAGCAGGGAAACACTGAAGCTGTAGGGCAGGGTTACTCAAATGTGGCCCACCAATCCAAATGTGGTCCTGGTTTCCCTTTCAGGTGCCTAATTGATCAATTAGTGCAATAGATTGGCCAGCGTGTCCTCACACCTGACTCCCAGGTAAAGGAAGGGTGGGAAAACCGCAGTGCTCAGCCCACGAGGACCGTGATTTGAGCGACCTTGCTGTAGGGAGAGACCAGACGGGCTGCGAAAGGCTTGGGCGTGAGAGGTGGTGAACTTGGAGGCAGGTAAAGAGAGGACACGGGGCCCTGTGGGGATTTGAAACCGGAGCTACAGCACAATGGCTCACGGCTACGCCGGCTCCTCCTTTGTCCCGGGGCTGTGACTCAGACACGAATGGAATGAGAATATACTTTATTAGCCAGGTTACACAAGGTAATTGGAATTTGCCTTTTCGCATATCTCTCCTAGATAAACACACACGTAGACCACTATTCATATTGCATTCTGTTTTTAGAGAGGTCTGAGCGCAGGGTCAGCCATAGTATGGTTCAGTGCAGTTCAGCAGTGCCCCAGCAAGTGAACGAGCCTCCCTCCGGTTTCCAGTTCATTGTTTTTTCATTGGCCTTCCCAGGATTCAAACCAGACACCCTCCACTTGCCAGCCTGTGTTGCTAACCACTGAGCCACTGCCGCCCAGACGGCGCGTCCTCTCTGACAGGATCGCCGGGCCGAACGAGCCGATGCGTGTCGGCGGCGCGGGGCTAATGAGCTCCGTGTAGAAGGAGAGCGGCACAACAAGGCAGAATCGCGTCCTGTTAACAGGACACATCTCAAGCTCCCGCTTGCTAAACATGTCACTTAATTCGTCTCGTACACGAGCGGGACGCCAGATCGAAAACACACGCACTGCAGCAGCGTGACAAGTGCTGCGCCGGGACAGGAGAAAGCAGGCCCTTTTACCAGGGAGCGCGGTCCCCTCTGGCGACCCAGGGCGGGGCCGTGGGGGCCGCGAAACAGGGCACATCTTTCCCAGCGCCCCTGCCCCTGCCCCTGCCCCTGCCCCTGCCCCCGCCCCGGCCCCCGTAGCGGTCTGGTCTAGCCTGGCCCCTCTCTCTCCGCCAGCCCTGCGCATAAGTGAATTAGCAGTGGGCCGATGAGCTCACCCCGTATCCTTGGTGAGAGCGGATTGAGAGCCTCACAAGTATGAGCTCATCTCCTCGCTGGACGGGGGAGGGAGGGGGGAGGGAGGAGAGTATCCGACAGAGCTCTGAGGCACGGGATCAAAAAGGGGGCCCGCAACCTCAGTGCCGCCCCTCGAAACGCAACCCGAGAGGCCGAAAATATTCAGCTTGTTGAGTCCGAGCCCCTGCCGCGTAGCGTCATTCGCCATCTTCAATGTCATCTCTTCTGCCTTTGAAGCTTTTGAGCTTCCAGGTGATTGAAGCACACTTTGGCACGGAGTGAATAGGGACGTCGGTTTGACAAAGTTTGTGTCGGTAAAGTTTGTGTCGGTTTGACCGGCACGATCGGCGTTGTAAGTCGGTGGATGCAGTCCCGTCGGTGAGCGGGAGGGCAAGAGCGCGTGACACTGGATCAGGCGCGCATGTCGCTTCACAGTACGGTGTGGAATCTGAAGTGGAGGAGCGGTGGCAGATCGGAAGAGGTCCGGTGTGGGCGTGTTGGCATCGGCGTAGCGCCGTCCCGGGGAACCGGGCGTGTGGGTTGCTGCGGTCAGAGACCCAGACCAGCTCCGTGTGTCTGCAGCCGTATTGGACTCCCGCCACGGACGCCATTGGCCGCCGCCCGGCTCGGGAGCGTGCAGGGCTCGTCGCCACAGCCTCCAGCTGAGAGGTGCTCATCTCCCACTCTGTATGTAAAACACGGCCCGCTCATTGGCTTGGCTTAACGCTCCCTGTTCCCTCTCCTCTCTCATTGTTATTGAGTTCGGCGAGGACTGTTTCAGCTCAAGGGAAAACTGAACACTCGGATACTGAAAGTCTAGACACCCCCTGCTTACACCGCCCAAGGCTAGATCAAGGCTTTAATGAAATTTGTCAGGGGGGAAACAAAATTTGTACAAATGAGGTTTAGTGGAAGTGAAGTGTATACCTTAGTTGCTCCGGTTGAGGTAGTTGAATATTAGTAATAGTTTGAATGTTTTTTCGGGCCGTCACAGTGATGCGCGGCTGCTCATTCCCCTCCGCGCGCCTCCTGACAGCCTGCTCCCTCAGAGCGCCCCCGCACTGCAGGCATTAATCAAATTAGCAGCAACAGACTTAGACTCCACCGCACCGCGTGACAGCAGTGCGCTTTGATCGCTCCCTCACACGCCCCGCTCCTCTGGGACTGCCCTTCCATCTCCCTGTGTAGTTATCCCTCTCTCCGGATAATGAGTGCGATGTGTCTCTCTCTCTCTCTCTCTCTCTCTCTCTCTCTGTCTCTCTGTCTCTCTGTCTCTCTCTCTCTCTGTCTCTCTCTCTCTCTGTCTCTGTCTCTCTGTCTTCTGTCTCTCTCTTCTCTCTCTCTTTCTCTCTCTCTCTCTTTCTGACTCTGTCTCTCTCTCTCTCTCTCTCTCTCTGTCTCTCTGTCTCTGTCTCTGTCTCTGTCTCTGTCTCTGTCTCTGTCTCTGTCTCTGTCTCTGTCTCTGTCTCTGTCTCTGTCTCTGTCTCTGTCTCCCTGTCTATATCTTTCTTTCTCTCTCTCTCTCTCTCTCTCTCTCTCTCTCTCTCTCTCTCTCTCTCTCTCTCTCTCTCTCTCTCTCTCTCTCTCTCTCTTTCTCTGTCTGTATCTTTCTCCCTCTTCTCTCTCTATCTCTATTTCTTTTTCTCTGTCTCTCTTTCTCTCTCTCTCCTCCTCTCTCTCTCTCCATCTCTCCATCTCCCCATCCTGCTGTGGCAGTCTTGTTTCAGAGAGCTGCCGCTACAATCATGCTGGATTATGTCGCGGTTTGTTTACCTTGGAAGATTGACTCCCCGCCCATTTTTGATGTGCGGGCCTTGCAGTGATTGTGATAGTGGTGGGGGGGCGCGGGGCCGCGTGTGTGCAGGGGGGTGGAGTGGGCCACGGTTGGAGGTGCAAATTGAAGATGTTTGCGTATCGTGGAGTGACGGAGACCTGAGGTGACAGGAGGAGGAAGGTGTCGCTGTCGGATTCCTGATAATGAACTGAGTCTCAGAGGGGGGTGGAGACAAAGGAACCACACTGTTTTAGTCCTCGTGGAAAAGATCTGAGCTCTGATTGGCCGGAACTATGCACACACGAACAATCCGCAATACAGGAATGGGGTCGAACCCTCGTAATCCCAAATACAGGATTAATGCAGTAATAGGATCTCAATTACAATCACGCTCACAACAACCCTTTGTTTCTGGCCGTTTGAATTATGCGTGAGTGTGACAGCACAACAAAGGCTGATGCACATGCTAATTCAGTGCGCGCATTTCAGTTTATTAGCGGAGAATCGTTTGATTCGGGTGAAAAATGTGCATTTTCTTGCATATTAAAACGTTCGTAGCGCTGAACCTAAAATGAACCCCTGAAAAGGAAGCAGCCAACAATTAGGAACTCTCTCAGATATTTTCCTCCCCTCGAGCAGCAATCTGAAAGCGAACACAAATGTAATTTGGCGAGCTGCCAGAAGGCTTCGGCAGTTGCCGGGGAAACGAGAACCGCTACGCCCAGATGACCACTTTCTGTAATTCGTGGAATTTGTCATTAATGAAAACTTCCCCTGGGTGGACCGTGACATATCCATCAAAGCCAGGCACGCGGTTGTCGCCATGGTCCCCGACGTGGCCGCGTCCCTGTGTTCTGACTCACTGTGGCGCGCTCCCGTCTCATTACTATGCGTTTTTCTGGATCCAGCATTGGCCGGTTTCCCCTGGCTCTGCCCCCACATTGCCGTTCTGCCCCCGCATCCGTGTAGTGTAATGGTTAGGGAACTGGACTTCAGAGGTTGCTGGTTCAATTCCCAGGTGGGGAATTGGACCCTTGAGCAATGTACTTAACCTGAATTGCTTCAATAAAAATATCCAGCTGTATAAATGGATTGTATGTCAAGAAATGTAAACTGTGTAAGTCGTTCTGGATAAGACCGTCTGCTAAATGCCTAAAATGTAAAATGTCAAAGTAAATGCATCCTGCCCCACTCCTGCTCTCCCTCCCTCCCCCTCCCCCTCCCCTGCCGTTCTTCTTTTCATTCTGCCCGTGCCACGCACGTTCTCAAAATACACTTGCCTTATACAATTCATACGATAATAATGATGTATACAGTAGGCTATGTACTTATATATGGGTTAGATTATAGACGTTTTAGCTGCCTGTCTCGGAATACCGTCCTGTGAACATTTCTCTTTGATGATGCGCTCAAAGATGACTGCGCTCCTCCTGCCGTCGGGAGACGTTTCCCAATCGGCTCACTGATGAAACGAAAGCTCGGCACGTTAGCCACGGCATTTCGACACGGGAGGAGGTGGGGCGGGTGACTCGCGCTCACGCCGTCGCCACCGCAGGACGATGACCAAGTCCAAGTCACGAAGGAAGCAAACAACCAACACTGTATTTCATGGCCTAACTATATCATTCACACTCCGCCACTTTGTAAATTAAATCAACTCTCTCTCTGCTGAAATGGACACCATTACCCTTTTTTTAATTGTTGGAAGGGGGAAAATAAATATATATATATATATATAATCTCTATATAATCCCCTACCAATTCTTGCTTGGGCTGCCCCCCATTATCTACACATAAAAATATCAGTGAAGCGTGCAGATTTAATTTGAATGTGCAAATTGTAATTAGGATTAAGGTTTTCCTGTGACTGAGGCAGGGGGGGTGGGGGGGCTTAGCGATGCGATCCGGTGTGATTCCGGTGCGAGTGAGCGGAGCGATCGGCGCAGATTGTCTCCCGCTCCAAAGGGAAGACGGGCCAGCGCCAGCGATCTGCTCTTTTTCCGGTGGGCGGTACAACCGCGGCGGCGGTAATTAGCCCAGCGTTCTTGGGCACGGGGACGCATAAATGACACGCTTCGGTAATGGCGCATATTTACCGCTCAACGTGACCCAACAGCTGCAGCGTCCAAGTCCTAAACGCATCCTGCAGGTGCAGACGCAGCCCGTTGGCCCGAGCTCTCTGGCGGAGAGTGTTTACAGAGCCTCTTTAACACAGGAAGTGCAGTGGAGCTCGCTGGCATCAGGTCAACACTCCAGGGTAGCCGGATCTACGGATGGGGTCTTGCAAGCGTAGCGAGCGGGATTGAAAAATCCACATTGAAGAATGTTTTACTGTAAGGCTGATTTTCTTGATGATGTATATTTTTTTAATATAATTGTTTCCTCCGGACGGTAGGCTAAACCCTGATATTATGATAAAGCTGATTATTTTCATAGTAGCTCTTGGTGTTGTGTTTCTATTTCAGTTCATGTCATTGCTTTTCTTTTTCACACCTCTATCACAACTTTGTTCTGGTATTGTGTTAAGTTGCACCCTGAGAACTGGCCTGCTAATTGGTCCCAAAAGCATTTAGTGTAGCAATGGTTTGACCTGGTTTGTGTGTGTGTTTATGTTTGTGTTTGTTGTAGTCTGTGTCTGTGTCTCTTTGTGTGTGTGTGTCTCCGTGTGTGAGCATGAGCGTGTGCGTGAGAGAGACAGAGACAGACAGAGACAGGTCTGTTGAATCAGTACCAATGATTTTCCCCATAGTAAATAACTAGGAGTGTGACGTTGTTCTTACAGAGAAGTGCAGGGCCTTATTGCTGTAAGAATGAGCTTGACTCAGAGGGGGGACGATGTGAGCGTGTCTGGACTGTGTATCTAGAGTGGGGACGATGTGAGCGTGTCTGGACTGTGTATCTAGAGTGGGGGACGATGTGAGCGTGTCTGGACTGTGTATCTAGAGGGGGAGACGATGTGAGCGTGTGTGGACTGTGTATCTAGAGTGGGGGACGATGTGAGCGTGTCTGGACTGTGTATCTAGAGTGGGGTCTGGACTGTGTATGTGAGCGTGTCTGGACTGTGTATCTAGAGGGGGAGACAATGTGAGCGTGTCTGGACTGTGTATCTAGAGGGGAGTATGATGTGAGCGTGTCTGGACTGTGTATCTAGAGTGGGAGACGATGTGAGCGTGTCTGGACTGTGTATCTAGAGGGGAGACGATGTGAGCGTGTCTGGACTGTGTATCTAGAGGGGGGGACGATGTGAGCGTGTCTGGACTGTGTATCTAGAGGGGGAGATGATGTGGCGTGTCTGGACTGTGTCTAGAGACTGTGTATCTAGAGGGGGGGCGATGTGAGCGTGTCTGGACTGTGTATCTAGAGGGGAGACGATGTGAGCGTGTCTGGACTGTGTATCTAGAGTGGGGGACGATGTGACTGTCTGGAGACAGGGAGATGATGTGAGCGTGTCTGGACTGTGTATCTAGAGGGGAGACAATGTGGCGTGTCTGGACTGTGTCTGGACTGTGTGTCTGGACTGTGAGGGAGACGATGTGAGCATGTCTGGACTGTGTATCTAGAGTGGGAGACGATGTGAGCGTGTCTGGACTGTGTATCTAGAGGGGAGACGATGTGAGCGTGTCTGGACTGTGTATCTAGAGACGATGTGAGCGTGTCTGGACTGTGTATCTAGAGATGGCGTGTGAGCGTGTCTGGACTGTGTATCTAGAGGGGTGTGAGCGTGTCTGGACTGTGTATCTAGCGAGCAGCGCCCCATCTCCCCGTAGTCATTATGTCATGGGAGCTTGTGCATGTTCTCAGGTTGCTCACGGGCCGTGGCATTTACTGGTCTCCGAGGACGTGGGCGTGTAAGGAAGAGCCACACGGTGACATCAGTAGAGTACTGCAGGGACATATGATTCACAGGCAGGCAGGAGGGAGGGAGGGACAGTGGGGAGCTGTGAAGGGTAATGGGAAAGATGGGCTGTCAGCTGTTGCGTTGTGTTTTTCATGCACAGTGCGCTCCTGTTTGCAGTGCGCTGCGTGCACCCTGCGGTTTGACTGCTGACCACAGCAGAAAGCCAGCACGGCCTGGCCTCAGGATACTGACCCACTGTTTCCCTTCAGTCTGTCAGAGGACAGGACCGGCGTAGGCCCACTGGCCATGAGAGTGACTCATACACACACACACACACACACACACACACACACACACACACACACACACACACACACACACACACACACAGGTCCAACGCACACACAGATCCAATACACACACACGCGCGCACGCACGCACGCACGCACACACATACAGATCCAACACACACACGCACGCACAGATCCAACACACACACAAACAATACACATGCACACACACACATCAAATACGCACCCACAGATCCAAGACACACACACACACAGATCCAGACACTCAACACACTCACACAGATCAAATACGCACACACGCACACCACGCGTCAGCAAAATAAGACTCACAATCAGTCACACTCCTGCTCACAGAGTGGTTCGGGAGCTGGCTACTGCACTCCAATAACTTAATTTCAAACTGTTGTGCATGACGACTTCCCTCTCATATATCAACAGAGCCCGAGCGGCCTTCTTTAAACAGGACCGTTCAGAATGAATGAGGACCAGCCAGAAACGCAATGTTCTCTAAAACTTTGCATCTTACGTTTCTCTGCAATTACAGACGGCTCTTGTCTGGGCAACAGAACGGGTATCGCTCAAGAGAACATGCTAGCAGCGGCTGCGTCTGCAGCTGAACACAGGGGGCCAGCGCTAAGCAAGCCGCTCGCCAGCAATCCCACAATTCCCCCAAACCATTACCCCGTTCACGTCCTGCTCCAGGCGGCCTTCCCCAGCGGACGGGGAAACCAGCGGATCAAATACGCGCGCCCAGGAGGCTGCAGGCAACCAGTCAGCTGGAGAGGGAAGAAAGTGCTAGATCACAAAACGCAGGCATGAAATATTCACCCGCCCAAAATATCCCCCGAAAGCCTCGCAGCGCACCAGCTACATCTGCTCCGCTCCTGGGGGGGACCCACTCAAGCTTTAATGGAGCGACAGCTCCCAGAAATCATAATGGGAGCCGTAAAATACAGGAGGCCCTGGACTCTACTTTGGCGGAGAGTAAAGAGTCTTTTCATAACCCAACGACCGTGCGTCGCGGGAGTAACGCAAGTGGGGCGCGCCTTGTTTTTCTTACGGTCCGCCCTCTTCGCGGACAGAGCGGGACCCCCTGGCCTAGCGCCAGTCTCGGCGACGGAGCGCCTTTTTTGTTGTCGGTTCACCCGGCGCTCGGTCCGGGCTTGTTACAGCTCCCTCTCGTTTGGTTTGGGCATCGGCCGCGTAGAGCAATACGGTAATTAATGTCCCCTCTCTCCGTCGGCCCGACGTTCTATTTAAAGTGCGCAGCCAATTAATCACAAGCGGCTGGATCAGACGGGAGAGACGTGCGGCGCGCGCTGTTGCTCTCGGCCCTGATTAAAAGCCGGCAGAAATTGATGGCGCTCCGCGGCCGCCCGGCTTTGCCGTTAATGGGGTTTTATTGCCTTAATGTGTTGCTGGTGGGGGGTGTAATCATAATGGCTTTCGCTCCACATGGTAAGCCATCGCCTCCTAATGCGTCGGCCCCACGGGCTGGGCGGTGGGCGGGGGCTTTGCCGGCACCGGTCCCTCCCTCACCTCTGAGGCCGAAGCAGCCATGGCAGGTGGACCGACTCTTCACAACACCCTGAAAAAAGGGTTGTCCGTCGGCTCCTACTACCCCACAGCTCTGTGTCAAATCAAATGTATATGTATAGCACTTTTCACAAATTATTTGTCACAAAACGCTTAACAGAAGGGGAACCCAGGCCTAGCCCCCCAAAAGCAAGCCTAAAGGCGACAGTGGCAAGGAAAAACTCCCTTGATAGGAGACACCTTGGGAGGAACCAAACTAAAAGGGGGGGGGAGCCCGATCCTCTTCTGGCCGGCACAGGGTGTGTCCAAAAAAGACCGTATCATGGTCAGTCCAAGGCTATGTGTAGCCCGTCCCTGCAGTCAGAGGTGTGACCTGGTTTGCTGCAGTGCCCGGCTGAAAGGGTGTGCTGCGAGTGTGAATGTGCGCAGGGTTTAGTATGCAGCAGGTCCCCCTTGGGGTCCTCTCCCTCACCAGCCGCCCCGCTGTGCCAGTCTGCAGAAGCAGGGTTCCTTCAGGTCTGCTGTAATTGGCTCATTATCCCCCCGCTGATTAGATATGCTGGTGGTGTTCTGTCTTTCAGGGGGAGCCGGGTGCAAATCGGCCCACTTTATCGACATCGTCTTCTTTAATCTCAGAATGAACGGTTCCGATGTTCGGATTGTTCTCTTTGACAGTTTCCCTCCCGTAGCCTGAAAGCAGAAGTGTCTCGTTAACACAGGCGAGAAGAAAGGAGGAAAAATGGGTTCCTAGTGAAGAGTCATCAATTTCAACTCAGTCCAAACTGCTTGATATTCAGCTCAATTTTGCTGCCAACACATGTCAAGTTTTTTTTGTTGTTGTTTGTTTCAGATTTTTTCCCAATTTAGTAGCGAATTTTACCCTCTTTTCATGTCAACTATCCCCCCCCTCACCCGCCCCCCACCCCCTCGCTAAGCCGTCAAGTGTAACTCCGGTACACTAGAGCCAATTCTATACGCAGCAACCTCATATCGGCTTCCCTCCCCCCTTCCTGGGGCGGACAGCCAATTGCCGCCCCCTAGCAGCGCTCCCGGCCAGAGCCAATCTGGTAATCAAACCCCAGTCATAGTGGGCAACCTGCATCTTGGTCGGACGCTCTTAACGTTACACCACCCTGGAGGCCCAAAGTAGGCTCTTTTGCCCTTACTTACTGAGCCTGCTACACGTACTGTATCAGAGCGTTGCTTCTATTGATTAGGCCGTCTGACTGATATGCTCCGTAATACTGAGCCTGAGGTTTATTAAGGCAGCAACTGCAATTAAAATGGTATTTTGTATTCGGTCTTCTTAATTGCATGTTGTATCTGGGCTTTAACATGTAATTATGATATTGCTCTGGGGAAGGAAAAAATGGGCTCTTCACTTGTCGACAAATTATTTTACATATTTCTTCAATTCATTTTTTATATATTTTTTTGTATTCAGTCTTCTTAATTGCATGTTGTATCTGGGCTTTAACCCGTAATTATTATATTGCTCTGGGGAAGGAAAAAAGAGACCGTTCACTTGTCGACAAGTTATTTTACATACTTTAAACCCAAGGCCTCTTTCTCTGTAAAAATGTATGGTGTGTGTGTGTGTGTTTTGAAAGTATGAAGAGAATTTTTCTGGCAGCTACAAGTATGCGCTGTCAGCCTGCTTGCTCTCCTGGGTAAATTTGCATATTTAGCACTCTGAAATCCCCTGCCTGTTGCCTCCTGACGGACGGGATTAAGTAAGTGTCATCCGCAATTTCCAACTCAGCAGGCCTGCCAGTCACAATGAGCCCCGTCGATGGAGGCTCCCTCCCCGCCTGCTGTCCACCCTGCCGCCCCACGGCCGCTGCTGCTGCGGTCACCGTGCGGTCCGCATCCAGGCCAGGGCCAGAGCTGTCCGTCACGGCTGCAGGGCCTCGGGCTCTCAGGGGGGAGGGAGACTCGGCCACGGACTGTGGGTGCTGAATGCAGCGCTGCCGGGGGAAAAACAACTATGTTCATTTTTTTTTTTTTTTTTTTTTTTTTTTTTTTCTTCAACTCGTGTTGTAACCTCACGTGCAGCAGGATTCAAGCGGATGTGGCGAAATCCATCTTCGCAACTGGACAGGGATTAGCATTTCCGTCCGAGTCTCGGGAGGAGGGGGAGGGAGGGGGGAGAGGGGGGCTTGTTCAGAGTACTCCTTCTCTGGATTATCCTCCTTCTAAATGTCTTCTGACTCAATTTGAGCGGCACATGGTCCAGGCCTCATTCAGTTATGTCCATCTCTCTAATTACATTTCCCTGCACTCTGGCTCCCTGTCAGGCAGGATGGACTTAAGAAATATTGATGTATTCCATCGGAGGGATTGCTCTCGAGCATGCCTCGTCCAAACTGTCACTCTGGCTAATTTCATTGCCGTGCCCTCCAGCTGACTCCGCGACAGTCTGAGGGTGGGGGGAACCGGGGAGGGGCAACAGGGGCAAATGACTCCCCCCCCCCCAACATCTGAAAGAGACAGATGCTGCCTCTCCCAGGATCCCTGGGCTAATGTCGTCAGTTTGGCAGAGCAGAGATCCAGGCATTACAGGGCCCAGCTGGGTGGGGGCGAAGCGAAGCTCCCCTTCTTGGCGCTGTTCGCCCGGGCAGATGCGGCGCCGGTGAGCTAGGCTTCGCTGTGCACTCCACGGCGGTTAAAATGGCCCTGGCACCGCTCTGGCCTTCGGGTGCCCGCAAACCCCCGTCTCCGAGTCCGCGGCTCTTTGCACAGACGGTACCGTTGGGATCGTTCGTCCGTTCGATGCGAAGCGATCAGGTTTTACACCACAGATCAGCTACTCTGCTCACACTGTCTGGCCATGCCTGGCGTTTCACAAACCACCGAACGTGCGAAAGAACGTCGCGACGGGCACGGCGTCAAAAGCTTTAAAGCACTTGTACTGTACGAGGTTGTGAAAGTGACACAGTGCCAGAGGAACGCGTCATCGTATTTGTATACCGTAGTTATTCATTCGAGTCTCTTAGGGAAGGGTACAGCTCTTTAGTACTCTAATACAGATGGACTCTCTTAGAGAAGGGTACAGGTTTCTGGTTCTCTGATGTTTGCCAGTTGCATCGCCCTTATTAGGTTACGAACATCCAAACCGTATCCATAACTCTCTTGTCCTCTGTATAAACACATTTCTTGTATTATGACAATGCCTCCTTATCTTTTACTCAGCGAGGGTTCACTTTTGGGTTCTGTCTGCACCCAGAATCACGAGGGAAACGGTGGGGCTGAACCCAGTTTCACCCCTCCATGTCCTGTTTAGCTTATCTCCTGAATTCTGCTGCGAGAAGGATCCTTATCTGACAGCTCTGCAAAACAGCCACCGTGATTCGCCGTCAAAAAGGAAAAAAAAACTGTACAGTACCGCCACCAGGCACGATCCCTGCTGGATTGGATTACTCGCTAAAACTGCTAATTAAAAAGGATGGTTTTTGCTAAATGTGCACTTTTAAATAAGATAGACTTGAGCGTTCTGTGGCCTAGCCATTGTTCTGTGGCTGTGTGTGGAACAGCAGCAGTGGGTCTGTGGAAGAATGCGGCGGCAGCTTTGAGCAGTGTGCACACGCTCAGAGCGCGGGCCTCTGGCCTTGCGGGACCAGATTGGGTCACAGCTGGAGCACGCTAAACGGGAGGCGCTGGGGAAGCGTGGGATGCAGGAATTTCAGCGCTGCCATCTCTCTCACAACACTTTCGTAGTCGAGCACGCGACATGGAAACTGGATTATTGCTAGAGATGGAAAGAATGGTGTCACGTAACAGTAGCCTGCGATAACTTGACAATCGCGACAGTAGCGACATAATGAAATTCAGTGCCACATTGTATGTCATTGTGGTTCAATTAAAGAGCTGTATGAGGATGAAAACGTGGAAGAGGGGCTAGAACAGAACGATTTAGAAAAATAAGCTAATTTTTAACAATGCCGTCAACATTGAATAGGGTTGGTTTGGCAAGCCTGCTAAGTTCAGTAGGTACCAGGTTAGGTGTCGCTGACCTGCCCTGAAACCGTACCATGCAGATAGACAGCAAACAAACATTAAAGGATTACATGTGTCAATATCCTCTGTGAGCCAGCTGGCCATAAGGGCACACAAACTAGCATCGCAAACGTCCTCCAAGGGATTGTCCCTATTCACTCACCCTCACAGAACACACGCTGGCCAGTAATAGAAACGCTACCTGCACATCTGCCGAATAGCTCATTATCCCTTACACTTTTTGGTTGATTCTTTTTGGTCGATGTATTTTTATGAATGGACTATACTAAATGAAATGTGATTAACTCTGCCAAACCAGAGGAGGTGGTTTTAAAAAGGTCAAGCACGCACCTCACCGTTAGTGATTTTTCTCAATCACCGCCTGTTTAGTCACCATCGGATGGCAAATGCCTTCAGCTCAGAGAGACAGAGAGAGACAGAGACACACACACACACACACACACACACACACACACACACACACACCGGGCGGGCGAGAGACACAGGGACACAGGGAGAGAGCGGGAGAACGAGAGTTACCTCCCTGACACTCTAATGAATGGACTGTGAGGAGGTGGAGGTCAAGGTTAGTGATTTTCCCCCACCCGTGAGGAGAGAGAGGTCCGCCCGGGTAAGGGCAGGCACGGAGGTGAACTCTAATTGGCTAATGGTTTTCGCTGCTGTTTGGGGGAGGTTATTGATTCGTCTTAATTGATATGGTACTGTTGGTTTGCGGGAGCATTATGGCGGTAAAAGAGGTCGTTCGGCCCGACCTTTGGACAGGCCGTTGGCGTGAACGCCCCGGCCCGATTCGCCTCACCGCCTCACCGCACAGATGGTGTCCGCGGGCCCCGTGCTGAGCGCGCTGCAATCAGCTCCTGTAAATATTTGCCTGTCGAACAAAGGGTCAGACGAATCTAAGCTTTGTTGTCCGTGTGAAGGCTTTATTTAATGTACTCGGTGTGGACCTGCTATTAAGGAGATCAACAGCACTGTGTTTGTTAAGGGAGAAAAAAGAGCGACCCGCTGGCTGAATTCTGTTTAAGCGGTCTCACCTCCCTTTTTGCAGTTCTGCATTGTCACCGTTTTGATCATCTGAGAGCACCAGGCCACCCCGACACCCCCCCCTTTTCCCAAACTGACATAAGAAAAATAGGCGTTATTAGTAGATATTGCACAAGGCTTCTTTGTAGAGGGGACGGCAGCAGTATGATCTGACCTCCTCGCAGCCACTGCGGTCTGTAAAGCCTCGGTTGAATTCATTCCTGTGTTATGTTTACTTTGCAATACAGAAATATTCAGACTCATACTGCCACAAAAGGATGTAAACGCAGTGAAGACAGGCTATGTTTTATGTCTCTTTCTGGTCTCGAAATCAGAATGGTACTCTGCTGCCATCTAGTGGTCAGCTATGACAACTGCATTCATTGATTGAGATGGTTGGCATGAATATGTCCGAGTGGTCGAGCCGTTGTTGCTGTTCTATTTTTAAAGATAATTAATTCTGGGACACATCCACCACTCTATTACTTGTTTTAATGGTTCATTTTAGTGAACTACACTGCTTTTGTTCCTGCGTCACAGACAGATTCAGACAGGGAAATGTTAAATGGTGTCCAAATGGCAAATAGTAAACAGATACGGTTTTAAAAAGGCATAGACATGGATTTCAGTTATTTGTGGCGGGATCTCCGTCAACTTGGGAACCATTACATTTAACCATGACATCCACATACATATTTGTTTCATAATTGTCTCGTAAATATTCTATTACAGGATTCATTTCAGTCCTACTGGCAAAAACACTCCCACTAGCTCCTGTGTAGCAAACCTATTCCCCTGGTAGTCTTACGGTGCCATCTAGTGAATCTTTTTATTCGTTGCGGCGTTTCAACCAACACACCAATGGCGAAAGCCATGAAGAACATTGTGTTAACAAATTATACACAGACTGTGAAAATAATTTGTGTGTGAAGTGGACAAACGCATGATTTCACGGTCTGTGGCTTTTTGCGACGGATGTTTCGAAAGAACGGAGAAAGGTTTCTGCACGGCCTTGAACGACAACAAAACACTGACATACTCTCTTTTTCTTTTCTCTTTCAGAAGGAGCTCAGCCTTCCCAGAAGAGGCAGTTTGTAAGTACCTTTTATTACCCACCCGTAACAAATGACAATCTGTTTGCTCGACGGCAGAGGAGGACGTCTTTGTCCCGGCGTTGAAAGGACGCAAGGCTAAACGAATAAAGAACGAGGGGAAATAAAGAGAAATTAAAAACCTTGTGAATTAAATTCAGTGCCTGGGGAGAAGAGGAGGGGATTTTTCATGCTGGCCCTGCTGTCTGAAAGTTCACAGTTTTGGCACTTTTTCTTTCTCAGCGAAGCGCCGGCCTATGAACACATGTGGTTCCAGTTAGAGTTCCACAACGTTCAGTGTGAGATTTTTGTACCCGGGACCTCCTCCTTCCGCTCTTTCTCTCTCCCTGTCGGTTATACAACACTGGGCCTCGTGCGTGAGAGAGCGGGTTCGTTCCGCGGTGCATCGCTTGTTGTTCTGCCCCCTTCCCCCCCCCGATTCTCACGGGCTTTGAGGGAGCACTGCAGAGTGCTTTGTTTGCAGTGCATTGTGGGCCACCACCGCTGTGCTGGGGGAATAACAGCGGGGGTCTGATCGGTGGTGGAAGTTCATTTGCGAGTCGGGGTATGGCCCGGTGTTCCGTATCCTGTGTGGATACGTCTGTGATAGGCTGCTCCGACTACCGTGTTAGATGGGATTCGGTGTGTTGAGGGACAGTTTTAGTTTTTCATGTTGAAGAGTGTGCAAAATGGACCTGCCCTCGGATGGGTAGGTAGGTATGCATGTTGTGGTTGTGGGGGGCAGTCATGAGGTCTGTTAGTGAGTGACAGTGGCACCTGTTCTGCATGCCCCTGTGGCCCTGCTGTAGTGAGGGACAGTGGAGGGGTCGGAACGTTGAGCTCCAGAATCCTGCAGGACGTCCTGGGGTGATGGCGCTGCGCTCATGCGTGCGCACGTCAGGTTTGCGGTGGGCGTGTGTCGGTGTCTCCGCCAGGCAGAATGACCTTCAGTGCACAGCTCTGGTGTCCCCGCTTCTCACCTCAGCGTCCGGCAGACGAGAGCCGTAGACCAGCCAATCCGCTGTGGGGTGCTTTCTCTGGGGGGCAGGAGATCTGGAGATCACCCGATGAAAGTCAGCGTTTGGTGAGAATGCAGCTTTGCACTGAAATGTGCCTCCTAGTGTGAGAGTAAGATACTCACTGTTTATTTGCTTGGATGACTGCCGGGTTGCTAAGTTACT